>JADMLD010000237.1:0-665000 GCA_017589585.1 Phylloscopus whistleri
TTCTTCTTCTAGGACAACTGTGACAACAGGGATTTGTATTTGCTCACCCTTTTTTCCTGTCCTTCTAAACACTAGGTAGATCTTCTGGTTGCTTCCTGCAAGGCTGGCCTTCAGAATCAGTGGTCAATTTGTGAGTGTAGAAAACATTTTAAAGGGATCTTAATTATAAAGGTAGAAATAAATACAAGAAAAAAGGACTACCAACACAAAAATAGCTTCTCATTTTTATTTTTATTACTTAAAGTTTGAGTTGATCTACATTATCCCAGAGAAGGCCCACCTCTCAGTCTCTTTTATCAGGGATCTTTGCTCCTGTTTTCTGCAGATCCATGTAGGGTGAAAGACCAAGCATGAATCAGGACATGTCAGGAGAGTAGCATTTTACATGCTTATTACTCTATAAGGCAAGATTTGAAGATTCAGTTTGGTTTTTTTCCTATTTAACTGATCCCTTCTAATCACGTAGCAAACAATGTTGTGTCAAACAGAAAACATTCATTGTATGTTCCAGACACAGCTTTATGAAAATATTACCTATAAATGAATTACATGCTTCAATCTATCGTTTGTCAGTGTCAGGAAAGAATATTTGTTAATTCTTTTTCCCCTTTCCTCTGAAGCCTCAGTAGTTGTCTATAGCTAGATGGTGTCAATGACATCAAAGAGTCAATGCTTTATGTGGCACAGGAACTCTGTTCTGGCATTTGTCTTGCTCAAATGCTTGGACTAATACTGCTACCATCCCTACAGAGATGGGAAGGATTCTTTTCTCAACTCAGGCACCACTTTGAAACTCTTTCCCTTCACAACACAAAAAAGTAGTTTGTTTTCTGAGTTCAGGAGTTCTGAGTTCATCTGATTTAGACAAATGTTGCCATTGAATCTTTGTCTGTTTTCTGCCCTTGACAAAAATTATAGTTTTGTGGGAACTGAAATGTGTGTTTTTGAGCAATAACAGCTGCTAGAAGAGTAAACTAACTGAATGATCCTTCTAGCCCTAATTTCCATGGTGATTATAAAACTCCATGAAATAGAAGTATATGATCAAGTTATATTGTTGTAAAATGATTACAAAGGATTATAAAATTTTGGTACTTGTAAAGCATTCTTGACTACAAAGTAGCCTAAGTATTTGTATTCTGTATTTATAAAGTCATATTACCATTTTTCCTTCAAAGCTGTTTTTTATTCAAACTGTGCACCATAAGCAGATTTATAGCATGACATGCTTTCTTCAATTTAGTACGGAAAAAGTGAGAGCACATTCACAAAGAAGCGTAATGAATGGAATTCTTTTCCATCAGCTGGTCATTTTATCTTTTAACTAGCATTAACTGTGTATTTGTGTTACATAAAATATTGACAGAATTCTCTTTCTGCTTTCTTGCCATGATTATTTAGGAAAAGAAGCCCTTCAATACCAAGAGAACAGAGCAGAAGATACGACCAAAGGGACGAGAGAGACGAATATTCGCAGTATGCTACATCAGACAGTGCGATGCCCAGGTCACCATCAGATTATTCAGATAGGCGGTCACAGCGTGGGCCTCAGCTGTACGAAGAACCTGAACTGGGAGATTACAGAGATTCCAACAGAAGGAGCCGCAGGCGTTCCAAGGAGTATCCGGTAGAAGAGGAAGATGCACAAAGCAGGGAAGAATATGAAAGGCAAAGGAGGGAAGAGGAATACCAGGCACGGTACCGAAGTGATCCTAATTTGGCTCGTTATCCAGTCAAGCCACAGCCGTATGAGGAACAAATGCGTATCCACGCGGAGGTGTCCCGAGCGCGTCACGAACGGAGACACAGCGATGTCTCACTGGCAAACACAGAGTTGGAAGACTCTCGGATGTCCATGCTCAGGATGGAACGGCCATCAAGGCAAAGGTCAGCGTCTGAGCGCAGGGCTGCCATGGAAAATCAACGTTCGTACTCTATGGAAAGAACTCGAGAGGCTCAGGGACCCAGTCCCAATCGTCAGAGGACCACAAATCATAGCCCTCCTACACCTAGGAGGAGTCCAATCCCTCTGGAAAGACCAGACATGAGGCGCTCTGATTCTTTAAGGAAACAGCACCATTTGGATCCCAGTTCTGCTGTCCGGAAAACAAAACGTGAAAAGATGGAGACCATGTTACGGAATGATTCACTCAGCTCAGACCAGTCTGAGTCTGTCAGACCTCCACCACCAAAGCCCCATAAAACGAAAAAGGGAGGTAAAATGCGCCAGGTTTCATTAAGTAGCTCAGAAGAAGAATTGGCATCCACTCCAGAATATACAAGTTGTGATGATGTAGAGATTGAAAGTGAAAGTGTTAGTGAAAAAGGTAAGATTTCTAATTTTTTGATTGTTTCAATATATAACTTGATTTGGTTTCAAATTTGGACATTTATTTTAGCTGTTTAAATTGATTGCAACCACACATCTACAGCCCTTCTCAGATGACTCAACTTTGTTGTGATGGGAATTGGGATTTTTTATCTGATTTTGTGTTTCATTTACATAAATTTAATGATTTACGTGGAAAACAAAAGCACAGCTCCTGTAAGTATTTGGATAAGTTAAGGAAAAAAACATGCCTGCTGAAAAACCCGCCAATGAAATCTGCAAAGTATCTAAAACTGGGCTGTCATATAAGGCCATGGTTTCACATCCATTAATACCAGATTTGCGTGCTCCTGGATCACAATGAGTGCATATTTGATCTGGATCAAGTGTGGCGCATCACGGTGTTTTTGTTGAATTAAGTGAAGCACATGATACAGACCTTATGCCAGTTTCATGCTGTCTGCTGCAGGTTAAAGAATGTCTGATCTGCAAAAAGACCTGTGTGACCTGTGTGTATATAGTTAACCCACTGAAGTTTTGAGATAAATTTAAAATGACTGATGTGGCTTAAACCAATGGAGGTTTCTTTTTCTTGTGGTGCTATGATGGTTTTTGGTTTTAGTGCTTTTCAGAAATAGTTTAGGAGTTACTCCAATGTCAGAAAGAAAACTAAGATTGATTGAAATGACTTCCCAGACTATAAAAAGATAATCTAAATATGAAAGTATTGGGGATTATGCGTTTAAACTCAATCAAATGAATATTATTAGTTTGCTTACCTTCATGTATGTTGTTTTAAGCTTTTTATGAGTTATTATTCTTATACCAATGAACTTTTATTACTTTTCCTGAGTGGTCATCTGCTGTTGTGGATTGGGAATAGAAAATTTACTACTATTCATTATTATTAATATTGCTGTCAAATTGGTTCTGAAGCAAGTAATTAACTCGAGTAAGTGAAATAACTCTGCATTTTCATATGTCAGTATCTATAACCATGGTCTGATTAGTAAGGAGCGAGATAATGTAGAATGGAAGGAAATTTCACCAGGTCAAAATAGACAGTTGTATGTACTTATGTGAAACAACTGTGCTGAAACCTTGACCCCCTTAGTCTTCCTGATGAGTAGAAAAAACTTATACCAACTTTATGGTGTCCATGATTTTGTTCTTAGAAGTGACCTTGAGGAAAATAAGACCAATGAATACATGGGAAGTAGTAACAAAATGTTTATTTAAAGTAATTCAGTGTAGGAAATATAGTATACAAAATAATATACAAACAATATTTTTTTGTATGCGTAGCACACAAAGCATATACATTTAGGATTATAAAAGCATAGAATCATTTAGGTTGGAAACAATCTGCAGGATTATTGATTACCACTAATTTAACACTTCCATGGCTTCTAACACATCAATAACCTTGTGTTTGCTGCTGCATGGCTCTCTATCCCCTACCTCCATGGAGATAGCAGAATGAAGGACCCCACTAGCACAATGTCTCTCAGACACTGGAATGCTGCTGCCTGGTTTATCTGTAACAAGTCTGGTTTCATGCCTTTCCCTTCAGATCTAGTTTAAAGCTCTCTCCATGAACCCTGCTGATGCCTGAGAAAAATCCTTTTCTGCTTTTGAGACAGGTGACCCCCATTTGTCATCAGCAGACCTGGTGTCATGTAAACTGTAAAAATGATCAAAAACCTGCAAAATCCTGCTGGTGACACCAGGCTCAGTGTCAAGTATTGATCTGCTGGATCTTCTTCTCTTCCCTCCTCGTTTCTTGCAACCGGGAGAGCAGGGAAGCCCGCTTGTACTCCTGATTCCTTAACCCATCATCCTAAAGCCCTGATGTCTCTCTTTGATTGCCCTTGGACTTCTAATTGTCACTTTGCTGCCTACCTGAAAAAATCCATAATGGCCGAGGGCCTTTCCAGGATAGGAACCTTTCCCTTCACCATCTCAGGGATGCACCAGACTTTGCCAAGAAGTGGGTCTGGGCTACATATTGGGCCTTCTGCTCCCTTGAGATGGGAGTTTAAAACATGCTGTATAATTCTAGATTCTCTGTCATAATAATGATATTACAAAACTTATAGCTTTCACTTAAATAATTCTGCATTTTAAGTGTCAAAGAAAACATTCTTATTGGTAACAATAGTTAATAGTAATGACAATGTCATGTCTGTCCTGATTTCTGAGGTAGCGAATGAAGTTAGATATTTGTTGTATAGATTAATTTTAAAAGCTAGCAAAGATTTTGCAGGAAAAAAAAGGTTCCATACTATGCTTTGTTAATCTTGATTGAATTAGTGTAAGCACTTTGTTGTGACGTATGGAATGTAACTGTGTCGATGTGGCCTAGTGGTGGCCCACAGCTGGAGCCAATGTGGAGAATAGCCTTGGTTTTTCATAAAGGAGAAGAGCAAATGCTTGAACTGGGGAAGGTGTGACTGCTTCTGACTGTGTCTACTCCCAGCCTCTGCTTCGGGTCCTGGGCTGGGAGGGAGTGACCACGCACAGCACAGGAAGTCATTCCAGCAGAACACCTTTACCTGGAACCAGAGCCAGCTGGTGCCAGCGTCAGCAGCCCTGGTCACATCATCGAATAATATTCTCAGGCCCTGCTTCTTCTCCCCTGCTCTTTAACCACCAGAGTGGAATTTTTTTACAAAGAGGGACTTGAACTCCCTGAGCAAGGAACATGAACCTGGTAGCATTGACATGAAGGGCTGAGATGGTGCTTGGTGGGATGAGATGTGCTAAGGCCATGGTAAGGAGCTGACACTGTGACAGACAAGTTCATTCTTTAGAAAGTCAGGAAGCAGCACATGAAAACAGTGTTACATGGACATAGCCAAGATTGCAAATGTGTTTACCTGAAACTTAGGTTGTGCCAGAATTAGACATATTTTCCAGAGTGAATTTTGTGCAGGTCTTGACAAATATTGAAACTCTCTTTAGTGACATAACCAAACACCAATTTAACAGATGGCCCCTGCCTTTTCTGTGAATAGGATGAACAATTGTTTCTTATTGTGTTATTCAAATTTTTCTGAAACTGACAGTATTTTTTCCACATTATGTAAGAGAACCTTCTTCACTCTTGCTGTGAATACCAGGCTTCTGCAACTGCAAAGATGTCTCATTTACAACACTTATTGCCAGTCCTGAGATCAGTGTAGCAGAAAATTCAAAGCTATATCTCCACGACAGGACCTCCTGCCAGTCTTAGGAAATACACTTTGGAGAGAAAGAAAGAAGTTGCCTATGTGTTTTGGACCAAAATATTAGGTATATTGCTATTTCCCTAATAATGAAAGATCAAAATTGCTTAAAATGTTAGAGAGAAACAATTCTTGAAATGCCAATGTTTTAATGAAATCGCAAATTTTAAATGGCTGTAAAATGGCTGTAGATCCTCCCTCACTAAACCCAGGGATTATAATGATGTATTTATAAATGTTCTAGATTGTTCAAATCACCAATTTTTCTCAAAACCATCACAGTTTACATGGTGTAGTTTGAAGGCTCTGAGAAATTTGGCTTGTAAAAAGAGAACAGTTGTGATGGTAATATAGTGGATTGAACACTGAACTATGTCACCTACAGAGGCCCAAATGAAGCTGTATTTTGTGGTGCTTGTCCAATTTAAGTGTCTTCTATTGTGAGGGACAGTTAGAGAACTTTTCTACTGTCATGTTTAGTTAGATGTTTCTCAGTAGGCCTTAGGGGAGGTTTGAAAGGGCCCCCATAATTTGTTAGCCAGCATGAAGCAGATGTGAAGCAGAATGCTGCTGGCTAATTCTGTGTACCCACAGGCTTTGCAGGTAAATTTAAAAATCAAACAGTACCACTGCCCATGCCTTCCTTATGGCAATACTGTCACACCTGCAGTCTTCCAAAGGACCAATCTGAAGAGACTCAGGAAAGCTTGTGATCCCTGGGGTTGTTGTACCCCCACTCAGAACACAGGCACAAGAGCGGTGGCCTCCACTGAAGCTGGGGGTTCTGTCTGCACCTTCCCCAAACACTTGAGGGTCTTAAAAGCCCTACATGTCTTTACAAATCTCTCAAACTCTAGGGATTCAGCAAGAGACAACTTCTACATGGAAGAAGATAATTCATTCAAGGAAATCTAGGTGCGTGATAGCTCTAAATATTGTCCTAAATATAAAGTAGGACATAGTAGATCCTCCAGTGACGGTAAACAGTTCAGGCATACGCGCATACCACGCTCCCAGCCACTTTTCAGAGCACCCTGTGAGAGGTATCTGTTTGCACAAACGGTGCCTGACATCTAGTGTGGGTGGAATCTGTGGTGGGAAAGCCAAATGTGTTTGTGTTTTGTCAGTTCTTAAATTTAGTGTTTGCTTTCACTCTTATTTTATTAAAACATGATAGTTAGTTTTTATTATCAAAGAAACTCATATGCATAGAAAGATAGAATCCTTTATGTTGGAAGTGATCTTTGGGATAAAGTCCAGCTGTTAAGAATGAAAAGTTTGCCACTAAACCAGTGTCACATCCATGCCTTTTAAATATCTCCAGGAATGGTGAAGCAACTAGTTCCCTGGGCAGCCTGTTCCTGTTCCAATGTTTGACAACCCCTTTGGTGAAGAATTTTTCCCTTGTATCTGTCTAAATTTTCCCTGCCACACCATGAGGCCATTTCCTCTCATTCTGTTGCTTGTTACTTGGAAAAGAGTCTCATACCCATGTAGCTACCACTCCTCTCAGGGAGTTGTAGGGAGAGAGAAGGTCCTCCCTGAGCCCCCTTATCTCCAGGCTAAACACCCCCAGTTGCCACAGCTGCTGTTCATAGGACTTGTGCTCCAGATCCTTCCCCAGCTTTGTTGCCCTTCTCTGGACTCGCTCCAGCACCTCAACATCTTCCTTGTAGTGAGGGGCCCAAACCCAAATCCAAACCCAAATCCAAACCCAGTATTTAAAGTGCAGCCTCACCACTGCTGAGTATAGGAGCATGATCACTGCCCTGGACCTGCTGGCCACACTATTGCTGATACCAGCCAGGCTGTGACTGGCCTTCTTAGTCACCTAGGCATGCTGCCAGCTCATATTCAGCCAGCTGTTCATCCCCAACACAACATGTGCATAGGCTTGAACAATCTTAAAATATTCAACATCCCTGTGCTGTTGATTGAAAGCTGCAGAGTGCAGGCTGTGTGTGATGGTTTAATCACGTTCTATATCTCATTTGACTGGAAGAATATAAAGCAAAACAGGCCATCTTTAAATTACAAAGATAGTTTATTATACACACAAAAACAACAAAAAAGGAAAAACAACAACAACAACAATGAAACTTCTAAAACATCTTTCTTTCTCTTTCTAGTTTTTTACCTTTCTTCACTCAACATAAAAAGACATGACTTGCAACTCAGCCAACATTTTCTATAACCTTTTATCAGTTCTTTTAGGAAAGGAGTCTCTCTGGGTTCTATATAGACATCCCATGCTCTACATCTGCGAGGATTTTAAAGGAACTCCTGCAAACTGCGAAATCCTACCCATTAGCAGTTTCTCAACACTGCACATAGGCCATATTTGCTTATTGGGTACTGTTTAAGGATGCCTCCTCTAGTATGACACAAAGATTCTCTTCTTCTATTTCCAAAATCATCTCAAGACCCAAAAACAAATCTCCTCTTTCTTTAGGAGCAAAAAGCTTCATATCACTTTAACTAGAACCTTACATCCCCAAAAGCATTTATATGTTACAGGAAAAACTAGTTCCGCCTCTATAGTTTACCAGAAATGTCCAGCCAAATTAGGCCACTCCTTTGTCCTTTTGCCTTAAGTCCTTTTCACTCTTCTTTACCGACTGTAGCTCCATGCTGTGTCTTTCCATGGTTCATTCGCTATATTTGTTTTCTTCCGGAGAAAGATGATGTTTAGGAAAGTCCATCTGCTCACAACAAAAGGTTAAACTTTTCGGGCTGCGGGCTGCCCACGTGGCTCTGCGGCGGGAAACTGAGTCGTTTAGAAGCCGTGCGCTGGTTTCTTCGCTTGAAAAGAAGAGCAAGGGCGAAGGGGCACTCCGTCGAGCTCTCTCTCTCTCCATGCTGTCCGCCTCTCCGCGAGACAGCGGCTCCTAAAGCTCCGACCCGGCCTGCCCGGCTCCAGCAGCATCGGGGCCCGGTCCGGCCCGGCCGGCCCGCCGCAGCCACCCGGGGTGGGGGGCCCGAGGCCGGCCGGCCCGGCCGCTCCCTGTCCCGGCCTGCCACACCGCAAGACAAAGAGACCGCTCCTCCCCCCATCCAGCCTTTTTAAGCATTTCGCCGAAAGTCGCAGCTTGTCTTTTACTGGATAATTACTTGTCAATCACACAAACTGACCCCGATTGGAACAAAATCAGGCTTTTCCTAGCCTATGACACTGTGTGAGCAGCAATGCGTGCTTGCAGGACAGGTGGAAATATGCTGTCCTTAGTCACTAAGCATACTGAAAACATTAATAGATAACCTTGCAGGGTCATTTACAAACATATGAAGAACTGGCTTTTTCATGATAAAAGTTAATGTATCCTCATGTCTGGAACAGCTTCCAGGACCTACTTGTTTTTCGCAGTATTGAAACCAATCTGATAGCATCCAGTTTAGTTTTTGACAGAGAATTAGGTCTGTTTGAAAACAATATGCTTGTCACAAGTTAGAAAAAGTATGGTAGCTCATGGTGTGAGGAGCAGAAAGCACATTTCCTGAGGTGCTAGTGCAAGAACAGTGCATGTCTCATCTGAGCAGAGATGCCAAGGAAGTGGGATTCCGTCATAGAGCTCTCACTTTTAAATTCAGAGAGATGAGGGACCTGATTTCAATGCTGCTTGCGCCAGTTTCATACATCTTCAACAACTTTGGCTTCAAAGATACACTGAGCTAAATTAGATCAGAACGAGGTCATTGTTTCTAAAATTTGTTTCATTCAGGTTAGAGAGTTCCTGAAAGTCTGACTTCTCTGGAACAAATTATACTAGAAGGCAAAATTTCAGGAGTCAGCTGCAGCAGTGAAAAAAAGACTGTGAATTTTTCACACAGTTTCAATATAGAAATATCTTACAATTCAAAGTAATTGTCAATTACAACTCAAATTTTAAATTATCAAAAGAAGAATAATTGATTATTTAAAATGCTGAAATGTTTGATGTTTTATTAAAATGAATTTCAGTGAGTGACAAAATTTCTGATTATAATTTCACTTAATATTGCAGTGTAGCTGATTTTGTTTTGGTTTTGTAATTAAATAATTTTTCTTTTCATAGACACCTCTGCCTCTTATGTAAGGTAAATGTAACTTAAATATATAGAGTTTGACTGGAAATTCAGAATTCCATTATTACATTTTTTAAGCTTTCTCCTATGAACTGGCTCTATTTTAGGTGCAAATATAAGAAGTATTGAGAGAAGAAATATTACACGTTTCTCATCTATTTTTAAACAATAAAAAGTCACTGCTTTGAAAGTATGTCTTATAACTTTGACTAAGAAGTACCAAACTACTTTAAATTATTAGTATTTCCTATGATATTTTTTCTGGATGAATTTTTTCACAGATGTGTAGATGAGAACAGAACTAGAATGTTTAAAATTACAGAAATTTCTAATCATAGAGAATTTTCTTAAAAGTTTTGCCAAACCTTCTCCTACTTACAACCTTTCATGTTCTTGAGAAGTTATGAAAAGGGTGTAATCTTTTGCAGCATTTAGAGGACTTTACTGTAAAATATTTAAAATTTGCAGTAATTTAAACTTGGCGTAAGACAATATCCCTCATTGAAAAAGCTCTGCCTTTTCCCAGTTCTTGGCTTCATATCCACATCCTTATTATCACTCTTGCTGGCAGAAACGTTCAGGCAGGTACACACTGCATCAAGCCAGGAAATTTTTGTGGTATAACTCTAACTAGGCAAAAAGATGGTAAATGTTAACATTTTAAGCTTCCTTATAAAACAATGATTGTCCTCTAAGATATTAAAATACATGCTGAAAAGATGATGTGTAACTGATTATGCCTTCTCAGAATCTGAGGATAGACAGAGATTTCCTGAAGAAAGGAAGAAGAAATATTTTCATATAATAATCAGAGCATACAGAATATTTTATCATAAGTAAATGAGTATGAATAATTTCATAGCACTTCAATTCAAACAAAAATGTCTAATATTCAATTTTATCAATTTATTGATAAAAACCTTGCCTAAGTCGCAAACTGAACCTTCTGTATACAAATGTACAGAAATAATTAAAACTGTAATTCTTTAATCATGTTTCCTTTTACTCTGGGACTTTGCTGGAACTATGGCTATAGTGGAAATCTTGTCTGGGCAAAAGATTAATAATCTGAGATAATGCAATGAAAGAACTATGAGTTAATACTAAAGCATTTTAGTGCATTTGTTGTATGGTTTCCGATGAGATTAAGTTTTTTATTAATGAAACAACTTGATTTTTAATATTTTTTACTTAGGGAATTTTTTTTATAATTGGATCCTAGTTTTAGTATATATACCTTTTTAACACTAACTGAAAAATGTAATTTCCCCTGGAATTTGTGGGAATTTTCAATACTGAAGGTAAAGATGGTTCTTTTTCAGTTGAAACTGTGGACCAGAATTATACGAGTGACCAATATTAAAAGTATCATAAAAACATTTTTTTGCTTTATCTGCACCCTTTTTTTAATCTTTTCGACATTTGAATAAAAAACAAAAGAAACTTCAGTTATCATTCCAAGATAGTTTTCACTATCCTTTACCATCTTGGCAGGTCGAATATTTGCCAAATAAAATCAATAAATATCCATTAACTTTTTACTAGTTATGAAAGAAATTGTTGTACAAACATGGCTGGAAAGGGTGTCATCCCAAGAAATGCAAGGCTCCAATGTAGATAATTCTTATCTTATTCAACCTGCTCCACTTATTTCAAACTCCTATTTCAGTTTAACTAAGTTAGAAATTTTTACTTGGTAACCAAATCTTGCATCAGGGCTAAATGCTAATAATTAATGCAGATTTGGAACTGATAAGGCAAAATGAAGATCTGATGGATTCTGTGTAAAACATTTCAGTTCTTTACAATGCCATGATAGAACAAAAAGCCATCATGGAGTTTTTCTTTTGGAGTTTTCTGAATATTTATGTAAATATTGTGGGGTTTTTAGTCTTTTTTACAGAGGAGTCCTAGCAAATAGAAATAATGACAGCATAAAAAGAAAAAAAAGCCAACATGTGATATCTCCAGAATACATGAAGTGTGTGTTTTTCAAATTATAATTTCCTTCATACTTTGATAAAATCATCATTTTTCTAATAAAACACTTAAATCTACCTAGTCACAGATTAGACTGGTGTCATTTTACATTATGGTACATAATGCTTTCCTATGGTATATTTAAATTGATTTTGACGGTAACTTGGTTACTTCTTCAGTTAAGTATCAGAAACTAAATGTGCCACTGTCAAATAAATTTATTTAATTAATTAAAAAAATTATTATTTAGTTGGGAGTATTTTGTCAGTTGTATGTTTGTTTTTTGTTTTTTTTTTTTTTTTTTTACATTTTCTGTAAAAACATGTCTTTCTTGTTCTGTTTTTTTTTTATGTTTTTATTTGTATTTTTATTTTTTTATTTTTATGTTTTTATTTTTATTTCATTAATGATAGGATAATCAGTCTGGGAGAAGTAAAGAAAGCAAAGTGAAGGGGAAATAAGCAGAACAGGCTGTACATACGTCATTCATGTGAAAACTGTTCCTAAGATGCTCTGTACTTTAGCCCTGTTGTTCCAAGCTCTCCAAAATGTGCCATTCAAGACCTGGAGTTATTCAGAGAAATTGCTTGAGATTAAACTGAATATTGTTGAGGATGAGACCTGGAAGCATATGCTAGTCAGAGGAAAGCATGTTTTTTCCATGTTTTCGTGGTTCTCCATCCAAGCCTCATCCATTGCAATTCTCAATCTGGGCACCAGGAAGAAATATTTGATATAGTGACCTCTTATAATATTCAGCTGTATGGAGGACAAAGCAGGTCTGCAGATTTTTGGTCCTAATTAGTAGATGAACCTGGTTGGGCATTGTCACATGTTTACAGAACAATTACAGAATAAAAGAGAAAGGGGAAAATGGAGAAATATCTCTCAGAAATTTCACTGAGTTCCCCCAAGATTGCCATTACTTACACTGCAGCCTGGTCCCCCTTTCTATAACCCATCAAAGTCTTTACACTACTAAGTGGTTCTTCTTGCCTTTACTGAATTTTCATTTTTTCTCTTATATAGTTTTTTTTACCCTTCCCTCTTTTCTGAAGCCATGTAGTTTTGGCAATGATTTGTTTGATCATGCTGCAGCACTTAACAGGCTTTCAGACTTGAAGATACTTTTTTAAAAGAGTTTATTTCAGTTAATATTTAACTTGCTAAGTTGTCAGAAGTGCTGTGGAAGTCAGGTACATCTGATTTCTCCATTTCACTTCAGTGATTAAGTAAATTGTTTCCAAGGAACATTTCAGTAGCATTTATGAGCATGGAGAAGTAGATTGTGAAAGAAGTGTGTGGTATTGGAGCTTCTCATTTATGTCTCATCTATTTCAATAGAAAAGTGAACCTAATAGCCTGTATTCATGCAGCACTATATGTTAAAGTGTTCTTTTGAAATGTGTAAAGGCAGATGAAATGAGTGAATATGTACATAAAAAACACCTGTATCACACACTGAGGCTTAGACCAGATTGAAGGCACCAATTCTTATGAAAATGTACTCAGGTCAATGGTATTCTAGAGAAACATTCTATAAGAAATAGTTCCAGTGTTTATACTTTCTGCCTTTCTGAACATTTAGATTATGAATATCTCTTAGATTCCTAGTTATATAATCTGTTTACTTGGAAAATGTAAATATATGGGTATTAGTTATATAATCTAAATAGAGTCAAATAAAAGTTCTCATCACAAACCTCCTCCTATTTACTATTTTGCCTATTTATAGGCCATTTTCTGTATACATCTATAACAAGGAAAGGCTGAGCTTGTGATGCACTATGAGAGATGTTTAGATACTACACTTCTTACTATTCCTAGGAAGTGAATGTATGCAGTACATTTCATTGGATTTTATAATTTCTAGTAATTTTACCATTTCTGCATATTATCATTTGGTTTTAATTTTTTTTCTAGTTTAGTTCTGAAAAATCTGTTCATACTGAAAGTTTCTAAAAGATGAGTTCCTTTGAAAAGTCTTCATGTTCTGTTTTTATCACACAATTTTATCACACTTTAAAAAAGAATATTACAAAACCACCATTTTTTTTTTAAAGCTAGGATACTGATGTGTTGAAGAAATTGAATTTGTTCTTGAAAGCTTCCGACTGAAGAAGGTCATCAGAATTAAGTTTGAACTTCAGACTAATATCCAAGCACAATTGAAAGGGCTTCTTTTTTTTTCTTCAGTGTACAAAGTATATTTATGAGGCTGAAAGTTCCTGATTTCCTGACATATGTAATCCATTGCCTCAAGTCAATCACTGTGAACCTTTACAAAAGCCAAGGCTGGTCAGTAGTTGAAATCTTCACAGATGTAATTCAGTATAACCAGAGGTAGCAGGAGAAGGTTGTCTGCTCTTTGCTTTGTGTGTGGAGTATTGCAAGTAAAATTTAATTTCTTCAAACTCATTAATTTCATTGTAAATGTATAAAATTTTCATGGAAACTCAGGCCAGTAGAGTGGGTGAACCAATTTAAAGACTCCATGAAAATCTGAGAAGTCACCAAGTGCTAGTGTCCCACCTCAAGAGACTGAGAACACAAGGTTTTATCTTGAAGTGTGGGTCAATAAGATGAGCTGTGGTGAGCCAGAAGTTCATTGTCATCTGGAATGAAACTCCATTCCTCATCCTATCTCATGATTGCTGATCTGGACCAAATCCACCATTTACCTGACTTTTAGTGAGCCATTTTAGGTGGCTACACTGGTATGAAACTAAACTGCTACAACAATTTCACCTTAATAAGCTGAAGAGTTACTGTGGCGTATTTAGCAGAACTGGCACAAAAGAGCACAGTCACACTGCTGGGAGCAGCATGGAGAAGAGTGAGAGCCTTCCCCAGTGACAAAGAGCTGTTAGATAATCAGCTGCCTAATGGACACATTTCCACTAAGCAGTAAATAATAGTATGACTTTCAAGCAACACTGGCAACATCATAGGCAAAATTGCAAATCATAAAGGGTGATGTAAGTGACAGCTTGAGAGATGACAGAGTAGGTGAGAGCCTCTGGGTATTCCTATTTTCCCAAAATTGAAACCACATATCTAATCTAAAGATAGGTCTGCACTGCAGCCCAAAGCATGACTGCAGCTCATCTTGACAGATGCCAACTAGTTTTGAGGGCAGTAGTTAAAGTGCTGATAGCTGGAGCTGCAGAGTGCTGACTGCTGAAACCCTGGGTAGATATTCACGTGATAAGTGTGTGCTGAGCTGCCATCCCCGTGTCCTTGTTACTACAGAGGCTCTGCTGGTGTACAGATACCCTGTGAGATAAGCAGCTTTTCAGCCCTGGCCTCTGGAAGAAGATGACTTCTCTAAGCAGTAAGCTTGTGCAAATAAGAATCCTTTATGGCACCTAAGATGAGAATAAGCATCTAGGAAAATGCCAATATTTATGTTACTGCTGTCGGTTAAGTTCACAAAATATATGGTTGTGGCAAACTTTGTGCCAGAAAAATGTATTATCTACTTAATGTTGTTGTCTTTTTTACTAATAGTTTTCCACAAGAAAGGAAAAATGCAGCAAAAATAGATACGCATTAAGGCATCTTGACATGATTCTCTTTCAGTATTTTCTGAACCTGAATTTCTGTTGTTCCCTTCTCCTTTTATCTGTACGAAATAACTAAAAAGTGGGTGTAAAACATTAATATTCCAATTTGCTAGCATTATTACTAACACCTTCCTTGTGTTCACTCCACAGTAGATCAGATGATTAGACAACATGCATTGCAGGGGAAGATAAAAGCTATTTTTCAAAGGTGGTAAAGTCTCAGTGTGTCTGTGAAATTCAGTGAGAGCACAGAATGCTTAGTCAACACCTTTGTTCTTTTTAAATATCTGGAAAGAGACTTGTACACAGTGCCCTATCTCTTTGAGTCCTTTACATTTGTGTTGTGTGAGTGTGAAATCCCATCACCCTGTGAAGGCACTGACCTTCAGTGACTGCGCAGATACAGATCACTGAGCTGTGTGAAGCTGAAGTTCCCTTTTTATTGACAACAGTAAATTGTGCTGTAAGAAGTACTATGAAAGTACATTGTAATTATGTACTTTTGTTCCTAATTATAGATAAAAGTTGCAGGTCACCTGTTAGAAACAAAACAGATTGTAGCACTGTCTCAGACTTCCTGGTTTGTCTATAGGTTCTGTATCAGTGAGACTTGGCTGTTTCCTTGCTGGATTTGTTCTGCAGGCTGATTTTTTTTTTCTTCCTCTTTTTAAAATCCCTACAAAAATTCAGAAAATGTAATTCAGCCATTTTGAAGAGTTAGTCTGGAGGAAAATGTCTTGTTTTGTCCAGGTTAAAGCACTTAAGACACTAATTTGAAGTGGTGCATCACCTTCCTTCTGAGAGTGTGCATTTTATGTCACAAAGAGAGTTTATTATAAGCCTCTGAACAAAAATCACAAATCACAGAAGCTTAGGAGAGAATTGTTAGTATTTGGTTGCTCATATCTATGGCTCTGCAGAACATCTTGAGGCTGTTGTGTATAACTGCAATATATAGGGACTTTTCTTAAGGAATTAACTTGTTTTGTCTTGCATACTCATAGCCCCAAGAGGATTTTCCCTTTAAGTGCTCTGAGCCAAGGCAGTACAGGATTACAAGAGAAAGACTATATATTTTGTACTCTTGATATGTCTTCTACATCCTGCTGACCCCAGGAATCCTTACATTGGTTGGTGAGAATTATGTTAAATATTGTTCAGATATTCTGTTATTGTTCAGATACTCTGCAATTTAATTAAGATCATTATCATAAGTTATTTTGACTTGTAAAAATATTGTTCCTTAAGTAAATTCCTACAGTCAAGACCTCTTGCAGAGATACACTAAAATACATTATTATGTGATTTCTTTGGCAATAACAAGCCATAGAAACTATCTCTCCTGTTCTCTATTACATGGTTCTTGTCAGTTTATTGACAAAACAAAACTTCAGAAATTTCATTTTGTGAAACAAATGTCAGTAACTTTTTAGTTTTTAATATATTCCATCATTTTTTAGCTGCTCTATATTTTTCTGAGTATTTGTTGCTCTCTAGATCTTTCTAGCTGGATGTTTTTTCTCCAATTTTGTTTTGAGACCTCTGATGCTGTAAGAGTAGAAGTTATTAAAGATTTATCTTTGTATGATTGCAGCTAGTACAGTTGCCAAATCTTTTCTAATCATATTTGTCAAGAGGGGTTGTAAATAATTTTCAAATGGATTGTCTAATAGCAAGTGACAAAAGGGAATTCATCTCAGTTGTAGAAGATTGATGCATTTGAGTTTTCCCCTGCATTTTAGGCTTTGAATCTGTATTCATTTGTAGATCCTACTTCATAAGGTTTGTTTATTTTATCTGTAACTGAAGCTACATATACAGCAGCTCCCAAAAGCTTTACTGTTCTTGGAGGACAGAGTGGGTAGGGTGTCAGTGTGACTCCTGGTGGGTACAGCTGCAGTTCAAGTGTTGCACTGCTGTGACTGGACTGTATCACATCAGCTTGTGGTGTCCTACTGTCCACTAGAAATGTAGATATAGACATTTGCCTCTCCATTTTATTCTTTATTAAGGTGAGCCTTGCTGGAGTGCAGAAATATTTTAGTTCCACAAGTATATGTCAAGTAGCTGGCATTTTCATTTCCATGCTACCCCAAAACTTTCTCACCCCCTCTGGCTTGTCAGAAGCCTTGCTAAGCCCGCTTGGATGGCTTAGGAGTGCACAGTAGGTCCTTTTCAAGGCCAGGGATCTGGCCTGCCTATCAGAGGTTTAAATTTGGTATTACATAGCATAATCCACCAAATGCTTTGCTGTTATATTCCCTGTAAAAATAAAGCAGATTTTGCTGAACCAGACAGCCCATCAGATCATGTACTTGCAAACTATAATAAAAACATAAGCATAAAACTGTAGCTGCATTTCCAAATTTCAGGCTGAGGAATAGTCAAGAGAGTCCTAATCCTTGACTGCTGTTTGTAGGTACTATTGTAATAGAACCAATATAGTGCTTTCTAGAGTCTAACTTGGTCAACTGACAATGCTTTATTGAGCAGGAGAACTCTGCTTTAGGACTTGTGGAGTGTTTCTGCTGGTTTTTTTCTAAACTGTTTTTATAGCTTCACAGAATTTAGAGTGAGTAATTACCATTACAACATCTAATGCAGCCTGCTATTTATCACAGTCCATTCAGTGACATGCTGTTAATTTGTTACTGAGCTCAATAACTTGTAATACTGAAGAACATCTCGTGCTTGATCAAAGGGCATTTCTTGAAAGGCATCCAGCGTTTGTGTGAAGGAGAGATGAGAATCTGTGATCTCTCTTAATAGTCTATTTAAATAGATGATTTCTGTTGTCATTTAAGGTGAGGATTTACATTCAAAGCATTCATCTAGCCTTGTATGTGTTTTAAACCTTCATCTTGAAAGATACAATTTTAATTTTATGCATTCTAAATCATCCTGGTAAGGTCAGTGGTATTAATATTAAAGTATAAGTTTCTGCATTTGCCTAAGACTCTGTAAACAGAAATAGAGAGCAACACCCATAACTATATGTAATCTGGGCTCCTAGGATTGCTGCAAATGGTAAAACTTCACCTCATTAAATTTGAATACATCTTCATTAATAATTATGAGCACTGAGCCTATCTAAAAAAGACAAAATAATCTTAGTTCAATGTCTAAATAGATCTCCTAACTGCTCTGCTCTGGAGTTCAGCTAGATGTCTTTTCCATCTTTTAATATAAGAAGTTTTGATTTTAGAAGATGTGAAGAAATAAGCAGAACAGATTATATTGTGTTTTAGTTATAGAATTATATTTGTATTTGAGAGTATGCATTGTTGTGTGCCTCATATGAACTGGCTGATTTGTTTAAGGTTTTCAACATAATCTTCTAGATGTTGTGAGCTAAAAAAACCTGTAAATTGATTAATATTATTTAAAAAAATATTAAAATTAGATAAAAGTTTTTATAGGAAAAGATCTACAGAGAAGAGAGTAGGCTTTACTGGAAGAAAATTTCAATTGCATTTAGAGTAAGTTCTTTCCTGTTCTTTAAAATGAGGACCCAAGAAATCAGAAGAAAATGTTTTTTCTATCATTACCATTCCAGTAATAAGAGAGAATAATTTCTATGATGTAATAATTTTACTATTTATTTTATTAGAAAAAGATGCTTAGGGAATTTAAAATCAGTGAGGGGAGGCAGTTCTAAAATTATGTGAGGAGAAAATAGAGATTCATAAATTATGCTCAAATTATTCATTAAATATTTTTTATGTACTTGAAAATTGGAAATTTACTTGGAATTACTTAATTCATGACTGTTGAAGTTCAATACAATATTTTACTACATCAAATCTAAAAGCTGTATTAATTTGATGAAATAGTCAGATAATATTTAAAAGGGAAAAAATTAGGTTTATGATTACTGAGAGTCAAATATTGAAGAAAGAAAGTAAAAGAGCTTGATTGCATCATCCATTTCCTGATTAATGCATTAGTCAAAGAGTGAGAACAGACATGAAGTCTTTTTCCTCTGTACTGCAGAAGAACTTTTGTTCTTTCAGATTTTATTTTCTTCTCCTGCAGTTTTTATTGCTGACCAACACATTGTATGGTATGGGGCACGCTTTGGTCAAGCTGGGGCCAGCTGTCCCAGCTGTGTCCCCTCTCAGCTTCTCCTGCACCCCCAGCCTCCTGGCTGGTGGGATGGGCTGAGAAGTGGGAGAACAATCCCTTGCCAGCTCCTGTGTGGTAAACACTGAGCTCTTGGCTGAGGCCAGGGAGGGTTTGTGCTGAATCCACGTTCCTTCCTGACAGTGTGAGCAGGTAACACCCACCTTAGGAAGCACAGGTTGAAATGCTTTGTGAAAGTACTTCTACCTTAAAGTACTTGCAATGAACTAAAGCAAAAAATAGAGTTCATGTAAACTGTGGATAGTCATGCTCTGTGAGGCCTTTTCATGTAGAAGTAACATATTGAGACTATTAAAATAAATGAAGTATTTCATGTTTGCTGAAAAGAACTGAATTTTCTGTGTCTCTAAGACTGATGTATTCTGTTACTTGGATTGGCTTGAATTTCTAACAAGGTGAAAATGAGTAAAATTAGCAATTGAATGTATCCTCAGAGGTAAGTGCCAACCCGTCGTGTGCGCTGAACTAGAGCAGCATTTGCCATCAGCCACTTCTACATCTTAGTGTGTGACTGGTAATAAACTCAATAGAGTGGCTGGGGTTACCAGCATGATCACAGTTTGCATAAATACAATTATGCCCTTTCCAGCTGAGGGCTTGTTTGTGCATCTTTGGCAGAAGTGGTGGAAGAAGAAAGCATGTCGGACTTTGCAGTTGATTGTGTAGATAATGTCTTGGATGAGTTTCAGAACTAATCTAAGCAGGCAGCAGCCCAGAATAATTAGGGTTGGTGAAATTGCCCAGTTGATTATTTTGCATGCTGAGCTTGCTGTTGCTGCTGTAAGAGAGGTTTGTGTTTGGTGCAGTGGTTGCTGCTGAAGACAGGGAGAGGATGAGCTGAGTGGTCGCCTCAGGCTGCAGTGACAGCCATGGCCTGAAGGAAACAAGAACAACAAACCTGGCCCTGAATCCTTAACCCTCACCTCCATCTCCTCTGCCTCCTTCACCCAAAAGAGGACACCACTAGCCCTCAGTGCAGAAAATTTCACTTCTCTCTGCAAAACTGAGAAACTTTGGCTTTGTACATGTCTGCTAACATTTCTGGTCTCCTGCAGAACAGAGCGGATCAGAGGATGAGTAGATGTCTTTCTAATGAATTTTATGAGATTATAATCTAAACCAGCACATTGACCATCCTTCCTTTGTCTCTATAGATGATACCAATTATAAGGATGGGAATAATATGTGTCAAGGTACCACTTTACTTTCACTGTTGAAGCAACAGAACACCTCTTTATGGTTGGAGGGCCCTTAAAAAAAGGTTTTTCTTCCACAGAATAATATTTTTTAAAAGTTATTGCTACTGACATCTATATCTACAGTCAAAACCAGAGAATGGATTGATCACTGGAATATTAACGTAAAATAATGAATGACTCTTTTTCTTTCATATTCTATAACATCCTCAGAAGGAAAAAATCCCACCTGTTAAAGGGACAATCATATGTGCAAATTGTTACTACTGGGGAAAAGGAGAGGTAATAAAATGAGGGGGTTTGTCTCATTTATATTTGCTAACTTTATTTCTTCAATTTAGGGATAGTACTCTTAAGGAAAAAAAAAAAAAAAGAAAAAGAAATAGGAGAACTCCTTTCCAGTTGGTGATATTTTGTTTAGTGCAATAGATACAGGAATATGAAAAAATAATATTTGAGAATACATAGGCTTTAATGTCCAGACTTTAGTCTAGGGCTATACTAATTGCTTTGCTTTTCTCCTCCTTTCCTTTTGCTATCAGTCTGGACAATATTGCTAACTGTGTCTGAGTTCTCATACTAGTTATGATGGTGGTGATAGCAAAAAATCAATTCAAAAGCTGGGCAGTTTTGAAACTGGTTATATAGAATAAAGAAAATGACAAAAGAGGAAATTCAATGTGGTGAAGGAGAAAATGTAATAGTGATTGTGAGAGTATTCCTGAAGGCTGTTTCACCCAGCAAACCACCTCACAGGTTTCTGGTCTGACCCATATAGATAATCAGCAAGAAGGTTGGTGCCATTAGTGAGTAAACAGTGAGTAAAGCAGTCTGAAAGCAAAGGTTTTGTCTCCAGGATGACAAGGTGAGAGCCGTAGATCCCTGATGGCCAGTAGCACCTCCACATTGCTCTGCTTTAGAGAAATCTAGGCTCTGCAGTCAGTGGGAGTTTTGTTCCTTTTTTAGGTGTAGCCAAGTTTCAGTTTATGTGTTGAGAGGGGCATTATCATTGATTTTAAAACCATCAAAATGTGTTTCCTACATTTAACTTTAAAATAAATTTATATTTTAAATGTGTAGTTGAAGAGTTTGCACAAAACCCTAGACAATGAGATTATTTTCTGTTAAATTAATCTGGTTAGACTATTTTTGCCTTCCCTGAATTTAATAGGAAATCTCTCATGAATCAATTGGAGTGAGGATCTGTGTTTTAATTACAAGAAATGAATCCAGTTACCTTTCAAGGTAACCTGTTTTAACAAATGCAAAAGCTTAGCCATTTTCTTGCAAAGACTAGTATTTGCAGACTAGATTTTTCTGCTAGAAGCCAATGGAAGCTGAACATGACAGTTTGTGTAAGTTTTAAGTGATCATTTGACTCAAATTTCTTAAGAAATCTTCTCAAGTAGAACAAAACACAAATTGAAAGTGGTAGAAAATTTTAATATCAGACACAAGCATGAATGAAAAAATATTGTTAAGTAAAACATATTTAAATATCTGACTTTGAAGCAAGTCCACATTATGTGGAGGACCTGTAAAATACCTGAAACAACATGTGCTTGGTATATACTACAAAACTTTAAAAAAGAAATAAAGAAGAAAGTATGTTCCTTGCTTCTGCACTTTCAATGACAGTATTCCTTTTTTTCTAATTTTTATTTGGAAAAAGTCTTGAAAGTCAAACCTGTTTTTCCTGGGAGCCATAATTTTGAATTAAATATTTGTTGTCTTCGAGAAAAGTCTGAATTATTTTCTTTAAGAGGAAACCAAAACTATGATTAATTATTAGTATGGTAAACCTTTGCTATGATAATGTGTTGGCATACCAGATAAAGTCTGTTCTCAAATGTCTGTGCAGATGTGACTAAGTAAAGCACTTACACATCTGCTGTGAAAATCATCTGCACATAATTATTAATTGCATCTGTGCCAAGACTGCAATGTTTTTGCAAAGCTCTGCCTCATCATTGATTAAAATTTTTAGTCTTCTTTCCAAACATATTGATATTATTTGAGGAGGTGTTTGAATTACATCTATACAAAATACTTCAGTATGAAGACTGGTGAGTTATCTTTATGATTTTCTGAAAGTTTCTTTTTATTTTTATAGTTTTCTTTCTATATTTAGAAAAAAGCATCATCATGAATGTAGTTTCAGCACTGCAAAAGGGAACTGTATTGGTGGAAGAGTAATATTCAAGCTGGGGAAATTCTGACTGGTGGTGGATAGCAGATGGACTTTTGAAGTCCAGGGTTAAAATATCTCTCTGATAAGAAGGTTGTAAGGATTACATCTTTTTATAGCATCACACATATGACTAAGCATTAAAAAGCATGCCATCTACATTCTTTTTTCTAAACTAGGTTGTGCTGTAAAACTTGATTTATGTCATGATACAATGCAGGATTGTAATGAAGTTGAAAATTGTGCATATGACATGTTTTGCTCCCATGATGTGCATTCCTTATGGAATAAAAGGCTCACAGTCTGCATAAATTATAGGAGAGAAAAAAATGTAAGTCATGTGTTGCTTTTAGCCAGATGCTTCATCTAGAAAATAATAAAAAGGTGTTTTGGCAGTACAAGATCTTATGTATTATAAAACTAAAATAATGGGATTTCAGAATTTAAATTTTTAATCTTATGCTCAGGTAAAGTGACAATAAAATATTATGTTTAATTCAAATTAACCTCAAGGTTTTCTGTCCCAGATTTTATTTTTGCAGTTGTAGATATTTATATTTACAGTGAGTTTAATTTTTCATAATTAGCTTCTTGGTTCGACGTATTTATAAACAACCTACACATTCTTATCTTTTGTTTGACATTACCCACATTTGCAGAAAGAGTTCATTTGAGATGGAATGCTCTCCTAAGCCAGAGAAGAACAATACAACACATTATTTGTTAAGGATGGAAAGGTTGAGAGAACACAATCATTATAATGTAGTGCTCGTTCACTGAGGTGAACTTCAAAGCACAGACCTGTTAGCTGTGACCTTCTTTCTGTGCTATAATTTCTCTGAGTGTTAATGATTTTCTCTATGAATGCAGCTTGTAGATTGAAGATTTGCCACACTTGCAGCGTAACAGTTATAAACTGCTGAAAAGAGATGGGGGATATAACCGAAAACTGAGAAACAAAACTCCTGAGTGCCTTTGCAAAGTCTGTAGGCAAACCAAAGTTTATTGAGTGGTTTTGAAGAATGCCTGTACTATTAGGTGTATCTAGGATGTGGAAGTCTTTAGTCAGAGAAAAAAAATATTCATTTTTCTTCTGTGTTTACTTTTTATGTCCTGTGACATCAATAAACAACCATCTGCCCTAGAGAAGCCCCATAATCCTCTAATTCAAATCTTTGGGATTAACCACCTTTTGTCCAAACATATTTCTGTGTCTAGTCTTTAGTCTTTTCCCTGTTAGTCTTGGTTAAAGCATTGCCCTTAAGAAGAGAGACTTTTAATATAGTAACTGTCTTGGAAGATGTAAGCACCACCATTAAATTTATTTTTTTTTTTAGTTTTTCTTATATTTATATTTTTTCTTCTTAAGAAACAGAGAAACTGGGGCTTTTGTTTGTTTGAGGGAAAGAAGAAGGCTGTTTGTAACTTAATTAAATTTCAAAAATATAATTTTGACACAGGATAAGATTGGATCAAACTAAGTAATCTTACTTACAAAAAAATTAAATTAGGAAACAAACAACTTAGAACCTTTATATAATGGAATAAAAAATTATGTTGGTTTGCTTGCAATTTGTTCACAGTGGATTCATTCCCATGGTATTTTGGTGGTAAAACACTTGGCAAGTCATTTCCTAACAGTGATGGTTCAATGATATGAAAAAATATGGGTAATGAGGTAGTCAGAAAGTATCTGCCAACCTGAGGAGTCAATCACAGAGCAGGATCTGTCTTTGCTTTTTCTGGCACCCTAGTAAAGAAGGAGAAATAAAACATTTGGAACGGAGAGCAGAGAGAAGAAAAATATAGTAGTGGTAGCAGGGAAAAGGGAGACAAATGGAACAGTGTGGACCTGGCAAGAGGCATTTGCAACACAGAGAACTGGGACACAGGGCTGATGTAGGTCTGTGCAGTAGGACAGGAGGGCAGTAAATCCGGGCTAACACCCGAGATTCGCACGTAAGACCACAGAATTGCAGTGCAGCAAAGAGAGTGATCATGAAGATAATGCCTGTCATTGACATGAATCAGACTGATAAAATGGCTAAAAGCATTTCTAATGCAAACCCTCCAAGTTCTCTCATGGCCGCTCACTGCACTGCCCTTGTAAAAGATAATTCAAATGATCTGTTTCTGGAACTTTGTATCTTTTATTACAATTTCAGCTTCTTGAAACAGCTGTTCTGTTTTCCTGAAGTTCAGTGATGGTTTCGTCAACAAACAGGATGGGATGACATATGTTTTTGAGGAGAAAGTGAATTGTAGTGGGGATGAGGCATATTTTCTACTCTGAACATTTATCCTTTTGCGTGTGTGTATCAGATCAAAATAATCCCACTGCCTGCTCAGCAATCAAAACAGAAATACAAATAAGCAGTTCTGCATACAAAGAAAGTGAATGCATACTTCCTTTCTTCTTTCTTTTTGACTTTGGAACGATAAATTTGAGAGAATTCATGAAGCAAAATTTGGAGTTTATTTCCCCTCAAGATTGTTAGATTCTGTACTCTTAAGTAAATCTATACAAATTTCCATTTTTTGTTCTTCCTTACTTAATCTTTATAATTTGAAATATTTTGTGAATGAGATGTGGGATCCAGTGCACTCTCACAAGTCTGCAGACAGTAGTGCTGTTGGAACACTTGAAGGGTGGGATGCCATCCAGAGGGACCTGGACAAGCTCAAGAAGAGATCCATGGGAACATCTTGAGGTTCAACAAAGCCAAGTGCTGGTGCTGCACCCAGGTCAGGGCAGCCCTGGTATCAGTCCAGGCTGGGGATGAACAGATGGAGGTCAGCCCTGCCCAGAAGGGCTTGGGGGTGCTGGTGGGTGAGGGGCTGGACATGACCCAGCAATGTGCACTCACAGCCCAGAGAGCCAAACGTGTCCTGGGCTGCATCCAAAGCAGTGTGGGCAGCAGGGCCAGGGAGGGCATTCTGCCCCTCTGCTCTGCTCTGCTGAGACCCCACCTGCAGTGCTGCACCCAGCTCTGGGCATCCCAAAATAAGAAGGACCTTTTGGAGACAGTCCAGAGGAGGCCACAAAGATGATCTGGGAGCTGAAGCACTTCTCCTGTGGAGAGAGGTTGAGAGAATTTGGGCTGTTCAGCCTGGAGAAGAGAAGGCTCTGGAGAGACCTTACAGCCCTTTCCAGAAACTAAAAGGGGCCTACAGGAAAGATGGAGATGGATTTTTCACAAGGGCATGTAGTGATAGAACAAGGAGGAGTGGTTTTAAAGTAGAATAAGATAGTTTTAAACTATATATGAGGAAGAGAGCTTTTAAAAAGAAGGTGATGAAACACTAGCACAGGATGCCCAGAGATGTGGTAAAGGGGAATGGGGATACCCGGAAACTTTCAAGGTCAGGTGGGCTGGGGCTCTGAGCAACCTGGCACAGTAGAATATATCCCTGCCCATTGCAGTGGGTTAGGCTAGGAGTTTTAAAGATCCCTTACAATCCAAACTATTCTATGAATCTTTAGGATTGTATTTTTAAAGAATTCTGAGATTAAATGGTGAAATTTGCTGTACTGGTTTTTGATGAATAGGTAAGTATGTGACAGTAGTCTTGGTGATGCTGTAAATCCATGTTGCATGCTACCAGGATTTTAAAACAATTTTTTTAATGTATTAAATGACTCCATTATACAGAGAGATGTATCTGTTAAGGCCCTCATTGCAATGAAAGTTGCAATATGAATATTTTTTTAATTATTTCAAAAGAAAAAATTTACTGACATCAGTAAATTCAAGAGCATCCAGAAAAATCCAAGATTTTAGAAATGTTTCCTAAACAGTCAAGTCACTAGAAAAAATGCATATTGTATACTATGCAATAATCTAAGCTTACTATATGTTTCACCTGTTTTGCTAACATCTCTACATTCTTACACAGAACTCACAACTAAAGAAATAGAAAGTAGAGACAAAACAGAGAACTTGACACAACCAAAGCATTTGCCTTTTCTTATTTATTTGTTTTGTCATGATTTATAACAGAAATTGTTTTCATATATAACACAATATGTTACTCTTATTGGTGAGTCTTATCATTATTTGATTTATATGCAAATTTATAAGTAAATTAAAATAAACTCTGAAGTTACTTTCTCATGCAATGTAGAAACTCAGAAAAGCAGTGTTCATGAATCTTATGAGATTGTATTCTTAGCACAATATATTTGTTTAATATTAGTTGTATTATTCCATCTTTAGCCACAGCTGAAAGTGTTTTATTTCCTCTGAAAGATGACTTATAATTAGTGTCTCAGTGAAAAGAGCTGCCATCCCTGTCAAATCTCTTCACTAATCTTCTTTTGCTGTGCTCCTTGTAAACAGCCCAGAGACTTGGGAGAAAAAGATGGTTTGTTTCTCAATTCCAAACTTCAGAAAAGTTCTGCTTGCAAAGCAAGTTCTGGTTGGAGCTGTACAAGCTCGAAGAGCCCTTGAGGTACAGGCTGATTTTCCTGTGGAAACAGTGCCACAAACTGCCTTTTAAACCTGCAGTATGGGCAGGTTTCATTCAGAAATCACTGAGACTTCAGTATGGAGCTCCACATTTTTATAGTTCCTTTCAGCTGAGCAATGACTGGAAATTTTAGTTCTGTTCGCAATGTTCATTGCAACTTTTGCTTTTTGTCTGGGCAAAGGTGACTTTTTGCAGTTCTTGTTTTGAAAGTTAGAGTTATATGAGTTTCCACTTATGGCAGCTCCTAAGAAATTAGAGGCTAGATGTCTTTTACCCAACATCCTATGCAGGCCTTCACAACACTGCAAAGAGAATGGCTGAAAAGTACCAGCAATTGATAGTGGAAATCCAGCATGGCAAGTGCGTGTGATACTTAATGTTGGCACATTGAAACCTCTTCATTAAAGTATGAAACTTGCTTTAGGGAAAGATTTTAATATGCACACAAAGATACTTTTTGCCTGTAGTTGAGAAGTATTTCCACTGATAGGAAAGGGTACAAAAATTGAATTTTCTTTTCAATTTGAAATGTTAATGTGTCCTGTTATCTGTTATCCTGAGTCATGAATAATGAACAAGGTAGAGCAAAGGGCAAAATATACAAGTCATGAATTCAGAAGTCAGCTGAGAATTTTTCTACTTTCTTTGGAGACATTTATACGGATTATGGTTATCTTTTCTACTAAGTATTATGTTATTGCATAGTCAAAGCTAAAAATCTAGTGAGCCTGTTTATATCTGTAACTTACTCTGTTGTCCCAGCAGCAAACAATATGAAACAATATGGTAATATGAAATAATAGGAAATAAATTTCCAGGAATAAGTATTGAAACAGTATGATAATATTTAAAAATGTTTGTTTATAGTAATGTTGAAGAAGATATAATACTATAATTTTTCTTTATCAAGTGCATTGTGTTCTCCAGAGTGTGCACAATATAGTGCAGATTTTGGAGTAAGTTCTAATGAGAAAGAGGCTGGGGATTTATGTGCATTGTGTGCAGAAGGGCTAAATAATGAAAACAATTGATGTAGAACTGATTAACAAAGCAGTATTCGACATCTGAAAAATGCATATTGTTTTACTGCAAGCAGATCTCTTTCATGGTGACATTCTGGAACAATTCCATTAAATACAGCATTAATTAGCTGCTTACAGAAAGACCAAAAATTTGTGAATTTTCAAATAGGGCTTTTGTAACAATGCACATTCCAGCATAGTATACCTCAAGTGACCCTAGTCACCAAAGGCAAATTTTTTCATGCTACAAAAATAATTGCTCTTGACAGAAGAAAGTGATATATTATAATTTTTACTGTATTTTATAAATTCAAAAATGAGAATTTTATATATGAAGAAACACGTTTTTCCTCTCAATTTTAGAAATAAAACTATGCCCATGAATACTTGCAGTATATTCAATGTAGTGTAAATAATGGACATACTTCTGTTTCAATGTTCTTCATTTCTGTAATGTTAGCAGAAAGCAAACCAAAAAAGTCCTCATCAACACTTATTTAAAAGGGCTATACCTATATAAAACAAACCCCAATATTTTCCTAAGCCAGAAGAAATAAACTCCTCCATAAATAAAATGTGAGAAATGCCTACCAAATTCTTTCTCACATCTGTATTTGGAATGCAATCTGACAACATTCTGGGTGATGTCAAATATGGACTGAGAACAGTATTTTGATGTTGGTAAATACAACATAATACTTGCTAAGGTATAATTAGTGGTTTTTTAACATTGAAATTAACAATATCTGAATTGAGTAAAAAAACTCCATTTATATACTCCCAAGCATCATAGCTGTGATCACTTTTATTTATTCTTTTATTTGTACATAGACAAATTACTGAAAACTAAATTACTCTTGAAAACTAAATTCATACTGTGCCAAAATAAGATTCTGTGTATTAGCCAGATGAATCTAAACTCTGAGCATTCACCTTGGAGAAGATATTTGCTACTTTGTGCACAGAAGCAGAGCCCATCTCTCATTACTCCTTCCCTTGAACAACACTGTTGTGTTTCAGAATCATGTATAAATTAAAAAAAATGGGTAACTAGATTGCATGTTCAGCTAGCTATACTTTGCTTCCTGAAATATTTGATTTGTACCAATGTCTTTTTACCCCATGGTCCTTTTTCAGCATCTGCCTTTTTCACTGTAGGACATGGATGGCATCTGTGGAAATGAGACATATTTGTTCTTTTAATTCTTATTAAAAGAGGCTGGATTATTTTAAGTCTGCAGTTTTTTAATGGTCCTTTGCAGAACACTCATCACAGTAGTGTTTGAGTGGCTTGCTTTCATTCCTTTATCTCTGTAAGTGGAAGAAAGCTTTATTATCTTGGTTTTATGGACTGGAAATCAATGGATCACTGTCAGAACAAAGCTTAGCATTCAGATCTCTTGTATTTTGAGTACTTTGCTCATTACTCTTTTGTGAAGAACTGAACATCCACATTTCAGCTAACTATTTTTAAAATTGTTAGATTTCAGTTGGGGTTGCTTGCTAAAATCTGAGTTCTATTCAGGTACAAAGCATTTAAACAAAGCAAAAGATCGATTTTTTTTTCCTGCATTCAGTTCATTTTCGTCTAATTGCCAGGCTTGCTTCTTGAACTTTCTGTGTGACAGTCTTCTTCTTCTGGGTCTTGTAAAATTTGCAAAAATCAAAATCTCTAAATTCTGAATCTGTGATATGCATTTCACTTTTTTCTATTAGCATTTGTTAATTCCTGTGCACTGACTTCATAACCCTTTTTCTGTTCAAAGCTTTCCCAAATTTGCTCCTTTTATGACTAATCTCTTCTAGCAGATTAAGTAACCAAGGCATTGTTCAAGGCTAGGGCTGGGAACAGGGCCTGAAGTCTCCAGTGTGGAATGTCTGCCTGTGTTACACAGAGTTTGAGGGAGAACAACCCACACTGGCACTTCCTCGTGCTGTCTGCCCGCTGGTTCTCCTGATGGGTGCCTTTAAACCAGGGAAAGGATTGCAGCCTTGACATCCACCATACCCAGTTTGCTGGTTACACAACTCTTCTGAAGTGTTTGTTACTGGAGTAGACAGCTTCCACAGAAGCTAAAAAAGTGCATGAATCTTGCAGAGTCAACTATTTTATTATGCCTCTCTCAGATGATATAGCTCCCATTCCTCAGTGTCCCCAAGCTGTCAGGATGAGGTCAGTGGTCATGTTGGTCTTCTGTTACACTGTGGATTGGTAGCTCATAAGGTATGGCTTGCTCTAAGGTGTCACCTGGAATGCTTCCTTGTGTTCGGGGACACAAAGAATGAAATATGAAAGCAGCAGCTGCTAGTGAGAAGACTTTGGCATTGTACTGGCTCAGGACTTTTTAATGGTTTGATACAAGTTGAGACAAGTAGCTGAGTAAAACTGTATCCAAAGTTGTCTTGCTCTAGGATTGCACTCACCTATTTTTTTAATTCCTATGTCTGATTGCAGGATGTTGATTGCATGTGACAGTTTTTGGAAATAAGTATAAGAGATTTTATGGTTGCAAGGGACACTTAAGTTAAAGGCTTTGAAGGATCCTATTGAACTTCTATGCTCCCTAGGAACAGGCAATCTTCTACTAAGTTCTTGGGGTGTGCAATACCTGAAATTAAAGACAAACTAGAGTGAAATTTTAGTTTTTCCCTATTGGAACATTTTTATACTTGTAAATATATCAAGGCTGGGAAATAGGATACTTTTTTATTATGAAATTTTTTGCTTCTGACATTACTTCAATAAATAACAAATTCCTTAATATGCTTTGCTTATAAAAGAAAGGATGTTGCAAAAACAAGCAAAGAAGAAAGTTACAAGAAACGTCTTAATAGCACAGTCATTTGTGAAATTGAACGTTGGAACTAGAGGATCTTCCCATCCAAATCATTCTATGATTCTATGAAATGTAGAAAGCATTTTTTTGGCATAAGATCTCCTTTGAAATCAACCAGGAAAAAGAAAAGACGCTGAATTGTGGCAGAGAAGCAGTTAAAATCTGTAACTGTTTTCAATGAGGTGTGTAGTTTGCCAAAGTTGTTATTCCCAAAGCGTATCATACTTTCCAGTTCTTTATCGGATTTGACAGAGGATGATCTAAAAAAACTAAAGAAAAGCAGGAACAGCAATGTCACCCTAAAAAGTCATTAACTGCTTGTGTTGTGTACCATGTACAGCTGTGAGCATAGCCAGTTCTACATTTGCAAAGTCCCGTGGTATCTCTTCATTTCAACAAATTCATCTCTACATTTGTAAAAACTCCTGGTATCTCCTTATTTCAACAAATTCTGGAAAAGGAATTACAAATCACAGTCCATTATAAAATGTAAAGTATGTTAATATTAATAGTGTCATTATGTGTATATTTTCAGTATTGCCTATCAGAATTTCATTTGAATCCAATTTTATTTTCTTTTGATAGATATGAATAGGCCAAATTTACTTGCATGATAATGAGCAACAACAGAAAAATACTGATGGTTAAAAATATTTCTAACCACTGTAAAACAAATAAAATATTATCACAGACTTTTAAAAAAAATTGGCAGATTCAGGTTATCCAATACTCTAATCATAACAAATTTATTATACCTTGTTCATGCTCAGCATTTTTACAAAACCTTCACTCTGACAAGACTGCAGTTCTTACAGTACAGAAAAGATGCTCTATGCTATTTTGTCTGTGCTGAGCACAGAGGAAGAAAAGAAGAGTGTTTTGGGGAGTCTAAGAAAAATATGCTGAGCAGTCTTCCAAGGGACTAATGGAGGCATTTCCAAGTGTTCACTGCCAGATTTAAATCAGGGGAATGGTCCTTTTGTTGTTTACAAATCAGCTGGCCATATCATTTAAGGTCGTTGTGTTTACACCAGTGCCAGCTGGATCCCACGCCTGTTTTTTTCACATCTGAGTCCTGGACAGAGACATTGAGAATGCATAATGAAAAAAGGCAGCTTCTTTAATTTAAAATTAAAAATAAAAACGAAACCCGTCCAATTAACCAGAGATATTTACATGTTATTTTCATATTTCTTGCTATGTTTCCTCACCAAGGACTTTCAGCTTCATACTGTATAGAGATGAGTAAGTAGGTCACGAGTGAAGTGCATAAGTCTTTGGACAAATTGTGGAGATAACATGATGCATTCTATGTTAGTCTTCTTTAGGCAGTAGCAGGTTAGTTCACTAGCAGTTTATCTGAAAATAAAACTGAAGTGGACAGTCAGAAGACAAATATAGAACTTTGATTTGAAGAGTTGTGTTAATCTGGGTAAATTATATTGTGAAATTATATTGTAAGGTGCACACCTAAGGGAATGAGTAATGGGAGTGAATGACCAAAGGGAATGAAGCAAGGGAGAGGATGGTTTGAAACTGGCTGTACTACAAGTGTCTTACTCAACTCTTATCTGAAGTCAATTGATGCCTTTTGAAGCATATTGCTTTGTTGTCCTTAATACATTTGTGACAAGAATAAGTTACTGACCACGCTTGGAGCAGTATAGTCTCCATGTTTACATCACAATTATGCACCTTCTGTTTGGTGAATACAGCTCTTCTACATGGAAAGCAGGCTGGTTCAGCCTCTGCCACACAATTTGTTTGCTTCTGAAAAACTCAGTGTGAACCAGACAAGTTACATAGTCTGAAGGACTGCTCTGTGCAATGACAGCCTCCATAGTGTAGGGCCTGGTCCAATTTATGAGGAGGAATTCCCTGATGGTTTTGCCAGCATTAAGTATTATGACTTTTTTTTCTTCTCTTATCACAAATTTCCAGAAATTTAAACTTGAAGAAGTAGAGGATGTGAGGGAATTTTCCATGAAAAGTAGTGGAAAATACTGACCTTTTACTTAAACTCATTTTGGAAATATTTAGCCTCAGGAGATATATTTTTGGGTAACTGTGATCATACAAAAACAAGAGACTGAGATTAAATCCCTTATGTAACTTTTATTACAGCTTCAGCTACCATGAAGGCTATAATTATGAGTGTAGTTCTTGTTGACTGTGGAAAGGTCCCTGAGCAATGTGCTTCTTTATGTATTCAGCGAAATGAAATAATTGCAGAGCTAACATCCACACTTCTTCAGTGTAGACTTCTTCCATTGTTCTATATTCTTCTGAAATAATGAAGACAGTGCAAATTACAATTAAAAAATCTACTTTTTTATTAGGATTCTAAATGAATTTAAAATGCAAATTGCATCTGTATCTCTCTATTTATTACTTTAACAATCTTACCCATATATCTCCACAATATTCTTTAAGCCATATTGGTTTTCTTTGAAGAACATCCCTAGGGAATTTCTGTTCAAAGGAGGTTTCCATCCAGCTTCTATACATAGACATGAGCAATTTTGGATAAATGTTGGGAAGATGATTTTTTTTTGTTCGTTTTAATCATATAATAAAATTTACTGCTTATTTGGTGAGTAGATTTGTGTACATTCTTGCCATTTTCTAAGAATAGGTGTAATAGAGCTACAAAAAAGCAGAAATAAAATCCTAGAAATTATTAAAGAAAAATCAAGCCCTGTATTTCTCAAGTTTGGCACTGAAAATTGTATGGAACATTTCAAACTGTTTGATGATACATCTGTACGTCAGCAGCTCATTTTAAGAGGTTAACTGTAGCATCTTGTTTATTTCATTATTCAGAGAGTTCACAAAGAACAATTCCTTAAATTTAACTCTGACTCCTAGAGAATATTCTCACAGCACCAGAGCTCTCAGGAGACAAATAATTTTGCATTTAGATCTGCATTTAGATTATGTTCAGTAACTAATGAAAGGGGTCATTAACTGAAAAAATGATGATATTGACTAGTTACCTATTTAAGTTACAACGTTTTTCTTTGCACAGAAGATCGTTGTGGGGATGGGAGACTTTACCATAGCATTATGAAATATTATATGTAAACACATTTGTATGGGGACTAAATTAATACTTTATAGCAAGCTAAGTCTTTTACCACCCTTACCTTCTGAATATTTAATTTCGCAACCTAACCTTTGTCTAAATGTAATGTGCATGGGAATTTCCCTGCATGTATGTATAAACCTGTGTACATGAGCAAATTAATCTTGATTGTGCTAAAGTGTCTTAAAAACCAACCACTGTCATTGGTATTTTATTTTTGCATGCCTGTTCTTTAAGCTGTAACCCAGGTATAACAGATCATTGCTGTGAACTAATTTGATTATGCAGTATCACACTGTCAAGCCTATGCACAGAAGGTATGAAACTAAATAAGACAGTTGATTATGATTTTTACTTCTGGGACCCACTGGAGTTTTATTTTCAGGTTTTCTGTTCTTCTTTAAAGAGGTAATTAATTTCCTTCAAAGAAGGTGGTTTGGTGAAAAGAACATGTAACCAAACTCAAAACAATACGTGTTTTTACATAAAACAAATTACTTCATCATGACTGCTGAAGGAGAGATCAATAATTAATGATCCAATTACTAGTTTACAAAGGCTTTTATTGCAGTGTCAAGGTGATGAAAAAGCCTCTTGCACTGTTTTTTTGCTTTCACTACAGCTAACTGAATCAGCAGATGCACTGCATATTTCTAGATCATTTACAGCATGTGTGCTGCCAGGGATGGATGATACTTTGGACTTACAGCTGACATTAAGCTCTTGTTTCTTAAAGCAAATAATTTTAAAAGTGATTGTATGTTGTGTCTCCTGCAGTTTAGTTTTGAGAAGGTGGCAGGTTAAAAGTTATACTTGTTTAGACAACCAGAAAGTTATTTGTACTCCACTTGTGAAATGTTAGGTTTAAAAAAAAAAACAAACCTGCTATGACTTATAAAGAAATGCTGTATTTCTGTGTTACACATAGTTTAAAAGGTCACATTTGTCACAGTAGTTGTACTTCCCTCTTGATTGTTAGGTAGAATTTTAAAATTTGCCCATGTCTTTCTGCATAATGTAAACTGAGAATTACAGACAAGAAAATAAATCAGCTTAACTTCTGAATGATGGTTTACTATTTAAATACTAACTGTTCAAGGATGTAACACAGAGGATTTTTTTAAAGGTTATTTTTATTACTATTCTGAAATGTGCATTTCCTCATCAGTGATCAAGACATTTAGAGTTAATTTAGAGTCTTCTTCTGTACCCACTGAGAGTTTGTAAGAAATTATTGGTAATACTATGCTTAAAAACAGGAACTGGACCTTTTTTGCATTACTCCTTCCCTTCAATTGTTATAGGATAACAACCATGTCCAAGGGTAAAAGTGGAGGATATATTATCATCCCAAACAAAATCTAATAACTGAACAGAAAAAGGCAGCAAGTGACTGGAATTTAGATATTGGTTTCATTATTTTATGCGACTGTTTCACATCAAAAATGTAAATGTTTTTATATTTTCTATTTATTATTGTTCTTGACTATGATTTTTTTTCTATTAGATAAACATACATTATTTGTATATTGGTTTTACTGAAAACCACAAAATAAGTAATTCTTGATATCACTTTTTGGTAGCAAGATGTCAGTGATCTTGACTGGAAGTAGTGGAGAGAGAGGAAAATGTGTGATCAATGAAACAACTGGCTGATTCTCAGTCATGATATGTGGGTGGCTGCTGGGCTGATGATGGAAATTGATTCTAGATAATGATGTGCCTATAAAAGGAGCCATCTCTATGTTTGTAATGTCTCCTTTCATTAGGACTAGCTCTACATGACACTGTGGATAAAAGATAGGAAACTGCTACGTATTTATGTTTCTTTAAACCTAAGCTAAGAAGACTTTCCTTCCTGACATGTTCACTATTTCAGCTTTACTTATGGTTGATAGTTCTCTTGATGAAATTACTACAGCTCTGTCATGAGTACAACTGGCATGTTAAGTCCAAGTCCTTATTTGTTAATTTTGATATTGTGCCTCATGAAGAATCCATTCCTTTGCTTTCTTGGTTCCTGTTGTCTTCATTTTGCAGATTTGAAGCTTGCTTATTAATGAAGATATACTGATTCAAAGTAGCTTAGGGTTATTTTCTGTAATAATTGGTGTTGACATCATAGCAGTAAAGCTTGAAAGTAAGTAAGTGCACAATACAAGGGGGGGGGTTGTTTGTTTTTCCTTGTTGGTTTCTTTTTTCTGTTGTTAATAAGTATTAGAAGGAACTATGCATATAGAAAACATTATTATAGGCTCCCTGTCAACAGATGTCCATTACTAAAAGGAGTGAAAATGTACCTGATTATACACTGCCTCTCAAAGGTAGAGAGCTTATTTCTGTCCAAATAGAAATAGGGTCACACTTAGGATTCAGTTCATGTGCATTAAATTCTGTGGCCCTGAGACTTGGAGATGCCCTGCAGCCTTGTTAGAGCTACTCTGACAGTCATTCTGGCACAGTCACAACTTCAGGATGTAGAAAGAGTGTATGTGTATCTGTGGAAAGTTGAGTATAGGATAAGCCAGCACGAAGTGAATTGCATAAGAAAATATGTCTACTAATGCTAAATGAGTTTTCCTGAAGCTACTTAACCAAGCCTTCTTCAGTGATTGTATATAAAATGGTAATGAAAAGTCTAATGGAAATAGGTACTGAGAGCACACAAAACCCCAAACCTGTTTCCTAAACTTTTCAGCTGCTCCTCACAAATTTTCCTAGTGCTCCAATTATGAACTGTCTTCACTTCCAGGGGGCTAGAAAGGTTGTTTCCAACTGGCTTGTCAGGTTTTACTGTTGCCTTCCTGTTGGCAGCAAAAAAGTTGAATTTGCCCAGACTGGTTTCAAAGTCTGAGGACAGAATCGCTTGTGCATGTGCGGTTTGGTTCCCAGTTGTGCAGCAACTCCAACACATCACAGAACTGTTGGATTCTGTGCTTCCTCAGCAGTTGTTTTCCAATATGGCTCATTTTTCTGATTCAGGATTTCAGTGATTCAGGAAATACAGGGTTTTCCCTCACCTTGTAGACACTAGTTAATTTCTCTGTGCTTTACATCCAAGAACTTGTTAAATTTCAGTAGACTAGTCTGTGAAAAAGGTTGTGCTCATTCAGAACACCTAAATGGGCTATCTGGTTTTAGTTGATGAGAACATTATCACAGTATTACATAACACTAAACTGCTGAAACAAGGGCCAGATATGAGATTCTTTAATAGGATTATTCTCTCCTGTATTCTTTCTTCTTTATGAGTCCCTCATTCAGGTATAGGCAAGCTGGTATTGCTGATGTCGGTTCCAGGCCTGAGATAGTGAAGAACTTGTGACCAAGCTGTCAGGTGCAACCTAAGGTGAAGGGATGCATGGTTATAATAGGCAATCAGGGAAGATGTGTGAGGTCAGCCCAGGGGCACATATGTGGTCTTTCTGGATGTGAATAGGGACAAAAAGGAGAAAAGGCATATTTTTAAAATAAGACTAATAAATTGTTTTTGATTACTTGCTGCTGGGCATGGTCCAAAAATAATGTCTTATTGAAACTTTTCAATGTTTGTTTTCCTTTGTATTCTGCTGAAAGAACTTCCTTTTTCAGGTACAGACTCTAAATTTCGTAATGACAGAAGGAAGAAGTGAAAAAGTGAAAACGCTACAAGTAGGGTCAAAAGCCTGATTTGAAATAAGCATCTTCCTAAGATAAAATCTTAAAGATAATCAAGCAAGAGAGAAACCCATAGTACATTATACTTAATTAGTTCTAGTTTTCCCTGATCTTATTAAAGTAGCAGGGAATATATAACAAAGGTGTGCAAGTCTGAAAAGTTTGAATCCTAATAACAAAATGGCAATGGTAGACTGAGACCACAGTATAAAATGTCTGGATCTTTCCCATAACTAAACTGTACCTGTCCATTTTCTTGTTGATTAAGTTTGTGTACTGGATCATATGATAGAGATCATGGTGTGGCATATAGGGTCACACTTCAGGTGTCTTAAGAGAGACATAGTTGTTAAGTGTATAGGGTAATCCAGCTTGTGCGCTGAGCTGTGACAGAGTGTATTTGCCATATTTATGTGCTTTCTTTCAATTTATTCCAAGGAAAGACATTTATCGAAATATATTTGACTAACAGACAGAGCATAATTTTGTTTTAGAAAATGTAATTTTGAAGAATGTCTTTCCTGCAATTTAAATCCTTCCAGCAAAACATAATTTAAAAATTACTTCCAGTAAATATTCTTCTATTAATAGTGATCTTAAGTCTCAGTTTCAGAAAGAGAGCCAGAAAGAAATAGACATGCTGAAACCATTTCACCTTTACATTAGGTAAGCCTTTACATCAAGAGTAGTATCTTTTCTGCTAAGCAGTTCTCGTAGTAGTTGAAAGCAAGGCTACATGGTTTTTGAGGGTAAACCAGGGTCTTCAAGTAAAATCTTTTAGTAAGATTTTCCCCTGAACAATATCCCTTAAAAAAAAGCCCAAAGAAATTCAAGATATTTCTAAGTTCTCAGTGACTAGCTCATGGGGTCCAGAGACATTTCTTTGGTAGCAGCATCTCTATTCAATGCTTGTATGCTGTCAGTATCATCATTCTTGCCACATGGATATGCACTGTTACCTTCTCCCACCTCACCCAGTCTTTTCTCTCATCTGCCTTGTGGAATGCAGCACTCTGCTATTCATTAATGAAGATTTATACATTTTTCTTCTAATTGCTGCATTTCTCTGTATTTTACATATTAAAAGTCAAAATATATTTCATATCCTTTACGTAAAGAACAGCTTCTCTTCTTTTTCTTTGGTGGGGCCAGATCCTTCAGACATTTTCCTAGGCTCTTCCATGTTGAAAGTTGACAAATACAGAGGAATAATTATCTCCCAACAAGAAATGTTGAAATGCAGGGTAGGAATTTTCAAGGCCTGCTGTAAGCCCTGCAGGAAGGTGCTTCTTTTTTGTAATCAGCACTCAAACTTCATCAGTGACTGTGTTGGAAAATATTTCTGTGCTTTACAGTCAGCTGTGTAACAGGCAGCTTTACATTTGTTCCTGCAACAAAAGCTAGAATGTCCCTGAAATGTCCAGAGCTAACAAAGCAATTGTTTAAGCACTCATATCATCATCTCCAGGCAATTCTAGCTGTGTAGCTCCTCTTCGGAGTCACCCACTGTGTGGCAGCCTAGATGGATAGTATGGCAAACACGGAAAGTAAAATGGAAGTTCTCCAGTAGCTGTAGTTCACTTTTTACTTCACTCCAGAGCCTTTCTGGTGCAGGGCTGCGCTGAGAGCTGTGCAGTTAGGAGAGGGGTATAGACACACAGAATGTGTTCAGCTCACCCTTATGCTGAAAATTAGCTTGGAGGGGGAATATACTCACTTAATTGCAAGGTTAAATCATTTGCAGTTTTGACTAATGACATATATGTACCATTATTGGATCAGTCAGAAGTATGTGTTCAGTACACATTATGTAGTCAGGTAGTCTCCTCAGCCTGAAGAATTTAAAGTTATATCACCTGTCCTCTCTGCCATGAGATTTGAATTTGAGGACAAGTTTTTGGTTTATTTAGTTCAAAGCAAGATTATATTTTTAACTAAGGGAAACATTTGATGGTTTAGAGAGGTCTTGCTTTAGGTAGAAAGGGCCTGGGTTATGCTTATATCCTGTGTGGAGATTTTGGGCACTTCAGAGCATCCAAATATCTCTGTATGAGTAGAACAGCCAATTAGTGCTTTATGTCTGAGTGCTTTATGTCTGGCCTGTTTGGAAGATAAATGATTTTGGACTTAGCCATGAAGTTGAACAACATTCAAGAAAGAGTAGACATGCACCTTGTGTGTTAGATAAAAATTTCTTAATGGTTTATAAAAGATCTCAATCATCATATTTCTGTGTGGGAAAGCCATTACAAGAAACAAAAAACTACATAATCAAACATTAAAATATAGGGGAAACAGAAACTGACCAAAATTATTTTAAAATATACTCTGACATTCAAAGTTCCCATTGCTACAGGAAGGTCACATTGCTGGGGGTTCCCAAATATAGAAGAAAAAAATAGTTTCCTTTGCCTGTTTGGTTTTGTCTAGAGAAAATAAGAAAAAACACTGAGTACCAGTAAGGCTACAAAAGCTTCAGCTTAACTCCATTTCTTCGGAAAGGCTAGGTTACTGATGTGGTTGTTCTCCCAACCTGATTTGTCCGTGGAAGCTTTCCATATACACACAGAATAAGAGCAGAACTCACATATGTCCTTTCCCGTATCCAGCTGCACTTCTGAACGCACAAGGCACCTGAATATTGTTATAGTGGTGGAAACTAGGATTGGATCTTCCTTAGCAATATATGAAGGTCCCTTTTCCATGAATGATGGTTTTGATATTATAGCTTATGTAATTTATCAACGAAATGACATTTTTTTTTTCCTGAGTCATTTCTGCTGCATACCCTAAATAAATACATTCTCAATAATGAAGTGTTTTCTATAATGGAAGAGAAATTTCTAAGAGAGCAGCAAATGCATTCTCTGGTACTCAGAGTTACAACTACGGTGTCTTTGTTACAAAAGATCATGGTTTAACTTTTATTTTATTTCTTTACCTTTTTTTTGTTTATTTACTTCTAATTTTTTTCTTGTAGGCAAAGACCTATGTGCCTTACATATATTACTTTTAGTTTTACAAGATTTCAAAAATCATTTACCTAGTCAAGATTTTAATATTTATAGAACTTGGACTGAAAAAATTATGTCCAGTGACTTTATCAAGCCATTTATTGTATTTCAAAAAGTTGTAGGTATACTAAGCCAGACATGTCTGTCATAGAAATGTAACACACTACAGGGCTTCCAGACAACCAACCTTTTGTTAACTTGCATAGTATTTATGCCTGTCATTTAGAGCACTTAAAGCAGTGTTAAGGGCAAAATCTATAAGATCTACAATGGCTTTACAATTTCTAATTTATATGATAATTTTTGGAAATATATAACCACATATTTTACATAGATAAATCCAAACAATGTTTGGATGGAGTTGTTGCTTATTTTAATTTAATTTTCATTTTATAAATGCCAATTATTTAGTATTTACTGTGAGACACAACTAAAATAAGAAGAAAGTCAGCCTTCTACACCTTGTTTGAAAAGGAGAAGGGAAAATGATTGAGCAAGAAGAGGGAGTGCTTTTATCTGGTAACAGGCTCAATTTTGCAAGTGTTGCTCTGTGCAGCTTTAGTTCCAGACCTTATCATTTGATGAAGAGTAACTTTTTTTTGCAAAATAACTGAATCTGATCTTGGACACATATTGTTTGTGGTTGTGACATACAGTAATATATGAATAAGAGGACTTAGAGCAGAAACCAGCTACACCAGCAGATGAGCCTGGGACCAATGCTTAAAGGCCCCAGGGAATTTGTAAAACAGGCAATATGTAGACTGGAACTCTTGATGTCTTCTGGCTATCTCTAAATGTGTATTTATGAGTAAGGGCTAGATCTTCGTGAGCTCACTGATGATTTCACTCAGTACCCCTTGAAGCAATGTCTGGAGGCAAAAGTAGCACTGGAAATTCTATTACAGAAGTACCTTTAGCAAAATGTTACTAGCTTTCAGAAGAGTATTCTTTCGTCTTTAGCAGGATAGCCACAGTTTTATCTGTAATACAGGCAAGATGTTAACATTCATGGCAAAGGAGTTTTGGTAGGAATTTCCCATTTTTAAATTTTATCTTCCTCTCAAGAGTCAAGAAATATACTTAGTGGATTTACAGCCTATTTATTCTTGAGAAAATAATGAATTAATTGAGGCCTCAAAATAATTTTATGAAGTTACTTTATCACCATTTTTATGAAAGAAAAGGCTATTTAATATGCTACAAGATTTCTGCAATGTGTAAGGGACTAAGTTCAAAGTATCTTTTTGAAAACAAAGCCTTTGTATTTTGAATATTTCCTTCTTTAAAATGAAAATGAGACTTGATTTTTTTCCCATACAGCATACGCAAGTCTCTATTTTAGGAAGAATAAAGTGAAAAAAACTGTATTGCTCATTGTACATATACAATATACTAGGTTGGACTTGATGATCTCAAAGGGCTTTTCCAACCTAATTAATTCTGTGATACCTCTCCAAGGAGAAAATTTCACTTTACTAAAGTCTCTATTAGCTTTTTGTAGTTTGAGGAGGCTGTATCTTCACATCCACTCTGTAAAGTTTTCTGGACAAGTGTTAAGACAGTGCTAAGACTGGTTAGTTACATTTCACCACCCTACTGATGTCATTGCAGAGGAATAGGCTGACCAATGTTAAAGCAGGATCTGAGGTAACAGAAATAAAAAAATGATTTTTTGAGGTCTGTATTAAAAAACCCTGAATTGCTTTGCTTTAGTTTGGTCAAATTTGATGGAAAACTAAATGTTTGTTTCCTGCATATAGTAATAGAAAAGTATTATGTAGCAATAACAAAATGTTTTTCATGTAGCGTGTAGTAACAATGGTGAGGGGGAAAAAAAAGAGAAACACAGTAGGGCAGAATGTGTGGGCATAATTTACAGTTTAAAATACCTGCATAAAAGAGAATGTTTTATTAAATACATGAGCAATTCCCTAATTCTTTGAACAGCAGCATTAATTTAGATGTCTTCTTAAACTGTTTTACAAATCTTTCCTTCTACCATGTGTCTGCCATGGAGGTTAAATTCTGACTCTATTTATATGTTTTGTCAAAACCCTAAACAGTCCTATTTGTGGGGTACCTGTACTTACTAGAATTCATCCTTATATTTAACCAGTAGGCAAAGCAAAGTAAATATGCTTTTTCTTCTCAGTATAGTTTCCAGATTTTTTTCCATTTAACCTTCCTTAAAACATCATCTACTACAAAGTGAATACAGAGTGCCATTGCTTAAAGTATTTTATGGATGTGATTACAGTAAATACTAATTTGTGTTAGAAAAAGAAAGAAATAAGTTCCTTAAGACATTCTGTATTCAAATGCTTTCCCTTCTGGATATTCTCTTAGAAATACAATTCACCTTTTCATTTAATTTACTGTAAATAATTTTATAGGGACAGTTAATAAATCTGGCCCAATGATACTTTGCACTGTACATAATTTTATGCACACATAGACACACACAAATGTATCTCCTTCCTCACTGTTTTTCATATTCCATGTACTCTGTTGTTGGAGCCTTAACTTTTTCTTGGAAGCCCTTTGCAAGTCCTGCTAGTAGAGGCTATGAATCAGATAGGATAATCTTTACAATTTTACTGTATCTTTGTTTGTCCTTTCTTTCACCTTTCCTTTACTGCACTATCTTGTCTGTCTGATTCTCACAGGAGACATGGATTACAACTGGTTGGACCATACGTCTTGGCATAGCAGTGAGGCATCCCCAATGTCTTTGGTGAGACATGTGGAGCCTTACCATTTAGTTTCCTTTATCATTTTACATTTCCTTGGTTTTATTTACACCTTTGCATGTTTTCTTTTTTGTATCCTTTTTTTATCCCACACCTATAGGGGACAGTCAAAGGGGAAAAAGAAAAACTAGTGAGCAGGCAGTTTTGTCGGATTCTAACACCTTATCCGAGAGACAAAAGAAAATGGTGTGCTTTGGTGGCCACTCTTTGGAAGAGGACTTGGAATGGTCTGAGCCTCAGATAAAAGACTCTGGGGTAGATACGTGTAGTAGCACCACTCTAAACGAGGAACATAGCCATAGTGAGAAGGTACTGAGATTATGGAGCCTGCATTTTAACCTGCTCATTTGGTCTTTGTTTGCTCTCTGTCACTCATTAAAATAGTGCATAAAATACAAGATAGGGTGTTTCTAGAGACAATATAGCATTTCCTAAGGTGCAGAAAAGAAAAACAAATGAAAAGTCTTTGCATGCTTGCAGCTTTTACTGTTTGGCAGCCTAAGAAAAAAAAATTGAGAGGCATAAAGGAATGTTGTTCTTATGGTTGCAAATTAGCATATCATGATATTACCTTAAAGAATAAAGTAATTAACAATAAGCATTCTACCAATTGGCTTATTCGATTTACTATTTCCAAACTCCTGGGGCTGAAATTTAATTAATAGTTTAAACCCCAGGTGAAAAAGGGAGAAAATTGGGTCTCTCTGCACAGAAAAGTTGTTTTTCTTTTTTCCCTTTCACTGTCATGGTTGTTCATTTGTTTTGTTGCCATGCAATTTTTGTGCAGTACTGTGCAGACTTAAAGGCTTTGCCATCTGCTTTGGTATTTTTTATTTTTGCTTTCTGTTTGGTGGAGATTATGATAAATCTTTTTAGAGTTATTAGTTGTAATGGGAGCAGATTTATCTGTGCCTGCTAATTTTGCATGAAATAGAGCATGAAATAATATTTTTCCGTGAAAAAGTACTATGATTACACAAAAGAAAATCTGAACAATTCATTAATTAGGCCAATAGACAAGTATAACTGTGCCCATGTATAATAATGGAATAATAATACTCACTGTAACTGTGCTTCATATGTGAATTAATGATTCCAAGACAGAAACAGAATATTAAAATGAACTAATGAATGTACCTTTTAATAGTATTTTTTAATTTTAATCTACCACTACTGAGAGAAAGTAAAACACTAAAAATATTCATTGATTTTGGATAAAATTTGTAATGTTTGAAGTAGTGGAAAAATAAGACATTTCTTATATCAAGCTTTCAGTTTGAGTTAAACCTCTTTTCCAGTATTAATCTTATACTAGACTTTTAGCAATGTTTTTCTCAGTACTCAGGTGTGATTCTCACTGTGTGTGGATAACTATGTGTAGTTGTCTATATCTGTCAAATTGGAAGATCATTCTAGATATTTACAAATTTGATTTAGTAAAATAGATAATGTTAAATATTGGGCATCCATTTTGATGAACGATATGTCCAAATAAATAGCACAGTTTTCTGTCATTTTTCACATTAGATATTAGTGTAATCATAATACTTTCATAGCATTTTTAAAATGTATCAGCAAATGAAAAGTATTACTGAAATATTTTTCATTAAAATACTATTCACTGTATTTTTCATTAACACCATATGATAGCATCCAGTAACTTGGCAACCATCCAAAGATGGAGATCGTCTCATTGGTCGGATTTTGTTAAATAAACGACTAAAAGATGGAAGTGTGCCTAGAGACTCAGGAGCAATGCTTGGATTGAAGGTTGGTGATGAACAATTTTGAAACTAACAACTCTTTCAGTTAAATTAGCTACTTTTATAATTATTCTCATATTATATAGTGTATGCATACCAATATTGATAATTCCTTATCATTCTTAAAATTACAGTATAGATTTTATAGTCATTTACCTAGAGTAATTTTGCAGGGTCCTTGGCAGAATTAAAAAATTGTATTTTTCTGAAAGACTAGACATGTTTTCACAAGTTTTCCCAGAATGTCTTCTTAGCATAGTAGTAATTGTACCCTTGCTAAACAAGCCAAGTCCTGTCTGTGTTCTTCAGTCTGGAGCACTGCATCATGGTATAACTTCGATTTCCCAAGAAAGAGAAGTGAAAAATAAATTATCTCTCTTGAAGACCTGGGGGACATCTGTGAGTTAATAGCATTTCAATCAGATCAAAGTATGCCAATGGAACTTCCCCTTTTGAATTTTTCTCTCCTCTGATTGTTTGATTTGCCACATTTTAAAAACACAAAATGGAATTGTTTAATATTATTGGTTTTTATCACAGAATAATGTACTCTTTTTTTATGTGTTAATCTCTTTTACATGACGCAGTGCTCTTTAAAGACATTATGAATTGTTTCTAGCTCATATATTGATCTCAATTTTGTATGATATTATTTGCAGTTCCAGAAATACTAGTACAAGAATGAGAGCAAACTATAAACAGTGAAAGAAACAAACATGTATTTATTTTGATTCCATATCCTTGCTGTGAAAAATTATTAAGGAGTTTAAATTTTCTGTTCTCTAATTGGCATGACTCTTACTTCACCTCAGATATACAGGTTAGCTTATAGTCACACCCTAGGAGTAAGGATTAAATCAGTGTAGCTATGTATTACATATACTAACATATTTTGGGAATATTTGAATTTTTTGTTTAATTAATAAATAATTTTATTTGGAGTCAGTGGAGAAGCCAGTTGAATACCAAGTTTCATATGTTTATTTTTGTCTTATTGTCAGAAAATGCAAGTGAAGAGATTAGCAGTGCCATTAGGAAACATATTTTGTTTAAATATCCATGTTAAATTTTCTAAAATCTTGTATTATGTAGATGAACTCTTCAGTGAGATTAATTAATAGTTCAGATTCGAGAGTAACTACTTTTTAATCTCAATAGACATCTGGAAAGAGTGATTTCCAACAGTTATTCCTGATCTGAATTTTCAAGTGTTTACCTATTGAAAGTAAACTAAATTGGATTTAGTATTAAAAATATGAAGTCCCGGTATGAAGACTGTTAAGAAACCTAAAAAAATTAAAGATTATTCAGTTATAACTGATTCTGACATGTATGTCTGATTCTAAGATAAATATTAAGGTCAAATCTGTTAAAGTTCCCTGTAGAAAAATTTTCAGTGTGCATCTGACTTGCCAAGCCAAAGGGAATTTCATTGCTTAGATTGAACATCCTGAGTTCTGTTATATTAATATAACTTTTTCCAGTTAAAAAAATAGTCAAATGAGCAATCTAATGACCAATACCTTACACTGTTTTGGGTGGTAATTTATAATACAGTGAGATACTACACATGTATTTGCTAAAACTTTAAAGCTTTAGGATTCTCTATTTCCATTGTTTTTCAATTGTAGAAATTGTCAGAATATCTACAGAAATAACCTGTCATAGCCAAACTTCTGTGGTGGCTTTTTTCAAGTGTATGTTACCTGGACTGCATAAAACCCAAGGAGAAAGCTGAATTCTTCTTACTATTGCCAGAGCATTTAAATAATATAAAGTAATTTTCATACTATGAAAATACTTCCTATTTGAAACAGGTAGTAGGAGGAAAGATGACTGAATCAGGTCGACTCTGCGCATTTATCACCAAAGTTAAAAAAGGAAGCTTAGCTGATACTGTGGGGCATCTTAGACCAGGTATGTATCTACTACAGATCTATACTGCTGAGTTGCTTTTCTGAAGGTGATAACAAGTGAGCAAGTTTAATTACATGTGAAATTATATTAAATAGATTTGATGAAATACTGCAGAATTCAACCTGACATGGTTACTAGATGGTTGCTTTTGTGAAATACATATTCTCATGTTGTTCAAAAAATATTTTAACATTTTTGCTCATTTTTATATTCAAAATAGTATTCTGCTGATGTCCTCTCCAGTCATTTTGTGGTGTATATTTTGTTTAAAGCAAACCATGCAATTATAAATGTATGAGCAGAACCACCTTGGCTAGGAAGCTGCTTCTGTTCCAACATGCAAACCATAGATTGCTAGATTTAAGAATGTCAAGAAATATTAACTATTAACATAAGAACTATCTGAACCTTAAATACTAAACTTCTAAAAGTACATGGATCTTCAAAACAGTAAGTTGATGAGATAGGATGTTTTAGATATGAATTTTCTAAAGAGCATGTTGGGATTTCTGTAAGCCACAGCTGCCAAAACATGTAAGAGCAGCATCTAAATCATTAGGGGTCCTACTGATAAAATTATTTCACAGAACTTTATATATTTGAAGCTGAGCTGCAGAAAACCTTTACTACTCAGAATTTTCTTGCATGAAGGCCTCCAAACTTGTTCTATGACACAGGTTTCACAATCTCAAAAACTGACATTACAATGGCTTAAATTGTTACTGTAAGTGCTGTCCACAGGAAATTTCCTAAGCAGGGTGTTATTACTTGACTTGCAGGTGATGAAGTATTAGAATGGAATGGAAGGATACTACAAGGAGCCACCTTTGAGGAGGTGTATAATATAATTTTAGAATCCAAACCTGAGCCACAAGTAGAGCTTGTAGTTTCGAGACCAATAGGGTAAGTAATTTCACGTATTTTTTATATTAAATATGATAAAATTGTTCATTTTTAGGATGGAGTATATCAAACATTCATTAACATTGTAAACAGAAAAATCTTATGCAAAATTCTGTAAACTAAAAGTGTAGCTAGAATGATAGATCATGCAAGTGAGTAAAAAGAGCTGGTGTGAAATCCTGTATTCTCAGAGTTTCAGGCATCATCTGTTATTATGGTTAAAAATAAGTTCCCTTCTCTGGATTTTCAGTTGGTGAGCCAGCCTATATTTGCTCTGAAACTTTGGTTATATTTGTTGTAATTCTTGATGGCTGATTTTTATTTCTCCATTCCCATTTTTTATAATTCATACATGACATTATGAGATCATATTTGGTCTATGAACTGATGATGAACTCTATTTATTGAGAATCCGCAATGTAGAATTTTATGTGAAATATAGCATGCTAGTGAAAAAAATCAATATGCTTTAGAAAGTCTCAAATCCACATTCTCATCATCTTCATCTATGGAACTCTTAAATTTTTGCTTGTTATCTAATACAGAACCCATCTGAATGAATAGTTAGAACTATGTGGGACTTTTTCTTTGGTGCTATACATTGCCCATTTTTATTAACCTTCAAACCTACCTCTCAATGTCTAAACTTAATTTTTTCTTGCAGAGCAGTAGTTGCTTTGTTGTATTGGACTGTGACTATTTCCTCTTCTTCAACTGTTCTTTTTTCCCAAGTTCCTACACCGTAAAGCCATATGCATCATATTTTTAATTCTCCATTGGAAGTTCCATATCTGGTCACCTCAGGGTTGAGAAGACGGGAATGATTATCACTGATCTTGAAGACGTTTACAGAATTTTCTTTTTTTCACCCAAAATTTATTATGATATACAGGACACAACTGGCCAGGGTGATAGGTAATATCATCTAGATTCCCTTTTCCATGTTAGGTTGGACCAGATGACCTTTCAAGATTACTTCCAACCTGGGCTGTTTTAGATTTCTATAACTACATTTTAATAAATATATTTATCCCTTCATATTGTATAAGATGCACCTTAATAGAAGAAAACATGACTAAAAATTAGGAAGTACTAAAAAATGTAGAACTATATAATATGAGGATGGCTGTTATGGTTTCAGCTATAATAGAAACTTATTTTGTTGGACACATGAGGAACTTAAGGTGTAGGAACTTAATTTGGTATGACATTTTTAAACAAACTTGACAATAAAAAAACCAGAACATCTTTATCTTGTCAGTGAGATGAGAGGTTATCTCCTGCATACATATGGAATTGCAACTCCTTTAGGGTAAAGACTCTATCATCTGTCCTATCATTAAAAACCTTTGCCTAACCTGGGAGGTATGGGTATAACAGTGATGCTAAGGGACAGACTACATTACTTGTCTCAGAAAAGGAGGTCTCGAATTAATTTCATCCACAAATCTTTCATAGTATCTCTCAAATAGAAGTTTATAGCAAAAGTTTCAAGGAACAACTCACATCTTGAAAATACCCATTTTTAAAAATCTTTCTGCATTCTCTTCATTGTATAAAATCTCCTTTGTTATTTCTTATGCTTTTATATTTGCTGTCTCTTGTTCAGCTTCCTTATCATCATGTCTTCCGTTATGTTGCTGTCACTCGAGCAGCTCATCTATAATTCCTTAAACAAAGTGATATGGGCTCCCAAGATGCCTTTTCCTTCATTAACCACTTGCCTCATAGTCTAAAGAACTGAGCTAGATCAGTGATAAAAGAGTTGTTCAGTGTATTTGATTCCCAGTGTCATTTTGCAGTAGATGTAAAAGAGTCTCAGTGATGAATACTTCCTACAAATTGGTGGGTTTTAGATTCTGGTTAGGTGTGTGTAACTCTTTTGGATATTTTGATATTAACAGCATGTCAGAAATGTTTTTCATGAGGTTAGAAATGATGAACTGGAAAGACTGTATTACTTTTACAATAAAAATTAATAGCCTATGCTTGTCCAAGGAACCATAACTTCATAAGATTGTGTTCTGCTCTGAGAAATAAAGTTTCAGTGTATGTACAATGTTTAAAAGTTCTTATTTACCATATATCAGAAGTGATATTTATTTTTATTAGAATTATTGATGCCCAGTAGAAGGATTTTGCTTTTGCATTCAGATAAGTCTTATTATTTTTAAGGAGAGTTTCTTGATGGTTTCATGGCAACACTTTAAATTGTGCAATAAATCTTCAGTTACCAGCAATTAACTCAGCTGAGAACCTGTTGTCACATCCTGATGTTCTGAGAACAAAACCAAATTCCAGTAAACACAGTTATTAGTTTTTCTCTTTATTATGGGCTGAGTGCTATAAAAACTGAAGATGACAAGCTAAGCTGACAAGGCAGATAAAATTGAAAGCCACTCTAAAAAAATCCAAACAAAAAACCCATGCCAGTTTGTCATGCAATTTACCTCTTTTTCCATCTTAAAATAAAAATTGATGGTCAAGTTGCTAATCAGTGTGAACTGGCTGTCCCTTATACACAGGAACTTACCTATTTTCTGCCTTCTAATTCTCAGAAATAGATAACTTAGAATGCATGCTATTTCCATGGTTTCTTCAGTTTTGAATTTGGAAGAAATAATGCACTGTGTTATAATAATTACTCTATACAACCTGTTTGCAATGGAACATAGCTTATTATGCAAAGAGTCATTATGAAACTAATTTTACTTCTCCTCCATCTGTTTATCTCTCTGAGAGTTCCTTGTAAGAAATACCATTCACACTACCATGAAATATGGGGACCTCTATGCTTCAGGAGCGTAAATGATAATGTTCAAAGCTCTCAAGTTTATTCTTTAAGCTATCTATAGAAAACTCTTATTCACTCTCTTTAGAATGGCTTAATGTATTATATTTCTGTATTTTTTTTCAAGGTTTTCTTTTCAGACTCATGGTAGAAGAAATTTTTTGTATTTATGAGTTAAGCTCAAGAGTGTATTTCTGAGTCAATTACTAGGCGAGTATTGGATCCTGTTATAAATTCTCCATATATCAAACATACAAACTTAAATATTTGCTTCTTCAATAGTGCTTTTGAGTTTGTCACAAGTTTTGGATACTAAAAACAGAGATTTTTTCCTTGCCTGTAGTGAGCACTTAGAGCAGTTTCGTACCTTCTGATTTATTTCAGTTGTTGGATACTGTGCATCAACTCACTTGGAAAGATTCCTCAGTCTACTTAGTAAAGCTGTCTTTCTAGTGAGTCTTGAAAAATGTTTGGAAAAAATATACTAAAGGTATTCTGGAAAAGCATATCTAAAGGAAATAGATATGTTATTTATATATCATACTGACTCTTTTATTGTATGAGGCAGTAGATATCACTGGAATGTTTTTCACTATCCCTTCCTTTTCATTTGCCTTTGTGGTGGGTTGACCTTGACTGATCACCAAAGACTTGGTCTCTCCATTTCTCTCCTCAGCAATTACTATCATGGGCAAAACAAATTTGAGGAAGATTAATTCATTAGGAATTAATAAAAGAAAAGGATAGTGAGAAATAAAACCAAAACTGAAACCTCCTTCTCCTTATCTCTCTTTTTCGCAGCCTCATTTCACTAATTTTTTCCTGGTTTTTTTGCCTCCCTCTGTGCCAAACAGTCCATGACATGGGAAAGGGAGTTGCAGCCAGTCCTCCTCCTCCACCTTTTTCCCTGACCTTGGTGTCTGTAATGACATTTCTCTCATGGCTTTTTTTTCTCATTGTTTTCTTTCATAGCTGCTGCACAGCTGTTTTATCCTTTATCAAATATATTATCACAGAGGCACCCAAGGAGCCAGCTGGGCTCAGCACTGTGCAGCCCCAGCCTCTCCTCGCCATGGCCACCCCTCAGGACTGGCTGTGGCCTTGGAGAAACCAACTGCACTGAAACACACAAGACAATTGTAAATATTGGGGTTGCTGTGACTCAGAAATGAAGCTCTTCATCTTGCTTGGTTTTTGCTCAAATAGCTCTGGAATTGTTTATTAGCATATTGATAGTTTTTATTAGCATACAGCAGTTTGCCCCTCAGAGGAAGAATATATTCCTTTGCTTGGGGGGGATATGATTGAGTGCTTTAAAATTACATGGCTCTGCACACGATTTAATACAGGTATTGCAAGATGAAATAATGCAATTTTGCCAAATGAACTTATACATTTTATTTGGTTATGGAAAAGGTAAGATTGATTAAATTTGTGGTTCAAAGACAGTAAAGAATGTACTGGGATAGGCATGACTGGCAGCTGAGTATGTCTGAGTGAGGGTACAGTAAATATAATAATATATAATGTCTACCATTAACTCCGAGATTGTTCTTTTATTTACTGAATTATTTTATTTGTGATTGTGCAGCCTGTCTCCTGCATCCACCAAATCTGTTCTGTAACATTTAATTTGACAGTGCAATTATCTATATTGGATAACAGATAATCATCCCAGTGGCTGAAGACAGCCAGCAGATCATGCACCATTCCTGAGGCATTCCATGGTGGATTGGGAAGTGTTAGAGTGTAACTGAAACTTAAATATGCTTGTTAGATAAAAGATCAACCTGTCTTAATTTTCCTGATTTCAGGGACATTCCCAGAATACCTGACAGCACACATGCACAGCTGGAGTCCAGTAAGTTTCAATTGTGGGGTAGGAAAATCTTCTCTCTCTTTTATGTAAGCACAAATAGAATGAAAATTGTCCTCTGCAGTCAGTATAGGTCTTGTCTTTTTGTCTATATTTGTCTCAATATGTCATCTTACTGTATTATCTATCTACCTTTGTTTAATAATAAGCTATCAAAACTCAGGATATTGTGATTTAGGTTTGACATTGGTTATAAGCTTAGATGAGTTTCGATTGAAGAAAGTATGATTCTAACCAATATATAAGAACATTAATAGCAGTTTTTAATTTCTCTTGCTTTGCATTTCAATTGCATTTTATAAACTAAAAATGGGAAAGAAATGTTCTTTGTTTACAGCTTGAGTGATAGCTACTTTGAACTCAGAATATCCTTACTTTATTAGAGCCACTGAGTGCTACTTAAATTGACTAAACCCATATTTCATTTAGGGAAAAATAACTTGTTCTTTGGCTTAGATCTGATAAGATGGATTTCAGCCTGGAGTTATTTTTTATCATTGTTTTAGAACACTATTATAATAGAAGCCATGAATAAATGAAATGGTATAAGCTTGATTATATTAATATTAAAAACTCCTTCAATGACTTTTTTACTTATTGCCCAATTCTTAAAATTCATTTTATGTTTTGTGAGATGTGGATTGTCTTTTGTATTTATAAAAACACTTTTCCTCTGTGTTTTTTATATCAAAACTTGTCCTCTGACCATATTCAGACCTTGTAGATTTGAAACAAAATGCACAAAAAACATAATGTACATCTTGATATTTTTGTAAAACGCTAATTAAAAATTAGTCTGATTGTACAAGATAATAAGTCAGAAGACTGAATTCATTTGACCACAGTAAAGTGTTTATTTTTGGGCCTTCAACTTACTGACATAATTATACTCAGAAATATCTGAATAATCTATTTTCCATTCTATAAATAAAAGCTCCTGATTGCATCTGATCACCAAAAGATTGAGTATCGTTATTTGGTAATTTTAAATAGATTTTAAAAAGTGATATTTATCACAACTTTACTGTATGTTTGGTCATATTTCTACAGTTTCTGTTTAAAGAATGTTGAAATATATGCATAACTGCTACTATTTATAAAATATTTTTGTTTATAATTACAGGTTCTAGTTCATTTGAATCTCAAAAAATGGACCGACCTTCTATTTCAGTGACTTCTCCTATGAGTCCTGGCATGTTAAGGGATGTTCCACAGTTCTTGTCTGGACAACTTTCAGTATGTAAACATTTCATTGATATTAATGCTTTTTGCAGCATATACAACTCCTATTGTAGTGCTAGCTACCTCTAACAGAAATTTCTTGTTAAACTAGCTACATTTTTTGTTTAACGCTATGCATCTCAGTCTAGGCAGGGACAGAACTTCATAATCATATTCCATTCTATTAGCTTTTGGAGATTTTATATGAGTTGAATTTGGTATATACATGTATATTTATCTGGTAAGCTAGAGCCAAATTTTCAGAAAGGTCTGATCTTGGCCTCCAGTTATGTTTGTGCTGTTGAATGTAAACAGTTTTTCAACTGTCACACTTATGTGTAGAGTTGGTAGATTTTATTACCTGTGTGCTTGGATGTTATGACTGCTTATTTCTTATGCACTAACTTTCATATATAACTTCCTCAGATATCCCTCTGATATTTTACTCATGTTGTATTCTTTGTACTGGTGTTACTCAGTTTTGTTCTTCACTCTCACTGAGAAGAAAGTTCATTATGTGAATGTTTTCGTTTAAAGGGTACTTTTTTGGTAATAAACTGAAGAAGTTGAGTTTTGTGCACCTTTCCATGTTATTTACAATTCCAAAGTGTGATTTTTCAAAAGTGCTCAGTTGTGGCCCAACATACTGAAAAGGAAAGGCAAATGGAATGGAAGCAGTGCAAAACTGGTGTTGAAAATTTTGGAAATGTCACATTCATGTTACTTTCAAGTTGTATATGTTGAGTGTACCATAAAAATATGCATAATCTAAGCAGACTGTTTCTAGGTCTCACAGAAATGGTTTATGGTATTGATAGAGGAGACAGAGAATATTTTTGTCTCTTCAGTGGCCACGTTGGCTCTATTTTGCAGTGCATGAGACATCATTTGTTTGCTCATCAGAACAACCATTTACAATGTATAATCTTTTATTTTCTGTAGTTGCACTTAACTACTTTGAAAGATCCTTTGGATAAATGAAAACTAAAAATCTTGACTGTAGAATGCAGAGTGCTTTGCAAAAATACAATGACAAGGGAACATGAACTGTCAAAATACACAGACCAAAGTTTTGAAAAATCCTCTTATTTTTACAAGACAGTAAAAATTGTTGATAGGCGAGACAGGGAAGAAAGAAATTTCTTTTGCCTAAACTTCATAAAAGATTAGTCTGTCAAAAAGTTGTGGTGCTTAGCTCCCAGCAGGAAACTCAAGAGCCGGAGTTAGCTGCTCAGATGACCCATGCACATACACTATGGAATAATTGTTCAAATAGGAACATATAACTGACTTTCTCAGCTTTGGATCAAAATCATCATGAGTTTAAGGTTAGGATTTTTTAGTGAAGTTAGTAACTCTTTTGATTTATTGGTTTGATAAGATACTGAAGTTTGCGGTACATAATCATAGCATTGGGAAATTTTGAAGTATATTCTAATTTATTGAGAATAACAGAAATCCAAAGGTTTTATTTCTAAAATGGCATATAAAATTCAGTCTTTAACTCAAGAAGGCATAATTCCTATTTTTATTTATTTTTTGAATGTTTCAATATATAAATGCCTGTTCTAAAAAGTTTCTTTCCATCTAAGGAAACCAAATAATGTCAAGAGACATTAGAAAATCTTTCCCATTTTTTTTTTTTTTTGGTACTTCCTTATGTACTGTTTGCAATTACATTCGATACTCCCTGCTACATATTATCTGTGTTTCCCTCATAGAGCAGCTGATACCTATCTGAGAACACAAAGCTCCAGCTGAGTGAAACTGAAGTCAGAAATACTCTGTAACTCCCTGAAGTCACAATTTAGACATTTGAGATTAGTAGACAGTTTGAATGTTTGGATGCTTGTCTTGTCTGCCCAGCTAATGAAACATTGGAAATGTTAATCCAATGTATTTCATGTTAATCATGTTAAGGGCACAGCCCAGCTCCTGCTGCTGTTAGATCAAGACTTTGGGAGGCAAGTACTAAACTTTTGTCTTTGCAAGCAAGGGTGGCTGTCATTGTGTCTGAAGATGCTCTGGATAGGTGGCAACATGGGATCTAACTGAGCACATTGCAATGTATAGGCTAATATGCATTTTTAGAAGTAGAGGACTTTATGAGAATTGAAGTATTTTACAGGAACAGTGTTTTCAAAACAATCAATGTAGTTTCCTTTTGATCTGATACTTTAAGATAGTTTTGAAAAATTAAAATTTTGTGACATCAGATTTGGGTATTTATGTTCCTGAAAGTAGTATGATGAATAGTTTTCCCTTAACTTTTTAATGTTTGGGTTTGTCATTCTACAATTTTTAAAAGTTTTGGAACTTTGGAAGAGTTAGTGAAAAAAGCCTGTTTGTAAAGTTGGAGATGTTTTGAAAAATTAGAATGGACTATGAGATTTTCTAATTTTGGACCTTTAACAAAGGGAAGTAGTCAGATAAAACTGAATTTTAAAGATCTCCTCAAGTTACAAAAAATATTTTATTTTGAATGCTACAAAATGGATGTGCTTCAGTATTTTGGTTTTCCATGTCTTAATCAGCTCTTTTCTAACAGAACGGTTGATGGATCACATAGTCATTCAAAACACCTGAGTAAGGTAGAAATGAAATACTAAATTCTGAATGTAATTGTGAAAGTGCTCTTTATGGGGAGTACCTAGATAGGAGAATAATTACAGAACCCTGGCAATAAATGAGGACAGGATGCTGTTCTTTGTGGAAGTGGTGGGTCAATGACATTCTGGGTGATGGTGGCTGAATTCAAGCAGATGTGATGGATCTGAGGGAACAGAAGAATGGCGAGATTTTGGAAGTGTTTTCCATATTTTCTGTGCCTTTGAACAGTAGCATGTAGTCTTGAAGGGTTGCTGTTAGTGCAGCTGTGGTTACTGGGAAAAATAGGCAGTGAAATACAAGAATTGTGGGCAGAAATGGAGATTCAGCAGTTCAGATGAAAGTCTAAAGTATTTGAATGGATACTGGAATATAGGCTTATTCAGACAGTGCTCTAGATCCTTAAAGGATTTTTATATATTAATGGTATTTTGGAATCTATTTCTTTATGTTCAGTGTGGTTTTGGCTGGTTTAGCTGCAGCAATGCCACTGCAGCAGGATGTCTTTCTCTCTCTGTTCAGTTGTCCATGTTTTCCTCTGTATTTGCATTAGTCTGTGTGTTTTCTTTGTGGAGGTTACAGTGTCAGTCTAGAGCTGACTAATAGGATTGACCACAAAGTAAACCATCTCACATAGACAGGAAATCTTCTTTACATTAATAATTATTCTGCCCAAGTAGAACAAATTATGTGCAACTACAGTAAACTATTGTGTGTTATAACTTACTAATATAATTTATCTGTGTTTTATTTTATAGCACTTTTTATTCATGTTTTCAGGGGAGTATCTGACTGTTATTGAAATTATAGGGTTTTTTTATTTTTTGCTTTGTCTTGTTCCTCTTTCTGTATTTTTCACTGAGTTGTGTTTCCTTTAATATAATTTTGATTAAATCAAAAGTATTCTTTGTATGTTGGTGCTCCTAGCTTAACTACTGAATTTTGGCTACATTTTTGGTAGTGCATGAAAAATATAACTTGAAATGCTTTTCCAATAGTTAGGTTTAGGGAATAATAACTATAAGACCGTGTAAATGGATACAAGTACAAAATCACAGTATTTAATTTTTGTACTGGTGGAAGTTCTAGCAGAAAAGGGATGTCATTTATAAAATTGATCTATTTCCCTGTACACTTGAACCAGAGAACCACTTCAATAGATGTTCCATACATATTCAGTTTATAAAGCAATAGAAATAAAGGTATATTAGTTATAGTTGTAATATATTCAGCATAATAGAAAGTCTTTATTGTACATCATGAAGGGCCTATATGTCAGCACATTGAGGGGATGAGATCAAGTACAACACATGCTACCCCTCCCCTTTCACATGTTCTTTTTCCTTTTCTTCCTCCCCTTTATACCTCTATACAATTAAATTGCTGTCGCTCTAACATCAAAACCTGGAAGGTTCTAGGCAGTGCACGCAATGTGTTGATTTTTCTCCATTTCCAAGGCAGAATATTACAGGTGAGGAGAGGACCCTTGGTGCATGGTGGGACAGATTCTGTCCCTCTTAGGATTGCAATATCCTGTGATAATTAATTTTTCCCTTGTAAAAGGAGCTGAAGAAAGCTGAAAAATCTACTTTTATTGTGACTCAGTCACATTCTGACATTGTTAACACTGGGCTCTGCAGTCCTGCCCATGCAGAATGACAGGTAGAGTGCACCTTACAGAACCCAGGGAGCACATCAGACAAAACCTGTGATCCCGACTGTCAAATTATCTTATATATCCTCTTTCTTTGATGTAAGAAAGTACTTCACACATTTTATAGAACAGATTTCTCCAGCATCTGTGCATGCCAAATAAGCAAGGAGGGTGGCAGAAGCATCATCACAGTGCCTATATCCTTGCTTTGGGTACATTTCTAATGGAAGTGAATATGAGTAGTAGCTTCTATCATTTTGAATTAGATCAATAATCTCAGGAAAACTGAGCAGAGGTAAAGGAGATTCCAATCTGTGAGCTGGCTGTGATGTGACCTACTCCATGCTCCTGTTCTCTCACTCACCATCCCTCTGAGGTATCAACATTTTCCTTTCCTTTTCCTGTCCATGCCCCATACTCTGTACCAATTCTGTGCCACTCCATTAGCTGTTGCCCTAAGCTGAAGGTGGGGAATGGTTGCTTGGAATTTGCAGCTAGTCCAGGAATTTGTACAGGAATTGCCCTGTACTCAATGTAGTCTTGGTGGAGCTACTGGAGGCCACAAGGTTGTATGTAGTCTGAATTGTTACAGCACAAAAATATGTTATAAATGCATCTATATATTCAGTTAGACATAACTCTTAAAGTTGCAAAAATAGAAAACCTTTTATTTTTACTCACTTTTCTAAGTACACCAAAGCTGTCAGTGCGTGAATTGTACTTGTTTCTCTCTGAATATGCATGTACAATCTCCCTGAAAGAGATGGTCAGCCTTAACTTATGTTTCCAACCCCACTTTTAAATCACACTTTGCCTACCTGTTCTTTTTGTTACATGTTATTTCTAAATCTATTGTAAATGTTGTCTATAGACTTGCAAAGAGAAATCCTTGCTCCTGGGGAATCAGTGGTAAAATTCCTGCTGACTTCCTTAAGGCAAGAATTTCCACCAAAGGGTTTTGATATGATTTGGTAACAGATTTGCAGATTTAATTTATGCATTGCATTAAAATACTTTTTGTTAGATAAATATGTTGTTGGTGTAAAGCTGTGTTTAAAGTAATAGTTATGTGTCTTTGTTTTTACTTTTGGTCTTTTAGTTTCCAGCGTGTTGTCCTTTTTGGTTTTGTTTTATTGCTTTTTCTTTAATTTTGCTTACCAGAGCCAAAGCCTTAGTAGAAGAACAACGCCTTTTGTTCCTAGGGTTCAGGTAAAGACTTCGTCTGCCTGACAGAAACTAAAGTTGTGGGTTTTTCTTTTGTTTGTTATGGAAAATGCATAGTAGGAAAACGTTACATTTTAGTCCGTTTTCCCGTATTTTGAGTGTGTTGCTTTAAACCATATTAACAACTTTCATGTCATCTTGTGAGCAGCTTGTAAAATTCTGCATGGGGGTTAAAATATTAAATTAAAATTTAAAGAGACAACTAGGTTTTGTTTATTATTTGCCTAATATTAAACTTACACAGGTTTCAATAGTGATGATGGCTGTGCATCCCACATACAAAATTTGTGTATTGTTTAAGCAATAAAAAATTTTGTGCTTAAGTTTATTATATAAAGATGAATGTCTCTTTAAATCATTCATTATCATTACTTAACACATATTTTTTGCATTTTCCACATAATAGTAGCGCCTTGAGTAGAAGATGGGCAAAAAATTTGTACCTTGTTTAAATAAACAAATTTCTTGTGTACGAAACTTGGTTCTTGCATTTTTAAGTACATTAGAATAACCAAAACTCTACTTGAATAAAAAACGAATTCTTCCATTTTCTTACTGACTTTATTTAGTTTTGATATTCTGTTTAGGTACAAGTTGTTTGCCTTTTTTCATTAGGAAGCTCCTAAGGTACTATAGATTTACGCAAAAGTAGGTTTTATTAATATGTTACAATGCTTATCTTGCTTTGCTGCATGTTTTTCATTTTTCTTTTGTAACTAGAATATTATCTAATTTTCTGACAAAATATCTTTATGGAGATGTTAATCTTTTGTGTGGCAGCTTTATAAATGTTTTTCTTTGATTAATTGACCAAGATGTAAAGGATGATCTAAGTGAAAGAGATGACTGAATTTTATTATGAAATGGAAAAGAGACCATATGTATATATATTTATAAAGGAATTCTAAATAAGACTGTAAATAAAACATCAAATATGACTCATATTTGATGAAGTACAATTTTTTTCACATAGTATTCTTGAAAGTATTCCTTACAACTGCTTAAATATAAATTCAAAATTAAGATCGCCTAAATAAAAGAGATTATAAAATAATGTCTGGATTATATGATTTAAAGTTAATATGTTATGTGCTATTGACATAAACTGGCTTTGTATGAAAAATTTAAAACATCCTTTAACATAATAAGGAAAGTTGGATTCTGCTCATGATGATGGAATCAGAAGGGTACAATTACAAGTTGTTAAGTAGTTCATAGAGGTAATATTATATATGACATCAGTAGTTTTTTAATATTTATTTTCTTTTTATATGTGTGCTAAATAAATTAAAAAATTATATGAGAGTTAATTGTTCAATTTAAAAAGGAAATTTCTGCCTGAAACCTGCATGTTTCATGAAATACTGTAATGTAGAAATAACATGTAGTAGTTCCTTATTTTGATGCCATTATACAAAATAAAGACATAGGCATAAAAATTGTCTGTTCTACTTAGACTAATATCCTCTAGTGAAAAAAAATACCTTGCTCAAATGATTATGGTAGTTGAGAAAAGTGTCACGTTTGCTAGAAAATATCTAACAAGAGGTGAAAATGTTTAAGACACCCGCTTATCCCTTGGATGGATTATTTTTTGTATTGTAGGTAAGAATTGTCCTTACCTGTTCCTTACCAGTTTTGTCTCTACACAATCAATGCCTGTGGAGTCCTTGTGGACCTGTCTAAGAGGGTTTTTTTTTTTTTGCAGAGCCTAGTAACAGTCAATACTAGACATGAGGGTTTTGTCAAGAGTTCCTGAAGAACTCAAAATTATGACCTTGGCAAAATATTTATAACTAGTCTGAAACAAAAAGTCATCCATCTGGCCACTTTTAATAGCCATAGTAGATAGTTTAAAAAGGTTAATGTTAGATATTTTTACCATGCAGGCTGCAGAAGGAAGAGGAATTTTCCAGTGGTTTTCAAACAAGGGTAATAGAAGCAGTCCAGAAGCAGTGCAGAACTCTGGGTTACTTTTTTGGCATGACAAATTCACTAAATCATGTCTCTGAGCTGCTGTTTACGGTTGTCAGGAAGTATACATTTCATTGTGGGCTGTGGTATAGCTGTGTCTGTAGAACTCCTTACAAGAATGAGAATCTCCAAACATTCTGTTTATACTTATTTGTTTCATCACTCTCAATAGGAAATGCATATCCTTGTTCTTGCTTGCATCTTCTTTACTTGTTAGTCTGAAACTGATCCTTTCTGGCAAAAGCTCCTCTTCCACACTTCCCTCCATGTCATTCCATTCATCTTCTAGCTCACTGGATGATTTCATAGAATCATCATTATTTTATTGGGAAGAAAAACTCTCAGTTTCTTTCCTATGAAAAACGCTCTGAGGTTTTACTAATTTTACAGTAGCTGTAAAAGTGCATCTTTATTTCCTGAACTTTTAGATTCACTTTAGCATACCAGTAAATTTTCTAATTTGCAGAGTGATGCTTTATGAATCTTTGTAGGGAAAAATCTGTTCTTAAAAATGTGTTTTCTATGCAGTATCTCTTGTTTACTTGGCAAAGCATTCTTTTGAGCCAAAGTTGCTTCTGGCTTTTTTCTAACGTCAAAAAATTTCAGCCATCCTTTTGGCTTTAATACAGAAGATCAATATATTTGATCATGTATAGAAATATGTACAAGGTAAAACTACTTAAAAAGAGATTTTAAAAAGAAATATAGATTAGGGAAGCCTAAATACTTCTATAGTTTTCTGGCCTTTATATCCTACAAGCTTTTCCATTTGACAGCCTTTTCTTGTAGTTGCTCAAGCATATCAGACAGCAGCTGAAGCAGAAAGTAATAGTAGTTTGATTTAGCAACCCTCAGTACTCAGGATTTTTTTAGAGGTATGTTTAACAACATTCAAAACTGGCCTCAGCTATGCCAAAGACATCACCCCTTCAGGGCAGTTTCAGCATCTACCTAAGTCAAATAAAATGATTACTGCAAGTATTTTTTAAAAATAAAATGAGGTTTCTTTTTCAAACAGATCCTACAGGTGTACCTTTTGTTTCAGAATAACGTGAGAAAGAAAAGTAGTATATAATTTAAAAATAATAATAAACATAATAAACATCTATGTAGGTTACATGAAAAATTATAATGAGCAACAGAAGAAAAAAAATGCCTGGCCAGCTGTCTCTCAGAGCCAGTGATGTTTGAGTAGTTGTGGTAGTAAAAATCAGCTGTAGGGCAGATGGTCTCTCCCAGTGTTACAAGTTTTATCTCTTTTTCATGAGAGTCATGAAGTAACCCTTATATAAGAAAGAAAAAACTGTGGCATAGGTTTTAAAACTTCAAATATTCTCTGTTTCTAAGTTATGACTGAAGATATGTTTTGCCTGTATGCACTGTACCTAAAACTACATTAGAATTGCATAGTTGAGCAAACAGTCAAACATTCATGAGACAGGAGCATAGGAAGTACAACAGTAATCTTATCTAGATTTTCTTAACTGATTCCCTGATGCATGTGTGTATTAGAGTAGGGGTTCTTATACATCAGTTCTTCTTTTCTAAACTCTGACCTCAGTCAGTGCTGTAAAATTTTTAGTGAAGATGAGATCTAGCAGAAAAAAAGATGAAATTTAGTAAACTGAATTTATGTCCTTAATTTATGTATCTTATACTAACTTCAAATAAGTTTGAGGTGCCATGAGGAAGAGCTTTCACTTGTACAGTTGAAGGAAAGATCTAAGTACCTCAATAGCTGCAGTGAGAGATCAACCCAAATAAAAGACACCTAAGCCCATTAACTCTATTTGAAACTAAGGCTATTGCAGAGGATGAGTTGATTCTCCAGGGAAGGCATTTTTTACCAAGTCTACAGAGCACCAACCTTACCCATTCTGTGATTCTGTGAAACAGGAATGCTAGCTAGATATACTAGATACCTGCATCCTCACTTCTCAGAATGCAACACCAGCAGTCAGCTTTTATTTTCTGTTGTCTGTGGAGGAAGCTTATTCCAGGAACAGGACATATGCTGTTTAAATACTGTTTAGACTGAAGAGGTTGAGCCTATGTATCAAAATTGTGCCTTTATCATCAAGCTATTTCACATTCCATTCTTCTCTGGAGTATGAAGTCTCATCTGAAGCTGAGATATTGTTTGGCTGGGAATAGAATTGAGTGGTGTTATCAAATCATGCTTAAGTTTAGCATAACAGGTTCCCAGCCTGATAGCCTAAATGAGTATTGCTCTTGTATTAAACCACTACTGGCTAAAAACCACAAAGAATGAAACTGGAGTCAGACCCACATCTCTGTTTCCTCCAATCATCTGAGTGCAGAAGAGTTCCTGTTTCCTGCACTCTGTGACAGTTATTCCTACCCAGCCTGTCTCAAGGAGTGCAGCAGATGCACCCCTCTGTGAATTACAGACCATTTCAATGCATCTCAGGATCAGGATGCACTGAATTTAGATGCTTGTTTGCCTGAATGTAGGTCACAGCAGAAGCTTAATAAAGCATTAGGTGCATGTCTGGCTGGTGAAGGAGCCCAGGGAAGGAAAGTACATGGGCATAAGTGTGGCTAATTAGTCTCCAGGACTTCAATGCAAAGTGGGAAGAACTTCGGAAACTATTCAGGTTGCACTACTTCCTAAGTGAATCTTGGGTGCCTGCCTAAGTAATCTAGACAAAGTCCTGTTTGAGGTTTTTTACAGGTCTTAGTCTCCATCTTAGCATCAGCCAGCATAATTTTTTATATAGCATATTTTATGTGTTGTTAGCTTTTCCTTTCCTTCATTTAGATCTGGATTGCTTTGTTGAAGTTTCTTAGATGTTCTAAGCTTATAAAAGTGTGTGTGTGTGTGTGTGTATGTGTGTAAAAAAAAATCTTGTTAGATTTTTGTTCATCCCAGTCTCTCTTTCAACATATTTTGTGCAAGTTACCATGGCTAGTTCTTTTGTCACCTTGTGGCATTTCCCTCATTCATTCTATTTTTGCCCTTCCGTTAATCTCTGGTCCCTGACATTAGTGGTTCCATTCTTCTCGTGTTTCACCAAGAAGTATCCTTTCTATTTTAATTTCACGGTAATTATAAAGCGGTTTTTTATTTGTTTCTTCTTCCTTCTTCTAGTCTCATAAGAATGCAATCCCATTCTTTCCTCTATGGGCTTCTTTGTCCATTCTCTCATGGTTTCTTCTTTTCTTCTCCTTGCATCCTAGTTAAATAACTGCTTGGGTTACAAGTACCTGTGCTGTGCATTGGAGTGCAAGCACTGAATATAGGAGAGAGAGAGATTTCTGGTCTTAATTCTGACTCCTCACTTTTCCTGTAACAAGGCAAATTAAAGACCATTACAGTGAAAAGTATGCCCATTAAGTTTAAGTTTTTCCAATTATATTTTTTCAGAACATCAAGAGAAAAGTAGAAGGTATAAGTCAGTGCAAATTTTGAGCTCTTGTTCCAAACTACAGTTGTTAAAGCATCTCAATGAAGTGGTGTCAGATGATTTCAGTTTCTGCTTAAATAATTCTCTAAATATTTTGACTGAAGTTTTCATGTAAAAATTTAGTCTGAAACAAATATAGTGAAGAAATATTTAGCTTGCATATAAACACATAATTCTCGTTGTATTTTTAGCACCTATATCTAGATGATTTCACATTCATCAGTCACAGTTTGTGATAGCGTCTGTATCACAAATATATTTCATTCTCCTTAAGCAAGCATAATTTTCCCCAAAAAGCAAACGAAGAAGATTGTCTTCAGTGCAATTCCCCTTGAGATGTGGGACTAGACAAGTCTGTCTTTTGCATCAGGACTCCCAAGGAAGCTTTCAGGTGGATACATTTAGTGTCAAAGAACATTTAAGTTGACTTGCACTTCAGAGGTCATTAAAGATTTACTGGTGGTACAAAGCTTTCTGCTTTTGGCCTATAGCTGGATGGAGATAGCTGCAAGTCCAGATAATTCTCAGTGTAGAAAAAATACTGTCGAAGTCCCCGGCTTGCAAGAATGTAGAAGCAACATCTAAAATTCACACATCGATGAGTAGCCACAGGGCCCTTTAACTATTAGTACCAGAAAATTATAAAGTCTGTAGCAGGGTCAATGACAGGGTAGTAGAGGACAAATATCCCATTTTTAATACCCATTCAAATGGTTGGTGACTACAGGAATTGCAAGATCTGAAGCAGTGAAGGAAGAAGTACACTCCCACCAATAATTGAGTTGACATGTCTTAGTGTAATCTCACTTAGTGAAGTATTAGGAATGGCAGAGAGCTAAATCAGCCTCTTCTTTATGGGTTAAAAGTCCTGAGAATTATATCAAGACCTTTCTTTGAGAGACTGAAATGTTGAAGATGAGGAGTTATGATTGCAGATGAAAACCCTGTCTCTGAAATGATGTGAGGTGGTTTCCACAGAAAGTGCACCTTCCCCTGTTTATGTCTTCCTTAGCTAGGGTATATTCATGCCTAAAGGTGTATTGCCTGGTTAGGTGTGCAGCTGGGAATTATCCTCTCTGATTCCTTAAGTTCAGGCAGGGTCACTGTTTTCTTTAAATGCCCTAGTTTGTCCTGTCTCAGGCAGGAGAGTCCTCATGAAGAGAGTCTCCTCAGTAAGCTGTAGTTAGTGATACTGCAGTTCTATCACTGTGTAATGGCTCCCTGGCTATTTGTTTCACCCTAACTGCACCATTTCCCCCTTCTGCAGTGACTGCTCTGAAGTAGGTATATCCCTTTCTTGGCTGATGTATTTGCAGTCATAGAATTCAAACTGAAATAGCTAAATAGCAGCTTGTAATGACTAGTGAAAAAGGATAGCAAATCAAGCCTTAGACTGTTTAATAACAATTTCTACAAATGAACAATACTGGTTTTTACCTTCTTACTGAGTTGGACCATGAATAGTGTTGGACTACTGAGCCTTCCTCTCAGTATTTATGGAGAGCTTATATGATTTCAGAATAAGTGTATATATGTTGAAAAATATTAGGTGATATGAAATATTTGTGGGTTTATCCCATAGTCTCTTTAGCACAACAGCAGATGAAAAATTAATTCATTGTGCATAAACTCCTCAGAAATGTATATATACGAATACTGTACATCAGTAATGCAAGTAATACAATACAAGGGAGAATAATCCTAACCAGAGCACCCTGTGAAAAACAATTAGTATGAAGTAAGGTACTTATAGTACAGGGTTTTCAAAAGGAGTAACTCCTGGTATGTACTGAAGCTATTACCATATTAACTTATTTTTATTCTTTGTTATAAGAAAAAAGTAGGATATAATATTTTCTGTTTAAGTAACCAATATAAATAGAAGCTCATAAACAAAATTATTTTTTAAGGATTAATATACAAATTCATTGTAGAAATGAGTTCACTAATTAATATTTTCTTCCTACAGATAAAACTGTGGTATGACAAGGTTGGTCATCAGTTAATAGTGACCATACTGGGAGCAAAGGATCTTCCTTCAAGGGAAGATGGGAGGCCAAGGAATCCTTATGTTAAAATTTACTTTCTTCCAGACAGAAGGTAGGGTGAATGCAAAGACAAGGAATATTTGAATTAGTCTGATACTCAGGTGACATGCACAGCTGAGCCTATCAGTCATACTTATATGGAAAAAAGCTTACAGTGTTGAGTTCTTGTGTTGAACATGCTATGTAACAGCAAGGTATCTTTGAACACTAAGCACAAACTTGCTTTCCCTGGTTATATCATAAAATACTGAATAGAAAAGGAAAGAAAAGGTAAACATATGTCTTTGCATGGGGATGTGTTATTTGCAAGGAATGTTAGTAGTGTTTTATAATGCCTTTATTTCCTATGTCAATTATTCTTCTCTAGAGGAAAGAAAATGCTACACAGTCGGGTAAATAAATTTCTGGAGTGATAAGTCCAGCAGTTTGGTTTGCCCCATCTTTAAAAAATAAAGCATTAACAGGTTTGGCATCTGAAACCCACAGACTTCTTGGCACAACATAAGTGAGTGAAGGCTGAAGGGGACTCAGCTGAGAGTTCCCATTTGCACTTTAAAAACTTCCTCTGAAGCACAGGACTCATGTTAATCTAGATGATATCATATATGCACTTAGGGAAAATTAAACTAGTTGGACCCCTATTCCTGAAAAGCTCCTTCACTTCTTAGTCCATCATTTTCTGCATTTCAATTTAGGTGTTGGGAAGAACAGCAGAAGAGGTGTGTGTTCTCCAGTTGATTTTTTAATTGATATTTCCTCAGACTGTTTCAGTAGGGAAACATGTTTACTTTTATTTTATATTGTACCAACCAAATAATTCAAAGCTTTAATGTCACTCAAAAGAATAGATCAGTGGATTGCTGAATCTGTAGAATAGGATGTAACTTGTATTTTTACTTTCTTTGCTTTTCCAAATAGCTAAACTGGGAAGGTGCTAGCTATCTCCAGTACCATTTGACTTCAGCAGGAATTAAAGCTATTTAGTATTTTGGAAGACATTGCTTTTTTGCTTTCATTGTATATGTTTGATTGTATATTTCATATGTTGACCTGCAAATTTTCTGTGACTACCTAATTTGCTGTGTCATTGATGATTGAAAGGTTTTGGATAGGTTTTCTCGGGCTTACCAATACTTGAACTGTTTAGATCCCTAGTTTTTTCAAACTGCTGTAGTGTGTTTGTGGCTGCTGAAGCTGTGCTAAACTGAGAATCAGGTCTGCTTCAATTATCTTACCTGCTTTTTCAAGAGTAATGAGTAATTAATAAGTTAACAAAAGTGTGTTCACAATATTTTACAATGTAAATTGTGATAAAAAATTTATTGACATTAAATTTTAATAATCTATAATGTTTTTTCCCCTTTATGGGAAGTATTCAGAATTTTTCTTTAATTGTTTTATGTGTTTATGATCAGCAATTTGTCTTGTAGAATTGTGGGTTTTTTCTGATGCAGAAATGAATTTTTCTTTCCTTAGATTTAAAAGAGATTTAACTAAGCAAAAGTATATTTCTTGTGTAGTAGAATGAAACATGCTAGATATAAAATACACTTAAGTAAGTCGAGCATTTAATTAGATTATGATGCTGAATTCTTTTTGATTAAAGAAACTTCATTGAAAAAGTTGTACAATGTAAGTTATTTCAGTTCACAAGGGTAAACAAACCTTTAATATACTAGAAATAATTTATGGTTTTATAATCGTGTGCCTAAAAATATTATTTCTTAGGTAATGTTTTGATCCAACTTTTAAGTAACAGTTCAGAAATACAATGACTTTATCACAATTGCAAGTATTAACGAATGGACTGTATCTGCATTGCCTATTAAAAAATCCTCATAAATTAGTATGGCAGCTGCATTATGCAGCAATCAGTAGGTTTAAAATAAGTATTGTTATGAGGACTCTTGTCAGTATTCTCAGTAGGAGGAGTGTGGGTGTTTTCCAGCAAAAATTGTTTCAATCAGAAAATATTAATTCTTTCAAGTAGAAATAGTCTGCAAAAGACATTGCTTCCAACAAGACCCTGGAGCCAGAGCCAAGGCTGCCAAGGTAACCTTGCCTGGAGACCTCACCTTGTAGTGGATGGAGATCCACCTTCAGTCTGGGTGATTCATTGGAGTCACCAAAGCATTTGGGAGGCTGTTTTGAGAACACCATTCCAGTGTTCCTGGAAAAGAAGGTGTAACTCCTTTTTGGGGCTTCTGGTGTTCCAGGTGGATAAGGAGCCCTTAGTCAGGAAAACCCTGCACTGCCCCCAGCTCCCTGACCCTTCTTTCATGTGGGCTGGCTGCTCCTTCCTGCTCTGCAGTTGGAGTGAGCCACTGTAGGACTGTAAGCTTGAGTGAACCAGCTGGCTCATTTTTCTGAAATGCAGGTGTTTGCTATGCCCAAGGTTGTCTGTAGAGATGTTCTACTGTCATACTGTGCCTTGTGGAAATCCCATTTATGGAAGTACATTTTGGTTTATAAAATACTGTTTTCAAAATAAAAGAAAATAAACCCCAAATCATATTAAAACATTTGTGGTTTTTGGGGAACATCTTAAAATTGGAATTGGCACATAAACTTGAAATCACCTAACCTTAGTTCTTAATAGAAACTTAAGAATTATCCTCAATATATGCACTGACCTTTTTTATAAAGGAAAATTCCTGATGTAGATTGTAGTACCCATGATCATACAAGCTGAACTGTTGATTTAAGATTTCCTATTTTCCATTATATACTTAATGCAGTTTAATGATGTTTTGAACATATTTAATATTTAACTGTTTTTTTCAGTGATAAAAATAAAAGAAGAACAAAAACTGTAAAGAAAACATTGGAACCTAAGTGGAATCAGACATTTATTTATTCTCCAGTTCATCGGAGAGAGTTTAGAGAACGAATGTTAGAAATCACTCTTTGGGACCAAGCACGAGTTCGAGAGGAAGAAAGTGAATTTTTAGGAGAGGTATACAAGTATTGGTAGTTACTATAGAAATACAGTTGCTCACATACCCATTTATAGATACAGTATTTTCAAAATATTACTAACTGTGTAAAGTGAAGCTGGTTTTAATAGTTTCATTTTTTCTTTTACTTAGTAGTAAAGGAATAATGATCTTGCACATATAACATAATCCTGATATGAGATTCTTTCTGTGTTTTTTCTGTTTTACTAACAGCATGAATGTGGTTTCTCAATTCCTAATTTTTCCTTAAAATCCATATTATCCATAGTTGTATTTTCCTAAAACTTTGGAACATTGCTCATTAACTTATTTGAATGCTGTAAAGGCTCTCATAAGGTAATAAGGGTTTTGTGAAAGATTTTTTGGTATATTTAGTGTTCTAAAAGGCACAGGAGATTCTTTCATATTAAAGCAAGATTTTTATATAACTTCAGACAAAGTCCTTAGCAATAAGAGAATAATAGAATAAAATGTATGGGTATCTATTTTAAAATATTCTGTCATGCAATGCTTTCCTACTTTTAACCATTCTTTCTTTTTTAGATTCTTATTGAGTTAGAGACAGCATTACTAGATGATGAACCTCACTGGTACAAACTTCAAACACATGATGTCTCTTCATTGCCACTTCCCCATCCCTCACCATATTTGCCACGCAGACAACTCCATGGCGAGAGTCCCACACGGAGGTTACAAAGTAGGTTATTAGTTTTGCACACTGTTTATAGTTCATTTGAATTAATGCATAGTAGAACCTATTAAATTCTTGCAAATGGAAAGCTGACAGAATTTTTATGTTGATTTGTAGCTGTTCTGAATTAGATCATTTGTAGTTACTGATGAGAGTCTGACATGCTACAAATGGTGTCAACCACTGTGCATCACACCATTTTTTTCTTGTGAGACAACTCAGTTCAGATCCTCAGCTCGAGTAAATTATCTTGGTTTTTGCAATGTGCTCTTTTTATCATGAAGCCCTTCCTTTTATATTATGTTCATAATTTCATTGTTTAAGCAGAAGTGGGTTTGCAGGACCTCTTAAGCTCATACTTCTTAAAGTAACCTGTATATAATATCATACATAGATAAATTGATACCATGGCCTGTTGCCTTGCTTTGATCCTATTTTATGTGCTTAGATTCACAAATGGAATTTCTCTAAAATTTCTACTTTGTAGAGTTTGTTATACTTGATCCATAGTAGTTATCAGTAGATATTCTGAAAATAGACTATCAAATATGGTAATAAATACAGATACGTAAGAGTAAGACAGCAAAGGGGTTAAAATCTGGTTGTTCAATACTTCATCGTTTCTCTAGTTTAACTGTTCAGTACTGCCAGTGATTTAAAGCTCTTGTTCACTGAATAAATAAACTTTATAAAATACCAGTTGGCAGTTATATTAAAAAAACCCAACAAACCAAATGAACCAACCAAATTAATAAAATCCCCAAAATCCAAAAGACCTACCACTGCTACAAAACCCCAAACAAATCAAAACCAAACCCCCAAAACAAACAAAAAACCCCCAACAATATAAAGTAACTTCAACAACCCAAATCCAATTTCTAAGATTTACTTGGAGTTTCTTTGAGTCATTGTATGTGAGTGTGTGTGCATGTTTCACACAAACTCACAGACACTCATGTGCATAGTCATGAAAACAAGCTTGGATATTTCCTGTGTTCTATGTAGAGTCTTTATTAGATAACCCATTGTAAACAAGTATTTCAAGCAATTGATCTGTTTTGCTTCTGTGCACTTGATGGTGAGAAGAATTAAAATGCTCCATATCATAATATTCTGAGATAGACACACTATCAGAGACTTACACTGCATAGCCTTGAAGTTGTAAGATTGTACTTGTCCACAAAAGGAGGAAAGAGGTGATAGTTAAAAGGTAAAGAGTTCTATTGCAATTCAATCCTCTTCAGTCTTCTCATATGCTATGACTGTTATTTACCTAAAGTTTTTAAATTATACTTATATGATGCCATCTTTTAACACATTTTAAGAAGTTAGGTTTCCATCTACAACTACTTTTACAGACCAGCTAGACTCTTTGTATGTGAAGTTAGTGAAATTCTGGTTTTCAGGAAATATTTAGTCCTGCAAACAAACCCTGTTTGTCTATCAGAATTCCTGTTTGTGCAATAAATAACTACCATTAAGAATGAATTTATGATTTATTTTTTCACATATTTTAGTGGTGTTTGAGTAAAGATCTGTTGATGATATTGACCCAAAATTTGAAAGACATTCAGGTTTTTTTATTTACTAATACTACTATGTACTAATAAGTTATAAAAAAAAACTAAGAAATACTAATACTAATAATGTGCTCAACTGAACAATTTTACATGCTTGTCTGTAAATATAGAGGAAAGGACTTAGCAAAATTTCTGGTTTGGTGAAATACTAAGATTTGGTATAGAAGTCCTGCTTTTCAATGAAAGTGGTTTAGCCTGTTCCTAGAGCACTAGTTTTTCAGCCTCAGGTTCTAAAATTTTCAATCAAATAAGCAATTTCAGATGTTCACTATTATTGCTGGAGAATTCACATGTTGCTACGCTAAATTATCCTGTTTCCTTTTGTATGGAGATAGGGACCTGATAAAGAAAGATTTTCTCTAGTGGCCTAGGAATATATTCATGTCTTGAATCCTTGCATATCATAAATAATTTTCAGTTTAAACAGATAGTTTTAAATGTACAGAATAAGGTATCCTGGAATTATAACCCTTGTTTTAATTAAAATGAAACCCCTTGTTTTCTGGGGTCTGCAAAGGTATACAATTGGAAATTTAGCATCGGATCAGAGCTCAGCTATGGCAGAAAAATTCATTTAGCAATGGGAAAATACAGTTTTTCTTTTATTGCTGTCACACCTCTGAAATTGAAATAAAAATACTTCTTGGTGTCCAAAGAGGTTGTGCAGTATCCTACTGAGAGATCCAGTACTCAATTGGACAAGGTTGTAAACAATGCAGTGTAAGCTGGCCAAGCCTGAAACAGGCATCGCACCAGATGGCCTCCAAAAATGCTTTTCCCAATCTAAATGTCATCACCAAGGGACTGGAGAAGGGCAGACAGTACCTCCTAAGACTCTGCCTTCACTAAGTAAAATATTTATACTATAACACAGAGAAGCATAGAGTTTTTAGGTTTTTTTTTGAGGTGTCAAAAGAGTATGAAGCCAAACTTAACACAGTTGTTTTTTTTTTTTGTCTGAACATGTTTTTTGTATCTTCCAATAATATTCTTGTATATGATGAAAAAGATGTTATCCAGCAGCACATTATGACAATGTGATAAAAGTCTCTAGAACAAGGCATGTCTAGCATGTTTGTCTATGTTTTTCAAAGCACTTCTTAGAACATATACTGGGGTGTTATTAAGCAAGCTGATTTCAATTTCTGGGGCTGCAAAATTTGGGCAGTTCAGTCCTCCTACCGTTTGTTCTTTACTGCAGTGCTTCTGTGTATAGAATTAGTGAGTACAATATGAAAGACTTTATTGAGTACCCCCAAAAATTGTTAGTGTGAGAAATGACAGGAGAGGTATTTTGAATTACAAGGTTGTTTTTTGTTTGTATAAATGCACATTACACATCTAAACTTTTTTATCTTTATGATTGCCAAGTAGTGATAAACACATATATTTGAAGACCATACTTAAATGTTACTCTCTAAAGGTACTTCAAAAGAACCACCTACACTTACCACTTCTATTCTCTTTTTAATATCACTGGATTGCTGTGTTCCTGAGGAAGAGCAGACTGTCAGCCCTGAAGAGTGAAGCTGTATTTACAGATTGCCAGTAGCAAAGTGCAAGCTTCCCACAGAGCCCCATATGCTGTTTTTTTAGGAACCAGCTTTCAGAGACAGTAGCTTAGTTTCTACATATATTTATCTCTCAATATCTTTGAGTGGGCAGTGTGTTGTGGTACAGACTGATCTAAGTCAGCTGTCCACCTTCTCTTTCACAGTCCTCTGAACCATACATTCCATTAACTTCCTAGTGATAAAGAATCATTCCCATACTTTCTCCTTTGTGTTTTTTGACAGATATTTTCTTAGAAACTGGAACTAATATAGAACATAGGATTATGACTTACTAGCTCTTTCAGCTAATTATATTTCAGATTTTCATAACTTGATCCAATGAGTATATTTTAAGCTTTTTTTTTTTAATGTGAAATGTGGGGTAATAAGTAGGTCTATTTTACTTATCACTTTACTTTGAAGTGAATTTTTAAAATTGCTTAATTTTCTCTAGTATTTACCACAAAATCAGCCGTACATCCAGAATTCCAGACAATATTAACATTAATAGAATTACAGCCAAGCTGAAGCTCTTTTTATATTGGCTCTGAAAAAGATTGTGACCAGAAAATTAAAAATAATTTAAGAGAATATTTAGGAAATCCCATTGTTGGTAGGTTATTTTTCCATATCACATTAACTAAGAATCTTATTGGAGAATACATACAAAATTGAATGTACTTCGGGTGCTATGTTCATGGTTAGGATCACTGGTGTGGAAGTTATTGTTAGTATTTCTATTTGCTGAGAAATGATACAGAAATCAAGCAAGGTTTATACCGTGAGATTGTGCATGTAAAATTAGTTCCTCTCCATGAGCCCAGAATGTACAGATAGAAATCAAATTGGATATGATGCATTCTTGTTCCATCTTTTACAGTTATATCCATGTAATGTGAGCATTTGTGCAATGTGAGCTGATACTGTTGAGTTGAGAAAGAATAGGGGGTTATTTTTTATTTTGGAGAACAACATTTTTTTAAATTTTATATTGATGCTAAATTTGTTTTAGAAGCAGATTTTGTTTTAGTCAAAGTGTTTTAAGACTTTCCCAAATATTTAGGATTGAAGAGTGACGACTGACACTAGTTTTCTAAGCCATATTCTGCAGCTTTAAAACTAAGCTGTCTGAATTATTGATCTACAGCCCACAGAGAATGCAATGTACAATGTAGGTAACAGCTAAGTGTGCAAACGAGAAGAAATGTGAATATAGCAGTTAACCCAGACATTTTCAAGTCTCTTGTTGCAGCATAGGTCTGTACAGCATCAGGTCTGGACAGTTTTTAAATACCATGAGAATTCACAATATGGCTTGAAAAATAATAAAAAAAATATATATATTTTGAGCATCGTCAGTGACGAAAAGTAATAAATTTACAGGAGATAAACTCTGCTGAGAACAAGATCTCAAAGATTTTAGAAATTACAGTGTTTGAAAATCAACATGTAGAAGTCCAAAATGTTGAAGTCCAGTCTTCTTTCAAGAAATGAAGACCATAAAAAAATCAATCAAAATAAAAATAAATGTAAATAAGCAGACTTTTCAGTAATTTTCTTATAAAGGGAATTTGACTTTCATTACTTTTAGAATGAAATTCATAAATAACTCCATTCACTGAACTTCATGCTTCTCCAGGCCCATTAAAAAAGTCAGGAGGGAGAGAAACTACAGTAATGAGTAACTCTGGGGACAAAATTTGACTATAGTTATGTTCTAAAAAAATCTGCATGTAGTGTGCAAAAAGCTATATATAACATTTTTTCCCAAATATTATTCATTTTTTGGATATGAATAAAGAAAATCTATAATGTAAGCAAAGTGTTTTGAGTAGGATGAAAAGTTTTGTCATCTTTTCAGCTTTTTACTTCGCATTTTTCCATCTGACCGTATTTTCTGCAGCAATGCTGAGACCTTAACATGATAAAAATTATTAAATCTGCCTAGAAAAAAAACCCAAACAACTGATATACTGAATTAAAAAAATAAAGAATGCCATTACTTACTAAATTTTGCAAAGCATTTTTAGATGGACTTGTCATTGCTGGACAACGACAATTTTTATTTTTTTAATGTTCTGTGGCTCTACCTTTAGATCAAGGAAGAATGTCATAACTTTTAAATTAATCTCTATCCTCCACTATTTAAATGGTAAGGCTGTCAAGTCTGTATTGTAGAACATCAAGATATATATTTCATAGTACCAAAATCATTAAAGTTTAACAAAAATTAATTACAAATGCATCTGAAATTTCAATCTGTGAAATATAAGCCCATGTGAAATGATGGCCAATCTTCCACTGAGAATTATTCACTTCCTTGGAGCTCTGTAGAGGACCATTTTACTGCAGAATCAGGATCTTGCTGTCTCAGCAATTTCCTGTTAGTTTGTTGTGAGTATGGTAAGTCAGCGTGATAATTTTCAATGAATGTCACTGAACCTTACTTGTGGAAATTATAATAATGCTGTTCACTAGTAGGTAAGTGAATTGTACTTAATGGAAACATGCATCAGTGACTTTTGTTCCAAATTATAATATGGAGCATTTTATGGTCAGTGGCACAGGCCATGATTAATTTATTATGTGAATTTCACCCTAGAGAGCAAAAATGACAATTAATTTTCTCTTTCATGCTTCTTCCATAGTTTTTCTCTTTCTTTTAGTGGAGCACAGGCCTTGGGCGTGTTATCTTTATTTGCATGCCTTGATATTTTGTTCACAGAACATGGATATATATACCAGTATTGTATTTATTGTACATCTATTATTTATTTATTATATTTTATTGTACATCTGTGGTTTATTAAATACTTTAATTAAAAGGTATTTAACATGATACAGGGATGTCTAAAAAGGCCTTAAACTATCAAAATATTTTTCTTTTTCTAATAAAAGAAACTCATTTAGGTTATTAATTTACTAAATTGCAATTAAACTACAAAACTACTTAAAAAACTGTTTTGGAGCAGTTTAAGTTGCTTTATTTCTCTGGTTACTTGATAAAATAATGGTTTTAAACTACTCTTCTGTTGTGTAATGAAGTTTTCAGATGGTTTTAATACTGTTGTGACTGCTTCCTTTCCGTGCTGTGACCGTATTGCTTTCTTAGTCCTTGATCCCATTATAATCTCACTAATTTTGTATTCTTGTGCTCTTAAAGAAGCTCTACCCTTTTAAAGATCTATCCAGCAGTTAAATTCAGAAAAAAACCCAACAAATTTTAACTATATGAATAATTTCTAGACTGTGTTAATCGATTTTTTTTTTTGTGGGCACATGGCACCACCTTCGGTGTTCAGATAACACCTGATGTCAGGGTAAACTAGGCAAAGTCTCTAAATTATTTTTCATAATTTCATACCCATATAATTGTTATTTTTTTAATGAATTTCATAACCAGAGGAGATTAGTATTAAGGAATACAAATATTAGATAAGTTACACAATAAATCACATCTAAAAGGTTGTAAATGGTGTTGAAAAAAAACATATCATTCACTTTGAAATTATATTGCCTAATGGAATTCTGGGTCTGGGACATAAAAATGTATTACATTTATCAAGAAAACAAAGTTGAAAATATAGAGAGTTAGAAATTGTTAGTAGATGATTTAGTAATATGATCCATATATTTAAATAGTTAGTACCTGGATGTCAGAAAAAATGTGACTTGCCAGAAGGCACTTAGTCATCCAGTGAATCCATTAACAGCATCATTTGGCAAGAAATTGAAATTTCCTCTAACACTGTCATATCATATCATCTGAGGTGCATCATTTACTTACAGACTGTCCATCTTTCCTGCTTAAGACGTTGTCTGTGAGCTTTTCAACTACAAGGAATAAAAATAATCATAAAATCTCGGTAATGACAAAATATTATTAATGTTATTCTGGCTTCCTGACTTCTTCGTATTATGACATCTTATGGAAGTCTTTTTTTTCAAAATCTACAAATGCAATTAGCATTTCATGTTTGCAGAATTGTCCAGATATTCACATACTATTATTTTGTTCAGTTTAGAAAAATTGGTATGATGCTATGGAAAGCTAAAATGCATAAACCAGTCGGACTTAAGGAATGCAAACAATAAATCAGGCATTGCAAGTATTTAATCACTGAGTTCATATCAGGATTCTAAAATTCACTGGTAACAACAGTATGTAATTAAGATTCTCATGTATGTACATATTTACCAAATCAAGACCTACGAGGAGGGAGAAGATTGACTGGCACATCACTTCAGAGTCTGTTAAATTTAAAGTAGGTTTCAAAAGTACATCCTGGGAAAGTTCTGCTAGTGCTGCATTGCCAACAGAAGTGTGTAATATTTTTAAGGGTAGCAGCTCATATTGTATGCCTAGCTGGATATACATTTTGCCCATAAAAAGTTAAACGCTTATAGTGAAAGTGTGCAATTGTACTTCAGATTTGGAAATTGCTGAAATTGTTCTACTAGATCACTGTGGCTATTGTGTATAACTGTTGATCCAGAAATGATTGGCATTTTTATGATTTAAATTCTCTTAGCTGCTTGAGTTTTATTATTTTGAAGGAGTGTGCCCTACAGTATCAAATTCTTCTATCTCTAGCAGCAGTTACAAAAAAGTTTAAGGTTCTAATCATCCCTGTTACATGTGTCGATTCATGTATTTTTCCCTGACACTACTTCATTTCAATATTTGTTTTCCAGATAAAGGCTTATATTCATATAATTCAGGTAAATTTTCAGCATGCCAGAAATGCTTACTGCTTCCATATACGTGCAAAAATTTAATTTGATATTTTATTGGTGTGCTTTTGCTACCTATTGTGCAGATACTAAATTGCATAAAAGTTCTTTGGCTTTTCTTGTCTGCTTTCCAGTAATATGTCTTTTGTTGGCTTTCTTTCTCTATTCTTAACTATCTCAGTTTTGATATTGGAGCAATATTGTAACACCGTATTTGCTTTGCTTGCCTTTATTTTAGGTAGAGCTATGGTAGGAAAACTGTAGTGAGCTTTATTAACTATACTAGGAAAATGCTGTTTTGCTTAAACTGGATTAAAAAAGAATGCTATTATATTACAGCTGTTTGAGAACTAGTGTAAGTATTTTTAGAATACAGACCTGGGGTAAGTGAAGTACTGGCAAAATCAGTATTTACACTGGTACATATTTTTACAGTTTCTTGTTGATAAAAATCTCTCATTACAAATCCAGCTCTATCTGAGGAATTTGCCTTAATTAAATAAAAGTAAATTAATAACATACAATTTTTACCAACTTAAATTTTGTACTGCATTTCTGTGGCGGTTTCAGGTCAAACACCAGTTCCAGGCTTAAACACCAATTTAGTGTAGCGGTTTTGGTTTGCCAATTTTTCGTTTCCCAGCAAACGCACCAAATAATGTGGTGGGTTGAGCAGTCACTAGAATTATTTACTCTTTTTCTGCTGCAAGGTAGGATTAGGAGAGCAAAGCAGGCTCAAACTTTAAAGCGTGTAAAGAAAGCTTTATTAACAAAACTACAAGAAAAAGAAAAAAAATAATACGAATCAGAATAAAACCTTCGGAATGCTTCTCTTCCTCCCACAACCTTCTTTTCTTTCCCCCGACAATGTACAGAGAAAAAACTTTAGGACTTAGGTCAGTTGACCACCTCTAAAATAGCCTTTCATCAGTTCTCTTGGGGAGAGGAGTCTCTTGTGCCACATCATGGAGACTTCTCCACAAGAAAACAGTTCTCTCATGGCTTCACTTCTCATGAATAGCAGCTGCCTGGAAATCTGCATTCGTGAAGTCCCCCCCATTTCACGCAGCCTTCCCACAGCTGCGTTCATGGGCCATGTCAATCTGTGGGGTACTATTTTAAGGATGAGCTGTTCAAAGCAAAGGTTCTCTTCATCTATCTCTGAGATTATCTTCATCTCTAGGAACAGAGATCTTCTTCTTTCTCTGGGGACAGAGGGTCTTTCATCACTCTCATCTCTCTGTTCAAGCTTCTCATGCATGAGATCACAACTACTTCAACATCTACTTGCTTCAGCACAAATGCCTTTGTTCGTGTCTGCAATTTGAACACTCCATCTCCAGATACTGTTTCCATGAATTAAAGGGATATTCTAGTGTATCCACAGTCCATCACCATGGCCTTGCAAAAGAATTTCAGCCTAAGAATAAGGTACCTTCTCACTCTCCTCCCATCTGGGACTTGACTCCTCCACTGACCTTGGTGTCTTCATGTTGTCTCTCTACTTGTCTTCACTCTGCCCTTTTCTCTCACCTCGGAGAAGATCAATGTCCTGCAAGTTTCATCTGTGCAATGAAAGAGTTAATATCTTGCCTGGGGCCTGTAGATGGTCAAGATGCTTAGTGGTGGCCGAAGCAGTCACGATGATGGATTTCAGGCCACGCTGGGGGCTGTACCAAGATCTAAGGGCTCCTTGTCTCCAGCCCCTGCAGTGTTCTATTCCAGCCATGGGGCCACTCTCTGCACAGGCTGCAGAGCCACCCCTCGTCTCAGCTGCATGATCTCTTGTGGCTCCGGGACAGCCCCTTGGCAAGATGACTCAGTAGTGGCAACTGGAGATGTTTATGGTGGAGGATTCGTCAGAGGCCACGCTGAGGGAGGGAGTGAAGAAGCTAGGACCTTAGCAGCAGCACGCTGTGCAGCTGATGGCCTCCCCTTCCCCTGCCCGGTGGCCGTAGGGGCCCAGCCCAGCCCTGCCAGGCCACAGGAGCCATGGTGGAGCGGGGCCTGGCCCAGCCACAAGCAGTGGGCCGGGTCCGCCTGTTACCTGTTCCCAGGTAGGAAGAAGAAAAGAGCTTTCCCAGGGTTTGTTCAGTTTTTAACATTTGTGTTCATAGAGGTGTGTTTGGCTTCCTAGTGGTTTAACAAGGTGTCAATATTCAAAACTAGTCACTGATTGATTTTGCCAGGCACAGAGGAAACTATTAGCAGCTTCTCTTAGAAAAATCGCTTCTGTGGGTGGCTTCTTCCCTCCTCACTAAATGTCAATCAATGCAAAACCAGCACAATTTCATTTGGGACTTTTTGCAGTTTTTGCAGTTTTAATTATTGGAATCTCTTTGAGAATTGGTTCAACTAATTATCTTTTAGTTATGTTTAAAAAATGAAACTCACACTGTTATGAAAAGAGGTCCATACCATGGTGGAAAGAAACAAAACCCCCTTAGAGCAGAACTTTCTTGAGAGTAGTACTAATAAAATCCATTTTTCATTACATCTAATGTCAGTCTCCCATATTTCTTCTACTCCTTTCTCTCCTGAAATAACCCCACATTCTTCTCATGTTTTATGATATCTTTGCATGGGGAGAGACCAAGTTTGATGTGGCATCTGTGGACTTGCACACGTGGATTTAGCAAATTTTAGCTGGATAAAATTTCTTTTTTATTAAGGACTTCCAATTTGTATCTCTCTCTTCTATCCAGAAGTTGTATCTCTCTCTTTTCATTCTCATCTATCCTATTCTAACCATTATCAAAGATCTGTAGGAACTTAATAGAACTTGATATTTATACTCCTCTGTCAGTGTAGATGAAATTGGTCGAAAGCCTCTAAAGCCCACTATTATGTGCAGGACGATAAAGTGACAGATTGACATGGAGACAGCAGGACTGCATGAGAAATTAGCTCACACTAAGAACCCTTGGGCACAGGCTGGATGAATATCAGAGTGCAAATTCTTAAAACAGTTGTTATGAGACTCTTTTGGGGTTGCTTATATGTCAGCTTTGAACATCGAAGAAATACAGGCAATGCTAAGTGACTTTAAGTGGTTATGAAGGCCTTCTGCGAGCTCCAGGGAAGGAACTGCAAGCATGCTTCATTACCCTGTGTTGCCCCAAGGAGTCCACAAAACCTTGTAAAAGCTTCCTGAATTGTAAGGAACAGGATTGGGAACTTGGTCTGCTTTCTTTTTCTTTTTTTTTCTTTTTCTTTCTCCACAAGAAAAGCACAGAATTCCTGAGCTATAAATTTGGGCACTTTCTTCTGTATTTAGGCTGACTCACACTAATTATATTTCTCATTCTATCCCCTGTCTAGTTCATTTTGATAACTATGTTGGATGGTCATATGCACTTTAGTAGAGCTTTGAACCTCCTGCATTAGTCTTCTCTTGAGGTCTATCAGAAATGTCTGTGGGGAAAATATGAAGCACAGAAGGTGTTTTGTATTATTTCCTCTGTATATCAATAAGAGAGTGAAGAAAAGCTGTGTGCTACCTTCATGTGGAAGGCAGAAGGTTTTTTGGAACCCTCCACAGCTTTTGGTTGCTTTGTAAGAAAATATTTATATTTGCATATCGTTTCATTCATTTGGGAGAGTTCCAATTATTTAAAATGTTGTTACAGAAGGAAATGTGATTCTGGTGAAATAGAATAGAGTATTCCAATTGGCAGGGACCTACCACAATCATCTAGTCCAAGAGCCCAACTATTCAGTGCTGACCAAAAGCTAAAGCGTGTTATTAAATGCATTGTCCAAACGCTTTTTGAACATTGACAGGCTTGGGAAAACCAAAGAATATTCTGTAAACATTTTTTTCAATTGCCACCATATTATTTTTATTTAGACGTCGTTAAACCTTTCCATGGCCACCAACACTGCATCACATGAAAAATTTACAAAAAAATAACGTTTCATTCATGAAATTGAATAAAACACCTAATTTTTTTTTACATTATTTCATCCCTGAGGATGAAAGGTGGAAATGTGTTTATACTAAGAAACTACTTAGTTTCTTATAATACATAAGTTATATCAGTTATATAAGTTTCTTTATAATACATTTATAAATGTATTATAAATTCCTTTTCCATGTAATAGAAAGTAAAAATCCAAAGAGTAAAAAAAAAATCAAATAGAAAGTACTTGCTAAATGGAAATTGAAAATAATAGTCCTAATGGTTTTTAGGTGATGGGGTTTTTCCCCAGCCCTGCAATGGAAGGTACACTGCAAGTGCTGTGACCTTCCAGATCTGCTGTGCACGTGTTCTCACAGCGCTGTGGTGCTGGGTGAGGTGGTAGCCTGAGCAGCATTGCAGGGAAGGAGTAGGGATGTGTGGAAGGGCAGGAGGGTGCTGAACTTTGACAAGTTCTAATGGGGAGGTTTTCCACCATCTCCTATATAAACTCTCCCCTGAAAAGTTTTATTGATAGTTTAAGGCTGTTAAACCAAACTTACTAAATGGAATAAAAATACATATTTTGATTTTACTGGGGTTGGGGTTATGCTGAATTGAGGCATTTTTGAGGGTTACAGTAGCATGGGCTCTATTTTGCCTTCAGTCCATAACTGTAATAATTGTTAATTTGGGTGAAAGGGATTTTAAAGTCTGTATTTAACATCTATTACTGCCCAGTTATCGGAAAAAAAATGGGGAATAATACCTACAATAAAGTTTTGTAAATAAACTATATACTAGTGGAATGGTATCAAAGAAAAAGTTAACTACAGGCAAACCATTGGCACCAATGCATTCATTTAATGTATACAGTATCCTGGGATATAAGATTTTTACTGAATTCTGAATCTGTGTAAGAATGGATTTAAACTCCTTGCTATTGATTTTAGGACCATATTTTAATGTATATGTCCAAGAGTTTAAGAGATTAACTAAATACTAAATAAAAGTTTCATTCAGAATATTAATTTGCAATAATTTGTGAGAGGCTTCAATGTCACATTTCCCAGATAAAATATTAATTGCTCATTCTCTTTTTTGTAATCAGTGGTCCAAATTACTTAAAGAAGTAGTACTTTGAAAAGACATGGCTAAGGTGGGACACATGCCTAAATCTTCACATTTACATTGTCAATAGGTTAAAAAGAAAATTGCCATCTAAAATTAATATGCAGCAGAAGAAATTACTCTTGCAAAGATTCCAAGAAATATTAAATTAATCTGCCAACAATTATACTGACATTTCAAATACTTCAATAAAAGGTTCAATAAAAGATTTTGACCTGTGCACTTTCTAGTTTGTTCCATTTCTGAAGGTAATGGAAGATGTTTTAAATATGTATAATCTGACTCCTTTGCAGAAGTTATATATTCCAGGCAGTAGTTCTTGACATTATACATTTAATTGACATGCTTTCCTTCCTCCTTCCTTGAAACATTGATTGCCAAAGATAAAACCAAGTAATTAATTCTACTTTGAATTTCTTCTGACTTCTTCACCATCATTTAAATTTACACTTGTAAGGAAATGAAAAATATTACTTAAAGATGATTTTTTTTTAGTTGGTTTAAGTCTGTTAGTAGTTAGAGCTGACTTGTAGCAGCTCGAGGAGATAGAATAGATGATCTGATCTGAACAAGTTTCATATCTCAGAAATCAAGTTTTCATATTTAGGGATGTCATGTGTTACAAGAGACTCTCCTCTTTCAAGTGACAAAGACAGTTTGAGAAATCACTGAAATCTGATTCTTCCCTTGCTTTTATTGTTTTTCTATTCCCATCCTTTGGTCAGGTTTCAATCCTGGTCCATTCACTTTTTTTTTTGCCCTGGCACTTCCCTGAAGCTTGGATCTCTAGATCATGGAAGATGATGTGGAGCTGAAGTATTAGAACGGCAGATATGGCTTGATGAGGCAGAGAGAGAGAGAAAGAGAGAAAACCCTGTCTTTTATACCTGTGGTCTGTTGAAACTTATTAATCTCTCTTCTGCTAGATGTATCCTGTGACTACAACAATTTATAATTTTAGCTACACAGCTGGGAAGTCTAGAGCCCACCGTGACAACAGCTGACTATTTTCATCCTCAAAGATGCAGATATCTCCTCCTGAATACAGAATATAATATTCTAAAAATATGTTACAGCAGATGTACTTAGCTGTAAATATAAACATAAATAAAAAGCAACCTCAGTTGTAATTAATTAAATTCATTCATAAGAATGAATTAGTTGATGAGTAAATGACATCTATTCAAATCATAGTTGATTCAGCCTTTTTACATTTTTCATGATGAAAACCTTTCCAAGCAGCCACGTGATGATCATCAGCAAACTCAATTGCCCTCATCTTCCTCATCTTCCTATTCCACAGTCCTCTCTCTGATAGGGCCCGAGTGACATTCTTGGCGTCTCTGCACAGCAGCCACAGACCCACGACCTGATCAGTGTCAGGGTCACCAAAAGACAGAATCCCCCCCTCCTTTGCACTTCCTTTGAGGGCTTTTGCCTTTCAGGTCCCAGCCAAACCCTGGCTAGCTAGTAGGGCTCTCTTGCTTAAGTGTTTGGTCACAAATATTGTCATCATTTAATGACCTGGATTTGAATCAGTGGCTGAGAAGAATGGAGACTGATCCTTCTTGCTCACTGGCACGTATATCACTACACCAGTAGAAGGTTCTCCTAGAAATGACAACAGGGACAGCATCACATGTGGAATGGATGCTTTCTTTGGGGAAAAAGAGGGACTGGGCCTTTGTAATACTATCATTAAGAAAATAATTAGAGGAGGTAGAAACCTTTTCCTTAATTTCTGTCCTCATCTTCTACATCTTCTTGAGTGCTAATTGTCATCACTTGCTTGTAATTTTTTGTTTTAGGGAAAGACTTTACTTGTTTCTTGAATGCAAAGATACTCGTCCCCTACCCATTGTAGCATGGCAACTTTTAAAATTTTATAATAAATTGAGCTACTGTATGAGAGTTGCATGACTTTCTCTGAACTAATTTTAATTTCCTATTTGTTAGGAAAGCATCAACCTTTAGTGCAATTAAATAACCACAATTAAAATTTCTTTACTGAATTTGCATAATGTATTGGCAGGCTATTTTTGTTTCCTAAGAATTACCACATATCACACTTACACCATTTTTTAATTGAATAAGTTTTAAACTGAGAATTTTTATCCTCAAAGAAATAATCTGCAGTCTAGATTATAAATTCATACACCCTCGTCTTAATTGTTGCAGTGACTTCTGATTTCTCATAAAAAGGCACAGAAGAAATAGAAAATATACAAACAAATACAGCAGGAACAATCAGAAATATGGAATGGTTTGCATATGTAAAGAAACCAAAGAATGATATTTCAGCTCAAAAAAATGCAAACCAAAGTGGTAACTATAGAAGAACACAGAATGCTGATTTGTGTTTCTGAGAATACAAAAGCTTGGAGGGCATTGTCTGAAATAGTATAACAGAAATAAAGTATAGGGAAGTTGATTTCACACAATGCATACTCAAATGCAGGATTTACTGACATAGAATATTACAGAGGCCAAGGGAATACTGTGACTAAAAATGAAATTATATGAATTTGTGGAGAATAAGTTGATTACTTATTGTAAACAGGATGACTTAGGAGAAGTCTCAGACCTTGTAAGCACACTCTTTCTGCTAAAGAATCATCTTCCACTATCCTTTAGTGGGTAGGTAAACAAATATTCAGCAGTGTAAAAAATGACAGCAGTTCTTATAATTCAAATAATTTCTAGAGTTTTTTTAAATTGAGAACTCTTTAATTTTTGTCAAAACCCCTCTTAGTACATGTTCTCCCAGTTTTCTGTTGGGAAAGGAGGGTAAACATCCTTCTGTGCCAGTCACCCAGACAGAATTAAGACTGCTTTGTCTTGGGCTTCTTCAGGTTTACTCCAAGGTTTTTATTGATATTTTTGTGTCTTTTGTTTTTTCAGAAAAATTGTCCTGAGGCAGGAAAAAAAAATCTTGCATGTGATTGGAGGTGTGGTGACAATTAAGGTTTTTGCCTTTTAATTGCCCATTTTTAGATGGCCAGAAGCCTAAAATAGACACACCATCTTGCTAAAGAACAGGGATTTTTTCACATTTAAAATAAGTAAACGAATAATTATCAGTCACAGGTCCGTGTTTAACCCTGATATCAGCAATCAAATGCTGTTTAAAAGATGCCACAGAAGACTGAAGTAAATTTAGGCTGAACAAAACCTGACATGTTTATTTGTCCTGTGTGACATTTGTCCTGTGTGACATTTGGGCTCTAATCATGGAAGTGGAATCTGCTTTTGCCAACTCAGATGTAGCTATTTTGGCAGGCATACATTTAATAGTTTGCTTGTGTTCCACTATATGTGTGAAACCGTCTTTTCTCCTGATAATCCTTATTAAGAACTCAAAGGAAGTACTACATGCATTTAATATTATTACTATTAATAATCTTTCTGTTATTTAGAGACTTTGGGGAGGGATGGTGCCTTGTATATGAAAACCTGGAAGATGAACAGTGTGATGCCAGTTTCTGTATGGAATGAATACAAATATCTGTGTATATTTCCATACATAATTATAAAGTGTATAAAATATTTCACAAAAGCAATGTTGTGCAGATGTATTTCAGCATTTCATTTGATGTTACTTTAAAGATCAGCTGAAATAATTGGTGCAGTCATATATGTGCAATAGTTATAACAGGAATAATTACCTTTAAATGCTGATGTTAATGCTTCATGGTCTAGTATGATATCCATACATTTATTTAAGTATTATTGACAGATGATAATTTTAAACTACTGAAAGGAAAATGATACATGTCTTTTCTTTTTTCAGGATCCAAAAGAATCAGTGACAGCGAAGTCTCTGATTATGACTGTGATGATGGAATTGGCGTTGTTTCAGGTACTAATGTTTAAATTTACTTGTCCATGTTCTATAGAAATTTATTTATAATTTATTATGAATTTTGCAATGTTTTTCTGATGAAAAATAACTGGAACTTAAGTATATATTTTTCTAAGAGACACAAGATAAATATTATGCATAATGCATATCTAATCTCAAAAATTACTAATGGAGGGGGAAAAGTCAGTGCATGAATGTCCTTATTGCTTTTATAAAATGATACAAATAGCATAAAGGTAGTGTTTTTAATGAATGTCAAGAAGTGTTCATTTAATTTTTTTTGGCAGACATTTGTGTTGGCTATGTCCTGTAAAATTTCATGATGGAATAATACCACTGCCAAAGGTCTGAAACATGAATGTTTAAGGAAGGAAAGGAGACAGCAGATAATCTGTTTCATTAAGTATTGGAATTGAGCCTATTTGAGAGAAAAGTTATCATGTCAAAGGGAATGTCTTCTCTAAGAGAAAAGATAATCCTAGATAAAAAGTAATCATAGCTGAAAACAATAAAATCATAAGCATATACTTTTGATGACTACAACAGAGAATATATTTAAGATTATAGAATCATGGTCATTTTTAGGTTGGATCAAGTCCAACTGCTAGAACTGCAAACTCCACTACCAAACCTTGTCCCTGAATCCCACAGCCACACGCCTTTTAAATATCTGCAGGAATGCTGACTCCACCCGTTCCCTGGGCAGGCTGTTCCATTGCTTGACAACTCTTTCAGGAAGACATTTTTCCCAGTATCCCATTCAAAGGAGGCAGCTGTGCCACCTTTAACCAGTACTGAGGGCTACTGGTATCAGCACAGAGTGGGGTACACATCTCAGTGAATATTCTAGTACCCTGCTGCTGTTCTGAGATTTTTAACACAAAGTGTTTTCTGTGCTAGACAGTTTCTGCTTCTCTTGGGTGAGGTCCAGCTCAAGTGTTAATTAGTGGAGTTTGGGCCTTACTCAGTAAAGGCTGAGCAGTATAATCTGTCTGGTCTACACAGCAGCTGTAAGACCGTGATCCGCTCAGGTCAGTCAAAGCGTGTTCCTGCCACACAGCCACCCAGCAGCATATGGGTGTAGTGCATTCTGCTGGAGGCTAGGAAGGGGAAATAGGAAAGAGGAATGAGAGGAATGCAGCTCACCTTGGGAATAGAGTGAATAAAAAGAGATAGGCAATCCTGAATATCACGAGATGGTGTGAATCCAGGTATTTAGTGAACTTTCTAATTATATGAGTTGCCCTAGTCTTGTTTCAAAAACTGTTACCAGTCTGAGCTCAGATGCATTTCTGTTTTGTCTACATAGTCGTGCTTTTATTTCCAGCTATTTCATGGTTAGCCCATAGGCAGTGCTTAATTTTTGAGCCTGGTATGTTACTCTTCCATGTTATGGATCTTGCACTTGCTGGGATAAGGCGATAACTGTTTCATGAAAAAGCCCTTTTTATAAACCAATGTAAAATTTTATGGACTTTATGATATAAACAGGGCAAGTCACATTTGGGCTAAGGTTCCAGTAGTTTTACCAGATAAAAGAAGAACACTAGGCCTGCAAAACCACTAAAGTTTCTGTATTCCTTAAAACATTTATTTTCAAACAGTAACAGGCTCAGTTTTCAGATTACCTTACTTAGAAAACTATTAAGGAAAACTTACAGCATTTTTGTATTCCCTCTCTCCTGTTTGCTTTATTACAGTCAAAACACAGGAAGGATAGGTAGCCAGAGTGGGGTGAAGTACTGGAATGAGAGGCAGCCATCCTGAGAAGTCCTTTGTTCCTATTTACTGTACTTTCAGTCTTTGATGAACTTTCTGTCTGTAATTAGTAGTCTCTAAGGCATTCAAATTGCCCGTCCTCCCAAAAATAAGGGTTTTTCTATTGCTGTGGGTCAGTTAAATTAAAAAATTATCAATCTTACTTAGGAGCTTAAAAATAAAGATAGGAAAGAACTGGATTTAATGGATATATTTCTAGAGTGCCCAGTGTAGCATCATTTTGAAAGTGAAATTATTTTCCTGTCCAGAAAAGGGTACTGAGTTTTGCAGAATTTTTTTACCAGGTGCTTGAACATCAGCAGGATTCTTATGAAGCACCTAGATTTACAACTTTGATTTAATAAACTTATCTTTTGACAACTTGTAAAATTATGATCCTTACAGTTCAGTGAAGGAGCCTACTTCCCTTACCTGAGTTTCTGACATGCCTTTATATTCATATAATACCTTCATATTTATCTTTAGTTTTTTATGATCTTTAAGCTATTGAATTTTTGTTGAACAATTCTACACCTTAGTTGCATTTTAATTCAGTCTGGCTGTGTGGGTAGGAAAATTTGATGGTTTTTAGGTTTGGAAATATTAATTTAGTGCCTTTTTCTGTGCTGCTGCCACTATGTTTGCAAGTCTTCTGGTTTAGTCTTGTCTTGTCTTGCCATCCACTCTCCTTATCATGCCCTCTATTGTTTTGAGTTCCTCTATTTGTTCGTAGACTCATCACAATCTTGGTTTAAATAGATGTGCTCTTTGCATGAAAGCATTTGTCTCTCTTTGTTTTCTTTCTTAGTTACTTACCTCAGTTCTTTCATTTCGTATTTTCAGGTTTTATTTAACATGACACTTTTCTTCTGTCTGCTATATAAATAGTGCATTACATGAAGTAAGCTTGCCACTCTCAGTACTCTCTTTCCATAAAATTAATTCCTAGTATCATACCTGAACTAAACTCCAGAAACCTTCAAAAAAAAAAAAAATTACTGTTTTGCCTCTCTTCAGTTTACTTTTATTCATAATAATTGACTAGATGTCCTTTAAAGTTCCCTTCCAATTCAAACCATTCTGTGATTTTATGACCTCTTGGAAAAATTATTTACAAAATTTATCACTTCTTGTGTCTTAGTTTGGATCTTAGTGTGCTTAGACAACTGTAATAAACTTCAGTCTGTTTCTGTCAACAGGAAAGGCTTTCAAGAAAATAGCAATAAACATATTGGAAAACTTCAATGTCTTTTTTCTGGCTACACATGCATCCTCCAACAGCAATTGTCACAAAGTGTTATAACATATTACATATTTAAAAAGCAATTTTTACTAGATTCTAAAATAGCTCTCTTCAAATATAATATACATTCATCTTGGGAATCACTAGAATAGACACTCTATTTTATTTCATCTTTGCTGGCATTAATCTTACCATAGGATAGTAGAATGAGCAGCATTAGCAGTTCTGGTTACGCCTTTAGATTGGTCTCAGACAATTTAAAGCATTTATTTTGCTGTCCTGAACTAAAAACCTTGGCCTCAAAGTTGTCTGTCACTAGCAGTTCTGGGTGGGAGTACATCAGCATCTACACCTACCCTTTAGAATGCTCTTATGCTCCTATGTCCTTTTTGATAAAGTGATACATTATTTTATATTGACTTTTTTTAAGTGCCAGAAAGGTTTACAAAACATGATTTATATTATAACAATAAATACAACTCAGTGAAAGGCAGGTTGGCTTTTTGGTGGTGGTTTTTTTTTTTTTTTTTGGTTGTTTTTTTTTTTGGTTGTTTTTTTTTTTTCCTTTTTTTTTTTTCTTTTCTTTCTAGTGTCCAAAGTTAAGCATGCATTATAGTTAGCAAATTGAATGAATATAGACTATAATTACTAAAAGATTTTCTTCCCAGATACTTTGGGAACTTAGTGTAGGTTGAACCGAGGGAATACAAGCAACTTACTGAGTCTGACTTTATGAACAGAGACATGTATTGTCAAGACCATTTAATCATAAAATTCTCACCTATTGTTTTTGTAACACTAAAATATTAAGTAAGATATTAATGTTTAAAATTCAGTTCTACAACAACATCTCATCTGTATTACAACAGATATGTATTATGAAACACTTGTAATCTGAAATATGCTTCGACAGTGAATTCTGCATAGACTGCATTACAAGTCTCAGTAGAGAAGAGCTTTTCCAAGTAAAAGAATGCAGTCTCCAGTTTTGAGAAGAAAAACATTTATAGTGATAAGTTTTTATCTTTATGCAGAGATAGGTGTATGTTTCAGGAACAAAGAATACAAAGAAGTTATTTATTCAGAGGATAGTTAGAGCCAAGTAAATTAGGAAAAAATAGTAACTATCAGCACAGAATTTATTATTGAACTTAGAAAAATATTTCTGTGTTTGAAGAAGAATGAAAAGCAATTATCCATTTTTGCTTTGCTTCTCAAAACACCTGAGGAATCCTTTGTTCAAAAGGATTCCTTCGCTGTCATGTTGCAGCCTTTGCTGCAGAGGAAATGTCTTTTTCTCGATTTGTTGATAACGTGGGCTGAATTTTTATGCCTGAATCCTGTGGATGATTGCTTCTCAAAGCAGATGCAGAAAACATTTTGTTTACAGATTGAAATCAACTGCCTGTAGAAAGACACTTTACAGCATTAGCACAGAGTAGATTACTTCTATCCCTACTAAAATACGGATTTCATTGTAGATCACCAGCTAGCCCTAAATGGGAGCCTGTAGTGACCCAAAAGCCCAGTAACTTCAGACATAAACACTGACAAGGTTTTATTTTATTGTATGATGATACCAAATGCCTTGCTCTAAAATCTATTCTTTCTGGACTCTCCCTTGAGTTAAAAATCTTATGTATCACATATGTATCACAAAAATCCCCCTCCCAAACCGAAATTCAAGCCATGTTAAATAGTCCTTATGCTGACCCCCTTGATCAATGGATCTTTAAAGCATTTTCCTTTCTTTTGAACAAACAATGTATATATTACTTACAACTTTATGACGAAAGTTCTCTACACATTATCATAATTCTTCAAGCTTTTCTTGCATTTTTAGTTTTATTTCTTAATGTCTACTTTCCATTTTACATGTTTATTCCCTTATTTAAATTTTGAATGCAATACTTTTATAATTTAAAAATATAAGGAAGTTCTTCATTATCATTTCCTCAGATGACAAATCATCTTTCTCTTCAAACACCCGAAGTCTCTCAAAGCTTTTCTTTAAACTAATCAAAACTCGTCAAAACTATTTTTAAATATAAGGTGTTTCACACCACTTTGAAAGTAAAGATGTAACTTGATTCAAGTTCTATTTTCAGATTATTACTAATTATCAATAGAATTCTCTTTGAGGAAAGTTAAGGAACTATGAACTTGGTGTGTTAGTTTATATTCTACCACAGCCCTGTATCTATGGAGTGACAAAGGCATAAATAGGCAATGAAAATTGCAATGAAGTTGCATTACTATCAGAGATGCTCTCAGTGGATACTTCTCACATAAGGGAAAGACTCATTGGGGTGGGTTAAAGTTGTGGTGAGAAGAGCACTTCTAAAAAGGAAGTGCTACAAGAAAAGACTGATAATTCCAATCAACAGTGTGAAGAGGAGGCTAATTTGGGGGACCTGCTGGATAGATGCAAATATACATGGATGAATGCTTAACTAAGAAGACACATCTCTATAGTACCTGTGGTGGTTTGGGTTTTTTCCCCAAGATTTGCATGTCATACTGGGTACAGGAACAGCACTGAAAACTCAACAAGCTCTAGTTTATTACTGTGTGGGAATGCTTTTCCATAAGAAAAGAATTGTCTCAAGTGTAATGGGTCCATAAATACTATTAGTGCTGTAGAGCTAAATATACCTGTGAGGAACTGAGTTGCTATGCAGCAAGTAACCAGTTGTTCTTACTGTAATGTTTACTAATTCCTTTTACTGTACATTCATTCTTCCCACATTTGCAGAATAATATTTTGATACAAAAAAATCCCCAATGCAATGTATCTTCAACTTATAAAGTATTCAGATATTAATAATTCAATTTTTTTGGTCAGTGACGGTTAGCAATTTTTTTAGAGGACATCTGAATTCTTCATTTAGATGTTCAAATCACCCTAGAATCTGTGCACATTTGTATGAAAGAACTGAACTCTCTCCAAAGTGCCCATGTGTGAAATCTTGGTATGTTAAGCATTTCTGGAAATTTGATTATATAATTGTTTTTAATTAGTGCTTGTTCCAAGCCCAACCACTGTGAGTGTTAAAAAGTTAAATATGTGAAAGCTTGACGCCTCAATCAAGTACAGATGCTAAAGTGGAGAGAACACCACTTATCATCAGTGTCAGAAACAAGTCAATTATGTCACCCATGATGAACAGCCATTCTAGTACTGCCTTTCTAGAACAATTTTCATACCAAAAGTTTCTTTCAAGTAATTCAAGCAGCAAGGCATCTAAATTAAAATCTTCATTAGTAAGCTTCAATTAATTCTTTTTAGGGCTATTTTAGGGCCGTTGATGTGAACCTAATATTTGGAAGTTCATGATTTTCTGCAATGTTGTGCCTGAAAGATTCATAATTTAATAGCAATTCAAGCATCAGTATTTACTGAACATGTACCCTGCATAGCATAATATTACCACAGTACAGCTATACTGTGTGGATTAATACTTTAAGTCAAATATATTAATAGTCTCTCTTAAATCAGATAAAACTAAAACTTCCGGTCCGAAGAAGCTGTATTTAGTGTGCTTTGTAAAATCCCTCTTTCATATGTATCAGTTTTTAATGAAACATTCCCATGAAAGAAGAAGATGGTGGCATTGCGGTTATCTTTGTCATGTGCCTGTCTTTTAGGTGTCTGCAGCTCACAGTTGTTTATCACTGATTATCTCTACACTGATTATCAGGTTCTGTGTACTCTCTCTGTTGATTTAAGAGGCTTGCCATAGTTATAGAGCCTTTGATTCTATGGTAATGACTCAATATTTATAGCTGCAAGCAGGATAATGTTTATCCTATTTTTACGATTGCTATAAATAACTATGTGCTTTGCTCAATAGCAACTCATTGGTCAAGCTGCACTTAAGACCTGTCTTTTCTGTCTATAATTTCTTTTCATGAGAAAATGTTTTTACTTACCTTCTCTAACCTTATTTCTAGGATGTGCAATATTTTTGAAGTTGGGAGTTAAATCATACCTTCAGTACAGGCAGTTAAATCAGAGCTACATTAACTCTACAAAACTGAAGGATAGCTTTGAAATTACCTCATTAGCCCTTGTTAGTGGGTTGTCTTGCTCAAAGAGCTGCTTTTCAATGTGTGACCTGTTGGCAAAAGAGGAGTTTGTAAATATAATAATTTTTGTTTTGAGTAAATTAATTATAAATGTCAAAAGTTTTTTTTCTGGCACTAATATTATTAGACAATATTAATCTATTTCTTTGATCACAGCTAAACACATCAGGTTTTCTTCAAAAAATGTAGCAAAAATTTATCAAAATTTAGCAAAATTGCTAGGAATGCTGATTGTTTCTGCCTTTGTTATTGTCATAAGGAAGCAGTACCAGCATTAGTACTACCAGAAAGCACTGCATGTCTACCTCCAAATTAATGTAAAGCACTTATTTGATGAGGATTAGATTTGACAGTTAATTACAAAGTCATATATTTAGATTTATTGCAACAATACTGCTCAAGTGGTCAACTACAATAACAAATTAGAGCTGGAGGAGACTTTTTGTTCCGAAGTAATTAATTTGTTTCTATGTGCAGATTTAATAAATTCAATAATTTTGATTTACTTGTTCTCACTTTTAGGGATTTTTTTAGACGTTGTTAGCATTTTTTAGAATTCTAAAGGAGGTTTTTGTTCGTGTTTTGTTAATTGATTACCTTGCCGTTATGTTTATTCACCTAGAAAACTTTACGATATTGCTCATTCACCTCATACTTTGATGTTTCTACATACTAAATATTATATAAAGTGCTGATTTTTTCAAAGGAATTAGATATTTCTTCATGTTACTACTCTACATTGTTTTTCATCTCCAAATGCAACATATTCTCCCTGTGTATGCGGAATACCAAGAACAATCTCTGTCATTTCTCTCAATAGATATGCATTATTAGGATAATAAGACAATATTTCTCTGTGTTCTTGTACTGTAAATCATGTTTTTTATTTCAATATCTAATTTATAATAAGTTGCTGCTCATTTATGTGTGGTGGATTGACCCTGGCTAGGTGCCAAGTGGCTGCCAACACGGCTCCATCATTGCCCTCCTGAGCTGGACATGGAAGAGAAAGTGTAATGGAAGACTTGTGGGTCAAGATCAGGACAGGAAGAGATCACTCACCAGTCGCAGTCATGGGCAAAACAGACAACTCAAATTATTTTATCACCAATAAAATTAGAGTAGGATAATGAGAAAATAACCCCCCAAAATTTTAAAACTTTCCCCCCACCCTTTCCTTCTCTCTGGTCTCAGCTTCACTCCTGGTTTTCTACCTTCTCTCTCTCACCTGGACAGGGAGATGGGAATGGGGGTTGCAGTCAGTTCATCACATGTTGTCTCTGGTGCTCCTTCCTCCTCAGGGGAAGAACCCTTCACTCTATTTCTCTGCTCCAGAATGAGGTCCCTCTCATGGGAGACAGTCCTTGATGAACTTCTCCAATGTCAGTTCATCCCATGGGCTGCAGTTCTTCATGAACTGCTCCAGCGTGAGTCCCTCCCATAGGGTGCAGTCCTTCAGGTACAAACTGCTTCAAGGTGGATCACAGGTTCTGCCAGCAAACCTGCTCCACGGTGAGCTTCTACCTCCACAGGTCCACAGGTCCTGCCAGGAGTCTTCTGCAGGGTGGGGTCTCCACTGCTGTTACTTTAGCTCTTTTACTTCTGGTTAAAGAATTGTAGAATTGCAGAGTATACGTATTTCCAGACTTCCAAAAAATGTATTTATTTATCTCTTGCCCTTTACTAGTGAGTGAGTAACACCCTGTTTCAAACAGAGATAAAATTTCCCATCTTGCCTTTGGTGATTTCAGAATTATGTTGCACTGGCCCCTGTATGTTTTGTCAGTGCTTATGACAACAAATTTACTTTATATATGGGATAAAAGTCTTTATTTCATTGCTGACTCTTAGCTGAGGATACGCATAACATGAGTTGACTGCTGTGTAATGGGAAGAGACTATGTGATCCTCAGCATCATTATATTAGTGTAATGTAATGATGATGTACCTTTTTTTCCCTTTATTTACACATACCAGATACAGACAAAGCAGTTTACATCTAAACACAGGAGGAAGAAGTTATGTATGAATTAGGATTGTTTATATATATCCTTGGTTGTAAGGCTATACAGTAAATATGAGTACTCAGTTGAAAGTATTGAATATCTTTGGAACCATAAAGTGGAATGAATTAATAAGGTTTTGTTTAGGTACTAATGAACATTTTCCAGGAAGAGAAATAAGAAAAATCATGAGCAGAAGATTATTGTACTCTTGGAAGATTTTCATGGGAAAAGTATAACAGTTGCATGAACGAGAATTTTTCCAGTGCCGGGTGGACCTCTCTAAGTATTCTTTACTTGCTTACTGTCTCCGGAACAAAGAAATCAGTTATATGTTGTCATAACCACCAGGAATTCTCTGAAGACCTCTTCTTGCTAAGCATTGTAATCAGGTTAACAATTGCAAATCTTCAATTTCTTATCATTATGTTTTAATATCATCCTCACAAAATTTGGGAAAACCTAGTTGAAATTGCTGTATATCTAGCATCATTTTTTCTACAGAGAATATTGCACCATGGGGCAGTGAATTCAACTTTTTCAATTAGATGAAGACAATAACTTTTAATACATCCAGCTTTTAAGAAAGATTTTTGTTAAAAGCCTGTATTAAATGTCCATGTGCTAGCCTTTTAGGCCAGTGTAACTTGGAGGCTTTTGCTTAGACCATTTATGTTATGCCTTCTATTAGGCTTATTCAAGATTAGGCCAGGGTGCTTGCTATTTGTGAAGGTATTGTGGTTTTTAATTCAGAATTGTGAGTGAAATATGATGTAATTGAGTCATTGTTCCTTTAATTGCTTCTGAAATACAAATCTTTCTTGAACCCAATCTCATTATTTAACTCCCATAGTAGCTTCCTATCCCAAATTTGTAAACTAAATTTTGGATTAATTTTTGATTATGGACATTTCTATATGAAAAACATTATATACAACATTTGCAATATAATTTTAATTTAAAATGCAATAATTAACTTTTTTTATTCGGAAGAAAAATCAGGTTGTTTTATTATTAATACATCATATTAACCATAAATGGTAAGTCCCCAGTTTGGTGCATGGTATTAATTTCTATACTTTTCAAATGTAACTGTAGGAACTGCAATTGTACTTAAAGCATAACGGGAGTCAACTTTAGGTATGTATGTTTTATTATAAAACCCAAGAACACATGATGACATTCTTGATGAAATCCCATCTTTTACTGAGTTTCTCACTACCACAGATATGGCAGAAGTTGAAAAGTGCAACTTCAGATTCACTGAATATTTGCATTTCTTTGTAGATTACCGACATAATGGGAGAGATCTTCAAAGTTCAACACTGTCAGTGCCAGAACAAGTAATGTCATCTAATCATTGTTCTCGATCAGGGTCCCCTCACCGTGGAGATAGTATAGGACGGACTAGATCGTGGTCTCCCAGTGTCCCTCCCCCCCAAAGGTAAACTCTCGTTTGACTCTGCAGTTATATAAATTAAAGTGGTATTGTTCTTGTGCCAATACTGGAAATAATCTCCAGACATTCAAAATGGAAGCGAATTGGTTAGATCTTACAAAATTACATAAAGCCAGTAATGTTTTTTCTTACATTAGAGTGATGTGCCTAATTTATATATAATTCTATTTTATTTATTGTTTATTATTATATTATTATTTATTATTATACAATTACGTAATAGTATCTTACTCCTACCTTTTTATATATAGCTTTTCATCAAAATTCAGTACAGTCCAATCTAAGGAAAGAAAAATATCTCTCCACATTTTCATTTTCTAGAGCTATTTACAGGTGCCGTGTTTTATAGTATGTGATAGTTTGATATTTCCTTAGTATTCATACGACAGTGGATGTCTTCAAACCTTTTATTTCTGTAGAATTAAGATTCTGGGGAGCTTCCTTTGCTGCCCATAGTAGCTTCCTTTCTAGTGTTTTTTTCATACTTCTAAATCATCAAGTATAACATACATACAGACATATAATTTTGTAGTGAAAGATATAAACTCCTGATCATGGAAGATCTCTGATAACTATTTATCTTGAGAAAATTAGACCAGGAAATTTCTTCCAAAAGCTATTACTTCTGAGTAATGCCTAATAATTGACTTAATACTCTTAAGAGAAAGGAAGCAGAAGGACAGATGTAAATGGGAATGAAACCTGTTTTCCAGCACTATTGTTGCCATGCATGGGTGGGTTTCCAGATGATGTAATTCAGTTGAAATTAAAGTAGAAGTTATCTCTTTTGCCTGTAATGTTCGCAATTCCCCTTTAATACTGAAGATCTGTAATCCAATATTTCCTGGCAGGCACATGTTCCTCTCCTTTTCTTGCAGTCATCCTAATTCTCCTGTATTCTGCTTTCCTTTCTGTTATCTTTGTTCTTCTTGTTAAGTTAAAATTCTCCTGATTTCATAGTATCTTACTTATGTTTTTACTTACCATTTCCTCTAATGGATGGAGCCTATATGATAGCCTTTTGCATGAGTGAGATATTAGGATTCCAAATTATCCCACATCATCTCATACAGCTAACACACAGAAACCTAAATCCATCTAAAACCAAGTCAGCCTGACTTGAAATGAGACACAAATGGGCCTGTTCTGATTTTTACTATACTGATTTCAGCCCAAGAAGTTGCCTAAGCTAAATCTCCAAGGATTGTCTTGGACATAAACATAAACACAAGCAAAATGTCTTTGTGTGTGTATGTTTGTGTTTTTATGTTTTTTGTGTGCATTTTGGGCAGAGCTTTTACCCAAGCTGGTAATTAACGCTTGTTTAACATAATTGAAAAATCTGCTTTTCATTTTCTTGTAGTCCTGGATTTCTTTACATCTCTTGCTTTTTAACTTTCCTAGAGCTAAATTTTTAAATATAGTTTTGAATTTATTGAAGCTGTTTCCTACAATGTCAGATTCAAATGCATTATTTGTGTAATGTTTCCCTGCCCACACACCAAATCAATTATTTGAGGACTTGTTGAGCTCAGAAAATCGGGTAACAAGAGCTTGAGGATTTGTAGAAGAGAAGTATAATCTATGGGTCACAGAAATATCTTTTTCGGTTCTAGTTAAAATGCAGGTGTACTCTGGAAATCTGTAATAATTATCAATCACATTTGCACCCTGTTCAGGTGAATTTGTTATACATGTGCTGCTCCTAACTGCAGTGAGCATTCTGCATGCCCAGAGATATCCCATTACTGACACCTCTGCAGGCAGGGGTTTTTAGGCCATAGAAGTTGCTGTTATTTCTTAGAAACCATTTTGCAGTCCTCAATCCTACTTAACTTTGTTAATAAACTCCACAAAAGGCCCACTGCATTGCAAGTGACAAGAAATTGTTACTGCTCTTGTTACTCTTTACTAGCCAGAGTAAACTCAGTATTTGGATTCATGAATGCCAGAGTGGAAAATGCTTTATGACAAATGAGGTGGAGCTAAAGTTTTTGTGTAATGCAAACTTTTTTATATCACTTATATGCAGAAATAATGCCATGACAGCAGCAGTGAAGGATACATGTACAAGTTTAACACTACTCAGAAATTGGTAAATGACAAAGGATAAATATGACAGGTACCAAAAGGGCAGACAAAGTGACAAGAAAGGAAAGGGGAACCAAGTGATATAAAACCAAAAAAAAAAAGAGAAACTGAGATCCACACTAGTGCAGATTGCAGAAAAGGACGGGAGACAGAAGAATTTATTGGTCTAAAACTTGAACTTCTGTGGAGGGAAGAATCCAATTTGTTATTTTCAAATTGATACAAAACAATTGTGTTTTCATTATCCAATAATAATTACAGTTAAGCATTTTCTCCTGTTTTCCTATTCTTGTGGATTTATTTTACAGAGCACAAAAAGTAAAGTGTGTATGTGTCAGTAGGTATTGATAGATAAACTGAGCAAAACAATCGATAGGGAAATCTTTGGTCTCAATTAGTACAGGTGGTTGGTGCTCTTTAACCAAGCCTGCACTATGGGTACCACCTACAGTGAATTAAATGGTTATGGGTTTTTTCAGATTTTTTGCTAGTGAGATTACAGAGTAAGTTTTTCAGGGCAAAACAAGCAGCTATTTTTAAATTCAGGTGATAATGTTTTCAGCAGGCTGCACTCTACTGTAACAGCCACAAGTCCCCATTGTGTTTTACTGCAGTTTGCATCTTTATAGTAAAGCCAAAATCAAGAACTCATGAAAAATTGCTTACAGTGTATGTTTCTGTCAGAAATGAATTTTTGCTTGAAGTCTGGAATGAGTAATGAAATGTTGTGAAAGATTAATGTTTTTAATGAAGGAAAAAAAAAAGCTTTCCTCTTATTTCCAGAAGAAATACATTGGAACAAAAAAAGAGAACTTTATCCCTATCATGGACTTGGCACCATTTTCTAAATGAGAAATGTTTGGGGTTTTTTACTTCAAGATTTAAAATTATTTTACTTTGAATGTTTATAGAAGTCTGGCCAGCTAACAGGTCTTGTTACCAACATGATTGCTGATGATTGATTGTACAAACCAATGAGAGGATGTCAACCAAGGCACACTCAAAACTCAGAATGTGATCTCTTTTATCCTCAGTCGGAACGTGGATCAGGGACTGCGAGGGACTCGATCTACTCCTGCGCATTACAACACCCTGAACCGAATGGACAGACACCGCGTTATCGATGACCACTACTCCCCAGACAGAGAGAGGTAAGGATGCTGGAATTACAAACAGCTGTGTCCTGCACGCATCAACGTGAGTAACTTCAGTATGGTAGCTTGCTAAAGTAAATTACATACCTATTGCCAGAGATTATTAGCATTTCTCGTTTATCCACTGGTGACATGACATACATTACAAAATATCAGTGCACATAAGGCTGACAAAACTGTCCAGTGAGTGTATGTTTGCCAGGAGGGAATTTGAAAAAATCTACAAGAAAATGTGTAATATAGAAGTTGAATAATTTAGTCGTCCTTTTTTATAAAAATATTCTTCTGTGTTAGTGAATTCTTTAAGTACTAAATATCTTGAAAAAAAAAAAAATCTATCACTAGACCTGGTTGTTTTTGCTGCTGAATAAAGAAGCATAAAAATAGATAATTTCAGCTTGGTAGTAATGTAATGGTCCTGTCAGATACAGTGCAGTTCACAGATATAACAAAAGCATGTTCTAGTACTGTGTTCTGTTTTTGTCTTTGCTCAATCTTCTGAGACACTTTGTAAAAATGAAAAGAAAAAATGATTAGGACAGCCTGTATGAAATTGCAGTCTTTGTGTTTAGAGGCACATCTGACCATGACTAATGTTTTGCCTAATGGAACTTCCCAAACAGTAAGCAGAGCTTTAGCAACCTCTATGAATTTTAATGATGTAAAAAAGAATTGCAGTAATAATTGAACAATGTAGTTAATTTTGCTGAATTAATTGTGGCAATGACTTTGTAAGACTAAAAGAATTATTGGTCTTTTCCACCTCATTGTCTTCAGGTAGAAAATCAAAACAAAAAGCTTTTATTACCTTTAATTTTTAAAATCTTTTAGCTTTTTTGCATCGAGTTGAAATTCTTGCACTTTCTAATGAGAGGCAAAATTGCTAGCTTTTGTCTCAATTTATAATTGCATATACTAAGGAGTAATACAGATATACTTTGTAATCTTGAGTGATATATGAGTAGTTGAAGTTAATATTTTTACAGATAGCCATTACAGGGCTTCAAGTGACATCAAAACACATCTTTGAGGTTTCTAACTGTAATACAAAGAATTTGAGAAATCAGTGGCTTTTTGTTAGCAGTATTGAACAGAAAACATTAATATTTCTTAAGACACCAGTAATGTGATGTTCAATGATTATATGGAATGCAAGACAATATTTTTCAGAAGATTACAATATTTTAATATCAGAAGATAAAAATAATAATAAATTGTTCCCAAAGACATGTTACAAAAAGGGAATTAAACCCCAGATCTATTCAAAGTGATTTGTAATTTAATTTGGTGAATAAAAAAGTCAAATGGGCAAAAATAAAACTAATGAAAAAACAGTGACGTGTTTATCATCCAGACTAGTGGCTGTATTCATCACAAGTACGGTAGATCATAAGTCAACCTCCTTTTTACATTAAACTATTTAATATTTCTGTTTAAATTATGGAAAAAAATCTATTCAGTTGTTTCATTAGAATATGATTTTCATACAGAAGGCAATAACTTGAAGATTCTGAGCTGTTTCCTTAAAAGATGATTACAGAATGCTTTTGCGATGCAATGTTATGTTGATTTTTAGACCAGTCATCCTTGAAACAGGATCTAAACTTGTCCTTAGAGCCTGTATATGCCTTATGGAATTCTGCTGCGCTTGCTCACTCTGCTAGTTCATTTGTTGCCTCCCAGATAAATGCATAGCTGTGAAAGGTTGCTTGAAGTACTGTGCCACAATATTTTTCCATCCCTTCAGTCAAATAATCCCTGCTGGACTGACTTGATTTAGATAAAAATAATTGAGTTTTTTAGAATATGTCAGAAAACAATGTCAGAAGGTTGTAGGAGATGAGATTGTTGAATTTTCACGACCATTCTAGATTAATAGTTGTTTGCTTGGTAGGTGTGCTCTGAATTTCTGAACACAGTTTTATATGTTGTCTGTATTTTCTAAAACACACAGAGAAATTCTCCTCTTCACACATGGTGAGTGGTTGCCTGTGTAATCAAATTATTGACTAGTTATGCCTCTATTGCAACATGCAGTCTCTGAACTGCATGTTGCAATAGAGGCATAACTAGTCAATAGTTAATAATAGGAAAAAGCTATTTCCAGATTATTATAATTTTTTAATATTCATTGTTAATTTGACAGTGATTTTATGCATGGAAAGATTATTAGATTTCAACATTTTTAATGAGTATCTGTGATACTGACTGCTATATAATGAAAACCCAATGGTATCCCTAAAGTAGCTCTTTAATAGTATTGCTCCTGAAAACTTCTGGAGCTGCAGGCAGTTGGGGAAAGCTGAAAAACTGCATCTTTGTATAGGTTTGTAATCTCTCTACATGTTATCCGTGCTTGGCTCTGAAAACAAATCACATATTTCCTTCCCACAGCTGTGATGGTTTCTTGTTTCCATGAAACAGCTTTTGAAGCTGCTTGCAGAAAGAGCATTTTGAAACAGTACCGTCTTATAGACATGCTCAGTTGCTAAGTTAAAGAATGACTGAGAATATAAGTAAGAAAATTCATTCCTTCCTTTTCTAGATAATTCAGAATTAAGTTCTCTGAGGTATATGGCACTAAGGAGTTTGTGGAACCCACATACAAAAAGCACAATGACCTCAAGTCTAATAGCAATTTAACATTCCTTCAAAACTGAATGCATAGTTAGAATAGAAAATAAAATTATTTTTAAAAATCCTGAAAGACACATTTTTTTAAATTTAATTGGAGATAATTTTAATTTCAAACACTAAACCCTTAAATATGTAAAACATGGCTATTACTCTTCTATAATGTAAGGGTAAGTTTACAGTTTAAATTTGTATCTGTTGCTGTATTAACTAAAGTGTCAAATTGTACTGTGTACACTGCTAACTCAAAGTGAGAAATTATGTTAATTTCTTACCTGCATATTCAATATAGGTCTACTAGTCAGTGGTTTTCAAAATGTAAAGGGTTTTGTGGGTACTCACGCTTTTATGAAATAGCCTAAATTTGTAATGTAAAGAAATATGAATGCTTATGACCTAATATGGGCCCAAGTTGCATGAGAACATTTATCTGTAATGGGATAACCTTGTAAATATCAGTTTGACATGTTTTAATTAGTTTCTTTAAAACTGAATTTTACCTCACTTGAGAAACTGAAATCAAACTATAGAAACTATTGAGAAAATTTTGGAAACAGTTGGATTTAAGTTCAGAGTTTTATATTTAAACAATCAATATAATTAGGTGAATTAGAGGAAAAATGTGACAATCTTAGCATAGTTCCAGAAAGAAAAAGCAAACAATACCACCAAACTATATCTGTGTATTTCTTTCTGAAAGATGTATCAGCAGTTACCAACAAGTACCAAGACAGTGTGAGAAAATTGTACTCAGGCCCACAACTTCAACGAACTTAGATACTATTTAGCAACTATTAATTTAATTATATTCAATATCCTAGATGGATTCTCCTTCAGGAATAACATTGCTAATGGTGAATTTAGCCTAGGTTTGTTAAGCCAGAGCATTCTGAGAATGCCTGACTCAAATAGCCTTGCAGGAGAAATGTATGAGAAAGCTCCTAAAGTATAAGTGTTTTTCTGAGAGGCACTTACAAGAAAACAAGAGAAAAGGAGAGTTATCCACTATTCGTTCATCAAAGCTATTGCACACTTTCCATTTGAAAGAAGAAAAGTTGCTACCTGTTTTCTTAAACTAATAGGTTAGTCATAAGCATGGATTTTAAGAGAAATATTGTCCATTATTTTAAAATCACATCGAAGATGTTATCTGGGTGTGCTGGGCCTAGTAGGATTATCACACCCCTGTCACTGAGAGGAGATTTCATTCACATATTTGAATACACACTTGATTTTTTTCATTCTGTTGAAGGCGCATGGCTTGGATTTTTTTAATATGAAGTAAATGTTTAAATACAGGCAAAAAAATTCCATTTGCTATAATCAAACCAGTGAAGACCAAAATAATTCGCTACAATGAGCTGTTACATGTTAGCTAAAACAGTGTAAATGTCTGCTTCTATTATTTGACACAAAATTAAAGGTGGCAAGAGAAACATAAATTTTACATTTCTAAATGTCATCTTAAACTGTGCAGTTGCTTTATCTATGGGTAGCAGGCTCCTAATCCAATACTGTTATTAAGTAGGTGCCAGACTAGGTCAAACTAGGAAAAGATTTTTTGATACATTTTTCCATATTAACACACTGAAAAGTACAGATCTTTTTTTCAAAGTCTTTATTAAATACACAGATGAATACTATGTAATTAAGTAGTCATTTATTTATTATTTAGTTAAATTTTACTGTAAAATCATATAAATGCAGATTAAAATACAAAGATATTGTAAAATATAATGGGTTCCTGATGCTTTATTTGGAAATTTTGGGATAATTTTTTCAGGTTTCAGTTGTGTGTATCATATGGATAATGTTCCTACATGGGGATATGTAATGTCACTGCTTGCTTCTTTGAATATTCAGTAAAGTAAAAGAAATACATTGCTGAAAATTTCCTTATAGCTATGTTATAAAATGTTTGTATCAGTTTGAATCTCAATAATTGCAGTGTTTCTTTAAGTTCCTTTTCTCCTTTCAAATCACTGTTTAATTGCACAATTATCTGCACCACCCACCTGGTGCTTCCATGAGTCTGCTGAAGGATGATTATCTCCAACAGCGTTGTTGGAGTAGGGATGAGGTAAAGAAGAAGCTTTGAGTCAAATTAAAAAAACAAAACAAAACAAAAACAACAACAAAAAAAACGCCAAAAAACCCCCACCAAGAGTCATAAATATATTCCTCAGAATAAAATGCACAAAAAAAAAAAGCCTGTGTTAAAAATAATGCAGTTCTGATAAAAGGCTTCAGCTTTGCACCTTTGGAGCAATGATTTAAAATGCAGTATGGGGAGCACTGTGATAATGTGGTACTGATTTTCTGATTGAAAGTCATCTTGATTGAATGTGCGTCAGCTCACAAATTCTCTGCTGATAATTGCTATTGTTTCACAACTAAAGTCTTCAAATTGTCAGTTACATTCAGATGGAACATTTCTAGGATTTCATCTATCCCAGGAGATTAGCAGAAATTTCTATAGAATCATTCTAAAAAAACCAATCCATACCATTATTGGTGGAAAAATTTTTGATATTTGCAAGTAAAGAAAATCTCTTTTTTTTCTTTAAAACCCCCAATTATTAAATAAAACTATTCTATTAATGTATTCAGTGAAATGTAGCAGAGGAAATTACATAACCAGTGCTTTATTCTTGAATGACATTTGACATTTTCTAAAAGTTAAGAGCTTGACTTTACATTTTGTTCACATAGTTTGTTGGTGTGATTTGCCAGGTGTTTGGGAAGCAGCATGGAAAACATTCTAGCACAGAGAACATTAACTGTTGCTTTATTCAGATGAGAATATAATCTTTTAGAAAGGTAAAAGTAACTAGTTGTAGTAGTTGCTTTCCATTGTTGAAATGAGTAAGGTGCTCATAGAGCTGCACCTTTTCTCTGAATCCACGTCATTTTACTAGTTCCCAGCTCCTTTTCCCTTGAACAGTTCTGTGCTCAACCTCACAGTCAATGTGATCCCAAGCACAAATTTTTACTATCTTTCCACAGTAGTTTCCCTAAATTCCATATGGCAGCTTTCTTTTTCTACCACTTTCAATGGCTCTTTCCCATCTAAATTTCCAACTGACCCCAAAAATTACCTGCTTCTTACTCTGCAGTCTTACTAAGCTAATTTCTATTTTATCACATTGCTAGTTTTTTCAGAAAATTGTAATTTGAGAACTTGGGGTTAAAGGCAAATTCATACCAGTAAAAATTACCTTTATTTTTTAACAGTTTAAATAATTTTATGCTTTTCATACATTTAATTTGTTGTTTCAGTTGAAAAAATGTAAAGGAGTGTTACTAAAAAGAGAGGATAATACTATTGCCAATGATACAAAGTATTGTTTTAATTGCAATCAGATAACATTCTGAAAAGCTGGATATGAGAATAGACAGTGATAGGATGAGAGAAATTTGTTGTGTCATCTGAGTTTCATTCATGCAGGCTCTAACAGAAAGGAACACAAAGACTTATTTTGCATTCAGAATTATTTCTAAATATTCCAATAAGCACAAGGGTGTAGTAATACACAGTACGTCGGCCTTCTCACAAAAACACTTGGGAGTCTACTGCCCACTCTAGTAGGGAAGCTGGAATGCCAATCAGATTTTAAGACCTAATCTCACAGAGTGAAAATGGAAAGAAATTAATTATCTCCTAAATGCCTCTTCTTTACTATTAAATATTACTATTAAATAAAATATCCCAAGCAATAGAGAACAGGTTAAACTCCCCTTGCATAGGAAGAACAGAAAGGTATTCCATGAGGCTCAAAATGAGGTACTCTGTGTGTGAGTGTTCTCAAGAGTGCTTCTGAGACTCTTCTGGTATGTTAAGCCTGGTCCTGGATACTAAGTACTTCCAATTTGGCAATGTAATCAGTTACTGAATCACTGATTTCTGTTTTCTTACCTTATGGTTCACTGAATTTTGTATGAAAATGGACAAATAGGTGAGCAATATCAGGAAAATTGTAAGTAATTTTCTGTTCACTTTAGAAAAAGGAGTTAATCCTGTTTACCTATATACCCGGCATCTTTTTGTCAGAACAGTGGAAATCTCTTTTCACCTGATACGGTGTGGAAGGGGATGGGGGGGATGTGTGAGTATAATAATGATCATATTGCAAAACCTATAACGCTGCCTTATTATAATCTTCATTATTTTAATATAAGTAAAATGAATTTTTGCTTCAAATTTTCTGCCTATTCTATCTCTAACAAAATAGGTAGTGTTTCATAAGTCTGTGAAGATCCAGGTTATGTTCATTTTTCCATACCATCATTTGACATACTTCTATAATGTAGGAAGTAAAGAATGCGTGATAAGAGGCTGGAAATCTAAAGCCAGGTTGCAAAAGGAAAAAAAAAATGGTATCCTGGAGTTCTTTTGTCATATTAGAAATCTGACATATCTAAATTTTGTCCATGTCTCCATCATTTTCTGAGCATTCCCATGTATATGTGCACATAGGGTAATGATTTTCATTAACAGCTCAAATGATGTATTTAGTTGAGATGGAGATCTAGAACATTACTGGAGTTCTTTGGCACTTAGGCAATGCAAAGCTTAATGTTTTTACTGCATTATAATATACTTACTTTATTATTTTAAATGGGTTATACTGGGGATTAACCAAATGAATGTGGTGTATGTTTCAGTTTTGGACATTAAGACTAAGTCATAGGCATTTTTGGTGTTGCCAACATATTTGTAAAAGCATAAAGAATTTGTTTTAACCTAAATATATAAAAATGTATAGTAATATATTTAATGGTAAAAAATCAATAAGTGTGGTATTGGCTGGATGCTCAGAAGAAAGATGGCATTTAAGCATTTTGTTCTGGATGTTGAATCAGGTTGGTTATTAAGAAATATTTTTTTGATGAAAGAGAGGAGAGTCTGTGCATTGGACCACACTCCCCAGGGAAATGGTTGAATCACCACTGCTGCAAGTGACCAAGAAACAAGTAGAAGTGGCACATTGCAATCTAATTTAGTGGGCATAGTGGTATTTGGTCAAAGGTTGGGTTTGGTGATCTTTTTTAGTGATTCTATGATTCTGTTAAGTTAGATAGCATGGTTAACATAGGCTCTGAGAAAAATGGAAAAGTGTGACTAGCCAGTAATTCCAGAGGGTCAGGTCAAGCATAAGCTCAAGCTAACCCCACTCCTATATATAGATAAGCAAAGTTCTGGGTCATAAGGAAGCTTATTTTAAACTTGTTGCAAGTTATTGCATATCAAATTGTATAAGTGCCATCTAAATGCTATCATACTCTGATTCTGAAATCCTGAACTGAATTTGAAAAAAAAGAAAAAAGGGAAAAGATTGAACTTCCTGCCAGAAATTTCCAAGAAAAATTCCCAGAACTTGGTAAGGACACTGGAGTTGTGAGTTTCTACAAGTATTAGAACAAAACTTGAAACCAGAAGTTGGGCAATCAATGTAGTTTGGTGGAGATAGGAAAAGTTACAAGACCTGAAATCCTAAGCAGAACATGAACTGATGTTGTCTCAATCACATGCAAATAATTGAAGTAAGCAGTCTAGGGTGTTCCTTCTTATGGACAGTAAGTAATCTACGTGCAAATAGCACGTGCATTTCCATGGAATTCATGTTCTACAACATATGTTCTGCCTGAAGTCCTAGTTTTGTTTAAGACGTTGGTTTTTAAATAATGGTTAAATATATTGTACTTACTGATGTCATATATTTTTCAAAGACTACCAGGGAAACTTGTCAGCAGTTCACTTGAAAGATAAAAGCCAAAGTGAGTTGCTAAAATTAAAATGTCACCTACCAGCTGGAAACACTTAATTGCTTATTAATACCAGAGCATGAGTTTTGAGGTGTTAATTCCAGGGTTACATCTGGATAATTTAAAGGCATATTCATGTGGACATAGCGTGGCAATGTATTCATGTAGTGGAGATAATAACCTGGTGTGCGATTGTTTGCCATCATCGTACATTTCGCTCCTGGGTGATAGACTCTGCATTTTTATTTGATTGTTCTTCCTGTGGGTGTATATATATTCCAGAGAAAATTTTAAGGATGTGGTGAATTATTTTTGATGTTTTTTGACAGCATGCTGACTGGCAGGCTGCTATGGGTAGACTGCTTTTGATACTTAGGTCTTTACATTAGTTTAAAAACATGCATTGTTTTTCACAGCTTGCAGTGTAAACTCCATGACTATTTTAATAATTATTAGTCCTTCTTCAAATTTTCACTGTACCATGTCAAATTGGGCCTTGTTGAATTGTGTACAGCTCCTCATTCTTGTAACAAACTGCGAAGTTTAAATTGCATACTCAGCGATTTAAGTTAGTTTTTTATAGTGGAAACTCTTCTTTTGCTTGTATTTGACAGAAGTGAACACAAAGACATTTTGCACTTTATATATGACCCAATATAAGGAATATTTTCATGTAGGTGATGGTGAATTTTATCCTCATGCAAAAGAAACAAATATAATAAGTGTACGTAATATACCTACTGCTAAAAATGTGTTTGGTTCCTGGAAAAACATTAATCATAAGCAAATTAAGATACGAGAGATAAAAATGAAGGATGAGGTTTTCCATATTTCTTGTGAAGTCAGATTATACTTCCAATGTGGACAGTTGTGCTTAGATTTTCCTTTGAAATATCCCAACTTCAGGGAAACTCTAGCCAATAACTCTTTGTTAATGGTAAACCCCTCTCTTTTCCAAACCCTTGTCTCTGTACTGTGTGCATATATTTACATTAAAAGTAAAATTACTTTTTCTATTTTTGATAATTGGGGAATATCTAGTGTAACAAATATGTTTAAAATGTATAAATTTTGACATTGTTTCATAATACAAACAAAATATAAATAACTTTTATTATTTTGAACTACATTTGGGGTTTTTTTTGGCATATTCTGGTACTGATGTTATATCTCTTTATTATTTATTTAAATAATGAAACTCTGATCTAAGTTCACTTTTTATCACAATATGATCAGTATTAGGAGAACTTACATTTAGAAATGGGGAAGCTCTGGAGCTATGTGGGGTATATTTACAAATGGTGGGAGCCTTTCAGACAGATTAAGTAAATCTCTTTCAAAGATATTATTCAAACTAAAGTTATGACTGCCTTCCAACAAGGTACACTGTCTCCAAACAACAGATAATCTGACTTCTTGAGTTGCTTTCAGGGATTTACGCATTTTTTTCTTCCTAACTGAAATACTGTAGAAAATCCCAAATGTTAGCTATCTTCTTGATCCATAATCTCCCACTGGCTTCTCAGAATAAATACATGAATCATCTAGGTAATTTTATCTTTAGAACTGTGTATCATATTATATTGTTAATAAGTCCAGTGCTCTTAAACAATGTTTTGTAACTCCTGTATTCTCAGATTGTAATGTTTTCTGTTTTGTGTTGTGTATCATTCCTTCTCCATCTTATTGTCTCATATCTGTATTTTTCTTTCTGCCATCAACTCAGTCATTATGTTACTTTACCTCGTTCCCGGTACACCCAGTCCACAGATCACCATTACAGAGATGTCAGGTATATGTTTTCCTCTGTGTGACTATGTGTGGGTAATGCATGTACTTCTGTGTACCTACATGTCCACTTCTGGTTTTATTTGTCTGTGTATAGTGGTAGAAAACTTAGAAGTTGAGTTAGTATCATCATTAGATTTGTTGACATAATGTGTACACAAACACTGGGTAATTCTCCTTGTGTTTCACTAGAATATTTTCTCACTGCCAATAGTCTATAATTGATGGTCCTCAAAGATGATGCTTTATTGACATCACTCTGATGTCCTTTAGGGAGTATATAAAGAAAATAATTTAAACTAGCAAACACTAATACCTGATAATACTGTGATTTTAATATGCATAAAATCGTATATGAGGGGCTGTGCTAAAGGATACAGCAAAACTGGAGAGTGATACCTTTCTCATAGTCTTGAAGCTCTTGTAGCTGCGAGCCAATATACTTTAATTTTTAAAAGTAGTTTTGCAAAGTTCACTGAAGTTCCAGTCATGTTCCGTTGCAGTGTTTTGTTGTGTTGCTGACATTGCTTGCTTTTCATGTTTTGTCCTCATTTCATCTTTTTGTTGCTTTTCATTGTGTTCACCCGTTGTGTTTTGGCAGCCAGGATCACACAATGTATCCTCTGTTTTGTGAAGATGCAATCAGATTGCTCCGCTCCCGTACGATGTGCCGCACCTATTCTGAGGGTGCTTACTATGATCTTGAGAGGTATAACTGATGTGGAGTATACCATTAGCTCTGCCACACTGACACTGCCGTGTTTGTTTTCCAAACTGAGAATGTGATCTCTGTTTTAAGAGATAAACACACACAGTGAATATGTTTTATAATACTCTGGGTATGTATGCATCTTAAAACTGACTACTCGGGGCCATGGGTAAACCCCAAGAGGTGCTAAGTAGCTTTGCAGAAGCCAGTTTTAAAATAGGTTATATGGATATTATATGTCTGTGTCTTTTATAACCCTTATTTTTGCTGGAATTTTCCAGAGTGCTTGTAGCATTTATTATTCTCTTTGAAATAACAAGGAAAAGCCTATCTACTTTAAACTACACAGAAAGAGTGATTTTCTGAAGTCTTATACTTTGCCTAACAGAAAAATAGAGTGGAAAGTAAAAGTGTATGCTTATGTAAGGTTGTGTTGTAAATATATTTGTATGCTGCATATTCTGTGATTAGGAATACCTGTACACACAACACCTGTGTGTGATTGCAGAACATCATAGTTCCTATTTACACATGAAATGCATGGAGAGAATTTAAGCCCATAACAATTTCTGTGAAATAATTTGCCACTTGAAATACAGCGGCTTTTGAGAGATGCTGCTGAAGTACTGTAATTATTTTCAGAAATATTGCAAACTAAAAGAGTTTACACAGTTTTGTGTAAATAGAAATAATATCAAACTGAAAACTGCAAGCCAATAAAAAGTGGTGACTTCAGGTCAGATACAATGGTTTATAGGGGTATTGCTTTACAAGGGGGGCCATGTAAAAATTTCTAAAACAAGATTTAAAGAACTCTTCATATATTAACTTCATGACTGTCCTCTGGATATGAGTCTGAGAAGTTCATTAATGCTTACTCTGGATTCAGATCATATGTCACCATATTTTACATGAATGTAAGATTACTTTTGGATGAAGAAACAAAAAACAATCTGATAAATCCTTTGAAAGAAATATTGCTTTTAAAAAAATCTCCAAAGCTATAGTATATTAGATATTTTACCATTTAGAACTCAGTCGAACATTCATTTTGAAATGATGCTGTTTTTACGTGAAACCTAGTATAAAGGAGGCGTATTAATAGTTCTGTCCACATGTAGAAACTTTTTTTGTTTTCTTAAAATACATGATGAAATGTGCTAATTTGTATGCAATTTCAGTAATTAATTTCTATACACTTTTTTTTGGCCTTAGAGATTCTGATTTGCACTGCTTTATCTGAACCTGTTTCAGATTACTGGATGTGTCTGTGGCTGTTCAGATATTAGTGAAAGTTGGAGCTATTCTAAAATTGTCTTACTTTGAGGTTCTTGACTTGTAAATCTCAATCTTTGTTTCAGAAATCAATCTCTCAAAAATAAAGTAAAATCAATGAAAATAAAGGGCAAAAGGTACAGTACTTCATAAAGATGAAAAAGCTAGGATTTAAGCAGTGGGAAAATCTTTTCCAGGGCTTTATGGAACAGAAGGCTATTAAAGTTAATTCTCCCCAGGATCAGAAATGAAAATCTGACGTGAAGTGGAATATTTCAGCTCACTGTTAGAACAGTATCTTGAGATTCCTTGGGCCTAGAAACTGATCCTGGATTTTATGATCCTCTTGAATCCAGGCTGCCTGTGGGTAACATTAATGTTTAAGTTACTTGAGTCATCCTACAAGATATGAACTCCTCTGAGTACCTCACAGCCACAATTGTAGTTCCTAGCTTTTCATCCTTTTTTCATCCTTTTTTCATCCTTTTTGTATTCTAACAGAAATTTAAGCACAATTTATAGAATAATTGTTATCCAGTTTCCCCTTACATATTGAAAAACACTAAGTAATTTTCTATTCTTCATTTTTCTTGTAAATATATGAACAATTACTTTTTAAACAATATTTGGTCTTTTGTCTTTACACTTTTCCCCAGTTCAATGCTAAAATACATTATTTTGTAGGCCAAGGTGTTACTCTTGTCTTTGTTCCACCTTCTTAATCAATGTCTTGTTGATATCAAGCAACCATATCTCTTCCTGTCTTTCACTTTATCATGCATGTGAAACAACTTTGCAGTTTCCACTATTCATCAAAATAGCAAATATTGTGCTGTACAGTCCAGCATTCAGGAAAGAGTTTCTCATCTGGGACAGAGAGCTTTTTACTGCATGCCACTCTGAATCCATCAGTGTCTGTGTCCTGCAGGCAAATAAATTGTATACAAAATTACTTGCCTTTGTTACTCATGGCTCCTTTTATTGCTTGTCTTGTAGCCACCCCATTAACTCTTGTGGTCTCTTCTAGCATTTTTTTTCCTTTTTTTTCCCCACAGAGTGACTACTTGGCTCTCTTTCATCTTTTTTCTGAAGTTTGTGTTAGTTACTCTTAATCTGATATGATAGACTTCAGTTCATTACTTCTAGGACACAGTTACATGATGAAACCCCTTAATTTCTGAGGTCATTCTTAGGTTATGGTGTTCATAATTTTGCTTTTCTGATAGATTCCCCCTTTTGAAGAAGTCCAACTCTTTCCCTCCCAAAAGGAGCAGTAGCATTGACAAGATATTTACTCCAGCATAAGCCTAAGAAAGATAATAAGCACCTGTGCACCTTCAGTGACTTCAGAGCCCTTAGGATCTGGGGTCTTCTCAAGAACATCCTGCTGCTCAGTACCCCACCCCAAGTTCCCTTGACTGTCCAATGTTAGAGGCAGCAAGGTAGCATCAGCTGGTATCAGTTCACACTGCTGCAGCTACTCACACTGAATGTACACAAGACATCATGGCTGGACATGTTGAGCTTTACTTACACTTTTATTTATAACCCCCAGTTCAGAATCCTACAGAGTTATATGGGCTAATTCATAATTTGACAGTAACATATTTTAAATTGTCTGACACACACATGATCTCAATGTCTACACACACAATCTCCGTGACAAAGTAATGTTCTCAAGGTTCTTATTCTTAACCTTGTCCTTGTATTTAAAAAATATTAGCAGTTCATTCCAAATATATCACTGTCAATGTAACTTTTTATTTCTATGAAATATGTGTGCATTGATCAAGTGTTCTTAATAAGTTGTTAATTATTTCTGAATAGAATTTGAAAGCAGAAGTTTAAAGTTATATATATATATATATATATATATATATATATATATATATATATATATTAGAAAATTTATGTCCAAAGTATAAGGCTGAATTGAAGATAAATGTGCTCTGTCTTCATCACATCTTAATAATACAGTAAGGGAATACATAATGAAAAAAGCACCCTCTAAACTGTCTGAAATATCTGTGCTATTTATTCCATATTCAGGAGGACTAGGCAGGAGAGAAGAGTGCCTAATTCATATTATGATGACACAGCCTATACTCCTGAAAGGTATTTTAATTTATATAGTAAAAATAGATAGAGTTGAGTAATACATTTTTATGAAGCATAGTCTAAAATTCTAATTGGCCTAGATTAACGATATTTGAATTTACAGTGCACTTTATGCCATATTTCTCTAAATACAGAACAACTAATCTCCATAGTTTTAAGTACCTCATTTTCTTTTTAGCCCTCCATTAATTTGACTTTGGATTTTTTGAAGTTTAATTCTTAATTTAGAAAAAATTTTATTCATTAGATGTGGAAGGAAAACTGAATGGTACAGAGGAGCTTAGGTACAACTGAAGGTTTTTCCTCCACTTAACTGCACCATAAATCTAATGGCTAACCTTTTCTCTCACTAGAAGTGATTCTAGGGCAATTTAGAGTCCTCAATTTTATTCTTTCAATAACCTGAGTACCGTATGATGGTACTCCGTTATTAGCATGATACTGCTCACATTGACTTAAAAAAAGACTAACCAAATGCCTTCAAATTGGTTTTGAGTGTTTGCCATGCTAGGAACCAAAGTACTTTTGTTCTTCCTAAATTTTGTATCACAGTGAGCATAATATCACTAAAATCTGACATGTAATCTGAAAAGTTTTGGAGTGTCTCTGGAAATAGTAATTTGATAACAGCCTTTCATGTTTAAAGAGCTAGGCCAAAAGTGAAGGAAATCTGAAGAAAGGAACAAATTAATGTTTCTCTCCCTCTTTACAATTAGATGTTTTAAACTTCTCTGTCTGTTTTTAAGTCAATGTCTGATTTTTGTCTACACTATGGGAACAGGTAAAGCAGGGATTTTTTCCTAACTAATAGCAAGAGATTTTGTTTTTATTTGATTATTATGAATAAATTCATTCATATTTAAGAAAAAATAAAGTGCACTGCAATTTTAAACAAATATTTATGTATTTATTGTGTCTGCAATAAAGTAGTTTTATCGTAAACTCTTAATTAATATACTGGTTAACTGGAGAGACTGGCTTCAATTTTGAGGATATGGATTATCAGGGAGAGTGTAAAGATGTACCTGTCATTCTCCACCAGTATTCTAATTTATGCAGGATTAAATCTAAATCTAATCTAAAACTCAGTTAGATTAAACTGAAATGACCTTCATCCAGCAATTGATCTGGCTATAAACTAGGCAAAAAAAAAAAAAAAAAAAGATGCCACTCCCCATACCATCCAATTGGACATAGAAAAACAAGGGCAGCTGATTGACATTCACATATATTGCACTCTATATGATCTTCCCTCAACATAATTCTCAGGAGATGTGGGGTTATGAAATTTGTAAATATACTGCAAGGCCTCAGATTCTGCAGCACGAGAATTTTGGAGAAAAGGCAGACAAGCAAAAAATACTGCTGTGATTCCCAGGAACAGATTCATGAAAATTCTTGGATCGATGTATTCAAGCCATTAAAAAGTTTTTCCTTTAGGCTATGGCCAATATTTTAAGTACATATAAATGATTTTTTTCTGTCCAAATTGATTATATAGTGGTCTCTTGATATTTTCTGATAATCCCTGTCTTCTCACTAACTGTCATTTGGAAATTATTGAATAGAGACAATATAGCCATTCCCTAGCTTTACCCTAGCAAAATCCTGAAAGTACAAAACTCCAGAGATGTAGTTAAACTCCTTAACCAAATGGTGGATGACTTGTATCTAGTTTTAATATACTGGACTAGTGGCACATAAGCAGCTTTTTTTCTTAAAGCAGCTTTCTGTCCCATTATTTATTTTCTCAGTTTTTCTTAAGATAAAATACTTCTATGTGTGTTTTTTGTTGTCTTCAACTGATTTGTTGAAGTAATTCTGCAAATGCCTGGGCATCTCATATTCAGTACCTGGAAGAATAATGCCACTATAAAATTTAATTCGTTTTCATTATTTGATCATTGAAGTGAATTTTCTTCTGCTTCTTACATACCTGTGAGAAACCAACTACCCTATCAAATAGAAAAAAAAAAAAAAAGATTACAACTGAAAATGTCATGTATTTGAAGTTAAAAACAATATTTTAAACTATTAATGCATATACTATTATTTTTTTTATGTTTGTCTCCACAATTACTATTTTTATTATTCCACAAGCTCAATAGCATGAAAACAGCATTGAAAGCATGAAGACATTTATGTACGAAAAGATAAGGGATCACTTAGTCTTTATGGAACTGAAATTTATGGCTTAACTGCTGAAAAGACTAGAGGTGAAATATAATAATTGTATGAGGAAAAAAGCCCTGTAATTTTCTTGATGTTTGGTTTTGAAAAAGTTGGTTTTATTCATACCTGAAAGAAAATATGAAATATACAAAATTATTTGGAAAACTTCTTATTTTGTTGAGAAGTGGTCATGTCAAATGAATTAGAGTGCTAATAGTAATACATCATTTTTTAATAACACTTCTTTATTTTGACTGCATTATAAAGGTGGTACAATGGTGCAAGTTCATGGGCAGATGATATAGTCAATGGTTCAGCTGAAAAATATGGGTAAGTAAAGAGTGTAGTGTTACAGATAAAATTAAAATGTATTTTGGATCTTTATGAGTTCATTTATAATTGTACCAAATTTATTCCTAATAAATGTATTTTTCTTGATGTCTTTCTTTCTTGACTCAGAACTAAAGCACTTATGTTCTAGTCTTTTTTCTAAGATTAAACTGTTTTATTCAGTTACAAATAGAAGAAGAACATTAGTTATATTTGAACTATTTTTAAAACATGTTCTCACTGTTCAGGGCTGCTTTAATGAAAAGTGGCTTTTTTAGTGATATCTGCCTACATTTGCAGTGTTGGGGAGGGTGTCTTTTCGACCTAATATTTTTTTTACTTTTAGAAATAATTCCAGATCTGTCTGTCTAACCCATCTTCCTTTGTAATTGATGCATAATCCATGCAAAGTACTGTGTGCCTTACAATCTTTAGTTCTTCCCAGTTGTAGCTGGCTTCTGATGAAAAAAGCACAAAATTTTTCCTTGCTTTTAGTTTGTTGACTTTACTGCTTCCCCCTCATTTTCTTGCTCTTGCAAGAATTTATTTTTTACTTACTTCCTTTGCGAATGTGAACAGAGAACATAAGAGACTGTTAAATTGAAACTTAAAAAATCTGACAAAACCCAGAATGAATCCATCAGTGTTTTTTAATGTGGGCTTCTCTCTTCTTGAGGGAGGAGGGATTTGTGAGGGTCTTTCGGCTAAACATGAGTGCAGTTGCAGAGACTTGAGACCATGTATCTTCTCTAGCTTTTTGAACCACAGTGCCACTGTTTGTTGGCTCTTCATTTTTAAGCGTACAGCAAGGGCCATGGTTATTACTTCATCCTGGAAACTGCAAAAGCATACTGAAAATGAACAGTATTTAAAGAAGGCTGGAAACTGCTTGGTGTAACTAAAGCTTTTTTTTTTTTTGATATTCACATGCAATAGTCCTGGCTTACTTCTCTTTTCTTGCTTTTAGTCCTGAATAGATGCTAATATAGGTAAATATCAGGGGTAAATATCTAAAAATAGATTTTTAACGTGGAAAAGAAACTTATTTGTTACTACTCTCTGTCTCCATTTAAATTTAGCTCCAAAAATGTTTGGTTAAAAAAAAAAAAAAAGAGAGAAAATCATTTATTGTGAACCATTATGACTTCTAAGTAAAACATAAGGCATAGAAAACATTTTAATAGAATAAAGACTGCTGAAATGGATCTGATTCTGCACAGATCAATGGATTTAGAGAATGCCTTTAACAGAACTGAATGCTATGTTACTCATTCATAATTTAAGAACTAAAAAAATAATAAAGTTTTACATACCTGCTCCTGTCCAAATGATCTGATTGAAATCCTGGTTTCATCAAGAGACGAAAACTCTTGATGTCAGAGGGGTCTGAATTACAGGTCTGTCGCCAAAAGTTAAGAAGATAAACACATAGCTGCAGTATGTATCCATAATAAGTGCATTGTTACAAATCTGGATGTGGTAATTTACTATTTAAACATCTGCCATATTATTAGTTTTTAAAAATGTCACTGAAAAAAACCCAAAAACAACTGTGTATATGTGCCATATAGATATAAAGTTATATTTAAGATCTGAGGAAAAAAATCCCACAAAATCCTTCAAGAACCAAGTACTTTTCATATTTTACATTTAGCACGGCACTTTAAAAAGGCATATTTAAGTACATGCTTAATTTTAAGCCTGCAACTACTTTGATTGATTCGTCTATAGTCTAGGTGCTCTGCTGAACTACATTTGAACATTCAAGCTCTACTAGGAAATTCTTCTTTTTCGTTGCTTCCCTCTCAAGATCCTTTATGCATTGTCTTATAAACCACTATACTTCAGTCATGAGACACGTTAATTAAAATCCAGGCCTGTTCCTGCTTATACATTGTATATATACATGGTATAATATTCAAGTTGAGTGGGTGAAATATTGTGTTCCGAAATGGGAAAAACTGTGGAATATATTTATAATATAAAGCTGAAAGTGTTATATTTTGGAATATTTCCAGTTCTTTAATGGAAGTTTAGATTATTATCTGGAGAGAATCACTGCAGTAGATTCAGTTATAAAACTGAGCTGCGGTGAAGGAGAGGAGAGGATTTCAGCTCTCATCTTTGAGAATTCTGAATTCCCAGCTTTTGAATCCTAATCAGCTTTATCATGATCTTCAGTGAGTCATCTCATGAACATAGAGATATGTATTCCTGCAGGGTGGTTCTTTTATGTGTATCGGTTGAGGGTCTGTGTTAAAGATATTGAAAGTTAGAAGTAGTTGGCAAAATACAAGATATTATATAACGCAACTGGCTATATAAGTGAAAAGGTACATTGCAAGTACCAGAAGCAATAAAGTAAGAACAGTCTACAACTTTTTTACAGATAAAAGTGATATGAAATGCACATCATTGCAGTCTTAATTGTTCCAGGAGTTACATTATTTATTGGTTTTATTAATATTTGATTGTAATAGCTAGTATAAAACTCTAACTGCATCCACGGTATCATAAAATCATTTGGGTTGGATAAAAGATTTTCTGCTCCAACTCCCTATGTGAGGCATGACTTTGCTATTCCTCAGCAAATATATCAATGATGACACAGATATTGGAGAGTAAATCTCAATAAGTATAGATATATATGCTTTCCTTAAGCATTTTTGTAATTGTACCTTGCCATGTTTTAACATGGTTATCTATGTTGACAACAGTCACCAAAGCGACTGCAGTGCCATGTCCAGATATCTGAGCAAGCTGTGAGCAATTGCATTTCTGTAGTTGCAACAGAACACAGGAGTGTGGAGCACAATGTGCCTGGGATCATAGCAAAGTTCCCTGCTTTGTCTGCTTAGCTGAGTTAGTAGAATAGTTCAGACTCTGGCATGTTACAGTTTAATCATGCCTGTCACTGGCATGGAGATACACCTGTAGTCATCACATGCACCACAGGGCAAGATGCATGTGGCTAGATCATATCAGTGTATGGATGTATGCGTGAGTGTGTGTGTATGCATACATATATATGTTTTACATGTATAAAAAACACTATAGAATATTACAGCAACCAAAATATCTTGCTTTACTTATTTTTTAAACCAGAGCACCTAAAAGCTTTAAGTTTCTGTCTTTTAAAAACTAAAGCAGCACATAATTTTATATTAAGTTCTTTTATGAATATAGATGAATTTTCCTTTATGAGTATAGATGAATTATTTGCTGAGATACCCTGTCACCAGTTTTGCTAGAAATTTGACAGTGTACTGCACCTTCCTATTTCCTTTGCAATATTTATGACTCAAATTTAAGTTTTTTTGGTACTAGAAATCTCATTTGTTTGTAGACATGCTTATCTATGTTATGCTAACAGAGCATCTTGTGTCTGTGACTAAACAGCAAAGTTCCTATAGCTAGTAGAAGAATAACATGTCCAAGGATTGAAATCCAGCAGCCATCCACAGACACTGACAGGTATTGCCATTGTATGTTAGCTGGAGTTTGAAATTATGGTACTTAGAAAGTGTGGTGTTGTATTTTTCTTGTTCTGTTCAGTGTTTCTAGATGAAAAAGATGCACTGGGAGCTGAATTGTAGTGTACTGCAATCCTATAGGAATTCTATTTTTATTTCTTCAGTTTTTTGTTACAAGAAAATCTAGTGCAAAAATGGTGATTGGCATGATCTCTTCATTTGTACAGAGTAAAAGAATTTAACATGGGCTTTTAAATAAATTGTTTTCAGTCATTTTGGGGAAAAATAGTTTCTATTTGTTATGTAAGCTGTTGCAATTGCTTACTGTTGAAAAATGTTAATCTTTTATAAAGCTTTCTCTATCCATAAGTTTAGGTCAGTGACGATAATAATTTGGTGAAAAATCTTTTTATTTGTTAAGAAAAGTAACAAATCTGAAAAATAAAAATCAGAAAGTCTTATTTACTGCATCGGAAAAAGAGTTCACATTTGAAGTTTGCAGTATATATATATAAATGGAGATAAATCAGTATATAAAATAAAATTTGATAGCACCTTTGGTTAGGTACTACAGCAACTACAGTTTACAGTGGTACCTAAATGATATTAGATTCTAGTTCTAATACTTGATAGGTTTGGAATAAGAAGTTGGACTGTGAATACTCACAGAAGTGTCTGTGTAGTGACTTACAGAGAGCTCAAACAGATTCATAGAGATCGGCTTGCTTGGTTTAGAAGCAAACTCTGCTGTACCTTTCCCTCAGAGTAAGGGAGAGTTATGCTTACAAGTCTTTCAGACTTTGGCAAGGATATTAGCCAGCTACCATGCCTGTCTTCCCTAGCAAAAATAGAAGGATGCTACAATAGGCAGGACTATATGGAGGGGGTCACTATTTGACATTTCATTAACTGTATTTTCATAATGAAAAGTCTGTTTGCAAAGGTAAACAGTGTTGTATATTAAAATAGTTGTGTACATTAAAATATTATATGGATGTTGAATAGTTTAACTAAGACTACCTTATTTCCCTCTTTTAAAATCAGTAATTCATTTGTCATGAGAAAAGAAGAAAGGTTCATCTAGATAATTTGTAAGCATAAGGGTTTAAGAATTATATTTGGAAAGTTAGAAACTTTCATTTTTAATTTAACTTCCTTCAGCCATAATTTTGGCTGGATTTTGATATTCATGCATAAATATCAGTGGTAAGGAAGGAGTTTCACTGCACAAGCAGGTTATCGGAATGATAGTTTTCCTATAAAAGAAACAGTTGTTGAAACCTGGGATGATCTAGTACATGTGTCTACTGTTAAAAAGATAAAAGAATAAGTGAGGATGAAGACAGAGAATAGAACTATTTTTTGAATTGCTGTTTGTATGTGTATGATGTAAAACCACAAAGTGAAGCTTTCAAGTGGAAGACTGTCCCCTTGAAATAGCCCTCCACTTGCTGTAGAGGATTGCAGCCTGTAGCCTGGAACCTGAGGGTCACAATCAGTTTAACCTCAGGACTCAGCTTAGTCTTCAAATCCTTCAGTCTACAAAACAGCATTGCCACAGCTTCAAAGGTTTACTGCCAAAATCCACCCTCTCCTTCACTTTGGGGAACTCCTGGTTGTTTTTCCACTTGAACATATGCCCACTGGGGCTTGTAGCAAACTGTATATTAGCTATGAAATTTTTGAGACCTTTATCTTGTTAGCATAGTGGTTACCTACAGTTGCTGCATGATCTGCAGAACACAAAACCTGTCCACTAAGCCAATAGTATTGATCCCACTGGTAAAAATGCCTCCTTCCTCCTAATCAGGGAATAGGTCAGACCCCCAGTATTCTAAAAACTACTTTTTGTACCTATAGAGCTGAAGAGAATGAGGCCTTAAGAGTAACAAATGGGAGCCTTAACTTCTCATGAAGTATTTATGAGAAGCATGTGGTTGCCACTCACCTGTTCCTCTGTGTCTCCTACTGGCTGTTGGAAGGAGAGAGAAATAGAGTATGGGGTGATATCCTTACCATATTGCCCAGTCCTGCTGCTGGGTGCTCCTGCAGTCCTCTACTTACTGACAGGGGAAATGCTGACAGACCAAAAAAAGTCTCTGTGGGCTCATTAATATTCTAAAATATGGGGATAAGCAAGATAAGGATGGGTTTTTCAAAACCTGGATCTTATTATTTTTTTGTAATTTTGTTGAATTTGGGAATATTTTTTTTCTCAGAATTTATTCCCATAGTCAAAAATGTATTCTATGGTCATTTCTTGCTATCATGCAGATGGGTGACATTTTTCTCACCTTTCATAAAACTGAAACCTCTCTTAAACAGTTACTTAAACTAAACAACATTTCTATCAAAGCTAAGGCTGTGTTTCTCTGTCTGTCAACAATGTAAAAGAAGCGAGACAGTGGATGTTTTTGCTGATGAAGCTTCCCATTCAGAAACAGAACTGATAGAAGAAGAAGTGAGGTAATCTTGTTGTGGTTTTGTGCTAGGCTCGTTGTACTTTTCCTACAATCTTTAGTGCCTCAGCTTATAATTACCATTTATGTGTCTCACTGTGGTGTGTTTGCTTGTTAGGAGCTTATAGATGTAGGTTCATGATGTATGGTATTATTCTGAATCTGTCTGTGGCAACTCCTTCATATGCTCTAGGAGTCCAATTTATGACTCATGGAAGGCCTGTAAAGACTGCTTTCAATGAATGTTTTATAAATACATTCAGCAAAGTCAGCCACTATACTCTTCTTCAATGCTTTTAGAAATAAAATGCTGTTACTAACATAAAAGTCTTCATAATAAGGCTGTGGTATGTCTCTCTCCTTTTTGATACTAATTAAAATTTGACTTCTTGTTACACTTAATCACCATCAAGCCACTCATTGTATTAACTGACTTCATTGTAAAATGCATGACTTCGCTCAAGGAAAAGTCCTGAAGGGTACACATTCCCCATTTGTATTCTGTATCTGTTCAGTTACTCAGGGAGAGCTGGGAGGAGTGTGATTTTAATAAATAGCTCCATTAGGATATGGATTTTACTTTTTACATTGCCTTGATTTCATGTATTTGAGGACACTGCTAGCAAATATTACTCCTTGTAAACAGACCAGATACATTGGGAAAAAAAGGTGGGGCTTGATTAACTTCTGAAAGTAATGGCCTGATTAGTTGCCTAAGATAGGAGAAGATAGCACTGCTTGATCAAGAAATTCTCTTTTACTCAGTCTATTTTCTTCCCATTATATCTCTAACAATAACTTTTTCCACTGCTGTTTTGGTACAGTTCCATAGGCTGTGGGTTAAAAGAATTTTTTAATTACAAACCAATATTTTTCTAGTTGTTGGAACCTCTGCAAGTACTAATGATGTAGATTTCCATCTCATTACAGTCTGAGCACCACATATGAATCTATCACTATAGCCTACCCTATATAAAACAGAGTCTATCCCCAAGTCTAATAACAGTTGACAGTACTACATGGTAATTATAACATCCAGATTGTGGACTTTCCTACAAACGAGTTCTACCACTAGAGAGAATGCAATCTGTAAAAATATGAGAAATAATACACAATTAAACTGCACACGTAATGAGTTCTTAGCTTTATTAAGACTTAATATTATGTCAGCTACTCTTTTATTCCCAGGTTGATATATTAATTGACAAAATAACAATATTTTTACCCAAAAATTGCCAGGAAACAGACTATTGCATGGATAGTCATTACTGAGACATTGGAAACATTTCAGCCCATTTATCAAGAGTATGGAGCAAGTCAAATCATACGTGTAAAAAAACTGTATGTTATCTCAGAAAATTTATTCCCTCTAAAGATGTATACCATAAAATGATTTGCTCCAAACCAGTATCATGCAGCATATTTTATAATTAACAGAAAAGTCAAAGTTCAACTGAGCTGCTTTTTGACTAACATTACAGGAATTGTGAAGCAGCAGATAGACAGCCATATCAAAGATCCAGATCAACAGAGCAACGTCCTGTGCTAGAGCGGACGAACTCCCGCTCCCGATCCACAGAGCGTCCTGACTCAAACCTCATCAGGTCGATGCCTTCATTAATGACTGGAAGATCTGCCCCTCCTTCACCTGCCTTACCGAGGTGAAACAGACAAATCAATCAGACTAAACCCCTTTTGCCCCACCAGCTCACCATTTTATTTTCCCAGTAGCTAATTGATATCGCCTCATCCTTAGCTGATCACTAGCAGCAATAGATACTAACCCTTTCAGTGTGAACACACTATTTATATTCTACTCTGGATATAATGGTGTGGCTACCATTGCAAATCGCTTGCTAACAGTATTTAACTACGTTTGTTTATGATTTCTCATTTGTCAGGAATCCTGGATGGTTTCCACATAAAGCACTTCATAACTATCATATTCTTCTCTTACAGAATGAGAAATTATTTGTGTTCATCAGACATTGCTTATGGAACAACCATCATAACATCAAATGAAACTATTTTTTTTAAAAAAAAGTTTCTTGAGATGTACTGTACTAACTTTGTCTATTACTTATCATTTTAACCACCATTTTCTCTGACTGCATTTTACTGTGCCATAGTCTGTACTGTTCCTGTTTGACTACCCCTGATTGATATTTTGAGGATTTCTATACGTTATTCTTAGCTTAAAGAAACATAATACGGTAAAAAGATGAGCACATTTTGGTCGAGATCATGTTCAGGAAAGCCTCTCTTTATTTTAGAACTGCAGAATACATTCTTTTGTTTTCTGAAAGTTAGAGTTAGCATCATTAAATGCCCAGTAAGAATTGAGTCAAATATCATTGTCATTCCTCAGTTCATTACTCTGTTTAGACAAATTCATGTAATCTCACTGCAACTCAAAGGTAATTTAAGAAAATACAAGCTGAGTAAAGATAATTGAATTTTTGACTTGTGAATAAATTTATGTGTACGTGGCTATTATATCCATATGCACATGAATACGCACACAACACATTTTCTGGCTTGACTGTATGAAAAAGCATCTTATGGAAGCATCCTCAGCCTTAATTTGGCTTCCTTTTAATAGAGAGATTTCTCTTTTTAATCAAGTCTTTTTCTGAAAAGAGATAGTAGTTTCCCTCTGGGACCACAAGAGTCTCAAATGATGTAAAGTCTACTTAGTCAAGTTATCAGTTCTTGATGATATTTAAGAATGAATTTATCATTTAATGGCTGTGGTTTGTTTTGATATGTCTCATAGGTCACATCCTCGAACTGGATCTGTCCAGACAAGTCCATCAAGTACTCCAGTAGTAGGGCGAAGGGGCAGGCAGTTACCGCAGCTCCCACCAAAGGGGACGTTGGAGAGAAGTAAGTGGATGGTTTTCTCCCTAATGACATTACCAAATTGCTCATGAAGGTTGATTATTATTTTTTTTTTGCCATTACAGTTGAAATCTCTTGAGTTTTTGTGTACAGAGTTGGGATTTGGTAATGGTGTTGCATTTTGTACTGTGTTTTCTTCTATTATGTTTTAATATCTACAATATTCTTGGCTGACATGAATAATCAGCAGTATAATGCATACAAAACAAGGTGGACTATTAGCATGATCCTGTTCCTTTTGAATTCAGTAGGTGTTTTGTCATTGACTTCAACAGGCACAGGAAATGATCTTTAGTATGTTGTCTAGTGAGAAAATTCTGGCTCTTTGGGGAGTCAGCAACCTAGTTGATCACTTGTGGGCTGACATGGAGTATATTACAGATTGCTAATATAAAACCTCTGCATCTTGAAACAGGAACAGCAAGAAGACAGGTAATGATCTTTAAGAAACGTCAGATATTTCATGATTCACATTTTACTGGTACTGTAATTGTGTTTATCTTTAATGTCTATTAAAAGCACTAGTTGATGGAGATATTTTCCAAAATGTTCAGAAACAGAGGTATATAAATGCATTTTTGACAGCAAATACATTTTCACCCTTCTAGTTCTAGTAACTAGATGTGCTGTGCAAGATCAGTCTAAATGGCCATATACACTCCTTTTTCTAAGTCCTTAACATGTATATTATATCTTTTTTAAAACTTCTGTTGTTTTTAACCCCTGTGCTTTGGTTCCTTTTTTTGTTTTTTGTTTGTTTGTTTTGTTTTTGTGACTTTCCGTAGACAATGGAGACAAGGAGATAGAATCTTATGAAGGTCTGTACATAAAGAAGGGCTTGTTTTTCACCTGAAAGCCTTTTTTCAGAGGCTGTATAGGGAAGAACAAACCCAACTGCAATTGATGTTACTTGATTGCACAGACATAGTCAGAATTATTGTCATAACTATTTAGTCCTTATTTGTAAAACTGGGGCTCATAAATTTTACAGGATTCTACATGAAAAAAGACAATATAAATAATACTATGTAAGTATGATTGGCATTAGAAAAGTACCTAGAAATGTACCCATTTTTAAAAACCTAAAATTTACCCTATGGCAAATAAGAGCACTTCAGCAGTTATATATGTACACTTCCAGGATTAGCAGATATTCAGGCACATGTTTAAATATAAGCATTGGAGGCTATTTGATATGTTTTATGTTAGTCATACATTTAATCAGAATATTTTTTTATTGCAAATATTTTATAGCATGATATATTTACTGAATTAGTAGGTAATTTGCAAATAATACAGGAAAAATGATTGAATTGAGATAGTCTTTCAAAAAGTTAAAATATTTTTGCTTAAAATAAAATCCCCTTATGTTTTAGGTTATTAAAACCATTTAATTTACTTAATAGCAACCCACAAGATATCAATTGCAGTCCTTGGTTGTACCACTGAGGGTCTTTATGTAGTATTACTGTGTTTGTCTCATCAGACTTTTTAATGTACTATTTCCAGTGTTTACAGTATTTATTTCCATTTTGGAAACAAAACTTCATGGAAAGAAAACTCTTGTTTTATATTAATTTCTTTGTTGTCTTATGTGTTGTGAATTGCTTATATGAAGTACAGTCTAGATATTCCAGGAAATAATCCCATCTAATCACATGATGTTTGCTGTCATTGCTGCATATGCTTTTATGTTTTATCACTCTTCCCAGCTCTTTGCCTAGTATATCTATTTAGACAGTGAGCTCCTTAAAGCAGCAATTGTGAAGTACAATTTTTGTATATACAGTGTATTTTTACTGTGTTCGATTAGGGAGGGTAAGTCTTACTTATTATTTACATCATAGGTTCTAGAGAGAGAAATGTAATAAATACAATAAAATAATTATTTTTTATAGGAGTGGTAGAATTGTTTCCTCTGGTAAGTACTGCTGGGACTTGAGGAGCTCTCTTTTTACTCGAAAAACTGAGTAATATTTTCCTTTTACTTTGTCTTTTGAAAAAAGTAGCCTTTTGGAAAATCTGGGTTATGGAAAATTGCCAGATCTACAGGTTTTGATGTACAAATATACAATCAAAGCATCATACGTAACTCAAGATACAGTAACTAGACACATTTCATATTGAATTTGCACATATAAAGATGGTAAACACTCTTGAATGCCTAATCCATAGATACAGCTTTCATAAAGCATTCTATGTAATTTTCTGTTGTGAATTAAGAGCTCATATTCTAATACCAATAGAGTTCTTCTTTGAGGCTTTTTCTGGTCTTCTTTAGGATTTTCTAATAATTTTCTTTAAATGGAGTAATAATTTTCTTTAACAAGGATAGTGCTCTGCAAGAACAGCAGATTACCTAACTTTGTTCAGTGACAGAACATATTTGAGATTAATAGCAGTCTTTTTACTGTGGAGAATTGAATTTTACATGAAGTTATTTTAGGCAAATGAAGTACCAGTTACAAAAACTGAAATTTAATAGAATTGGAAACACTGACTATCATAGAAGGAATTTATGTTAGTATTTAACAAATGTAACATCAAGTAAACCTGAAAGTTTTATAGATATTTGAGTAAGTTTCAATGCCTTATTTTAAGCCCTAGTGATAATCAAAACTTTTGTGTGTTGTTGGGAAGATGATATGACCATACCAAAAAATGTTGTCGCAGAGTAGTCCTTTCTGCTCTTACAGAACACACAGTTGACTCAAATGAGAGAGATGTTTCTATATTGCATGGAAACATGCTGTGAAGGTTAAACTTTCTGTATTTTGAAATCAAGGATTTTATTGTTGACTAGAATAAGTTAAAATCAAACTGATGAAAAGAGTTAATAAAAGGTACCTTATAGACAATGATGAATTGGAAATCAGCTTTGTAAAAGAGAAAAAGAAAGAAGGAAAAACCTATCTGTTGCAGACTCCCACACTGGACTCATTTAGTTTGCATACATTTGAATAATCTGTATTTCTTACAAGGTTGTATCTGCATACCTTTTCTTTAAATGTAGTACAAATGCCAGAACTCAAATAGAAAGAAGGGAATAATTTGCTGTTGTAGAAATTTTTTTTTTGTTTTAGGGCAGAACCCAATAGCATGTGGAATATGGTTTGCTTATGGATGTGTGACTACAAATGGAAGGGGAGGAATCTACAGGGAAAAATCCAAACCTTTGAGTAATTGCTTTCCAAACTAGGGTCAGAATTGAAAAAACACTGATTTGGGTTAGATATAGTTCCATGAACTGTATTATATGGTTGGGAATTTTTCCTCCAAGACATGAAGGTGTCTCTTGAATACTTTATTTCAAAATAGCCCAAAATGTTTGCTTTCAAGAAAGTTACCTGGGAGTATCTGTGGTGTACTGAGCCAAACATATTTTTATCAGTGTCCCACATGCTCAATAGAACATACAGTATCCTTACTAATGTTGCATTTACAGCCTTTTATGGTCATGACATTTTTGAAGATTCCTTAGGTTGCTGCTGCTGTGTTTATTGCAGTATCAGATTTGCCTGTTAAGAAGAATGACTGGGTATTTCTGAAATGCATGTCATTAGCTTGTCTACCCAGGCTACACCTTAGCATCTAGGCAGTTTGGCTTTTTCTTTAGATTTTATTAGTTTATTGTATTTTCGTGTTATGTGGTTAAAACTAGCTCTGAAAAGATATCTGGGACCACCTAAAATTTTTTCACATCAATTTTTTCAATTTCAAAATGCCAAAAGACTTTTTTTTCAGCTAAACTTTTGCTTTTGTGTTTTTAAATTACACTAGAGATAGAAATATCTTGTTCAAATGAACATTTATAGAACGTATTGTTAAACTGAACTTGGTTTTAGTGCTGAAATGTTGATGTACTCTTAAATGTTCTGTATTTTTCACACTATTGACAAGAAGTGAATTGTGCAGTATTTATAGTTCTTAAGGGTTAACATGATTTTTTTCATTTATATGTGGCTATAATTTATTTCTTTGTTCTTATTTGACTTAGCAGAAGGATGAAATCACTGACCTCTTGCTCCTAATTAAAATGGAACACCATGAAGTGAAAATATTCAGTATTCACCCTTTCAGTTCATTGTTGATTACTAATCAGAGAGAGAGTACTTTTTCTTAATATAGATTTTTACTTTTCCTTTCAAAAATAAGCACAGCCCTTTCTTTCTTCATTCCACAAAAACATCCCCCGACCATTCACCCAACCATAAAAACTAGAAAATCACGTTAGGCCAAACAGATGTAATAAAATCTTAGAATTTGAAAGTGAAATGCTCAGAAATTTAGCAAATAGTAGAGCTCAGTAAGGATTTGCCTTTCTATTTATGTTTTATGGTAAAGACTTTAATTATATGGTCTCATAATAATCTTGTGTCTTGGGAAAGTTATTTCAGAGCCTGTTAAGGCCTGACGTTAATGCTGATTAACTGTCCTCTCTTAACTTCAGGTGTGGATAATCTTTTTCCAGAATAAAATTAGATATGAATAGATTTAACAGGAATACTTGATTAGGTTTAATCAAGAATAGCTAGAAACCATTAGTCAGTGTTTATATCTCTCAAATACATATTCAAATCTCTAAAAAGGACAGATATATAGTGACAATGTACTGTTGCAACTCATGCAGTCTGAAATGGAAGCTACAGAGACATTGTGATGGTTAGGAAAGCACAGATACTACTGACAGAAGTACATGCTGATTATTTTTAGGGGTTTTATCTCATTTAAAACATAATTTCTTTGAATGAGAATTCATTTTGCAAAATGAAAAGGAATTTTATTGTGTGTTTTACAAAGCCCTACCCTAGTTTGATGGGAGACACAGAAAGGTGGATATAATGCAATTGCAGGGGACCAGTATTAAGAAGGGTGATGATTCTATCATACTCTATCAGCTATGATTTTGCAGGGTTTTTAAAATATATGGCACATATGTATTTTATTTTATAAAAATGATTGATCACATGTATAAAATATAGGATAGGAGCTTAGATTACCTTCAGCTTGGCTATGAACTTGATGACTTAGGCAAACACAGCAGTCTAAATGATGGAAATGTAGAGCTTTCCACCATCTCCTTTTTTGTGTGGATACTTCTGTGGTACTGGCTGTACTATGTTAGAAACCTTCACACTTGCACAGTGTACCTTGCATTTTGTGTGCTTGTCAGCAAAGTAAACAGAATAAGTTAGTTAACATCAATAACTAGGCTTCCTTAGGATACTTTCTGAGTCTACTTCGGGGTTTTGATTTCAGCTCCAAAATTTTGCAAAAATACACCTTTGGAATTTGTTTGTGGATGCTTAGTTCACTTTCCTGAGAGGCAGCAGAATCCTCAGACCCTGAAGAATATTAAAATATTTAATTTGCATTGGTAAAATTTCCATAGAAAAACTTGAACAAAATTTACCTATAACCAAGAGTTTAAAGTGCTTACTTAAAAGATTCTCAACTTTCAAGGGAAGTCATAGTTTATAATTTTCTCTTGAATTGGCAAAAGGAGAAATTAAACAGCTTTGTGAAATTTGAGTCTTCCTGTATAGGTCTGAGACTACAAAGGGCATAAAAGGAAAATTACTGTGAAGTCATACAGCTGTGCTTATGACAGCCATTGTTCATTTACCTTTCAGGGTACCTGCATGCCAAAAACATTTTAATTCAACTCTACTGAAAATGTTCTTTTTAAGTCTTAGGCACATCTTCTATACATTCCTTTCTATGAGAGAAGGTTGACTATATAGATGATATCCCTGCTGAATATTTTAATTGAAATTTTCCGTGCCATGATTTCAGTTGGAATTTAAATGTCCTGGTTTTATCATGGAGCTGTAGAGCAGAAATCTAAGCACAGATTAGTTTGCATTGCACTGCATTGATTATACCCTGAATTTCTCTATTAGCAATAACCTCCTAGAACCAGTAGTTTTAAAATTACTATTACATGCTAGCTAAACCTAAAGTCAAGTAATTCAACGAGCTATTTAATTGAACATAAACTTATACAAGTAATGAGAGAACTGGAAAGAATTCTGGAAACAGAGAACATGAAAAATCGATAAGCAATCAAAATCTGAGCCTTGAAAAACTACATGATATTGTATCACAACAAAGCTGTTTAATAAATAATTGACTTTTAAATTAAAGCAGGTGTATGGTATATCAGTAATTCAATTTGACACTCTTCAATATTATTACTGTTGTTACCTTTGTGAGCTTTGTCACAAAAGAAGGTTGTGTTTTTTTATTAATGACATTAAAAATATATTTGTGTTTCTTATCATTAATGGCACTTTCACTGTTCCCAACTATTTCAGTATTCTCTAGTATTTAAATATGCTCTAGGTAACTGTAGATACTAGTGGAAAATGTCTTTCTTTCTGCATTCTAACTACTCCGAAATCTAGGTAAAAAGCATATGTTCTGGCAAATTGAGGATATTTTTTTCCAAGCTGAAAAAGCATTTGCTTTGTTTCTTCTGCTCTTTTTAAGGTACCAAGTATGTCTACTAGTTTATGATTTATGTACGATTTTAAATATGCTGTTTGAGAATGAGCCTTGGCTTTGTTCCCAGAAAAACTAAAGCAAAGCCAAGCAGAAGATTTAAACTAATTATCTACCAATATCTGTCTGTTTTCTCTGCTTTGGTACTTATTGTCTGCTTTCCAGTGCTTAAAAAATATAGTAAGAAATTGGCGACCAAGAACATTAAGAGCTGCATATGAGCATCATTACTTGCAGAATGATCTCATTGGAATTAGATAGAGAGATAAATTAAAAATAGCACAACAATTTATTTGGTCTTTGATTCAATAAAAAAATAATTTCTGCCGCAGACTGAGGGTTTGTATGTTATTGTGGATGTCTTTTGTTTGATGTTTATCTTTTATTTGAGCAGCTTGTAACAAAGCATGCATGTTTTTGTCTTGCTTTTTTTCCCCTCTCTCATCTCTTACCTATCTAATGCAGCAGGAGATGAAGAAAACAAGCATACTGGAGTTCAGGAGGCAGAGGTCGAGGCAGGTCTGTCTGACCACAAGTGCCTATCTCCTTTAGATATGTTTTCCCCTGAATATATAGGGAAGCTTTAAATATATTGAACATAAAAAATCCAGAGAATATTAATACCGTTTTATGAAAGAACAACGCAAACAAATTCATTGTAGCATCATTTATTTGCCAGTTGTAAATGCTTAAAATAATTCAACATGAAAAAAGTACCCAACTATTTTACTATCTTTATTCTTTTTTATGAAAATAGTCTGTCACTATGCCCAAGTAACAGACTTAGCAGATCTGGGTGGGTACTTCTTAGATGTGGTACAGTCTACTTTGCATTAATAATTTTTGCAAGCAGAGAAGTAAATTTTTTTGTATCATGGTAATTTTTTTTCCTTTAGTTTGGGTAAGCAGACTGATGCTGGACAAAAATAGCAGGCAACTGCATTACATAGAAATACCTTGACCTTTTTGTATGATGTTCTCAATGCTGCTTGGGAGACAGTTCATTTGGTAGTGTGATGACAACTGATAGTTCATGCTCAAATCAAACAGTTGCAAATACTTTTTTCAGCTCAAATACCATGTGATTAAAACATAAATTTAACTTCTAATTTCAGAAACACCCAGTACAGGTTGAAAGATATGCAGAGATCTAAAGATATCGTTTCTCTCTTCTTCAGTTTCTTTTTCAAAGGAAGAATCATAAATGCATAAATTTGCATTTACTTGCCTTGTTAATAGGTTACATTCTGTTGTCTATAAGTAATTAATAGTTAATAATTGCCCAAAGTGGTGAAAACGTGGTGCAAAAAAAAAAAAAAAAATGATAAGTTGATCAAGAAACACATTTAGTACTAGCTGGTAGGAAAAATTTCTGGCATACAAATGTATGCCTAAAACACTAAATGCTGCTTAATAGTGTATGTGTCTGAAACCTGTGCTCTGAACCCTCTTCCCATTGTTATTTAAGAGAAGAAAATATGATTACTATTTTCTTCTATGAAAAAAGTCAGGAATAATTACTGTGATGGGGCTGGTTACTTGTTCAAAACTCTGGATGCTAGAGTAATTTCATGATTTCAGTGGTGGAAAGCAGGTCTACATTTTTTTTTAATTTTAGTTCTCACTTAGGCATCCAAAGTGTCCTTTAAGATCTTTGCCGTTCCCCTTTTTGTTATAGTACAGTTTACTTTTTTATTGCTTTTGTTATGGTTCTGTCTCTGTGGTGTTCAGTGGTGTGTGTACTGTGTGCTCTTCACTCTGTGTGTTTTGTGGTAACTCAAGCGTAGTGCATGGAGTTTTGCTCATAGCTTGCAACAGGTTTGTGTGTGCTTGTAGTTACATTGTTCTTCATAGTAACTGTTCCAATTGTTAATCATCATTGTCTGTTTTTAATGTTGTAAAGACTGTGAGGAAAAACATCAAACCCCACCTGTTAATGGGCGAAAAGGCAAGTTGATCATGATATTGCTTATGAATTGTGGGTGCTTGAGAAATTTCATTTATTTTTTGCTGCATGTGTGTGTTGCTTAGTTCTACTGTCTCAAAATTAGTAAGTTCACATATGTTTAATTTCAGTGTGTTGTTTTATTTCTTGGATATAATTATTTACAACTGAAGTTTAAAAATATTTATTGGAATCAAAAACTCCAGATGTTTATGTTTTTGGAGCAAACTGTATTACTGAACATATACTTAGCGCTAAGCAGACATGTGATCAGGTTGGCTATGGAGAGGGTACTACTAAGGGTACTACTAAGAGGGTACTACTAAGTAGTAACTACTAACTACTAAGGGGGTAGTTTTTATATTTCTTCTTGTTTTGGAATTCCTAAGCTGCCTTGCCCTAAGAGGCCAAGTACAGTTTGCAGACATCTGCAAAATTGTCTGCATTGTCTTCCAGTTTTTGCCAGATCTATATTATTTTACATCTCTTGAAAATATATTTTACAAGCTTGGCACATTTTAATGTGGCTATAAAAAATTGACCATTTTAATTATCATATACTTCTAGAGAGAGACTTATGTTATTAGCAATCATTTCTATTGTCTAGTTTGTACTTATGTTTGATGTTCTCTTTCAAATACTGTAGAAATAAGCTTAAACCAAAGCACTGAAATGTTAACATGGAGATTTAGGTTTCTCATCTAAAAAATAGAACAAGAAAGTTGCAATGAACAACCATAGCTTACTTTGAAGTTTTATTCAAGTTCATGCTTCTAAATTGCTTTGATAATTTTGAATAAATGTGTTACTACTTTTCCATGTACTTCTAAGACCTTACTACATTTAGATTTTGTGTCATTGATGTCTTCTGCCAGAGAATGAAATATAAATGAGGTAGTGTCTTGGATTTACTAAAATTTGGGTATTCACTCTTACAGTTCCCTCTCTACCAAGAGCCTGCAAGGGGTATAGACCCAGTTACACTGTAGTGGACCATTCCTAGGTGTCTATTCCCCAGAACAATTTAGCAGAGGGAATACAGATATCAGGAGAGCAGGGATTCTATTTTGCCTGTGCTAGTTCATTGTCTGAGAAGCACAACCACATCATTTTAATGTCTCTTGTTGTCAGGTGTAGACAAGACCAAATGGTGTGCCTTTGCAGAGAAGGTGCCATGTCACCAACCTGTCAGAGCAGTCTGAGGGGTCACCTTGCTTGCTCTGGTGGCCGTGCCAGCATAGTTCTGAATAAATTCAAATACTGGGAGTCTGCTGCTCTAAGTGTAATCCATGCTACTAACCAGATAGTTCAGTGTCATACTTTAAAGATCTAAATTCCAGTCGTAGTAGGACTGGAGGCTTTTGCCACTGACCTGACAAAGCTAACTAAACAATAAACAGTGATTTAGTCAGGCTAAATTTGGGGTTGTTCTTGGTTTATCTTACACTCCTACAAAACCAATATTTTCTACACTTACAGAGCCTGAAAGATGTACATTGCACAATAAACCAACTACTACTAACCTCTATTTAGATAATTTCTTTCATACTTTTTGAAAGTTCTCTAAGGTGTCCATTTTATGTTTTAGAAATTTTTTCTGCAGAGATTTTATACTCCAAAAAAAATTATCAGTGTCTAATATTGAATTTCAAATATTTGTTACCAAAACTGTCATCCCTTTCCAGTCTTCCTCAGGTCTTTTGCAATTCTCTTTCATGTATTTTGTATGACATCATTTGATCCATTTGAGTTTGTGAGAAAAGGATCCAGGTAATCCTCCAGTGTCTGGAGTATATTTGTGTCTTGAGTTTATAGCAGGACAAGACCCAAATCTCTGAGTCCTGCCCTTTCTGTGCAATCTGGTTTCCCCATGCATGAGAGTCCCACCACTCTGTGAGCAGTCTGGATGCCTGAAGGAATAGAATTGAAACTATTTTGTGTTCCAGATCATTCTAAGCTGTTGTACAGTTTAGACATGGCCTAAAGAATTTAAGTGACTGCAGGGCAAATTAGGCAGAATAGAGGGACTCCAGTCAAAGAAGTGATGACACTTGAACCTGCTTAACTGACTTGCAGAAATAGTGTTCAAATACACTTTTTTGAAAAAACAAGCATATTCCTGCCAGGTCAGAGGACACTCTCATCTTGATGGCTGACCTGAGCCTCTTTTTCCATCTAAGACCATTTGGCTTTGTGGAATTGGGGCCTACACTTTGCCTGAACCACTGAACAGGACTGCTATGAATTTCCTAGGTGCTTTCTCTTCCTCTGGCTCACTGAGTGTAGACTTCACCAAGAGACCCCAACAGCTTCTGAATTTTTCATGAGAAATGATACTGGTTGTGTTTTACGTGGGCTGTGAAGAATACTTAGCATATTCCTATGAGTACCTAGAGAAATACTGCATTTTAATTAAATTCTGGTTCAAGCAAAGTAAGGTTTAAATAAAGTATAGACCTGGTTAGATTGTGCTAATTGTAGGCAGGTACATAAATGCAATTTACATGCTGGGAAAAGAGTGAAATTAAAACAAATCCCACAATACAACAACACAAACCATTAAAAGCAAAGTACCAGTAAAATGCTCTAGAATGAAGAACCCACATTCTGTTAAAATTCCTTATGGTATAGGGGGCTATTTTACAAATTTAGCTCTAAAACTACCAGGGAGATATTACAGACAAGGAGGAGTGTGGCTACTAACTTGTCTATAAATACCTTCAAATTTTACTTATAAAAAATTTGAGTTTGCCTCTTTCAAAACTACTCTGCAATATTGTGTATTTCTAAGACTTGTATGTGACAATGGGATGTAATTTTGTCTGCTAGTCAAACAGTTTGTCTGTTTCCTAAGCAAATGTTTCAGTATTTACATGTAAAGATGCATATACATTTCCATGTAAATTTGCCTGTAAATTTGAGCAATAAGAAAACTTTTATGTTATTAAGTAGTAGTAATTGACATTTGAAAAAAATAGAGCTTTTTGAAGAAACAAATCTATATTTTTCATCTTTGTGTAAGCTGTTTATTATATTTTCTTTATTGATTGGTATTAGTGCATAAATCTACCGATTTAGTTTCAGACCCCTTTTATGAAAAGAATGATTTTTTTTACATTTTAGAATTGTACCGTAAGCTTCAATCTTAGCTGCATTTAAAAAGGGTAGAGCACCTGTGATTGCTTGCAGAACTTTTTTTTCGGGGGGGGAGTGGTACGTGTGTGTTTGTGAGAGATATATAATCATATATTAAAAAATATCTTTTTGCTTAGAAAATGTTTGAAGACATACTGTAAGATTGCACCTTTTTCAATAAATATAAAAATAACATGGAAAGAAAATCCTAAATCCTATATCAAACTAAACCTTACCTTCTGCATTCTGCAGAGTGAATTTGTAGGCTGTTCACATTTCTTTGCGTGCACAGAGAATTCCCTGACACCAAGGGAATGCAAACTGAGAAGAGACTGTGGAAAAGAGGTATAGAGCAGAAGCTTGGACTTTGCTCCACATTTATTTTGGACATTACTTGTAATGTAATTACTCTTTTTTTTTTTTTTTAATTCATTATTCATTAAATTCTGAAGATATTTTGAATTTTATTGTGTTTACCTATTGCATCAATATGAGGATTGCCATACCAGGTCCTGACTAAAAATCCATCTAGCGCAGTGTCTGGTCTTCAGTAGACCATACATGAATGCTGGGGAAGGGATGTAAGCAGGACAAGCGTGTAGTAAAGCTTATCCAGGATACTGGTTGCCCAGTCTCCTATGCCTTGTGCCTCAGGAATCTACATAAACAACAGTGGTATCTTTGCATGGTGTCTTCATCTTTATTTCTTCCCCCTTAAATCAGTCCTGCGAAATGACCCCGAAGTGTTTATCCAAACAAGTGACTTGGGGGAGCTGTCGTTGGAGATGTTCCAAAGAAGCCGATTGATCGCGGGCTCTGGCGGAGCCTGGCGTGGTGCAGGCATATAACCAGAAGAGGGAGCAAAGCTGCCATATTTTAAAAACACGAAAAAGATGTGAAACAAAGATGCCCCAAATGGTACTGGAAAAAAAGTGCCTTGATAGTGGCTTACAAAGAATATCTTTACTTTTTTTTATTTAAATATACTTTGTTAAACAAGAATGTGTTCATGTTTAATGTAACATAAACTGACTCAGCCATTTGGAGTATTAATTTTTTTCTGGTGTTTCTTCATGTTTTGCAAATCTGTTGTATTTATAAAAGTAGCAACATGATACTCTGAGTTTTAGCTAAAGATAGGCTGTGACTTTACTGATTGTTATTTCATCAAGTGCTCTCTGGGATCTTGCTTGAGTATATCTAGAATTTTTCATAAAAATACGCCATAGAAGGTAACAATCAATTTATTCCCCATATAGAGGAATCCAGTAGTAAAAAATTCTGACTGGATTTGAAGGTAGATAATATGATGAGAAGAGACTGGTACTAGACTAGACTCAAGTGATTTACAGCTATAAATAATTAATGTAGCCTTGGAGTCAGCTTGAAGAAAACATTTCTGGAGTAAGGAATAATCTACAGTGTACTATCATATTTTTTATACTAATAACAATAATATAAAATGTAGATATGTTGCAGTACTTTTTATTGCTGACCTGATGATTTACATTGAAGTTCTCTTAATATATTCCAACTGCAGCCCCAGGAAATGAAGCTCAGGGTTTGGGTTTTGGGGGGATTTTTACTTGGTTTTTTTTGCAGAATGTATATGTAGTTCAGTAAGGAAGATAAAATCAAAATGATAAATAATTAAGATATGTCAGAAATTTTATTGAAACACTGAATTCATAAGAAACCATAATATAAGCCATTAATGAATAATTTATTTATTTTAAATTTTTATACCATTTCTTAGCATTCATTAGTTGATTTGACACTAATTTGCAAACTAATTTCATGTGAAGGTTGTGTGTACATATGTGTGTACTTGTGTCCCTGCCTTTATACTGTCCACACTTTGTCAACATTCAGGGCAATGTTCTAAGAAGCATTTAAGATTTTGAAGGACAGACAGATCATCATGTCTCAGATAAATGTCTTGATCTCTAAGGTACAGAAACATTCTGTAAAACATTCTTCCAGTGTATGGAGAAAAAAATATAGGTCAACTGTTACTGTGACGAAAGAGGAAGCTGAAAGTTCCTCACATTGGCTGTGGATCACCTGGGGAGGCAGGAGGTCTTGTTCTGTATTTGTCAGAAAAAGGCTACATTTGTTCCTACTTGTTTTTGGGTACTGGATGAGTCTTGTTCCTGTTACATCAGGGTAGGGAAGCATCAACACTGTTTTAATGAGGCACCTGAAGGTTTCTCTGGTGTAGGAACATTAACAGTCTGGCATAAAATCTTGATTGCTGACTTTGTGTCACTTTGAGTGGGCTTTGATGCCATTAGCAGCATGCTGGTGCTGTAAGGTGGGACTGGATTCATTCCAGATACAATTTAGTTCATCTGAGACAATTCATACATCATGGTTTGAAGCCATTTTCTTTCCCCTAGTAGTGGTTTGACATGCTGAAAATATTTCTCTGTGTGTGAGCTCTGGAGACTGATGTCTCTTTGATTTTCTCAGGGACCTTGTTTTGTAAAAAGTAAAACTTGTATGCATGAATTTAGTCTTAATTAATTCTTCTTCTTGTATTCTTAATGCATGAGTTGAGATGTTGAGTATCTGATTCAAAACAGTTTCTCAGCTTTTGACAGTTTATCCCACAGTTTCAATGACTTCTTATTGTGCTGCATTGGTTTCAGAATCACTAGCCAAATCCACTTTTGGCTTATTTTTACAGTAGTTGTCACCATATATTATTAATAACATAATTTCTTTCTGAGCATTCATCATATAAATTAAAAATAGAAAGAAGTTCTGAGTACTCTTTATTTGCAGAAAAAAGATTACTAAATTAAGTATGTCCTAATGGAAAAGTGAAGACTTTATGATAACCTAATCAAAAGTCTAAAACTGGAAGTGCACTGATAAAAACTGATTCCCAGAAATTTTAGGTGCTGAAAAAATGATAAAAGCTAAAGTTGATTTAATTAAAAAAGGACAAATTCCAGTAAAAGAGAAAAAATATAAAAATGTTTCAAGTAAAGGGTAGTTGTGAGAAGGCTGTTAGTGTTTGTCGTATTGAGAAAAGAAGGGAGGAGGGGAGTATTAGCGTAAGAAAACTCCTCATCATTAGTATCTGGTATTTTGCTGCATCATCTTGTACTTCTGCAGTTTGCTGCATCATTTCCAGTTCAACTGCAACATTCCTGGTGCTAAGCTGGCATGGTTAGAAATTCAGAAAAGCTATATATATGCAACTATTCTTCTCATACATTATTTCCACATTTTTAATATTTTTATTATTAAATATTCTAACCAAAAGTGTAAGAAATGCTGAGGTTGTACTTGACACTCTGTACTGGAGCACGCCACGCCCCCTCTCCCAGGCAGGACAGGTGAGTATCATTCTCAGAGGGGAATAGCACAACACCAAGTGTCACCCCAGCTGCATTATTCACTGTGGTGTGCAGTGCCCAGGAGTAGATGTAACAACTCAATCTAAAGAAACAACTGCATCTAAAGATTGTCCATTTCATACTGATGGGAAAAATCTGCATCAGGGAACCTGTCAAATCCTTCTAGCCATAGAGGGGCATCAGCTGATTAAAATACTCTGACTCAAGAGTCCCATGTTTTATGTCATCTGTATAAGATTTCTTGTATAAATATTTAATAATTTTGCATCTCTCTTTATACACAACTCAAATCTGATTATCACAACAGAAGACAGGATGAAGTTTATGTTATGGGAAGTGAGAGTGATGATAGGAGAACAATGATCTAGAAAACTGTATGGTTTCTTTCCTAATATTTACTATTTGACCACAGTTGGCTTTGGTTAAAACAGCAAGGCAGTAGATGCTGCCCCTTTGCCTTGGGGAAAAAAAGAGATTTTAGAGATTACATTGTGTAAAGTACACTATAGTAACTAAACTTATTTGTCTAACCAGAGAGTATATGGGCAACACTGACATTTTGGTGCTTTAAATAAGCATCAGCATCTCATGCTGTTCCCAAACAGAAAGCTCTCCTTTAAACTCTCCTTAAAACATATTTTTGTATTTTTGTAAAACATAGAGGTGGAATTGAAATTAGGAACTGAAAAGGTCAAATGTTTGGTTAAATCCAGTGGATATGTCTATTTCTTTTTCTCAGTTGAAACAATAGCCATTACTAGTAAAACTCTCAAAATGTTCTAGAAGTCAGTAAAGCTTTTCACTTGATCTGGAGTACTGCCAAACCCCATATACTCAATCTAAACGTTGTACTTAACTACTGATAAAACTAAATAGCCTTTTGAATTTAATGCTGATATGCCATAAATACGACTGAAACAATAGAAAAGAGGTCATTGGAACGTTTTCTGAAAGTGATTGCATGCTCATGTTATCACTTTCCTCAAAAAATATAGTAGCCTGTGTTGTTTTTCGCAATGCTGATTTTCTTTTTAAAGTTAACATGAGGCAAAACTATTTATTCAAAGAGTTATATTTTACTTTTATTTTTATTTCCTCACTCTTGTCAATTAAAATGTTTTTACAGAGTGTTACCTAGAGGGTCAACTATTTTCTAGATACTGAGCTCTCAAAGAATTATCAAGGTTTACTAAAACTTTTCTTTTGAAAGAGAACTTTGTTGATTTTGATGACTGAGACACCTACAATTTTTAGGTTCAGAACTGAACCAGGAGCTCTGAAAAAGACTCTGACCTAGAGTCAGAGAGAGAGAGAGTGTCTTGTAAAATTTGCATACAAATAGAGTGGAAATCACTGGGTTTCCTGATATTCTTCAGTATTTAGATTATTTGTAGTATATAATGAAAAATTCTTTTAGAGTACTGTATGCCTACTTTATGTCTTATTTAAGTATAATCCTCACTATTTGGCCTAAATAACAGTTAATGGTATTTTTTTTCCTAGCAGTGACTATTCCTTAAATTCAAAAGTAGTTTTACTAAGGTCATTGAGTTTTTTGATTTGCTAGTTAAGAAGATACTCCTGGACTCATTTGAGAAAAAGAAAGGATAAATTACATCAGTAGATATGGTATTGGGAACTGTGTATATTCACAGAAAAAAAAGAAAGGATCACATTCTTCCTAGGAAGAATCATATTAAGATTTTATTTCCACAGTTTGGTAACAGAATGTTCTATTTGAAATTTCTCATTTAGTACTCGCTATACATGGTACTTCAAAGATGATAGAGTCTGTTTCAGTTTGCATATCTGTGGTGTCAGGAAATCATTACAGTGACAATTTTACTTAAAACCTACATTTCTGCCACAGAGAAGAAAGCTGCAGGATGCACACAGATAACACTTTCACGTTTACATTTTGAATGTTAGATATCCCCCATCGGTCTTCTTGAAAAAGGAAAATAATAATAATAAATTCATAGGCTAAAATACTTTATGTCAATTTTTTTTGAATTGGTAAGATTAAAAATGCTTTCAATAGCTATCATATTATTCTCCATCACTGGCTATTATATGTGGCTGTAAAAATGATAATATCTGTGGGCAGTAGTTGTGAGGAACTTCGCACTTTACGGGATCAGCAAAGTAAGCAGATTCTTAACAGCCCAAAGCAGAAATGGAACTCAGAGTATTGAATATGTCCTGTTAATTGGTGTAGATTTGGTTTTGCCATGAGATTCCAAAGGGTTTAAAACTGATAATATTTATGGTAACTACATAATTTGTCAGAAGATAGAGAATTATAGTGTAAAAAAAAATATTTGACAACCTCAAAAAGACTAACAGCTCGCAAGTCTAGAGAATGCAGTTCTGTGGAGCAGTGTATATGCTTCTATCTATAGCTCTCTTCCTAAGCAATTACATCAGAAATGCCAATTTCAGATACAGGAATAATTGACACAAGAGTTCTTATTGGGTAGTTTAATCTGCCCAAATTAAAAACTGAAGATTTAAATCAAGTTTCTGATTTTGAAAATAAATCTGACTTAGTTTTAGCTTAAGAATTAATTGTTAAAAATACTTTTTCAACTTAAATTAGACATGCATGGTTGCTTGTTCAGGTTTTTTGTTTGTTTGTTCATTTGTTTGTTAATTTGTTTTGTTTGGTTGGTTATCTTTGTTAATTATGTCTCTACATAGATTTTTTTACCAAAATATTTCTGACTTCCTTTATACCGTACAGAAACACAATGATAATCTAAGAAGCTATAGAATGTAGAACACTAACTTTTAAAAATGGACCAAATTATTGTGTAAACAAGCCTCTGGTTTTTATACCAATTGTTAAATATCAAAGACAGCAGAATATTTGACAAGTTACATAGATATTCAGTTTCGGATAAGATGTTCTGTTCCAGAATGTTTAAGATGTTTTCTAATTCTCTTCACCACAGGCCTCTAAGAACTAATCTAAATTTTAATGTTAATGATAATACATTTGTTTAGATCAAGTTGTCCCAAATGATATTAGGTGTCTTATAATGTAAGTTACATAATATTTCTGATTTTTTTTTTTTTTTTGATTTATGCTAGAAGTTACATGGGAGGACCAGCAGAAAAAGGTGAATGGTACAATAACTGATGACAAACCATTGCCGAAAAAGAAACACCATTCTGAGACAGGTTTGTCAGGGTTTGGAAAACCACATGAAAGCATGAGACTATAAAACCACATTTCATGCTTTTGTAATGCGTGTGTGCTTTATGTACCTTATTTTTTCACTTTGGTGTGAAACTTTTAGAATGTAGAGACCATTTAGATTACATAGTTCTGTTTTAGAATAGCCAAAATAGATCTGCTTCTGTAAACAATTGTGTTAGAATGCACATGCATTAGAAAAGAAGTGTTCTGGCACAATATTAGACATAGTTTGCTTTTTAGTTTTGAATTTTTTTATGACTTAATATATTTGTGCAAGCCTCAGGAATCCAAGTATAATCTAAAGTGATTCTTATTTAGTTGACCAAACCAAGGTATCTACTGCATGTATGGTGGGAAAATCATCTTCTACAGACTTGAATCTGAAACCTTTCACCATCACACACAGCAGAAATAATGTTCCAGTGTATTTATATTATATATATAATTTTATACAAGCTGCAGTTTATATCTTCATATGTCTGAAGTTCTCAAATCTAAAAAACCTTTTCTTTCCTCCACTCTGTACATGAATGGATTTCTTCTGAAACTAAAACCTATCATAACCTTTCTTTCACCCCAAATGTCAAGTTCAATTATTCATCTCTTTGTTCATACAAATATATAGTAATAAAAAGTAAACCTCTTAATAAGGATGATGATAATAATAGTATTGTTCTGTCTTCATAATCAGAGCATAAAAGGTCCTAATCACATTAATTTGTACACTTGCGAAGGGCAAACACTCTTTAAGGAGTAGAGAAGGTAGGGAGGAGAGAAAAGGAAGGGGAGGGAAAGAAAAGGGAAAAGGGATCTTTATGTTGCAGGTTTCATCCTCTGTTTAAATGTTGATCTACGTCTACTTGAGTGAATGGGGATTTTTAAGTTGCAAGAATTCCTAGGTTCAGTTTTGTGTTGTAAATATCTCTGCTGGGCATATTGTCCCAATCTAGTAACAACCTAGTCTTTTCCCAGTCACACAAATTAAAGTTTACAACATTGGCCGGCTGTGTCACCTCCTAAATTAATACTGAAATCTCACCTACATAATAATATAATACCAATAATATCCAAGTGTTTTGCTTAAGTTCAACTATTGTACAGCTGAAAGTGCAAGACTCAGAACTGAAGAAAAACAGCAAAATCTGGCTTAACTCTAACCTAGGAATTAGACAACCTAGCTGTAAAAGTCTAGATGTGCACTTGCATTTCCTGTTCCCCAACTTTTTGATGCATTAGAAGTTACAGGATAAAACAAATACTGCTTATAAGAGTCAGGATCAGAATGTGATATGTCTTCTTTTCCAGCTGTTCTAACTACTGCATGATAGATTAAAAATACAATGTCTACACATCTGCACTGTTGTCTTTCCAGGGAGAGCTCAGCAGAATAGTGCCTCTGCCATGACTTTTCCCTTATATAGTAGCTAAGTAGGAACTCCATCTCCCAGTTGAGGTGGGCTTAGAACTGTCTTCTAGATAGATAATTTATTTATAGTTATTGGCAGTACTTTTAGGGCCACCTTCTCCATATTTTAGAAAAAGGAGACATTATTTAGATGGCTGCTCTTGAGGCATTCTACATTTTGGAACATGAGTAAAATCTTATAACTGAAAGACAAAAAACAGGCAGAAGAATAGAAATCAGAAACAAATACAAACAACTAAAAGTTCTCACTTTACAGGTGTTCTGTATATTAAAATGTTAGTTATCTGATTTCTATCTATTTTTTCTTTCGGGAACAGAACCACTGATTTCCAGTGAATACACAGAATTTGTTTGAAAAGCCACAGTCTCGATTGTCAAAGTCTAGAATAGATACAAAGTTAAGTAAAAGTTTACAGTTCCTAAGTCTTTCTGTGAGGGCTGATGCCTGATAATTGCATAACTTCTGTTTTCACTTACATTATCAGTAATGTCTTCTGCATGGGATGATGATACACGAGGCAGAAACATCTGAGTGGTTCTGACCATTCTGCAATGGGCACGAAATGTCACATCCCTCTATATTCCTGAGATGCTTTTCCAAACTGAATCTGTCAAAAAACCTTATGTACTTCAGTGGTAGGAGTGGAGTAATGCAACTTCCAGGACTGGCATAATCTCTTATGGGTGCACACTGTTCCTTGTAGACATCCCTATATGATTTCAAATGAGGCATAGTAGTTAGGACATCTAGAAGAAGGTGCCATAACACTGTACTCACATCTGGATGTTGAGCTATATTATATCTATGGCCATGATCTAATTGTGATGCAGACTGACAGAACCTACCTAAGAAAGCTTCAAATTCCTTGAACCTTTACAATGTGGGATTTACCCTCTGCACAGAACTGCACTTTCTTTCATCTGAGAATGCTTTATATGTTCTGTCTGCACAGAAAACAGTGAAGCAATACTAATAAAACTTAGTCCCTGAATGCAGAGGGTGCAATGGAGACAAGGAGGAATAGGGACACCTCGTATTGTTGTTCCCCTGTTTTGATTGCCTTTTCATCTGTTGATGAGTTTTCTGATATGACCTTTATGAAAGCTGATACTGACTTTAAGTGCAGTTTATCTGTTAAGAATTTCACCTAACCAGTGACATGGAAATAGCCATGGCAGTTTTATAGCTAAGAAAACCTGTAAGGACAAATAGGCATTGACTGCATGAGTACCATGAGTGAAGAACTGAGATCTGTGAGCAAATTGTAGAGAACAGCATAAATAGATAAGGAAAATAATTTCAAACCCCAGAAAAAGAACAGTAATACTGTACCCTGTAAAACATTAATATTTAAGAAATATGCATAACTAGTAATGGGAGTAGCAAATTTATTGGAGCACAATTGAAGGTCATTAAATAACATAGGAAAATGGTTCTTGTGTTGCAGACTTTCAATAGAAGATGATGATAAAATTTCTTGTCCTGAGTATCAAAAATCAACATTTTTGGTTTTTTAACAGTATCTTTAAGCTCTAAGTTCTGATGCAATTTGCAGAATTAGCGTTATACATATTTCAAAGACTCAATTGTATTTATGCAAGATTTTGAAGGATTGGAAGAGTAAAACTGCAGAATCGTGGGTAAGCATAGCATAAAAATTCAAGCAATATATTGAATCTGTGCTTTCCTTTAGCTGATGTCAGCACTCTGTCAGAGAATACTGGATTCTAGGACAACACTAAATGAAAAAGCATGAGAAACTGTTACTTGTTCATACCTGATATTATTAAGTACCTTCAGCACTCACCACTGCATCTGAGTTGTAATAGATGGTATTTGAAAGAAAGTGAATAAAACTCTGGTCCTCTAATCAGATTTCATTTGTCAGTGAGAGGAAAAGCAAAAAAAGTACAGTACGTTGAGCATGCAAACATTTTCACATGGTTTTGCATTTTTATATGTGAGGTCTTAAGAGAAGAAGTTGAAAAAGAAGGCTGTGTATAGAGAATGTGTCCTGTACTGGTACAGATAAGGCTAGGCAGGATACTGTTTTTCTTAAAAAGCAATTATTTTCATCAGTATCATCACTAGCATATTTTGAATCCATCAAGGTAATTAAAACAGAAAAAGCACACAGTTTAGGGTACCATGGCAGAGATACTAATTTCTGTTCCCTGTCTCACAGTCCAAAATATTGGAAGTTGAATGCGGTCTAGCAACCTGTGTCTCCATCCTGGGATGATGATGCAGAAACTGCCTTTGTAAGATAGCAAAGAAAACAGTATTGGCTTTCCCCTGTTTTTCCTGCAGAGAGGCAGTAGATTTGATGGCTATTACCTGAAACCATCCTGTAATGGGTTTCATTATCACTGGCTCTTGAGAACATTGCAGCATCATTAAATATCCAACCTTTGCCACAGAAACTTTTGATTTCCAAGGAGCAGTAGAAGAACAGAACTGTGAGAAAGTGCTGACATATATTAATATTATTGAACAAACGGACACAGGATAGTTAGAATGGATTTATAAATCTTGGACTAGAATTAAGTAAAAATTGAGTGTCCTTGTAATTATTTTGGCAAAAGACATAGTTCTGTAATATGGAAGTAAAACAGAGTTTTAAAGAAATCATAGCAATGGTGTGAACACATCAGAAAACATAAAGGTAATGTGTGCTTACAAATGATAAGTCTTTAGGTGGGTAGATTTGCTTTCAATTTAAAGGGAATCATGCTTATTATTATCTGTGGAACATTTAAGTCTCTCTCCTCGGTAGGACTACGCCTTGACACCTACGTAGACAAAGACTTTCAGAAATCTAATTTTATATAATGAAAACTAATTGTAGCTTATCTATTACATGAATTCAGTCGCAGTGTGAAAACAGTAGTCAAAAATAATTCAAGATTGCATTTATTTTAATAGAAGATTTTGGTCAGAATTGAAAGTATGAGAGATTGAAAATTATGAAAAGGGAGATATGGTTAGAAATGGGTTGGAAAAGGCAAAGTAATGATAGGATGGAGAGAGAGGTGATTGTCTTTTCAGGATTCATAATTTTTCCAATCCAATGTGTAACTGTTGTGCATTAATATTCTGAAGTGTTACTATTTTTTCTTTTTCCTCCTTATAAAATTACCATGTGAACTTAATTCAGAGAAGCAAAAGAATAATAAAAATAATTTTTTTTAAAAAAGCTCTCTCTGGATTCTTAATTTAGTTTATCTCTTGAGACTTATGAAAAAGTTATGCCATCTATGTGGTTTAATTTGAATTAGAGAGTTTATGATACTGAGAATATTTGCAATTTCTTCTTCTGTTATTTTCTACTGTTGTCATTACTATCCTTGTCTTTGGATAAGAGTAAGATTTTTCGTATTTACTGTCTTTACCTCTTGTGTTTTTTATATAGTGTATATTACATAGTCTATTGACATCTCAATGTGGTAAAATATCCTCTTCATCTAAACCTTCTGCTGACAAATATTTGTACTCTTAGCTTTTCTATCTACTCTTATATATATGTATCCTTAGTATTGCAGAATTTGAATGGTGTCAGGGGATATCTTTCCTGAGAGTTAAATGTATTATATCAGTCTTCAGGTCTAATCACATCCAGATTAATGACATGTAATTATGGAACACACAGACTCTATGGAGCATTTCTGTCTTAGAGTCTCTTCTGTGTTTTATGATGCTTATTTGATTGTACTATTGCATATCATATTTTGTGAAGTGTGTTCAGAAATGAGACTTTTCAAATCTGAGTTTCTATTTGCAGTGAAAGATCTTTGGTTCTTAGGAAAAGATAAAACTGAAATTAAGAAAACACTTGAGAAAAAAAAAGGAGTCATTAACTTACATCTCTCTGCCCTCTGCTGCTTTAAGAATTTTATTTGTATGTTCTCCATGTAAAGTTTTTTTGAACACTGAGTTCCTAAATACTTCTCTTCAATGGGTGACATTACTTACAATGAACAATTCTGTGCCAAAGAATGATAAAAGAGATGGTACTTATTTTGAGCAGGTTTCAGACTTGAAGTTTTCGTTAACTTTTTATGTTTATTATTTTCCTTTGTTTCCAAATCTGTATATAGTAGTACATATTACTTTCATACATCGAGATGAGCAATTGATGTAAATAAATGCTAGTTCCACAAAAAAAGCAATAACTAAAAATGGAGACTGCCTATTGATGTCATATAAATTTAATAGAATTGTTGACATTGTTTTATTCTTGGATTTAGATGTATTGCTATCAAAAAGATTATTTTGTAGGTTAAAAGAACAGAAACACAGAATTTTCTAACTATTATTTGAGATTTATGGCATGACATCTTAATCAGGAGAAAATTGATTCACATAAGTCCTATAGTTTTTAAATAATCAGTCTATTAGTACTTTCTTCTCCACATCATTATTTGAAAGAAGTTGGTGCATTACCATGCCACAACTTCTACTAATTCTTTAATATTTCCAACAATAAATGCAAAAATATTATAATCCATTTATCTCAACAGAAGAGGTATCATTTGATCAGGTATCCACAGTGAGATGGCAACTATTATCTTCTTTTTTCCCTCTGGCTTCTATTAGAATTATTCTTCTACTATGTTTGATAAGTAACAACCTAAAACTGAAAAAAAATTGTAATTAAGAATGATTTTTGCTTGCCATTTTGATATGTAATTTTTTTTTATAACAAATACTTGAGGACTTTTTAAAATGCTACTTTTTAAAAGTATTGTGATGTGTGACTGATATGCATGCAAATATGGGTCATTTGATTCTAAAATATTCAAAGAGAGCTTCCTTGCTATTCAGTTGTGTCTGTCTGGCATTACTAGAATACTTTGCATTATCATAACAGGCATGTTCCAAGTTTGGAAAGAATGTGTTTCCATACTTTGAAAATTTATAGAGAAGGATTTCTCTTACTGCACTGTGTATCTCTAAGCTGCTAGTTCTTATGGATATTAAAAATAATAAACCAAGGACAGTGGGATCTTAATGGAGACTTTCTAATAACTGGTTTTGCTATAGTAGGAGTGCTCACTTCAGGGCTATATATATGTAACATAAAATATTTTCAGAACATTTTGAATAATTTTAGATGTGTTTTGGTGGTGCTAATAATGCTTTATTTAATTATTTAGCACTTACAGCAATTATAGCTACATTGTATTAGTGTGAGTGTCACATGACACGGAGAAGTAGATTTTTCTATTTGCTTATTTGTGTTTCTTCCAATGGATTCTTTGTACTTGCCCAGTGAAAAATATAAAAAAAATATTTATACTCCATTATTGTTTTTGACATGCAAAGACATAGCAGCCTTTGTCAAAACTGACAGCTGCTATGCTTTCACACTACGTATCTCATATATAGCACTAATGTGTGTTCATTCTGTAAGCAAATTTAATTGCCTAAAAATGCATTCTAATTATGCATGTTTCAAGCTGCTTGGTTTTGCAACAATTTTGGTACAGTCTTGGCATTTGATAGTAGATTAAAATATAATCTAGCACTACAATATAAAATCATTTAAGTATAGAAGGCAATGGTTATCAGATAAAATTTAGTGTTGTCTTTAATTTTGTTTTATTGATTTATGTTGCTTATTCTAATTTTGCATTTTTTCAATGGTATCTTGATATTGACTGTAAAATGCTGATAAAATTATAGATATTTTTGTGGTGTGTAAAACTTTGTGGACTTCTTTATCAAGTATCTTCAGTGCTAATAATTTATGAGCAGTGTTTTGTGACTCATTAGGAAACTGCATGTTGGAATTAGACCAAGTTTATAGATTTTTTTTTTCTGTTTCTGATGATTTTTGAGAGAAAACATTTGTTCTGCTAGCAACAGTGGCTTCACAGTTTTTTGTAATTATTATTACTTTTCAAGATGAATTCCTCCCATTCTTTTGCAACAAATAGATTTTCAGTAAATAGCATGGCACTATCCCTCAGATGTTTTCCATGTCTAAAATGGCAGTCTGCTTTCTTTTGAATGTGAAGTAATAAAGTAATGAGATAGTTGCTTTGGCATTTAACTTGCATGCATTTGTAGTAAGTTAGACTTCTCTGAGATGAGATCAGCATTGGTTCTGAAAAAGTATCCTGAATTGACCATGAGACCTAATAGGTATACACTTTCTTTTCTCACGTTCTGTATTTTGGTCTTGATAATTTTGCCTTTGGCAGAGTTTACAACAATGCAGTCCTTTCCAGAGTGTGTTATGTGGATTCTGAAATGTCTGAGCTTGTACATACATTTACAAAACAAAAATTATTTTCTGTTTTGGGTATCTGAAGTTTGGTTCAGCATAAATTACAATAATCTAATGATTGAAAAATCTAATAATAGAAGTCGCTTGGACATTAAACTGAGTGTTCAATACTTGAAAGAGGAAAATAATATTTGCATTCAAGTAGATAATGTTCAAAAAATTGAACAGCCATGGACGAAAGTATTTATGCTAGTTAACATACCTTTTACTATCCAGCTTTCTCTTCAGCATCATTGCAAGGATTGACTTTTCTGTCAATTATAACTTTTATTATTTCCTCAGCTCCTATACTAACTCTGTCTTTACTGTTCTTTTCCAACAACAGTAGTTTAACCACTTCTCTCTCAGCTTTCTTTTTTCTTCTAGTGTCTTTTATTTTTTTCTCCACTTACTAACTCTGCTCTGCAGATTTCTCTCTAAAACAATTTTTGGCCCTTTCCCTCAGTGTCAGTTTTAACCTTCTGAATACATCCTCTCACGCCCATCTCCTTTGTCTATGTCTGTACATTACACGATGTGATCACAGAAGAAGCGGAATCATCAAGGAGAACAAACTCAGGTCTGTCTCTTCTACTGCTTTTCTCTGTGTTTTTTTTTTTCATTTTACCTTTTCTATAGATTTTATCACAGCTCACCTCACATACTTTTCCCTCTCTTCCCCCTCAATATACTGGCAAAATATTGTCAAAGTGTAAGAATTTTAGTTTAAGAAGCTTATGTAATTTCTATTACCTATAAACTGTGTACTCTCTAAAGAGTGATGAAAGGTAACTGATGACAAGTAGGCTATACCTTACAACGTTAAACTGATTTGATTTCTATCATGTCAGTTCTTATTTCTCATCTCAAGTCATCTGAAAATTAGCCTTTAAAGTGCCAGCTAACACATAAAAACAATCTATAATTAGTTTTATTTATGTGTTTGAAAACTGCTACAAAAACTGTGGAAACTCTTATATAACTAGTTCTTTTTGACTCTGGGAGGTTATAATTTCAAAACTGAATAATTTCAGGAAGTTAAATTTCATGCATTGGAATTTCAAACTTCGTTTTCTGAATAAAACTTGTTTCAGTTATAAGTATAGTTTTTAGTGAACAAAAGCTCTTTTCTCATGCCAAAAAGTGTAAATCAAAAAGTTATGATAGTATGGGAGCAAGAAGTCAAAACACTGAAGTTCTCACTTGACTGTATTGTTTATGAGGTTTTTATTTCATCTTATACATTACTTATGCTTTCTTTCATAACAAATTTTAATCTGCCGTTTTATCGAATTTTCCATGTACTTTATATACTGGCAGAGAAGTAACATCTATCAAGGCATCCTAGCTCTGAAAATGCAGTATTTGTTCACACCCCCCTGCTTGTTCACTTGTGGTATGTAGAACAACAGCGAAATTCCCCATATTTAAGTTAAATAAATTCAGCTATAAAATTTCAATTTTACAATTACTTTGTAAAAGCTTTAATTAATTTCCTAATTAATTTTCCTAATAATTCCTGTAATTAATTTTCCCAACAAATTAGAGGAACCACTTGGATTCCATTTAGGTTAGTAAATCTGGAGAAGTTTTGAGGTACATTGCCTGGTCCTTTAAACTTAGGTGATATTTAGTGAAACATTTTTGTCTTTTCTCTACTATGACTGGCTCCTTCAGAGCTCAGTTTTACCTTTCTTACTGGTCTTGTCCTAAGCAGAATCATAGATAATATTTCCAGAATCTTGGAGATGTTATTTGCTGTGGTTTTCATGTTAAACAAATCTCAAGATAGAGAATGTTAAAATTACAGGGTAAAAAAAGTTGAGTATGGATAGGGAAGACAGCTGGCAGGGTTTTCTGAAATTGCACCTTTGTAAATCACTACTATTAGGAATTAATAAATTATGCTGTAGAAAGACTGAGTTTACTCACCTTATGCTTATGATTCATTGCCAGTTCCTGTGCAGTGATTCTGAATCTCTTTTATGGCAAAAACGGAGTTAGAAGATTGGGTGACCCATTTCCTATCTGTTCATAGTAAAAGCTGTGGGCCTTTTTATTCAAACACCTTCCTCTGAGTTACTGACTTAATCAATATATTAAATCAGAATATGGAGTCAGTCCATAGCTGTCTTGGTGTTGGAAGAATTCAGACCTTGAAATGATCAGAAAAACCCATGTATTCTCATCACCTGTTTTTCTTGAACGTATGTAAGCAGGTAATACTGGGTATTATTAAATTTTTTTGACATTGCAATTCTTCAAAACACTAGTTAGCTCACAGTGTTAAGTAAATATATTAGACACTGGTGAATTTAATTGTCTAGCACACAAATGCAAAAGCATGATCAGTGCTACAGTTGCAGTAGTTGTTATTACTGCCCTTAAACTCAGGAGAAAATTGTGTGTATAATAACATATTTTCAGATGTACTTTTGAGAAGGTACTCTTCCGTGTTTGCCTTAGTAACAAAATAGGTTACGTGTTTCAGTACGAGGCACTTGGAACGCAGCTAAAAAGCAAGGGTGATATTTCACAGTCATACTTTAGAAAAAAAGTGTTTTCCCATTGTTTTAGAATTTGCTTTAAGGAGTGTGAATCTAGGATTATCACTTTACAGGTTTTCTTAGGAAATGGTTTCACATAGTTTATTTATCATGGTTTATTTTTCATGCTACCAAGCATTCATATATTCCAGAGAATTAGCTATTGATTTTAGGTTATTAGACCAAGAAGTCTTGTGAAGCTAAATATCTGAATATGTTACAATTGTATGGACAGAAAAATGTTGCCATTTCCTCTCTCTGGATATTATAATCTATAATTGTAAAAAATATTTTTTCCTTGAAGAAATCTAGATTTTTTATTTAAAAGTTTTATGAAAGTGTGTGCAAAGCTTTTGCTGTATATTGCAGGCACAAAAACAAAATCAGAAAGATAAGCAAAAATATTTTCATATAAATTTTGTTATCTGAGAGCAGTCAAGCTTGATAGCATCCTTAATGATTAAACCCTGTTTTTCTTGGGTGAAGGAGGAGCTTTGCAGTGCAGGGTTTTCACAAACCTGCTTTGAGATGCAAGGTTTTCATATTTTTCGAATTAATATGTTTCATAGGTTTAGATATTGTGAAAACTGTTGAGGACATGTGTGCCTGTTCACATCCCTATGTATTCATGAAGAATACTTCCATTCAGGAGAAGTGGAAATGAGCTCCTTTCTGCCCAAGAGCCTTAGTGAGATGCAGACATCTTTATTCTCATCTGTAAGATGGGTTAGACCAGCCACTTATCCTTGTGCCAAAAATTACTGACAATTGCATGTAATACCTACTGTGTTCTTCAACCACGTGAAATACAGAGAACATTCTTCAGAATTACAAAAATTAATCTAGCTGACTCAAGTAATGCCCAAAAAAGGATCATCAAAACATTGGAAAGGTGGATCCATGCCAGTACAAAGGCAGTCATTGCACATACAGCAGAAATAGTGCTGACTAATTAATTCTAGGTTGATTTCAGGATGAGAAGGAGTATCATAGTAATGCCCAGGCATTCTAAACTTTCTAAGGTGGATGGAAGTTAGAAGACAGTGGGGACTGTTCCATTTCTAAAGGGCCATAAAAGGCAGGGAAATAGATATTGAAGTCCTTTTTTTGCAACCTCTGGCATAAAACTGTCATGTTAAGAGCACACAAAGGCTTGATTAGAGTTTTTGTTAACTTTCAGAGTGAAATTCAAATAGAGAAGGGCTTTGAAATATCATTTTTTTCTGTGCTTTATTATGAAGTTTCTTTGTAATAATATGATTGATGGAAATGAGGCCTACAAAAAGTAACAAACACTATTGAAGATAAGTGACCAAATTTGAAGAGCTCATAGATGTGGACAGTGGAGGGCCAAACAGTGAAAGGGTGTGGCAAATTCACTATAGGAGAAAACAAAGACAAAAAATGGTACAGTTGAGAGTGTTAAAAAATTAACTGCAGTAGCAGACGAGGAGCACAGGTTTTTAAATTCATTCTTACAGAACCATGAGAGGTTTTTCAAGTCTCGCTAGGGTGAATCTACTGTGATGTACTTACTCTTTATAAACAGAACATGACACCCCTCTGCTTTTGAGTTGTTATTATTATGGTCAGTATTTTGTGACACACTTTTCTTTAAAGAGCAGGATGATGCCTTGTTCTGTTTCCATTTTCCTTATGTTGAAAAAACATTTCTGGGTAGAATTTGTAACATTTTAGCACAAATATGATTAAATTACTTGTGCATCTCTGAACACTTCTGTGATATTTAGTTTGACAGGCTTATTTAAAATCTGATGTCTGAGACTGTGAAAGAGACATTTAAAACATCTAAGATCTGTATTTGGTCAACAAAATCCAAAAGGTAAACTACAAATTCAGTCTAATTTTGTAAAATCTGAATTCAGTCTGTAGGTACTTAGCATAGTAATAGATGTATCATACTGGGGGGCTGGGAGGCTCTTTGTCCTTATTTTTATTTTGTTTAGAATTATATCCAGAAACCAAAGACTTACAAAGTAGCCATCTGTACTAAACCACAAAAATAAAGGCTGATGATCAGTCTGCTGAAGCTAAAATAGTAAAACCATCAGATTATGTAATTTAAATGACAGCATAATTTTGCAAAATGATTGGTAGTTTAATTTGTAACTATTCTGAGTTCTAAATGCAGGTGATGATTTTGTGTTCTTTGGTTAAACCTTTGACCATTTTTCTAGTTGTTGAGATGCTAATGAAGCTGTCTTGCTTCTTTAGATGGCTGAAGAATCTCTGTTAATACCTGTTAGCTTTTCTGAAAGCAGAGGCATAATTATTATCAAATGTTTATGCCTATAATTGGAAGTGGCTGTAACAGAATGTGAAATTCTCCGTTATGCTGTGGAGTGTGCCAGTGGTGGGAATTCTGTGGTTGGAAAGCTTCACAACAAGACTGTGCTCAAGTTTTCCTGAAAACCATGCAGAGTTTATAATGTGGCTGATCTGAATGGATTTTTATGAGTACAGAATATAAGGGTCTACTGACCACTCAGATATTTTTCTTTTACCCTTTGAAAATCCTATTTCATGTCATTTATATAGGGAGGATGTGCCAGAATTCTTGGGAGAAGCAAAATGGGATGTTTTAGCTGATATTTGACTTACTACTTCTTCCTTCCATGCTTTTTACACACAGGCCTCAGTATTTTATGAAAGCCACCAAAGTGTGTGTACGCCTTTGTATGAGGCAGCACAAAAAATATCACTAGCTACCCTGCAAAAATCACCTTGGAAAAGGATCTAGGCAGCGTAAAAAAAGGACTAGCCATAGCTTTAATAATCACTTTAATACATATGCAAAATAGAACTTCCCAGGTTGCTTCAAAAGATCTTTGTCCTTTACCATCTACGCTGATCTATACCTAATGATGGAGACCTTAGCTGACCCTGTCAATTTATAAACTCAGGATTGTAGGGATTCTTTAACTTCTCTGTTTAGATCACCACGCTATTTTATTCAGTTCTTTTACTAAACGGTGCCATGTATTCTGCAAATAATCCAAAGAAACATGGTTAACATGCTTTTAGCAGTGTGATAAAAATTTATTTAAGTGGTGAGAAATGTCCCCCGGGTTTTAGTCTTTCTTTAGAGTGTTAAGCTTGAAACCAACAAGAAAAAAAACAACAAAACAAAACAGAAAAGAAAAAAGCCATCAAGCAATCCTCAAATAGAAAAGAGGAATGTGAAGCCATGTTCCCTGCTAGGAAGCTGGCTGGCTGAAATAGTCTTCTTTTGAGTATGCCCTTTTAAGGACAATATTTGACACTTTAGTCACATTTGAACAGTAATATTAAGTATCAAGAATATGTAAGTAATATTAAAATTGAACACTTCAACAGTCATTAAGGTTTTTTTTCTTTTCATTCAGACTGTGATGTGGATCACAGACTTGGAAAGAACTTCTTTGCTGCAACAGTACCTTTTTTATGTTTGCCACAAATTGGACATAAAGGCTCAGAGTGAAGCTGAGTAACCATATATATCACAGCATCTGATACTTTGCTAAACCTGTACCAGTTAAGCAGTTATATTTTTACAGTGTTGAAAGCCAGAATGACAAAATTTAGAGCTAATTGCTTAGAGGTAGAATTGGAATTGAATAGCTCAGCAAACAGGGGAAAATGTACTCCTTTGAGTACAAGATCTCTACCTGGCAAGTTTTGATGTTCAAAGCAAATACTTCTACATTTTACATTTTACTTTTAGGATACAATCTTCTTTCCTTTGCCTGATTTGATAATAGGGCTATGAGCATGGAGCAGGGGCATGAGTAGAAGCTGTACAAGGAATGACTGAGCTGGCTTGGTCTGTTCAGCCTGGAGGAAACTGAGGGGAGACCTCATGGAAGTCTACAACTTCCTTGTGAGGGGAGGAGGAGGAGCAGACACTGATCCCTGCTCTGTGATCCAAGTGACAGGAAGGCAGGGAATGGCCTGAAGTTGTGTCAGGGGACCTTTAGGTTGGATATTAGAAAAAGGTTCTTCACCCAAAGGGTGGTTGAGCACTGGAACAGCTTCCCTGGAGGTGACAGCACCAAGCCTGACAGAGTTCAAGAGGTGTTCAAACCATCCTCTCAGGCACATGGTGCGACTCTTGGGGCTGTCCTGTAAAGGGCCAGGAGTTAGACTCAATGATCTTATGGGTTCCTTGCAGCTCAGAATATTCTGTGATTTTGTTTCAGGGATTTTTTTTTGAATAAAATTGATTTTCCTATATTCTCATGAATAGCATTTCAAGAGAAATCTCTAGAAAGAAATTCAGCTAGCATTTTTGGAAGTACTTTCCCCAAGTTAGGGTAGTACATGTATATTTGATTTTAAAAATAAAATTTTATTTAATAATTGGACTACTTTGAGAAATCAGACTCAATATTCAATAAAGCACATAAGTAGAGGAGCTAATTTGTACACTGTAAAAATAAAATTCCTAGTCATATTGCTGATATTAAGTGTCTGCAAATATGAAAAATAGAAGGATAAAATCTTTTATGTCATTGTCATAATGACATAAGAGAATCAAAGGATATGCCATTGACTTATCTTTTGCCTAAACTCAGAAACAAACATAGAAGTTCCATATCTGTCTCTTGCAATGACATGAATGTCCTCCAGCATTGGAAGCCTCAATTTTTTTTTCATTCCAGGCAAGGAAGTCAAGATTTATTTTAGGCCTCTGTTCAGTTTATGCAAATCTCATTCACCTGGATCCCAGGTGAGAGAGAAGAGAAAGGTCAAGGCAGAACCAGGATGTAACCTTAAGTTAAGAGCACTCAGCTGTGAGAGAAGGGAAAAATCCTGGGAAGAGGACTATAAAGCTCAGTACCTCCCAGCTGTAACCTTAATGCTGTAGAGTCAGGCTGCCCCTTATCTTCACCAGGAAGCCAGCAAGTTTGAGCAAGTGTTCAATACTGCCATCAGTATCCATGACTAGGGAGAAATCTGCTATCCTGCTTCTTCTGGGGAACTGTTATTCTATCACGTACGGACACTGACATGTTCTGTTCCAAGGAACTTGGAGTCCCTGCTACGTGAGACTTCTTGGCGTGAGGTGGGTGAAGTCTGATGGGGCCCTGGCACCTCCAGATACTCATCAGAACAGCAAAGCTCATTGAGTTAAGGCATTTCCAAGAAAATCGAGGTCATTTTAGATCATGTTTAGTTTTGACAAGTCTACTCTTGAATCAGGCTCTTATTAAGAATTCTTTTCTATTAATTTTATCTTCCAGATATGTGTTAGTTTCTTAGATATCTCTCAGATATATTAGGACCAGTTAGAAAGAACAGGGAGTTAGACCATGTGAGCATGGCCGTGTCTACTATCAAATGAAATGTCAGTGGTCATTATAATAGCAATGTCTACTGTGGTGATAGAAGAAGGTTTTGAGAGAGAATATTTTAGAATTTCAGTCTCTCTATATCTATAGTCATCTCTACATTTCATCAATATACTTAAATATATCTGTATTTTGATTAAGCTGAAAACATACAGTTATTTTCTGTAATGTGCAGAAATGTCTCCTTCATGAAAGCATTGATTTATTTTCTCCAAAGTGTATAGTTCTGAAAAAAATTAGTTCTTGAATTGAGATCATTACGCCACAGGATACAATATATGCTTTTCAGTTTGTAAACCAAGGTTAAATCAAGTAATGTGGAAAAATACTGACTAATGTGATTATACTGGTAATATTAAAAAAAATCAGATCAAGATTTTTTAGGAATGACTGGTGACTTTGTCTTCTCATATTATTCAGTCTGAGACATTTTAAAATAATCTCATAGTGATTTATGGGTTTTTAGCAGTTTCAAGACATTAAGACTCCTTAGAGCTTTTTTGTTTTGAACACATTACAAATAAAAGCATTAATTACTTTAGTATCAACATCCTCAACCTGCTCTGAATTCTTTTAGAGGTTATGACTAGGTCCCTAGCTGCAGTGAAGATCTTAGCTGCTGTGAAGTTAATATTGTTTTACTCGTTAAAAGGATAATACCAATTTTGTTCAGTTATATTGCTTCCACCAAGTGAAATCTTTCTCAATTCAATCTTCTGTCCTTTCTAGTACTTCTTCAGACAGCTCTTCACAATACATCTGAAACCTCAGTTTGAAGAGTAGGATCCACTGTGTTGACCTTTCTACTAAAAATCTAAAGAATATACCTATTGTAGAGATTTGTCATGGCACTTCTAAAATTCAAGAATCTAATACACTTTTGTGTTTGCTAATACTATGATATTAATTTCTACAATCCCATTTGGAAATATTTTTCTATGTAATTTTTATACCTAGAACAAGAATGAGTGTAAGTTGGCTAGGTTTCAATCTTCTTTATTTTGACAATGTATTTATTTAAAGATTTGTGTTTGAAAGACATCCAGACAAAAGGATGAAGGGACTTCTAGACATCTTAAAAAAATAATTACCCTATATAGTATAAGATTTCTGTATTAAGATAATATTTAGGCAAAGATTTCATTATGCATATGGACTAACTTAGAAATGTGATCATTCTCACTGAGCTCAAGCTCAAGGGTGTTTTAATGACTCAATTCACTTTCCTCTATTATGCACTATGTTGGATCAGTGGTATTGCTATCGAATTGCTTTCTGCTTTAGAAAGTAATGCGACAGCAGAAGACATTGCATTTGTACGTTTTATATTGGTCACAGCAATTTAAAACTAAAAAAAAGTTAAAGTAATTGAAAGGTTGAAAAGCAAACAAAACTATCATTCTCAGTTATTTTCTTAGCAGTATCCACATAGAGTAAGGCCAGGCTGCCCAAAGACCAACTCAGAAGAATGCAAAAAAAGCCTTATTCAAAAATGGTATAGAGTACAAGGCAGGAAAGGTCAGGGAATGAGCGAAGTTCCAAGAACTGATTTAATACCCACTAATTTCTGGAAGTGTAGGTTTATGACCTGCCATATCTGTTTCCCATTAATTTGCCTAATAGTTCCTCTAGAAATTGCCAGCAGAACAATAATCTTGATCCCACACATGATAGGAAGCCAGATCCTGTTGAAGTGTAGCATATTATTTATGCTCTCTGCAGGAACATATTTTTCCTTCTTATGATTCTACCTTGCTGAAGTATGATTTCTCTCGGAGTTTGACTTCATCCTCTGCTTTGTGTCCCACCTACAAAATGGTATTTCCTTAAAATACAACAGCTCTGTTTTCCTCTTCAATCTGTGTACTGTAAATTAGATCATAATTTCTTGAGCAATCCTCAATAACCAATAACCCTGAAAAAATATTTAGTTCTAGTAACACATACTATTTTTGGTGTGTAGCTTGGGGGCTGTTGCTCCATATTACTGGGATTGTTTTAATTGAATTTAATATAATTTTGAAAAGGAAACAGTTAATGTATTTCTAATTAAAGTAAATTTCATCTGACTTAAAATTATTTCACATTATTTACCAAAACTGGATTTCAGATTCTTTAGGGACTGCCAAATAATTTGATAGGGATCCAGTGTATTTTCATTTCTTTGTGACAGACGAATGCCCTGAGCCATTTACAACCTTTGATATGTATTCACAGTATTTGTTAGCATCAGTCAGCTGAGTTTATGTGCATGAACTGGGTTCTTAGTATTGATTTTAGTGTCTTTTGTTCTTCATAATTTTTAACTCAAAGAAAAGTTACAGTAATATCATTATTAAACCTGTATGAGAATTGATTAAACCAAATGAAGATTTAAAGTAATTGCCAAAACCCATTCTGACACATTCAATTTTTATGCCTGAACCATTAGACTGTATCTGGTGTGTGCGCTGCATAAAACCTACAGCACAAGCAAATTTGTTTTACTTCTATTTTTGTGTCATCCCAATCAAGGAAACTGTAAAGTAACTCTGCCTGACACCTGCCTTGCTCTCTCTTTCTTGAGTGGATTAATGATTCTGGAAGTGCACAAAATATCCATGGGTTCCCTTCAGTAAATGTTCAATAAGAGTACACAAATGTATACACTAGCATGCAGTGAATATGCCTCTAGATTTAGAGCACCATACTTGGTTGGTTGACTAAATTCTTCAAGTTATGTTAATTTGATGAATTTTGTTAATGTTTTCCTTTTTAATGCATTTTTATATTACTTTTATTATTATTTCTGCTTTTTTTTTTTTTTCTCTCCCCCTCTTTTTGCTTTACGTATTGCTTTCATTTGTTTGTAGAAGAAAAGAAAACAGATCCAGAAAATGGGGATACAGGTAGGGTGATTTATTAAAAATATTTTTGTGTTTTTCCCTTAAATTCTTTGGTCTGTTATGTTTAAGCAAACATGTAGCAAAGAGTTTGAGTGCAATTTTGATGTATTTTGTGGATTTCAAAATAGACACTAGGAAATGGAAACTAAGAAAGGGCTTTCCCAAATGTATTTTCTTTGCTATTTTAAGGGTGTCAAATAAGGGTGAGAAATGGTAAGAAAGAGACCAGAATCAGCTAAATGCAGATGTCATACACTTTAAGACCTCTGTTCTGTCCTCCCCTTTCCAGACACAGAGCGTGCTCACCTGCACACATTTTTCTGTCCTATTACAGGTTTCTGATTTCCAAAATATCAGTGTTACTTTAGTCCCCTCATCATGAATTTTTTTCTCCTGCCTTAGTGGCTGTGCCTCCCAAATTTTCTATCTCTTTTGTCCACATGTATTCAAAACTAAATCTGTTCTAATATTATAAGGGAAACTCCACTCTTCCGTGCCAGATTCCCTTTAACTCTTTGTGCCACAGAAGCCCCACTGTACCACAAACTCCTCTTCCAAACTCAGACCCTGGTATAGGATCTCCATCACCAGCATCTCTAGGAATTAAATGGTTTAATAAGTCCCTCTGGATAAGACAATGAAAGAATTAAGGAGCAGAGGTCCCAGCTGGTTTTATTTTTATTTTTAACCAGATAGGTTTGCCCTAGGCTGAGATGGATGCTAAGGCCAGTTTGTTGTCCTTTTTGTCTCTCCTGTAGATCATAGGCTGAAGAGTCTTACCCTAGAGAGTAGCCAGTATTTGACCTGAAGACCCAGAAACAGTCTTTAGCTCAAGACTGAATTCAATGATTCCTTATGTCCTTGTAAAACTGTGACCCAGTGAGCAGCTGAGGGGTTAGGAAAAGTTAGGCATTAACCAAATTGCTGATTACAGCCCTTCACTTTAGTGGTGAAGTAGCTGAATCTTATCTTATTCCATCTTTGCTTATTTTAAGTATAAAACATGAAAATAATGTCTTTTATTTGAGGCTGAAGTAGTGATTTTAATGCCTGAGTCCTGTTGTAGGAATGGAATTAGACAGCCACCATCTAGACCATGGAAGGAATTATGTGGATCAATAGGGCTTATCCCTAGCTTCCACTTCAGTAAAAGAATCAAGCAGAGTTCCTTTTTTTGCTATGTTTGATAGACAATAGTAGTGACAGCTCAAGCTGGATGCCTCTCAACTGGGGCCTGTTGCTTGTTACTGGATTTTATAGTCTCTATAGGTGGCTTTATTTTCTGATTGCACTCCTCCTCATCCAATCCTGTTGGCAGCATTGAGGGTCTTCTCTTCTGAATTACTCCCACAGCCTCCTGACACCCTTCTTTCTGTGTCTTGAAAAATTTCCCTACTTTTGTTACAAAATATCCTATATCTAAAATTGAAATTATAATTAATTGTCTAGTGGTTACATTCCATACATAAAAGCAAGGGTCAAATTCATGTGGCCTAAGGTTTAATTTACTGTAGTCACTAGAGCTAAGCTCTAGCACTACAGTCTCTCACTGAAGTCCTTGTGGATCTGGGAGGTCACAGGGCTGCACTGCACAATAGCTCTGTACCTTACTCTGGCATTTCAGGAGTCTTTGCTCTGTAGTTATATTGCTTTCCCTCAGCACATTCTCTTCTGAAAATATGGGGAATGGCTGGTAATGAATCAGCAGTTGTCTCTGTCAGCCAGGAGTGCTTGTGCTTATGAAAACCCCACTGAACTAACCTTCAGGTCATGGATTTTTAATATAAGAGAGCTCAAAATAATCAAAACTCCAGAACGTTGCCTACAGTGCAATGACCCCAGTTATGTCTGGTGAACAGCATCAGGCTTTATTCCTCCCTTCAGTCTTAATTTTTTGTGTTCATATGGCTGAAATTTGAGTGTCTTATTGGATATTTCTGTTGGAGGCACAACTACTGTTTACGAGCAAAATTCTGGAAGGATGTTCAAGCAGAAATGAAGTCCTTTTACCTGGCCAAAATTTAGTTGCATACACTTTGATACATCGTGGCAGTACTTCAGTATATCAGAAGCAGCTTTAACATTTCTAGTGCCAGTCTTTATAGTCCTGAAAATGTGTTGTACTGGGCTCCAGTGCTGGCTCTAATAACACAAGGGCTCAGTCAGCCCTTGAGTGGTTCAGTTGTGTGAAAGCTTATGTTCCTACATTTTAACTACTGTTGATAACTAGTGGTTAGATTCGGGTTAGTTCTGGCTTGTTGACACATCCTCCATGAACAGCTCCTGACTGCAGTGGAGTCCTTAGGATAGAACTGATGTTCTCCCTTGGTTACCAAACTCATGTTAAAAGCTGAAGCTTCTGATGCACCCAGACAGATACTGAACTCTAGAAGTATTTTCTGCTCCTGCTAAACCCTCCCACATAGGTGTCAGCTAAGCAGAAATTTGCCAACAGAAGTGGAGGTGAGATAGCCCTGCATTCCCACCACTTAGCATGACATGCTTTCATGCACAGGGAATGGGAAGTGCCATGACACTCTCTGAACCTTTCCTACTGGCACGCAGGTCCCAGCTGCATCTGGCTGAAGTTACAGTGGCTCAGCCCGGGGCAGACAGTAACCCTGCACTCTCTGCATGTCAGTTCCATGTACAGTAGAACCAGAGCTGTCTTCTGCCTTATGAACTATCCACTGCCCTCGGGTTTTCTCTTTTTGCACATAACAGAATTCACTCACTTGTTAAAGACAGTTTCAAAAATACAATGGAAGTTAGATTTTGCTTTAATAAGATTTTATGGGAATTGAATATTTTTTTCAAAATTTTTCCATCTTGTTTTTCTCTTGAGAAAATAAGCTACAAATTTTTCTTGTTTTGTTGAAGAAGACTCATACCAAGACCTTATATCTTAGGCTCCACCTTTGGCATATTTTATACATATCATAAGCAATTGGATTTGTGGAAATCTAACTTTCACTTTGCCAACTGATCATAGATAAGAATGAATATTATCTCAAGTAGTTGTGAATTTTCTAATTCGTGCTCAAGTATTGTTATTTCTTCACTTGTAATTTCCTGAAATTTGGCAGAATGTCTGGAGACAAAAAAATGCCACAATTTCATAATAAAACATAAGAAAAATTGAAAAAAATCCCTTTTAGTAAAAAATGTCTGCTTTCTTACATTACTGAAAAATGACAAGGAGATTTTGATTTCAGCAAAAGATGATTTGTTTCTCTGAGAGGACACTGGAATGTTTTACTTCAAAAAAAGTGTGTGTTACTTCTGTCATTGTAAAAAGAAAATATTTTCCAGTGTAAAGTTTTTTGTTTTCAAGAGAAAAAAGAATAGAGCTTTAAAAACTAGTTCCTGAAAAAGTCACTTCATCCTAATGATAAATTGACAAACACTGCTATAGTTTCTATAATGGTTGAGGAAAATTATGATGGGAAAAATGAAATTTTATTTTAGAAATTTTCATCTGCTGATTTTTTTTCTTTTTATTTCTCCATATAAAACACCATTTATTCTTTCTCATTAATTTATCTTAATTTTAATTTCTCTTAGAATTTTTGATGAAGTCTTTTATTTCATGTTATTGTAGAGTGTAAAGATAGAGAGTTAGAATACAAAAACTAGAAGCCAGAGTGTTTATAGAGAACAGAACAGCTTAGTGTTTTTGCATTCCCACTTCCTTTTACCTCCTCTCCTTCCAGATTTCCTATGAAGTGCCACAACATCTACCTGGCACCTCTCGTAGTATGTGCTACTACCCTTATTGTTCTCAAGAAAGAAAATACAGAGCTAGGAGGCCCAGGTTCTCTGCAGAGCCCCACTTGGCTGTTAGATTCTGACTCACAGCTAAGGCTTAGAGTTTAAACCAGGTTTCTGTAGTACACTGGAATCTAATATTCCCATCTCAGTTCCATAAATACAGTCCATATTGCTCAATGCATACAATATACAGAAACTTCTATTTATGATTATTTGGTTTCTGAAATTTTAATCCTAGACAACTTTTGCATTAAAATTATAGATAGTCTAAGACAAATGTCAATCAAAATGAAACTTTTTAGCATTCACTGCATAATGATTTATTCTTGACTTTTACCAGGTTAAAGTGGAAAAGAATTGAACTTGTATGTAGCTAATTATATTTTGTTTGGAAATCTTTTCTAAGCTGTTGTCTTCCTCTCATTTTTCTATTTCTCAGTCTTCCACCTCAGCTTTGGCACTTACTTCCTTATTATTTTACATAGTGAATTGTGGTGTTACATACAGTACCAGTTTGTTGAAACCAGCTACTGCCTGAGTCACATAGTGAGACCCCATCCCTGACTGAAACTAATCACATATTTTATCCAAGAAGAGTGAATCTTGAAATTGTTCTTGAAGCTGTGTTTCATTAGAATATAATACAGTGATGCCACTGGGTGGCTCTTTAAGATTTCTTTAGTCATTCTTTGAATTTTTTTGAGCATACTAAGAATATATTCAAATAGTAAATTGAAGGTCTGCTAGTCGGTGGTTGTTACCTGATTATTAATTTGATATGTCAGACTATAAAAGATGCAGAACCAGAATCTCTACCCAAAGTAAGCAGGTTATCTTTGCATTCCTCCTTATTAAATAAAAGACTCAATTTCTCTTGAATATTCTTAAAATAGTAACATTATATTCCATGGAAATATTGTGTTTCATTTATATTGAGGTTTTTTTTCACAAAGTTGGCTTCATTTGAATTGTGTAGATAGTACAATACCTATTAAGATTCTGCTGAAATACTTATCTGCTATTTTCCTCCTGTTACAACTTTTTGGCTTTCTACAAAATCATAATTCAGGAACTAAAATTATATGCACGGAATTTAAGTAAATCAAATTTCATCTCTTTCTGTTAAAACTTTCATGAGCATATTTTAACCTTGGAACTGATCACTGCTTGTGTATTTATTTTCTTTTTTCTTCTGTTTTTAACTTAACAGGTGCAATGGATGTAGAAGAAAGGAATCGCCAAATGAAAATGAACAAGTACAAACAGGTAGCAGGATCAGATTCCAGGCTGGAACAAGATTATCATTCTAAGGCAAGGGAGTTTTGTTTTGAAAAGCAACAAAATATGCTAAACTGAAATATCCAACATCCTATTAGAAAGTAATAGATGAGTGCCAGGTTGTTTCTTCAGTAAAAGTTTCTTGTTTGTCAATAATAAAATTTTGGAAATGTGCAGCAAAACTCTTAACACACAGTGTTCTTGATTATGAAAATTTAAGAAGGATAAGTTACGGCAAATGAAAGAAGCAGTGTAATTGTCTATCAGAATGAACAGTAGTGCCATGATTTAAAAACTCAAAGAAAAGGAAAAAATATGTTTATTGATTGATGGAAGGCATGAGAGCTATTGAAACTTGTTCATGGCTTTCACATAGTTGAACAGTTATTGTGATCTATTGAAAACTATTGGAAGATGCCGTGTTACTTAGTTTAATAGTGGCTTTTTAGCACTTGGAAAAGTGTTTTATACACCAACAGAAGCTTTCACCCCAGCTGTGGCAGATTGCCAAGAATCTGCATATCTACATAGTAGTATAACCTTAAATATACTATCCAAAATTCCTGCTATCTGGGACAGGGTCATGTCATATAGAGTGTGTAATTAAAATAATCAAGATATTTTCAATTTAAATTTCTATTATACAAAAATAATTTCGTGTCCTCTAAAAGACTTCATTAATTGAGGTCGTATTTTAAGTGGAAAACACGAGACTTCTGACCTATAAAATCTGGCTGAGGAAGAGATGTTTGGTTTAGACTTTTATTTCCAGGTTGTTTTTCCTTGCTCCCAGGATTGGAAAAGCTACTGTAAAATGAGACATTTAGTATTTGAATGCAAATAAAACATCAAATTTATCAATTATCAATTATCCATTATCAATTATTATTATATTAATAATTAGATTTGCAGATAATGTAGATTAATACACCTCATATAATTACTTTCTAGAATGTAATTTCAGTGTGGGAGAATAGAAGCGTTTTAGCAAAGTCCATTTGCAAATGGAAAGCTCTGTTAATGAAAATAGAATTGACAAAACCAAGACCGTGAAAATGGCTTAAGATACTTTAAAACTCTGTAGATGTGCTGCATGGTTATTTGGGTATTTTGCAAATGTAGTTTTAACTGCACAAGGCATAAGAATATTTATTAACATGTAAGAGGGACTTGATACTATCGTGTTTAGCTGTTTGTGGGGCTTTTTTGACACTTATGGCAAAGTATTTCTATATTGTTGGCTTTGAAAGGTGTCACCTTTGAGAGATGAGCTTAATACTGTGAGTGGACATTATCGTAAGTGTTGTGATTGTATGTACCACAAAAATATGATTTTATGTACTGTATGTATAACCAGACTTAATCTGCTGATTTTCCTGCTCCCTCAATGCTTAACTGAAATTTGAGACAGAAGTAGGACTGGTGCAGATTAAATTGGTTCTCATGTAAAGGAGTTAGATAGAACATGACTACCTAAGGAAGTATTTACTGCCCTTGTTTTTCCATTTCACTTACACCATATTATTTGGCCTCACTCTACATCTTTTATCTTTTTAATTAAAATTTTACTTTCAGTATTATTGGAATGTATTAAAGAGGAAAATTATAAATGGAATTATTTTTTGAATATGGTGGTTTATTTATTGCACACATCAAACAATGTCTCCAGAAATAAACAGTTAATTTACTCTTCTGCTTAAGTGTAGTTTCAGTACTTGAAAATGAGTTATTCTATCAACAAACCTGTGGAACTAGACTGAAGATTCACATACATGTAGTAATTCAACATGCATTCTTAAAATTGTGTAACTTCAAAGCCATTTGAAAACCATAACTCTCATAAGCCATATGAGAGTTCTATCTTCACTTTTTTTTTACTTTTTTACTACCATGGCTTAAATTCCCCTTAATTAAATTCCTATATTATCTAGAGACAGAAAACAAGTAAGTAAAATTTATATAACTGGTTTCTACAAAAATTTTTATGGAATCATGAACTGAAACACGTATGTTGAATGCTGACTGAAATGTTCTGTACAGTGACTTCGCTTTTTTTAGACTTCACAACTGGCATGAGCAGGCACTCATTAGTGCCATGCCTGAGAAAGATGTCATTCAGTAGGCATTAAGCCACCTTCAGGAAAACCAGCACATAGAATTTTCTTTTACTTTTTCTGTTCTATTTCTTTAAATAGAAGTCAACAGGTCAACAGCATCTTTATGTCCCTCTTGATTACTTTAAGAAAAAAAAACAAACAATATCCTTCTTTGATAAGAAGGCAAAAGCTATAAAAGTAGAAGTTCTATTAAATATTGAAATATTAAAATAGGCATCCTGGATTATATCTCCCTAGCTTTGTTCTACCTCTGGAAGTCAGTACTAGAGGCTTTAGAGGAAGGTACATACCGTTCTGTGGTGCATAGTCATACATTAGGAAGTTTGTGGGAAAAGTTTAATTCCAGACCTCAGTGTTCTTAGAAGCTGCTGAAATATGAAATTGATTCTCCTTTGTATTTTTTCTTTATGATTGATAAAGGTTGTATTTCTATTATTCATATACATGCCTCATTATTTTTGGAATGATAATTATTCTGCTTCCATAATATTTTGTATACATTAGCTTAGCAGGGTGCAAAAGACTAATTTCCTCAAATAACTTCCTTCAGAAGCTGCTGAAGCATGGTTTCAGGACAGACATACGGAAAGCAAGTAATATATTAACTCTCATATAAATATTTACAGCTAAGTAGATGAGAGAAAACATTGTAGGCACTAAGGATTAGGTAAATTAATTTCTGGTATTGAAACAACTATTTATTTCTGCTTGTTGGGTACTAGTAAACTTGTACTAAATATGATATATACTAAAGTCTGAATTGCAGTGCTGGTAGATGCTGACATACTGGAAAACCTGAATTATGGAAATAAAGGAAAAACCACTTAATAGCACAAGAGTGTTCCACCAGAGGCAAAGTTAACCATTCACCATACTGTACCTCTGCAACACCAGCCTGATACATATAATTTCCCTCAAGAATCTTTCCATGACTAGTTTATTGTTTTGCATAAGAACTGTGCTTCCCAGTTCTAAATTGTTAAGCAAGATGTACCGTGAAGAGGGAAGGGCCAAGATGGGAGCTGAGAGAGCCACATGCTGAGCCCCATGCTATGACTCTCACATAGTTCACATTTTGTAGAACTGTCTTTTGGAGTCACTTCCCAAACTACCTCATCAAATTTATCTGAACCTCTCTGCCTTGCTTCCTGCTTCAAACTCCCACCATTCTGGCAAACAAATTGGTAGTGCTATGTTGGGTGAGCAGCATCTTCCCCTGGCCATCCCCACCAGTGCTCAGATTCAGGAATTCCTGCTGACAAATTTAGGATGAGGGTTATGGGAAATCCTGTCATTCCTCTCTCCTTGCCGAATGACTAGAACATGCACAGTGGATCAGCTGAGGAGAGTTTGTTGCTACTGAGAAAAAGAGAGAAGATACTTCTGGTATATAGAACCCTATGAGTGTTTGCAATCAGGGTGAAATCATTGTAGAATCAAGAGAGAATTCCATTAACTCAGGCTAATATTAGCCACTACAGAGAAGTCTGATCACTGATGTCAAACTAAAGAAAGCTGGAGTTATGTAGCAGTTGCAACAGTGAAAAACTATGGCTTTCTTTAGGAACAAAGGTAAAACAGAGACTGACAACTAGCTGACATACATTTAAACCTCTAAGTATCTGGAGACTCATTTTATTTATTAGGAAAAAAAATAATGACCTACAAAAAGGCAGAAAAATCCAGTTACATAATACAGCAATTAGTACTAGTCAGTAATGTAGTAATTAGTAATAGAGTATGTTAGAGCAACAAGAAATAAAGTTGGGATAAAAGAGGTAAAAGAGCAGATTAAAACTGGTGGTTTGTTTTTTTTTTTTTTTCTGAACAGGCTTATTTAGCCAAATGTAAAAAAGAGTACGTTAAATACAGAATAATACAGAACATCAAAGAGGATTTCCTAAATCCACCTTTAATGATTCATACTGGTGATAAGAAAAACTTTCAGCATCATCAGATGTATGTAAAGCTGCAGCTCCTGATAATTAATAACCACAATTCAGGTTTTAGATACAAGCATAATTCTGTGTTTGGCCTAGGAGAATAGTACTATAAGGCATATTAGCATGCTACTTTGTGATCCTCTAACCTGATAACAAGACCAAGACAAATTAAACTGTGGAAAAGGAGAGTCAAGCATGTCTTTAGCTTTTTGAATAGTGTAGATGCAGCATGCAGACAGAACAGCTGCAGTTCTTCAGAATGAGACACTTTGATTCAGCAATGAATCAAGTACAACCTTATGGGATTTCTGTGTGAGAGAATGTGAAAAAGGTAAGATCTGGAGGTGGAAGAGGTTGAATTTGAATATCTCACAAGCAGATCTTAATTGTAAGGTCTTATAAAGTGCGTAAGTGCTACCAAGAGCTGCCTTTTCCCTCTGAAACCTGCAGTAAGGAGTTGTGCCATGGGTACAGCTACATGTGAAATCCTCTGACCTGCGCTGTCGATTGAAAGATTTCATTTCATGGTGTTTTGGGAATACCTTTGTCTTCTTAAAAATCAAAGCAGAGCAGTACACAGAGCAGCAAAGAGTACCAGCAGAAGCACTTGCCACCTTTCTTCTTAAAACTCTTGTGGAGAAGGGAGTTAAACAAACATTCAACTAAAGGATGTTGGGAACTTCGATAATTTGCTGTATATAAGCTGTATTAGATTTACATGGATTTTATATTTACTACTGGTTTAAAGTTCTTGGAGGATCATGAGATGCCCAGTAATAATTTGATAATTTATAGTAATTATGAATATACCTCTTTGTTCTATAATTGTTTCTTACAACTGATGCTGTTAAGGATGCAATTAGAAATATTCACAATACTAAATACAAAACAGAGGCTATTTAGGTATCCATGTGCCCTCAAAACAGTTCATAAATTGTTTTGTATATACTTATTTTTAACACAGCAGTTTAAATTTTAAAATTTGAAATATCTGGATATAACTTGGAGAAACAAAATAATTCGAATGGAGCTGTGCTGGAGAATAATTAAGAAAGCAAAGACTAACACAGATGAGATCACACACAAGTATTCAGTTCAATAAATTTCTGTGGAAGGCCCATACAGCTAAGGGCCTACCCAGTAGAATTTGATAGACTTACAAATGGGAATAGCACTGAATAGCACTCTGTAATTCCCTGCATCTTCCCATTTCCCACCTCCACACCAATAAGCTCCTTGGAAAATAAACCAAACACCAATTAGACCAACTAAGGATTTCCCAGGTGAGGAAACATTTTACTTATTGCCTGTTTCATGGCTTTTGTGCTTTCTTATGGACTAATGAGTATTGTATTTTGGGCCAGAAACTTGGTAGCTCAACCAGCTGGTCTGGAAGGACAGGTCCTGTCACTGCCAACAACTTGTGAGTGCTCAGGCTGTCTAATCACTCAATGTGTGTGTGATTTGTTAGGAATTTTGCTGGCCAGTGGCAGAGAGTCTCTCTGGCCCATAGTGCTGGTAGCATTTATATTTGTAATCAAGTATTTAATTGTATTTTTAATATAAAACTTTTTTTTGAATGAATTACTGAAATGGAGGTTCTGGTTCCTATAAGTACAGGATTTAAAGCTCAGTTACAAGACTTAAAAAGATATCTAGATGAAATAAATTCAGAATTCTAGACTTGAACTCTATATACATGGTAATGTAGAAAATACCTCTTCTTTAATTTCTGTTTTTATCAAACTGTATTTTGCTGCTGTGTTAGAATTAATTTAGTGACTTTGAATATAGATGTGGGTTGCTGTGATTGCTGGTATTTTCTTCTTCAGTAAAAGATGTGCAAAATGTTAGAAAATATTTATGTTGCTGTTATTTTTCTTGTTCATTAAATTCAAGCAGACTCTTAATTTATTTTGTCTTTGATAATTTTGTAATTTATTTTTTTTTATCTGGAGTATCCATGTATCTATTAGAAATTTAGGGTATTTTTAAATGTAATACTGTGGTTAACAAAAATATTGCATTCACATATGATGATTGGGGCTGAAATTTAAACATCTGAAAGGAGACTTATGCTGGCTGTCTTTAGCTGTTTAGGTATTTTTTATTGTCACACATTTTCTTAGATTTTATGTAAGCTTCTATTGTTAATCATGTTTAGAAAGAAGAGGTTAAATACATTATAGAATGTTATTAAAGTACCTTATAATTTTACAATGACTCTCAAAGAGAAGAAATTACCCTGAAATCAAAAAAAAAAAATTAGTCTATTTTGGCTCTGAATTTTCATTAGTTATAAGAATCTACAAGGAGAAAAAGATTTTCAATAGCAGAGAACTGGGTTTCCATTAAAAAACCACAAATTCTAAGTGTAACACAGTTGTGTTTTATAGCAATGGGTTAAATATTCTTTTGCAAAAAGCAAGTATTAAAAAAATTTAGCAAGCACATATATATCAAATATACAGCAAAATTTATATCAAAAGCTCTCTGTAAAAGCCAGGTTCAATTGAGCATTGTAACCATTCCATTAATAATCACATTTTTAACTCACCTGGGTGATGTTTTGATCAACTTCCATCCAGAGCAATCACTGCAATTTGTCTTAAATCCTTTTATCCTTTTTATAATAGAATATATTTTCCTTTCTGAATGGTTTTGTATAGACAAGTGATTGCTGAACTGTTAGTCTTTTGATTCAGAGTGGCTGTCTTTTCATGGTAAACCCAATTATTTCTGTGTACAGTTTTTATCTGAATTTAAGCTGTAAAGTTCCAAGTTGCTATTGAACTAAGTGGCAATTAGTGTGCAAAATACTGTGACTATGCTTGACTTAATTATTTAAGTTGTCCTGAAACTGATGTTATGCTGATAAAAAGTGAGGAAAGCTACAGAAAAAGGGAAAAAAAATTAACTGGGAAATATGTACTAAATATTTGGGTGCCAAGGTGTGACATTCAAAAATAGAGAATATATGAAGTTAATTGAATTGCTGCAACAATCAGGGAATGCTAAGAAATGAGAATAATAATCTGTGATAACATGTATCATACCAGTTTGTGCTAGTTAATTCTGTGCCATACAAATATGTACAAAAAAGTAATTATTCACATTTGAAATACAAGTCTAGAGCAGTGGCTCCATGATGGAAACAGGTTTGCTAGATCAATTTGCTAGATGATCTTGAAAAATGGAGGAGAGTGTGGCACACACTTAGAAAGGACAGACCTGAAATCTCAGTGCAGGGCTTACACGGAGCCTGCTTTAATGTGTAGGATTCAAAATGAACCACAGAATCATAGAATGGCCTGAGTTGGAAAGGGCCTTAAGATCATCTGCTTCCTATCCCCCTGCTATGGGCAGGGACACCTTCCACCAGGCTGCTCAAAGCTCCATCCAGCCATGTCTTGATCACTTCCACAGATGGGGCAACCACAATTTCTCTGGACAATCTGTTCCAGTGCCTCATCACCCTCACAGAAAATAATTTCTTCCTAATATCAGTATCTTATCTATTCTGTCAGTATAAAGGCATTACCCTTCTTCTATCACTACTGGCTCTTGTAGAAAAATCCTTTTCCAGCTTTTTTTGCTGAAGGCTTCTCTAAGGTCTCCCTGGAGCCTTCGCTTCTCCAAGCTGAAGAAGCAGGACCTTTGTCTGCCTCACAGAGGGTGGCTCAGAAGGGACAGAGCTCTGTCAGATTTGGGGGCAGGAGTGCTGGCTGCCCCCTCACATCACACCTCTCCTGCCCTGCCCAGCTCCAGGAGATGCTCCTGGGACAGCCCCTGGACAGCTGCTCCCTGTAGTCTAGCTGAACACACCTTAGAGGGAGGATTTGCCCAGAGTTTACTGTTATGATTTGTAGCTCTGGCTATAATAATGTTTGAGTGGTGTGGAGGTTTTCTTAACATCTAGGAGTGCTCCTCTTTATTAAATAGGTTGATTTTCTTTGATAACAACCCCAAAAATATCAATGAAAATTTAACCAGCTTATCAACTTTTTTCCAAACAATAGGTTTGTGGTTTTGAGGAATTTTTGCCAGCTGTTACACAGGAAAGAATGCTATGTGTGTCTATCAGATTTCTCTGTGGATTTTTGATTCTTATTTTATTAGGTACCTTAACTACCCAAACTCTTACAGTTACTTTTTCATGAATATAACTGTGGCTTCAAGCATCTGTACTGCAAGTAGTTCATATAAAGCATCTAGAGAGACGTAGCACACAGCCATTCTTCTGAAAAAGGTGATGCTGCACAATGGAGCTAATCAAAGTAGGGTCAGGACCTCAGAGTCTCAGCATAGGGAGGTTTCTGTAAAGCCTCAATGCCTTCAGCAACACTCGTAGTGAGAATGTTACTAAGACATGAAATTACCTCTGTGTCCTTTCTAACCTGTGGTATTTTTTACTGTTGTTTCTGGGAACTAAGGCTTTCCTTACAATAACTAGCATTGCTTAGTGCTTAGTGATTAGGAAACAGAATATTTTCTTTAGTAATTTATCAGGAGAAGTATTATCCTTCTTCTGCTGATGGAAATCATTGTTTTGCCAGAGATTTCACTGGCAGTCTGGAGTCAGTGAAAAATAGCAGGAAATAACACGATTTTGTTTGAGGTTCTGCTTGTTCTATCAGAGCAGAATTATTCTGATATATATTTTTTCTTCAAACTTTAAGATCCTTGAAGGATGTTATATTTGCTGCATCATACAGGGCATCTTAGATATATTAATTTCACTGAAATGATGCATAATTCTTTTTCTGCTCTCTCTTGAGTGACATATGCCATCATGTGAAAAAAACAATTCTGGTGATTTGCATGGTTCTGCAGTTTAATCCAAAACTAATAGCTAATTAATAATACCTGAACTTTAATTAGCATATGATTTTCTATTAAAAAAATTCAAACCACTGTGACATAGTGTTCTGTAAGTAAGGGCCAATAACTTAAATTCACTTCTGGCCAACAGGCTGACTCAGTTTCAAGATGCAAAGAAGCAGATTTGATGATATTTAGGAGGCAGTTTAAAATGTTTCCTTTCCCTCATCTTAGCTAGTTTCTAGTCACATAAATCTGGGAAATATTATGCTAATGCTATGCTGAGGAAACATTTGTAAAATGAAAATAACTTCAAAATCTGCAGTTATTCTAAGAATTCACAGACATTAAAGATCTTTCTTCAAAATGTTTATAGAAGTTTTGATCTCAGAATAATTTCAATCTAAGTACCTGTCTTGAAAAATGAACTAAATTCCTCATGCAGCTTCAATTGATATTTTTAGTAGTTTCTTTTTTGCAAATGTTACTTACTGTTTAGTAAGGCAATAATACTGTTTGGTTTCTGTGGTGAAGATAAAATTGTAAGCAATGTAAATAGATGTTGCATGTTTTCAGTAAAAGTGAACTCAGATTAACCTTATAAGCAAGCAAAGGTAAATCATAGTATTTAAAATGAGATATGGCAGAAATAAGTAGTAGATGTTTTCTAATTATTCCCTCAAGGACAATGACTGAGAGAAAAGGGGAGTGCAGGTTTTCAGATCTGTAGGAGCAGTGTGCTTCCTCAGGATCTCCCTGCAGCTTTTTTTTGCTAGTTGCAATAAAACAAGAGTAAAGCTGCTGAGGAAATACGTTTTAGGGAAAATGATGTTTTCTAAGCAGTTTACCTTGTTTATGGATTGATAAGGAAGTGGTGCTATCTATATCCTGCAGATTTGTTTCTCCTTTAGCTTGACATGAATCAGCAGAAAATTCTCAGGAAAGTTATCAGCTGAGCTTATATTTTCTTACTGTGCAGGGATTTTCCAAGGTGTATCCTAATAATCAGTGAAAACAAAAGATTAAGAAAAAACATATGTGACATTCCCTCAAATTGTGGTTGATTTTGTAGGCTATCCTCTGATATCTATGGATTTATGGACTTGGAAAGTGGAATCATAGATGTATAAAGATATATTTATATCTGTTCTTGAACAATTGTGGCCTTAGGCACTTCTGCTTACAGGACTAAGCACTCTCCAGATGGCCATGTGTCAATCCAGCTGTTCTCTTCAGCATGAATTCTTTTGAAGGTGCTGTGTCCCAGGACAAATTTGGTGAAAGGCATATTAAATGTTACATAGTGAAGGTAGGATTAAGGGGAAAGTTCATATTTCTGTTCTTAAGCCATCAGGTATACTGAAATACTTAGCAGGCTTTGGGGTTGAAATAAAGTGTAAGGAAACAGAAATTCTGTGATACAAAAAGATGGTTGCCTTGCCATCTTTTCATTTTATTTGTATTTGTCTTCTTGAGACCAAAGGACTGAAAACAAATTATGGAAATGAGGTTTAAAATCCAGGTTAATGTATAAAAAATGCATAGACTGCACATTATTTTATTTCCTATCTTGCATTTGCAAAGTAACATCTCAAAGAAGCCCAAATTAGGTAGAACAATCATAGACAAAAGACTTTTTTTTAAAAAAAGAAATTCTGCCTTGTTACTTTCTTTAAAAAATAAGCTGTTGGCAGGATGCCAGGACTATATGAAGTGCAAAAGATTTTGAGAGCAGTGGTGGCAGAAATGGCACGTGAACCACTTGAGGAATGGAAACATACAGGAACCATGCTTTGATTCGGTTTATCCAATATGAGTAGGATGTACTAGTTTTAGAAGACCAATAAGGAGCAGAAAAAGCAGAGTTATCACTCAAACTGGACCCATTGAGCAAGTGTAGGCTCACCAGGCTGTCCTACAAACATGCTGAAGTTCACCAGGAGATAAAGTACTGTTAAATGTAATCGCACAGTAAACTGGGAAGTCCCTGGATATCTGTGTTTTGCAACTGTCCTGACTTGAACAGCCCAGACTTTTTACGGTGAACTCTGTCTGTGACGATGCATCTTCAGGAGTCTTGACATGGTGCTGTGGATTGCTAAATGATTGCTGGTATCTATGTTAAATAAATTTTCTTCCTTCTGTGTAAGACAGAATAGTTAATGCGTGGCAGTCCAAAAGATCCTGGGGAGTGTGAGAAGATGTGCATTAGAGTTTATTACCCGCCACCCCATAGCCAGGCTGTGGACCCGTTTCTCTAAAGTGAAACTTGGTGACTGACTTTGCCCTGTCTTAAACAGCAGTTAAAATTCTGATGGAGATCAGCAGTATGAAAGGGAAATTGGACAGTAAATGTTTCGAAGAAATCGTTGGAAGAGCTTTGTTTTATTTTCCATTTTGTATACTTTCCTGAATTCCTTTCACACTGGAAAAAGGGGACTGATTGTTGAACATCCTTCTAATGTTAATTATGATTGCCGGATTCTTCTTCTGAAGCTCTTATTTATTCACCTTCATATTATGTAGACTCATATTTCTTCAAGATCTTGGCTTTTTTTTCAAAAACTATTGGGAATATTCTGGTTGGAGAAATGAATTCTGTGGTTCATTTATAACTTGATAAAAGGCATTAGTTCTTGTAACAAGATGAAGTAAATGCAAAGGACAGATAAGATTTTCTATTTTTTCCATTTTATATAGTCAATTATAACTGTTTCACCCTACCCATGTGCTGTACCTGGGTCTTTCTTTTGCCTCAATTAATCTGTCAGAATCAACTTTATTATTCCAGCTGTCAAAACTCCTTCTAAACATCTCAACTACCTTGATAAATAATAGAAAGCAGTTACCTTCACTTTTAAAGATGATGTCTGGTTATCTAGTAGATGAGGCACACCACCAAAGGAGTCCATGGTATAGCTGGGATGTCATGTCCCAGAGTCCTGTTTTAATTATGTCTATGATTTGATGTAGAAGCTCTCTTTACGTGTAATGACTTTAAGGTAGCTTTTGATGAGATATTAGGAGACACCTGCTTGGCCATCATAAACCCTATATTTTCACTCCAATATGTATCACATCTCAGCTTGCCTTTTAAGATTTTTTTGTGGTGATGCTTATAATTATTCCTCTCTTAATTTATTTGTCTTTTACTTTACCTTAAACAACAGTTTTTCACCCACTGTATTTTTCAAAGGAGAGATGGGATTTTAAACAATGTCTTTGTGATTTCGAACAGTCTGGAATAATGCGGTAACTTTATATATTCCAGCAGAAAGTTTGCAGTTCAGCCTCTTTTCAAACTTTTTCAATTTGGTCCTGACTTAAAGTAAGATTAAATAACAACAAGTAGTTCCCTAAACTGGATGAAAGTATCTTTGTGAATTAATTCTGCATCAATAACAGCTTGATTTCAGGACAGATGTTAGTCCAGTTGAAATTAGAGGTTGTCTTGATATTCCAAAAGTCATATTGTATGGGAAAAAAACCCTCAGAGAAAAAGCTACTTGGTTTTTGAAAATTACTGCAGGAACTCTTTCTAGGATGAAAAACTTGTTGACAAGCTAATTTTCAAGCTCACTTAAAGACACAAATACTTAAGAGCTGCCTTACTGCTTCGTATTTTATCAAATATTTACAAGGTCTGTAAGTTCTCTTGAAGTAATGCCAGGATATTTTCTAGTGCTCTCCAGTATTTATATAACATTGTGCTCTTTGAAAGTTCTTAAAAAAATTACACCATATGACAACTTATGTGAAGCCAACGATTTTTTGTCTTTTGATTTGGCTTGCCTCTGGACTACTTCCCTCTAGATTTCCAGTTGTCCCTAGGCACTGATACATTGGTGACTTCTGTATTACTTCTGCCCTTGCAGTTTAAACTTCAACTCCTGGATCACCCTGACCCATAGGATGGCAGAGTAATTTGGATTGGAGAGGACCTCGAGAGCTGTCTAGTCCAATCCTTAGTAGGAGTCCAAAGCAAGTTCAGCATGACATTAATACAGGTTCCTCAGGGCTTTAGCTGGTCAGGTCTTGAAAATATTTAAGGATGAAAACTGCACAACTTCTCTGGGTAGCTTGATCCATTACTTCACTGTACCTATGGTAAAAACTTATACCAGTCAGAGCTGCTGTGAATTGCTTGGCTCCATCTTTTTGATGTTCTCCCCTGTATGATCTGATAAACTGCTGTTAGGTACTCCCCCAGTCAGCTTGGTGGCCTTCCAATAAACTTAATCTAGTTTATCGATGTCAGTGTTTCACTTTGGGTCTCAAAACTGCTTACAATATTCTAGATGCAGGCTAATGACTACTGAACAGAGGGGAATAATCTCTCCTCCTGTTCTACTTGTGCTCAGGTCAGTACAACCAAGGCTGCCCTTCTTTCCTGCCAAGGCCCACTGCTGACTTGATCTTTTTCACTGTTGTTTTCCTTCCCTAATTTAGCAGTAGGATGGTATTTGTAGCATTGCTTAGTTCCATAGTGGAATCAGGTTTTAGAAACTCCTTTGTAAGATTGCATATGTGAGTATTGGTTAATGAACTTGGTAAATAGATGACACCACACTATGAAGGGAAGGATGTGAAAACTTTTGAAGAAAGTTTTTTCACATGTTCAATAGAAATATGAACATTCCTTTTTATTGTTGTTTTAACTGGTGGTTTAAATTTATTGGAAATTCATATGGTTTAGAAGATGGGTTTTGCAAATCAGATTACAGTCAATTCTTTTCACTGAAGGTAGAAGTGGATTGGAATGTTTTGAATACTGAGTTATTGCATATAGAATGGGATAAATGTATAGACAACCCCTGTACATCCAGCTAGAGTTACTGGTCCAGGCACTGTACTGTTGAGAAGTAACACCACCATAGCTCTCTCCTTTATGTTAGTGCAAGGCAAGAATGCCAGCGGAGGTGCACAGGGCCAGGCTCAGGAGATCAAAGGGTGCTGAATACAAAGCAAGAACTGGCTGAAGGGAGAACAATTGGAACAAAGCCAATGTGACTCATCAGAAGAAAATTACAGGGCTAAAAAGTAGGATCCAAGAATTAGAAATAAAAAGGAGGAAGATAGGATAAGATCCAGGACTACAAAGCAGAAGACAGGATCATCAGCCAAGAGTCTAAGGGAGACTGGCTGCAGCTCCATATTGAGAAGCCCAAGGCAACTGTGGATCTCATTATATACCTAACACCTAATACAAGCAGTGCAAGAATTAATCTCCTGAGGGACAGCTGTGTGCCATGTGATAGCTAAAGCAGAACTGGCAAAGGCAGATCTGGCTGGCTATACCTCAATTGTCTTGATGGATCTTGACAGGAGTGACAAATGTAAGCTTAGATTATTGAGCTGGCTATGTATAAATTACATAAAAGGGCAGATTAATCATAGGCTTCATCTTGAGTCTGTGTGTATGCAACCTAGAGATAAACATATATTGTATGTATGCATTTGTATGTGGTATTTCGTAAAAATGTTTGAATTTTTTGCTTTATATAAATCTAATGTGATTGTGGTAATTATTAGTAAGTATTTGGTTTTATTTTTAATGGCAGACTTCATTAGGCAGCCATTCACAAAAGTTTTAGAAACAATTAAGCAATCCAGTAACATTTATTCAAATGATTTGTGGTAATAACTAAAATTTGCAATGCCTTTAGAGGTTGTGAATTCACACTGAGAGGTATAGAACATTTCAAATTGCTGTGCTCTGGCTGCTTGAGAGCTTTTGTTAGCGAGTCAAAGAACTATTGAAATAGTCCAGAATGGTTCTTTAATCTTCTGGTAGCAGCACAATAGACAATTGTCTGAAACATCTTCCCAATATTTTGATCACTAAAAACATTGACCAGATTTGTATGTTCCTATGTAAATGCTAGCAAATAAAACCTGATTAGTAGACTATAAAAAAAAAGGAAAGATAATAAAATAGAAAGATATTTAGAAATCACTGACAATGTCAATTGCCTGGACAATTGCATGTCTGTATAGTCCAAGATGGAAGACGGGTAACAATAGAATAAAGCAACAAGAAACACTTTAGAACTCCCCTTGAACTAGAAGTTCCAAAGCAGTTTCTTTGCAGAGAAAAGAGCATCAGGGTTAGACGACTTGCAGCTTTATGTATCCTGTCAGCCATTTACTGGTAGTTCACAAAAAGGTCAAAATATTTGCAGAGATTGTTGTAAGTATTTGTTTTTCACCTTTAATAATCATGACTTTGTCACTAAAGGACAATACTCTCTTGAAGTTAAAAAGCATAGGCACCAACGCTTAACTGTCTTTTTGTTAAGCTCTCCAGCTGATTATTCTACTAACACAGATAAAAATGCTTTTAGAAACTTTGGAATACTTGTTTGATAGAATCTGTAATAATGAAATTATTCTCATTCTTCAAGACTGCAAAATAGGACACAACCATCTTACTATTAAAATTACAAAAGCAACTTTTAATCAATCTGTCTGCTTTTAGCAGACTTCCCATTTTTGAAACAGCTTGAAGAGGTTGAGTTGACCGCTTAATGGGTCATAAAGTCCAGAATGTTGCCTTTATTATATGAGTCTTTATTGGGGTGGAAATGAAAATTTAACCATATCCCAACAAAAGAAGCCTATATTTCCAGCTTGGGGAAAGTCAGATAATTTTCCTACTGTTGTGGTTGGTATTTAAAAAAGAAAAAAAAAAATAGGAATCTAAAAGAATCCTTTTAGTTAATCTTTATAGTGTGCAGGTACATTTCACCACACCCTGGACCAACCAGTTGTTAGCCCAGGGGAGATGTGATGCTCATTACTGTCCTGGTGCTCATGTTTTCTGCTGAGGGATATTGGAGCACACAGGAAAGTTGCTGGAGATGGTGGTTGAAATCAGTTGCCATGCTGATCCAACCAGGGGATCTGCTGTTCCTTGTCAATGTGCAAATGCTGCAAATCCTACGGCATAGGACATAGGGACAGAACTGGAGAGGGATGGGAAATGGTATCTGTTTTTCAGATATAATGGGGGGATAGCAGTTGGTTTTTCAGTCCAATAGTTGATCTTGTCATACAGTGGGTGACATTTAGAAAAAAAGAAAGTGAAATTTGGAGGAAGAAAGGAAGGAAGGATGTGAAATATATGAAGATGTGATGCCTTGGGGCAACTTTAACGAGATAGAAACTGAAAAAGCAATAGCACAAAACTGAAAAAATAGTTGTGTTTTACAGTTGGAGTATATGACATGTAAGAAGCAAATGCTCTTGAAAAAAATCAACATTTGCACAAGGGAAGTGCAATTTTACTCTTGAGGCAGTCAGCAAAAGAGCACTTCAAAAACTGCCTTGTATAGAACTGCAATTTAAGAAACAAATGCAAAACTAAAGTGCCATCATGGTTTCTGTCAGACAAGCAATATGGCTCATTTGGTCTTCTGTGCTGGAGTTACAGAAACACTAATGTGCAATACACTACTGCAATCCATTTCCTAAAGAAAATTCAGTCAGATACAAGGTTAAAAGTATGCCTCAGCAGCAGAATAAAGGGTAATTAGGAGCAGTTAATGAGTGAATATGAGGTATCTGAACTTTGTCCATCATTTACTAGATGTTTCCTTGGTAGGCAGCTAGCAGATGCTGAGACTGTAACTCAGACAAGGTATAAACAAAACCTTTAAAAATATTGTATATTAAGACATTCAGATTTAATAAAAGGATCAATTAACTTACCCAGTTTTAATCTTAAAACATCCTGAAACTATAACAGTCAAATAATACTTCAGTGTCATCTGTCCCAACAAAAAGCATTTGATAGGAAATACCTTTATGTACAACTGAGAAAAAAAGAGACAAGTTAATGATTTGATGATATTTTTTCACATTATATTTCTAAAATTATTTACTTTTAAGTTGCTTTTCTTGCCAAAACAATTCTCAGTCTTCACTATATATCACTAGATTATTACTATTGCAATGGCTAAAAATTAAAAAAAACCAAACCAACACGAAAAGGTGTTTTTTATTTATGGAAATGTCTGATTTGTTATATACAGCACATTGCTATGCAGTAGTTTAAAAACTGACTTTCTCTAGGTGTGGAAATGAAACAGCAAACCAAACCCACATATTTTTGACACTTTATGTACTGCAGAATGAGTCTAGAATAACTTTGTGCAATGCTGATTCTGTTTGCCACTTCATGTTTTATTCAGAAGGGCTCATTTCCATGGACCGCTGGGCAAGCTCAGTGTAGGATTAAGGTCTGTTGCTCTTTGAGTCACCACACCTAATTATCTATCCCCTAATTGCAATAGGATTAACAATTCCATCAATGATTTACATGTGATGCTATGGTCCATCTTTCTTCCCCAAAGCATAGCCACATCAGCTCTGCCACACCGGTGGCGTGCCTGGCCTGGGGCCCTGTTCACAGAGGCATTCATGTCTTGGCTGTCCCTTAGCTTGGTGGGAGCCAGTGGCAGTGTGGCCGTGGCAGCACAGGGTTTGGCACAGCAGTGACATCTTCCTGGTGGCTGAGACAGTGCTGAAGGCCTGAGGGTAGTTCTGCATTGCCTTTTCCATAGTGTGTGATGGTAGCCTGGTACACCAGGCTCTACTTGCCAGTCTTGGTAGCTTTAGGCTAAATCACCAGAAACCGCATTCATAACTTTGTCTTAAATGAAGAATCATCGTAGGGAAGATTAGGTGGGGGGATAGGACTTGATATATACACATTTCTCTAGACATAATTGTTTTTTTATTTCTCTAAAGGGCACTTTTAAGTTGCTCTTTTAAAAGGAGTTGCTGAAAAGGACACTCATTTTTTTCTGGTATAATGTTCCATTATCTCTGATGGTCAGGACAGCTGTTTAATCATTGCTTTTACATTCCAAATTGAATATATAAGTAATAATATGCATTCTTCTTCTTCTGTCTTCTTTATCAAACGAAAACATTAATGGCATCAATAGAACCAATCAGTAAATATTAAAACTTTTGAACATTATAATCACAGAGATACTCTGAGCTTATGGGTGGCTAAGTTCACTTTCACTCTTAAAGGCTGGGAGGGACTTGAGTGGTTGTTGATGGACACAAGTATGGTAAATTAGTACAGGTCAGGAAGAATGATAAAGATTAGTGTAGAATGTGCAACCGTTTTTGTAAGTGTGGAGTTATGGCTATGATTGGTCACTCTCTGAAGCAGATGTACAGTCTAACTTGCATGAGCATTTTTTCTTGCTCATTTCCCTGTCTTAAAATGAGCAAAATCACTTACTATTTCTAAGTATAAAAATAATTTCTGAGGAGATGCACTGAAATACTATTTTGAATCCTATTTAGTTATACCTGAAATCCTATTTGGATACTTCAGTCTTTCAGAATATTTCCCAGTGTAGCATTCCTTGTAAGAGAACAGAAACAAATGATCTGTGTGGTTCATGAAAGACAGTTCTTCTAAAACTATAAAAAGGGGATCAATTTAATGGCTAAACCTGGACACCATTCTCTTCTGCGATAGTACAAAGGTTTGCCATTTTACATTATGAATTATTTTCTCCAGTTGGCTGAGTGCAATGTTGCTATCCTCAGGAGTTCAATAAGCCACTGATGATGTGTTAGATTATTTTTCCCATTGTTTTATTTCAGTCCTGTCTGTGCTGCTCTTCGTATCTTTCTGTACTGTCTTATTTCCAAACAATAACCTGGTGATCATTGACAATTCTTCTTGAAGTATTGTTTTTGTGAAAAGATTACCAGTAGCAGCCCATCAGGTTTCTGTATACACAGAAATGCCTGTATATGAAGAGAAGGAAAAATATCTTTCTGCTATTTATTATATTTGCATATAGTGCCATGCAGAGTGGCACAGATTTAACATTAATTTAGCGGTAATGTGTAACAAAACCAACTCGCCATTGTATTTTGTTCAGATCTAACCTGAATACTGCTGCATGATCCTGTCTATGCTGCATGGACTTACTACTGATCACTTACTACTGCCAGCTCCATGTTTGATATTACTGTTAACAAGCTCAAATACCTTTGTAATCTTTTAGTTTCTGAGGCACATGTACATTTTCCCTACAAATTACCTCAGTCCAGTCACATCCTTTCAGACTTCCCAGCCCAACAGTTCAGCAAGATTTGGGTTTGTTTGTACAGCTGCAACACGGCTTTGTCTTTTGATTTAATAATCTTATCTATCTCTTTACTTGAGGGAAAAAAATTAACATTTGTCAGAAGTTCTTGTAAACAGGCTAGGCCCCAAAAGAGACATGTACTTTATAGATAGCATGCAGCACATTCTATCACCTGTTTAATTTTTCATGAGTTCAGTAATCATAGGCAAGTCACTAATCTCTCTGCTTTTCTTTTCGCACTGGTGAAACAGTTGTGTTAAGAATATTCTATGAGAGTTTAGATGTCTTTTCTAAGCTTTGTGAAACTTTTGGACATGCTGGAAATTTTGTGCAAGTTGAAACTGAGGAGCTAACTGGACTGGGATAGCAAATCAGAGTAAAAATTAATAGAAACCAAGACATAACTTCTATTCTGTATCAGGGAAAAACTTCATTTTAAAAGTTCAGGCAGTGTGGTGACAAAGGCAGTTTGGATAGCAGGAGGGACCAGGCCCTTAGCTGATCTGTGGTAGCATGTCACAACAAGACCATATCTTTGTCCCTTTCCTTCTGCAGTATCGGTCAGGGCGGGATCCTCATCGGGGCTCAGACAATGTTTCCAATAAGTCTTCGGACAGCGACGTCAGCGACGTCTCGGCCGTGTCCCGGACCAGCAGTGCTTCCCGCTTCAGCAGCACCAGCTACATGTCTGTCCAGTCTGAGCGTCCAAGGGGAAACAAGAAAATAAGGTGAGCATGATGAGCTACAGTGTCAGCTATAGCTGTGTCATTTTAGGTAATGGAGTACTTACCAATATTTGTGTTTGACATTAGCATTTTGCCTAGAATGACATTCGCAGGGATTTTGCAAAATACTGCGTTAAATGTCTTTTTTCTCTAATGCTTTTTGAAGTCTTCATGGATTGTTTTTTAGCCAAGTTTTGTCGTCTTGGATTATCTAACATACACTGAAAAAATAAACATATGCTGTCAGCAAGCATTAGACACACTTTCTGAAAACCATTTTGTAAAATATACTTAATATGGCTGAAAAGACAGTTTAACTTGAAAATTTGTGCCAGCAGAGGCATCTTATTTTTCTTTTAAATAGAACACTGAACTTTTCTAGATGTATTATTTAATACTTACACAGACCAATCCAATTTATTTAATACTTAGACTCGTCCAATTTAACTGTAGGTGTACAATCATTGAGCTGCTTTTCAACAAGATGTACATTGTGCATCTGTGAGCAAAACACAGCATTGTCTTTGCCTGCACCCTGCATGCACTCAGAGGAGCTTTGGCTTTCATTTGGTGCACAAATGAAAGATAATTTTTCTAGATGGTGTAACCTATCTCCATCACCATTTGCAAAAGTTAAGCATCTGCTCATATGAGCATTGTTAGGAGCACATTGTTTCTGTCATACATTTCTTTCTAAATGTGAGGTATTGCCATGCAAGTTTTATTTGAATAGGTACTTACTAAGAAAATGTTCCAAGGCTTTCTAGTGTAGGCTGGACTCCTAGCCAGCATGACTTACGTTATGTCTGCTTCTGTCCTTTAGTTTTTATTTCATTTCTTTTGCGTTTCCTTTCTTCATGCATGCTCTTCTCCATGACCTTAACTTTAATTTATTCTTTTCTTTTTTTCTTTTTGCATGCCTTTTTCAACTTTTGTTGACATCAGAAGGACAAGGAATATAGAGGGGAAAAAAGAGGGAGGGCTGGAAGGGGATGAACAAGATGAAGTATTTCCTGAGGAGGAAGAAAAAGAGGAGGAGGAGGAAAAAGCAAAAGAACAAGAAATTAATGAAAAAGGGGAGGGTCAGGAGGTGACAGAGAACTGTGATAAGGAGGAGATCAAAGAATCAGGGCATGATGAAAAAGCTCAAGAAGACCAAGCTGAGGAAGGGAAAGAGGATGACAGGTAAAATATATTTCTGTTTATATGGATCTATTCTTTCTCCTGTACCAGTACCCTACTTGTCTTCCCTTTTTATTCACTTTGCTTGCTTATTGCCTTTGCTCTCTGCAGCTCTTCTTTGTTTGTTTTTGCTTTCAGTCATCATGCTTTCATATTTAATCAAGTTTCATTCACAGCTTCAATGAACTTGTTCTGCATACCAAATGAGGCAACACACCAACTTGACTCATGAATATGCATACAACTGCAGCATATTATTTTTTAAATTAGTTTAGATTAAAGTTTGGGTTTGACTGTAATAAACAGTAGAAATTGTAAGCTTTTTTATTATATTTCCTACTTGAATTATTATTTCATGGAAAAATGTTTTGTTGAGTGAAAACTCAGCAATATCAAAATTATCTTTACTTTTATTTATGGCCATACTAAAGAAGAAGAAGAAAATTTGGATTTGTTTTTTCAGTCCTCTTTGTGGTGTATACTGATTAACAATCAGTGTGGATAAAGCAGAGTCTTCCTTTTCCTTTTTTTGTTCCTTATGAATAACTGTCAAGGATTGCTGTATTGTGGAAGAGTCATACACTTCAGCTGCTTTGTTGTTTCCAGAAACATTGGAGCACAACTGGCTCTGGTTCTATCAGATAATATTCTAGAATTATACATTCTACCACAAATCCTTAAAACAACATAAATGTCTGACATTTTGTATTATAAAATCCGTGTATGTTGCATTGAGAGAAATACAGCATTCTTCTTTCTTCACTATAAAAAATGAGTTTCAGATTGATGAATATTCTTGAACCATTCTCAGTCATATAAGAATGGCAGAAAATCTCAGAAACAATAAATTTTCTTAGCCTGACAATTCTGCACTACCTCTAAATAACTTCTGCCTGTAAAATTGTGCTCATATATATTAGGCTAAGCACAGAGAAATCTATGGAAATCCATTTTCTTTCCTTGCTACAAACGTATACATGTACATGCTTGTATCTGCTCACATACATAACATACTCAAAACAAAGAGAATACAGAGAGAGAATCAAAATGCCTAGAGTATAGTCTTGGGTGATATGAACTAACATAGCCATACTACTGCCTTTATATATTGTGCCATCATCCCTTCACTCATGTTCATGCATTTTAGATTTTAGCAAAAACAGTTGTTTAGAACCAGCTGTCTTTAAGAGTGCCTTTGCATATGTGTTCCAGGGACTGTATGGTGGTGTGTGAAAGGGTTATTTAAAGACCCTTTTCTCTTCCATTTCCCACTAATTTCCCAGTCTAATGGATCTGAAAGTCCTGCCTTTCAAAAGCATGACTTTGTTCCTGGTTTCTAGATTTCACTCAAGCTGGTCTTTGGCCAATGTGCTGTCTCCCACAGAAAGTAAAGTCCTTTTCGAGAAACAGCTCCTTTCTTCCTGTGCCAGCTTGTTCTTCTGGTTCCTATCTGCTCTCTGCCTTCAGGAAGAAGTGACATAACTCAGGAGTCTCTGCTCTATAAAGAAACAAGATGTTATTAAGTGACCATTGTGTAGTGACTTTTGTTTGTGCTATATTTTGGCTCCCTTCATGGAAATGATTCCCTAATATTATTTGCTCACTTTGCACATATTGACCACTTTTAGTATGCAAGTCATGACTAAACAGAAGAGTTTATATTCACTTTCCTTTCCCAGGGTAGAGTCAGTGCTCATTTTTTAGTATTGGCTGAACATTTTTCTAGGGTAAATTATCATGTAGTTCTTGAGCTCTTGGAAGCTCAAGGAAAGCTGTATTGCAGATGGGAATTTTCAAGATATATTTTTACTTCAGAGGTGCATCTGTAGTTGGACAGCAGTCACCTTTCCTCTGGGCACTCCGGAATGCAGGGGCTGCTCACAATCACTCCATCATCAAAAATTGCCTTGTTAAGGATACCTCATACCTCTTGAAGTTACTGTGTTTATATACTTTATGAGCAATGGTAATAGTCCTGCTAAGGTCTTCAATCTGCTGAGATCATGGGTGGGTTGAAATGACTGTAAAAACAGACATATAGCACTAATTCATCCCATGCCTGTTTCAAAGAGTACCTTAGCACAATAAAAGGCATTAGCTTTTGGAGCACTGGAGTACATTAAATCAATTAATCTTTTTTTGGCAGAAGTAGTTGCAGCATCAGATTTTGCCTTAATTAAACCTTGTAAAACTAAACTTTGGCATCTGCTTGAGCTACAGGGAAATCATAATTGTGTTCTTTCTCTGCAGTACATGTTAGCAAACAAAGGATGGCTCCAGCTTTGCTGTTGAGTATTTATTATGTAGAGTTCATTGATTTTTTTTTTCTTACTCCATCTCCTTGATAATCTCAGGGCCAAAAATAAAGGCATCTTAGATATAATCTTTGATCGTTAATATTTTTGTTGAAGGTAATCTGTTTAAGACTGCTCTAAATTTTATCCCTTTTTAATGTTTTTCTAAACATCAATCCTAAGCATTAATTCTGATAGTCACAATAGTTTTGTTTTACCATATGAATACACGCAAATGTAGTCTCAGAGCACGATTTCACTGTTGAAATACAGTAGAAAAATACAACTTCTGTTCCAAGCACACAGAGTCTAAATCATGAAATAACATATGAGTCCAGAGAGGGAAGCACAGAAGAACTAAGAGATGTTCCATGTGACAGAGATAGGTACAACACAGTGTTGGGGACATCTTGACAACAGAGAATGGATGCTAAGAGGAGATTTGAGGAGAGAAAATAAGATATCTTTGTGAATGTTTCTGTAGGCCTGTTTTCAAGCAGTCAAGGCAATGAGGACAAAACATGAGGTGCCTGCTAAAAATATATCAAGTGGATGAGGGGCAAGTTTGATGATCAGGAGTTGATCTTTCAATTTTGAATGAGAGATGATAAAAGGAGCAAGGAACAAGCACTAAGAGACTAGGAAATAAGGATGAATTATGTACAACTCTGTAAAAGACAGTGTAACATTTTACTGATGTGTGGAGGAAGATAAGACAGCCAAATAGAAAAGCTGTGAAACTTGTCTTTTCTCTAGTATCCTGGAAGGGGTTATTGGGTAAATTGCCAGGGCTGGAGAAAAGCACTGCAGTATCTGTCATTTGAAATGGTGAGAGAGTGGACAAAGCAATTATCTGTGTGGGTGGACAGAAAGGGCAGAGATGGGAAATAAAAGTCATGTGCAAGTCACAAAGTTTTGCTATGTATTTAGAAGGAGTCAGTGATATCCTATGTGAAGAAAGGAATTGAATTCTAAAAAATGGTAGAAGGAATAGAGCTGATTAAGTAGGAAGATGGTACAAGAAAGGAAAATTTGTAGTGGAAAAATTCAGCAGGGGTGTAATTTTTCAGAGCACTTAAAAATTTGAGAAACAGAGTGCAATGTATGGCTTTAAGTAATGTATTTCTTCAGATACAAAACCTTTTCTCTTTCTAAAAGTTCTTCACGCTTTTTGTGCCTCTTCTTTTGTTAGGTATAAAGATTAATTTCAAATTCACTTTCTAGTTCTAGTTCATTCAGTAAAAAAAAAAAGACTTTGTAGAATTTAATTTGTATAATTAAAATGGTTTTAATCTGAAGGAAGGAATGTTGTAAAACTGATTCCTGATGAGTATTTGTTCCTTAGTTTTTCATTAAATTGTAATTTTAGTATTTCGGGTTTTATGACCCTTCCACTGTGACTGCAGCTATTAACAGTTAAATGCAGTACTTTTCTGGAAGAAAAAGCATGTCAGTGCAGTCTTTGCAAGCTCCTTCACAGGGGTGGAAGCCAGTAATAGTTTTGAAAGTCTTTATTCTGGTAAAAATATAAAAACCTGTATGAAAGATAACAGACACTAAGAATCCATTTTCAATGTGTATGTGCTCTTTGGTTTCTTAAAGCTATTTCAGAAATATTTCAATGATTCCTTCAACTGCACTACTAGATGAAAGAAGTTAATTGTATCTGACCTTTGTAGCCAAGCAGGCTCCGTGTTTGGAAGAGAAAACGGTAGCCTGAGACTCTTTCCCCACTGCATGATCAGTCTTTTAGCAGAATTGCAGTACAAGTACTGTGCTTCCAACAGAGACAGACAGACAGACAGATAGATAGATAGATCGATAGACAGATAGATAGATAGATAGATAGATAGATAGATAGATAGATACATACATACATACATACATACATACATACATACATACATAAAGGTTCATCCAGTGTAATTTCTGCTGTGGAAGGAGAGAGAACTTGGGTCCAGTTATGTCAGTGTTCCATGTAGTTTTTCAGGGAAAGCATGCCAACATGCAGTTTCCTGGAACTCTCAGCAGAAAATGTTGGTCTTAACAATTTTATCAACATGACAACGAAGTGATCTTGCCATTCCTGAGATGAGAATAACAGGTTGCAGTACAATGTTCACCAGCTCTTTTCAGCTGCAAAACACTGCATTATCCATGCAATTGGGGCAGGTGTGATGCACTGGGTCCTTGAACAAGAAGTAGGAATTTTGATTTGTGTCTCTCTAACATAACTCTTCTGTACTCTTATGACTAGATAAGCAGAGCTGCTTACATATTGCCAGTCTGTGTCTTTAAAATCAGAGGACCTAAAGAAAAGTTTTTTCAGTAAGATTTTCCTAGTACTGTTGATCTTGGTCTGTTAGGAGTTTGTGAGACATTCTTGCCCATTTGAAGCATGCAGTCAAAACCACTACTTTTTAATGTAAGGTTTTTATCTTTAGTTTTCTACAGAAAGGCAAATACTCAAAATCTATACATTCATAGAACTACTGGGTCTGTACCAACACACATGGACAATAATTTAGCCATTTGGTTTTTTATATTTTCATAGATTACATTTAGAAGAAAATTATCTGTAGCTGCTGAAAAAATATTATGGAAAAATATGCAAAAGATCAATGGTTCCAAACAGACAGAATAAAAATAATTTAAGAAATCTAGTAAAGTCACCTGTTTCTAAGTTATTTGTCACTATCTGTAGAAACCCTTGGAAGACCTGTTTTTTTCCTGTTACTTTGGAGTAAATACAAAAGATATATAGATTCTGTTACAGTTAGTAAAATCATTTTGATACACTGGGATATAAGAAATTAATGAATTTGGAAGTACACATTATTAACAGGTGAGCAGTAAAAATAAGTCATTTGAAACAGTCTGCAGATTTGATATAAGGCATCCAACAGGGAACTCAGACATTTTTACTTTGACTGCAATGCAATATCTTTGAGACTGCTTCCCTCTCCATGAAATGCAGCTTTTTACCTCTGTTGAGCTCTGATCTGTGATCCATAAAGCACTGATGCACTCCTGTTACTAAAGTTTATTTAAAAACAGTGCATCAGTAGTTTAAACAAAACAAAACCACAAGAAATGCAGGGAGAAAGCCTGGTAGACATGCAAGGAAGCAGAGATGAAGGGAAAAATTAAAATGAGGATTTGAAGCACATATAAAGGTCAAAAATAGTTTTTGCACTTTTAAGTGTGTTATAAAAAGATTCATTTTCTGAAAACATTTAAAGCTAGATTGAATCATAAGGTTTTCAATAGACAGACTTTTTTATCTTTATTTCTACAGGATTGAGCACAACAGATCTGGTGACGATAATAGCAACAGCAAATGCTAGAAGTGGTGTAGAGAAATATAAAAACAAGGGATTGAATGTTGAAGCTTATAAGGCTTTTCTTTCTTGGACATTATGATTAGACAGACATGGCTCTGTCTTAGTGATGTATGTTTTCACTCCTTTTACCTGAGTATTATTTAATAGAAGAGTGAATAAGATTCTGTAAAATTAATACATATTCCTAAAAATGTACTTCATTAAAAATAATTAGAAAGCTTACCACTTAGTCTTCCAAGAAGCAAACATAAACTCCTTCATGTTACTTCTTAGAAATATTTCTAAAATGCATTGCTGGATTTGTGCTATTGCCTTTGAAACACATTGCCAGGCCCATTTAGCAAGTACTGTACTTTAACTAAGGATAAGGGGCCCAGTGCTGGTCTTACTATTGTGTGCTTAACATCTATGGAAAGATAATGCTCCACTGGTTGGGCATTGCTCATATATCTGATTTTAATTTTTTTTGACAGAACATCTGAACATTTTCAGTAATTTCACTGTACCTATGTGGTGTTCATCCTTCTCCTTAAGTCCATAAGGTGCTAGCTAAACAAGCTGGGTGCTGTGTCATCAGGTAGCCCCTAGCAGGAAATCAAATTTCCTTACAAACACCCCTGAGAGCCCAGCACTTCCCAGATAGTAGTCATAACATAAACACAATTCCTGTGGAGGCCCAAAGTAAAAGAGAGGAAAGTTGCTTCAAATTTCCCTAGTGTGCCATGTACATATTTTCTCAGCAGAGACATTTGGTCATAGACCTGTCTTCCCCAGCTCAGAAAAACTAAGGTTGCAGGCTCATGTTCAGAAAGATGTGAGACACCTTTCCTCACATTTTCTTTTTTATGATGGTCTTAAGTTTTCTGTATGCTTTTATAATTTCCCCCAGAGACCAAAAGTGACTCAAAGTCATTTTGTCAAAGTGACAGAAGTCAGACAGGCAAGATCATGATGTCCCAGATAATGTCTCTTCGGTTGAAGTAATTACGGCTTCAGATCTCTTGATCATGTCCGTTTAGTTCTCAGTCCCAGAAGATCAGTTCAGAGACATGCTATGAATTTTGGAGATATTAGCAGTGCCTATTCTGGCCCTGATTTTTCAGAGTCCTCAAGCAACCCGAATTTACAAGGATAAAGGAAATGTTGGAGTTGTTTTATTCTTTAGACAGTGCACATAAGCATTAAAGTGAGCCTGAGCATATTCCCTTTGTGCAGTACTAATCAAAGAAATACAGTCTTTCATGAGTGAAGTATAGATTCAGCTACAGTGAGATCCATATTGCTGACAGCAATTTATTTACATAAAGCCTTTTCAAGACAGCTGGCTCTTTCCTGTGCATTTTGTGATTTTTCTCTTAATGTAATCTCAGTGGTGCATCCTGTCCAATTCCCCCATGTCTATCTTCCAAAGTTTTCTAACTGTCAATGCATTTTCTAAATAAGTAAATCTCCCTCACAGCAACTTCAGTTTAGCAAGATGATAAATCATGGTATTTCTTACCCTCAGGCAAAACATGATGTCTCTTACCTCTGTATATTTTTGATCATTTCAGCCTTCAGGTCTGAAATTTTTCTCACTTTCCTGACTTGATTTTACATTATTTCTCTGGTGATTTGGGGTCTGGGACACATACTGGATTTAATGTCTGGTTTAGCAATTCACTGCTTGCTTTTCATTCACAGAGCTCCATTCAGCCCTTCAAGAATCAACACTGAGCAACCCTAAGCAAGTTTGCAGTGTACATTGTGACTTAGCAGTGTTAATATAGAAAATTGAGCCCTCTCCTTCATCCCTGCTGGAAGACTAATTCAACAGCAGGTTGGAACAGGCACACGATATTTAACTTTCAAATTAAGTACATGCAAGGTGCATTTCTGCAAGAGAAGAGTCTCGATTTAATCAGATTGCTCATGATCAGTTTTAATTTAGCAAGCTAGTTGTTACCCAGCTTTTACAAACACAACTGCTTCTTTGCCAGGCTGGGTTAAACAAGACACTTTCTAAACTCAAAGAATTTGGATGTTATTCAAAGCTCACTCGGTCTTTGACTGCAATGTACTTTATTGCCAAACTTTCAGAGCTTATATGGACTTCCTTTATTACCAATGCATATGACAGCTGATTAATGCAAGACTTCTAGACCTCAAATAATTTTCTTGCTAGATTTTTTTTGCATCCACACAGAGCAAATTACTGGTTTAGTTCACTGTATCAAAGAAAGGGATTTCATCAAAAATTCATTACTGTTAGCAGGGTAATAAAGCTTTTCTGTAACTTTGGAGAGGAAAACTTGAAAATTTATTGACACAAGGTGAATATTAATATAATCTTCATTATAATTGCCATTTAAATTAACAAAAATATCAACTGTGTTTTTATTTTTAAAAATAGCCAATTATTCTATCAGAGAAGGTGAGAAATTTTATCAAAAATCTCTGAAGCTCTGCGTATAATTCAATTGCTAGTGTTCAGAAACAGCTAGCTGTTACAGTGTTTTTTCTGCATCATTCATTTGCTGTGGCTATGTTTTGTAAATAATCTAATGCCCTGACCCCAAATGACTTTGCCACTTGTTTCAAATTGAAAAAAAAAAAGTGCTAGAGATGTCATGGAAGAAGTTATACTTCTATTAATTTATAATAATAAAGCAGTGTGGACAGCTTTACGTCTACCATGGGAGAGGGGGAGATACAGCTCAAGTCAACCTATGTACTGTAGCAGGTATTCCTGATTTGTAATAAAAGAGACCTTTGAAAAAAGAAATTTCATATCAAAATATTTCTACTTATATTTGAGATGTGGCCACTAGTTTTCTTTGAATAGAAATAGATAAAAAATAGATTACGAACACTGCTCTATTTCCCCCCACCTTTCTTGTTATAATTTCAATAAAATAAACCTAATAACTGAGTCAGTCCAGTAGCTATTAGAGATTTATACCACCAAGAAGTTAATAGAAAATGTTTGACCAAGTGGATCTCTAGAGACTAAGTCATTATAATTTTGAACCTGCAGTGTCTCTCTTTGATGTGAATTGGCAGACAAGTACGTGTATTGGGCCGGAAGCGTTGTTCCCATGGAAATGTTATTTCCTACATCACAGCTGTCCCCATAATGCTGTTTTTGTTAAATTTCTTCAGTAAGTTAATGAAATAAGAGCATCTCTGATTGAGTTAACAGGTCTATTAAGAAAGGCATTAAAATTCATCTCCTGCTTGTAAAAAGCAGTAAACAAAGTCTTCTGTGGGTCTTCCAGTCTCACAGGAGACATATATTAGAAAATATCTATTACAACAATTGAAAAATTGTTACAATCCTTTCCCTAGGACATCACAGCCCACAGCTGTACTACACACTTGGTAACATGGATTTTCACTATCATGGATGCCTTATTTTCATTAGGGATCATTGCCAGAGAACTAAGCTGGAAAGCAATAATATTAATTTTGCTTTGACTTTTGAATAAAGAAATAAAGGAACCTGCAACATCTGCCAAATGTCTCGTGTAAATCAGATTCTCTGATACATATGCTTATGGCAGAACAATGACATTACAAGTTGTCATTTCCAATACTGCTGTAAAGACAACTGAAAAATACAAACAGCATCCTCAAAAATCCTACCAACAATATACAGTACAATGGATTGTATTGATATCTTCTCCTTCACATTTAAAAGTATTAACAGCATCGTAGATTGGAAAAGAGTTTTATAAATCTTTAGCAGTACATTACTATTGCAGAACTTATCAGGTTAGTGAAGAGAAAGAGGAAGCTGAGTGGCAGCTCTGGGGTTCCTGTCGCTGGGCCTTATTTTGAGCTTGGCAGATGGATTGTGGTATCAGTGTGGGGTTTTAAGTTTGTGTTTTGGGGTGGGGTTTTTTTGGTTTTCTGGCCTAAACAAAGGATTCCTGATGAAATTTAGCACTTGCTGTATGATTCAGCCAGTTTTTTTAGAAAATATTTGTTTCTGTAGACAAAAATCTGACCTCAATGCCTTCCAACTCTGCAACTAATTTAAAAACTGCAGCCAAAGAATGCAGGTTTTTACCTATGGAAACTGGGTAAGATTTTCCATTTAGTACATATGTTACAGTGAGCATTTATTGTGTCTGCACCTGCTTCATGGAAAATAAAACAGCCAAAAATAGTATCAAACAGTTCTAAAATTAGTATTTTCTTGTAAGATTATTAAATGCTTTCAAGTCCATCAGAAACTGAGAGAGGTAGGATGAAGCTTCTGACTTGTTTTTTACTACCTAGCATCCAAAAATATTGAGTAAACCAAATTTTTATCTGGAACCTGTTTAGTATCCAGAACATTTGCCCACAGTGCAGTCCATCTTACCCAGTGCAAGTTACAAGCCATATACTGTTCCAGATAAAGTGGCTTCAAATCAGTTTCACTGCCTTTAGGACAGGATTCTTTTGTACTGTGAGATCTTCCCTCTGCTTTACCCAAACCTCACAAACAGTTTTTCCAACTTGGTCAGATATCAAGGGAATGGTCTGCTAAAGCAGGAGACACCAAGACCAAATCAAAGATCTTCTTTTGAGACCTATTTCTCTGCTTCTCTTCTATGAGAGTTTCCTTAGGCACTTTATGGAATCCCCTTCTGGCTATGCAACAATTCCAGAAAGGATTGTTTTCCAAACAGCCACTTCTAATCATTGTTTTTTGGAAATTTCTCTGGCAGTGTTTTCTAATCTTTCTGTAATTCAGTACAAATATTGACAAACTGGAGAGGAAAAACTAGATAATTTCTGATTATCTGATGTAGTAAGAGTCTGGAAGACTTTGAAAGCACATTTTTTTTCCAGAGAGTAATTACACTCTTGGTTTTGAAAACAGGTGAGTCTCTGCAAAGAGATAGTGAAGATTAATACCTTTAAGAAATCCAAACCCTTAACACTGCAATTCCAGAAGGCTGTGTTTGAACAGCAGTTTTACAGTTGCTTACTGTTTTTCTTTCAGCATTCAGAAAAAGCTTTTGGGCCAGAACTGGGGTGTTGAATATCATAATTTGAAAACAGTCTGAGATTTCTAATCTCATCAAGGAATTTAAGGCTAGGTCTAGACCAGTATGCTAGATAGGTCCAGGACAGGGTCTTGATAATCTATATTGTTTAAACAGCTTGTGTTCTCTTCGGCATAGCTTTGTGCTGGACACACTGATAAGGTGCCCCTGATTCAGATCAGGGACAATTCAGGAGATTGCATAAATTGAGGTCAGTTTCCTTCAGGCAGGATGCCTGATAAAACCCTATTTTGGGAAGGATGTAAACTAGTGTAAGCTAGCCTGCTGTGTGTATGCAGGCTGTCAAGGCCAGAGAACAGGCCTAACACATTTGATTAACTGCTCTAGGTGTGGCACAGAACTCTTCATTGGCTACAAGGACCATATTAAATTTAACACAATCATAGAATCTCATCAGCTGGAAGGCACCCAGAACGATCATCGAAGTCCAGCTCCTGGCCCTAAACAGAACAGCTCCAAGAATCACACAATGTGTCTGAGAGCATTGTCCAAACACATCTTGAACTCTGTCGGGCTGGTGCTGTGACCACTTCCCTGGGAGCTGTTCCAGTGCCCAACCACCCTCTGGGTGAAGAACCTTTTTGTGATATCCAACCTAGACCTCCCCTGACGCAATTTCAAGCCATTCCCTCAGGTCCTGTCACTGGAACCACAGAGAAGAGATCAGTGTCTGCCCCTCCTCTTCCCCTCACAAGGAAGCTCCAGATTGCAATGAGGTCTCCTCTCAGTCTCCTCTTCTCCAGAGTGAACAGACCAAGTAACCTGATCTGCTCCTCATATGGCTTTTCCTCAAGGCCCTTCCGCCATCTTCATTGCCATCATTTGGGTGCCCTCTATATCTTTCTTATATTGTGGTGCCCAAAACTGCCCTCAGCACTCAAGGTGAAGCTGCCCCAGAGCAGAGCAGAGCAGAGCAGAGCAGAGCAGAGCAGAGCAGGACAATCCCCTCCCTTGCCCAGCTGGTCATGCTGGGCCTGATGTCCCCCAGGACACACTTGGCTCTCCTGACTGCCAGGGCACTGTTGGCTCATGGTCAACTTGCCAGTGACCCCAGGTCCCTTTTTGTGGTGCTGGTCTCCAGACTCTCATTTCCCAGTCTGTACGTACAATCCTCATCACAGGTTCAGAATCCAGCTCTTGTCTTTGTTAAACTTCATATGGTTGGTGATTACCCAGACCTCTAATTTGTCAAAGTCTCTTCACTGGGCCTCTCTGCATTTAAGGGAGTCAGGAGCTTCTCCTAATCTAGTATCCTCAGCAAACTTACTTAGAATACCTTTGACATCACAAGTATCTGTCAGTCTGACTCCTCAGTTGGCTAACGTGGTATATTTTTAACAATACTATTTAGTGGCTAGGGCTCTCATACTCCACCATTGGCTTATAGGCTTTAAATTACAAATATATGTAGATATCTTACTGTAATTTCTTTCCTAATGTCTTATTTTTCTCCTGATTTTTTTGTTGTGGTTGTTGTTGTTTTTTGTGGGGTTTTTTTTTTTTGTTTGTTTTTTTGTTTTGTTTTGTTTTTAAAGGACTTTGTGCTTTAGCTTTGAGCTCTAAAATTTGTGCATCTTTCCTCTTTCTTTATTCACCGGAAAATGGAAGTGTCTGAAATGATATTTACACTGAGACCTGTCTGCAGCTCTTCGTTTTCTCAAGAGGCTTCCTGGATTTTGGGATAGTGCAGGAGGCAACATTCCTGTATGAGCTTTGCCCTTCATCCTGCTCTTGTTGATAATTTGGTCCTGTTAAGCCAAAGGCAATAGCCTGGCTGCCACTTTGATTCTGCTCTTGCTGTAGGCTGTGGCTGCCACATAGCTGGGGTTGTGTGCAGATTTTGTTCTTGTTTTGGTTCTAATAATGGTATTATTATACACATATTATTTGAACTAGGATAATTACTTCATTCCCCTCTTTGTTTTATTCTCTCCCCCAGCATCTAGCTGTATATTCTCTTTGCTGAGTATACTTTTTAAATTATTATTATCTTATAAGACAGCTCAAGAACCCTATTTTTACTGCATATTTATTAATTAACTTATACAACTTCATAAATTATATGATTTTATATAATGTCTGTTTTAAAATACTGTTGAACATATTTAACTGGATGTGTGTGAGATTATGTTTGTGTATAGGTACATATAAAGAAAACTTCCAGTAATTTCTCTTTCCTGTTAAGGAAAAAGGTTGCATGATTTACTCTCTAAATTTTACTCTGAGGTCAACCTTTATGTTACCTCAGAAAGGAACCAAATGTGACATACAACACTCAGTTTTTTTGAGAATGATCCATTTGTGGCACTGTCAAAAGGCAGGCTGGGTTTCTACCGGAGATGGTATCAAGTATCTGCCAAGAATAATTAATGAATGAGGGTTTGGATAGCAAGAAAGGATTCTGAGTGCTGATGAAGGAAGTGCTCATGACCACTCTATGTTTATTATGAGGCACCTATAAACCACTTGGAACTCTCCTAGTATGTATTTCCCAAAGCTTTTTTGCTAAGAGAGGAATTGCGAAAAAACAAAATCCCTGCTATGGGATGGCTTTCTTCTCTGAGGGCTGTTTGCTGGTTAGGACTGTAGCAAAGATGTCTTCTCTGCTGCTTTGAGAGAAGGGGAAAACCCCCAAGCCTTTAATTGAAGAAATTTGTCTTAGAGCTCTACTGGGAAAAAAATAGAGGTTTGTGAATGAATTTTTAGTATCAGCCATTTGTACTAGTATTTGGTATATCCACTTAAATCTAAATCCCTTTCTCCTCATTTGAATTCCCTTTCCTACCTTTCTCAAAAAGTTGGCCAAGAGAAAGTGTCTGACTGAAGCCTACATCATTATTGGCAGGAGTACACAGCAAAACATTTTCTGATACAGAAGCCTTTAGACAGCAGCCAAGAAGCAAACTTTAATAATTCATAGTACTTTCATAGCTAACTGCACAGTGAAACTATAGTGACCAATCTCTTTAAACACACTGATTTCATTAATAAGGGCAACTATTGTAATCCATTCCACTTAAATAGAACTATACATCTTGGAAAGGACACAAAAAGCATCTCAAAGGCACATTCAACCCAGGAAATGTTGACTTTCTCTTCCGTGTAACTTTTACATTAAAAGGCAGAATATTTCTGTTTCCACTGATGATGTAGGATCTTTATTAAATGGTAATATTGTTAGCATTGAAACACTCATTGAAACAATCATTTTAACTCTATACTATCAATACCACTTACAAAACAATGCATTAATTACTGTTTTCCATATGACAGGAACTCAGTGATTTTCTGGGTATTATTTTTGAAAAAATGGATTACTGAAATAGGTTGTTCTGCAAGCAGTGAAAAACTTACTTCCATCACCAGCTTGTGTATGTGAATGGGCTTCTACTAGGAGATTCAATAATGACTTCTGCAACCTTTCCCCAAAGAGGCATTCATAAGATGTCTCTCCAGGGATCTGTTTTCAAAACAGTTTTATAAACTAAATAGCTTTAGTTTTCTACTGCTCTGTCAAATTTGATCTGATTTAAAAAAATACTGAAGAGAGACCTGACTGAAAGCAGACATTAATCATATTTCCTTTGAGAACTTGGATTAAAAATCTCATTACTGGATTAAAGGGCTCTAATTTTTTGATTCTTAGCAAAATTTTGCTTAAGGTAAAGTTGAAGATACTAGCTCTTCAAGCAACGTTTTTTCTAGACCTCTAGTATTTTTTATATGCAAGATAATGTTGAATCTGAGAACTAGTTTCTGTGTCATCTGTTTTCTTTGAATTCTTAGAGGTGTTAGTTTGATAAAAAATACACCATGTGATGTTATCATCTAACAAGTAAGTTAACATAGTGCTAATATGAAATACAAATTCTCTTTTACTGATTCCTTGTCTTCCTCTTTACCCACATCCTTTACCCACATAACAACAAAAAGAGCTAAAAGAGGGTAAGGAAAAAGCTTTTAGGTTACCACTGTGTTCAGTCTTCTGTGGCTGTGTGTCCAGGCAAGGCCACTATGGCTCTCTCTCAACTTTTTTTCTCAATCTCTTGATCTGAACTCTCATTCATATTTTTCCTTGTAACTTCCCTGAGAAGTACACTCAGTATTTTTTCAATGGTATTTTTTCTGCTATGAACCAGCTCTTAGCTTTCACTCTGGGTTGTGGCTAAGCTATAAGTCTTCATTTACTTTTGAGTGCACTGCATTAATTCCATTGATAAGTTATTGACAGAATAGGTATTGAAAAAAATTTCATAAAAGAAACAATAATTCCTTCCTTTTATGAAATCGATTTCAGGCCATTATATATAAGGGAAAAGGAGTATATATTTTTTCTATACTTAGAACAATTTTCTCTAGAGACATTTGCTGAGCACTAAAGCTCTAGCAACAGCCTTTGCATGCATTTGAAAATCTGCTTAAAAAGCAAAACTATTCATTTTAGCCTTTATATATTGGTGATTTAACAAAAAAAAAAAAAAATCATTTCCCCTGGGTTCCAGAAATATTCCACAGTTTTGTGCATTGTTTAAAATGGCATCTCATGGGAACTTTTTGGTGAGAAGCACTGTACTGAAAAGAATAATAAAGGTCTAAGTTCTGTGCAAGAAGTTAATTGGAATGGAAAATTCTCTATATATTTTCAGGCCCACATGTACCCCATAGCTTCTAGTTCTGGATATTTGTTCAGACACCTACCAATGAGATGTCAGGGCAAAATTTGGATAAGTGCTGTTGTCATCAGTGTAGATTTCCATTTCTGAGAAAAGGTCCCTTAGCCTTGACCACTGGTAGATCAGGTTCCCCTGGGACATGTGAAATGCTGCAGCAGGTAGTTTAGATGCAGCCACATAGCACATTTACAGTCTCTAAACGAGTACAAAAGATAACATTAGAATTGAATTCCATTTTGTCAGTAGCGATGATCTATGCCACGTAACAGTCAAGTTGTGTGAAATACATATCTAGTACTTGTACTTGTTGATGCAGAGCTGGCCAAAAAACCTATGGGTCTTCATTACTGTACAATGACTGAGCTAAACCAAATTACTGAGAACATCCTTGAAATATCTGAATGTTTAGTAACAAAAACTGCTCTTCAGACCGATGTTCTTTTCCACTCAGTAATGGATCAAGTTTCTCTGTTTCCCAGAGGAATATAGGTTATTTGTGTGCATATATGTGAGGAGAAGAGTCACAGAGCACTGATGGCAGAACTTAAATTTTCCAAACAAAAATTATATGGTATATGGATGCATTCATTCTTTCGTATGCTTTTGCTGGTAATAAGTTTAATGTCAGTCAGTAAATAAGCGTTTGTTATTTAAAACACAATTTTGATGAGTCAAGTGTTTTTACAGTGGACCAGCCAAGAACCTAGAATTAAAGTTTCTCCTTTTACCTCTTAAAACCAAACCCTACCTGTGTGATTAGTTGCTTTTACCCTCCAGTCTCCCAAAGCCTTCCATCTGAAACCTGTCCTTTTCTGTCTTCCCCTTTTTACTCTTTGTCTGCACTGTTTATCCGTCAACTGGCTGACAGTGTCTTTACATCCAAAATGCAAAGCAGACAGATGGCCGTCTCAGGAAAGAACATGACTAAGAGCACCAGCATCAGCGGGGAGATGTACACGCTGGAGAAGAACGATGGCAGCCAGTCGGACACGGCCGTGGGCACTGTTGGTGGTGGCAGCAAAAAGAGACGCTCCAGCATTGGTGCGAAGATGGTCGCCATCGTGGGGCTGTCAAGAAAGAGCCGTAGCACCTCACAACTCAGCCAAACTGGTAGGAACTGGATGTTTTCTTTCTCTCAAATTACTATTTAAATGTACATAATACTTATGTATTACAGTTTATTCTCTTGAAGATTCTGTTGAAGTTGCCTCACCAACAACATTCTTTGGAATGAAGAAAATGGTCAATTATCCTTTTTCTCTGAACATTTACTAAACTTTTTTTTTTTAAGTGAAGATCCTTTTCAGGTTGGACTGAAGCTTTTATTTTCTGCTTGCTGGAACCTGCTTAATACTCTAATTCCTTACTTTTCAGCTTTTCAGGAACCAACATGAGATGCCCTTCTGTTTGGGAGATTCCTTACTGAAGTTTGTGAAGGGTCACTGAAACATTGCAAGATGCCTTTGATTTTGTCACAGATAGTGTTTGCATATTTCAACATGAGGTTTTTCCACCTTAGAACATGCAACCTTATTTTGAAACAAAAGAAATTTTCTGAACAAAATTTTATGTTATATTACTTCAGTGCAAATGTTTTATTGTGTTTTAATTCCTTTCTTTTCAGCCTACAAGTGTGTTCGCCATCCGTAGAATTTTTCCTCATTTCTGTTTCTCTCAATTCAAGCTGGATACTTCTGTGTGCTACCGAGGAAAATGGAGAGTTTTTCTGCTTTGATGCCTAAAGCACTTAAAATCTTACAGATTTTTTTTCAATTTCTTCCTATTTTGGGGAAAATCCATATAATGCACTCTGAAAAGCTCAATGTCAAATAATGACACCATATAGGAAAAGTGTATTTTACATGGAAAAAAAGTTACTTGCATTTAAATAACATTCATATAAAACAAGCATTTAAGAAATTTATATAAGTATGCATATATATAATATATTTCAAGTATACAGAATATAGTATACTGTATATTTCAATATACAGAAGATATATTGTATTCTCAGTATTTAAGAAAAACTGTTGTGATGTTTTCATATGGTTCAATGTAAGTTTACAGTGCCCTGCTGTGTGAGGTCCCATCTGAAGGTCTCCATTGTGCTAACCACCATTCAAACACAGATAAGAGGTTTCTCAGTTCTTTCCAAACCAAAGTGATAAGAGTTTTAATGTACAACAAAATGGAACAAAACAATGATCTGCACTGTCAGAAACTGTGGTAAATTTTTTTAAGTAAAGTTTTGAGGGTTGTGGGTGGGATTTCAGGTACTGTAAACAGTAGAACTAAAAAAAAAAAGGAAAGGAGAGGTAACAGTGAAGAAAGAGGTAGGGAGCTTGACTGTGTGACTTATTGAATGCAATATGAACAGGAGGGAATGAAGAAGAGGGCAAAAAATGTACATAGAGAAAGCTCTGAATATCATGCAGACACTGGTAGGCAAGTCTTTGCAGCAGCCTTGTGTTTTATCAGCTCACTTGCAGGTTATGGAAAGGGCAGGTTCATGTACATTTCTATATTTTTTGAAATAAATGACAGATAAAAGGTGACAGATGTCACCTTTAGACAAATCTGGGAAGTGTCTGGTTAGGCAAGAAACAAAATTAATCACTTGCTCACCTGGAAATCTAATTTTTTTGTCTTGTGATAGTACAGAACTATGTAACTGTATAGATGCACTTGAATATCAAATCATATACAATGCACTACATTACTTTTTATGATCTAATCTGGTCTCTCTTGCCATAAGAGCTATTAAATGAAGGATGTCAGCTCTTTGTACATTGCTCAAGTATGTCTCAGCACTAGGAAGGATGTGTACTGTGTGTCTGATCTAGATCTGATTTAAATGCCATGCTGCCTTTGTTATTTGGTACTTTTAAACTGAAGTTTTTCACTCTGCTATATCCAATCAGTTTCCCAATGACTGATCAGATGCTCCAGTCAGGGACAAATGTGAAATATAACTGTCTTAAAGAGTACACAAAGTCTTTAGACCCACCAAGTGTGAATAGGGTGTTCTGACAAACTCTTGAGTGAGGAGCTGTAATTCAGTGTAACTCAAGGCTCTTCTTCAATTAGAAGAGTGGCAGGAGCCGGGAAGCCTGCATGGCTCTGGCTCTGGCAGCCTCTCTCCCTTGGCTGCTCCTGTGCTCAGAGCTGGCCTGTGCCTGGCCCCGACCAGAGTGCAGCTCCTGCTGCCATCTCCTGAAAAAGCCCCTCGTGTTGGTTGGGTACGGGGATACAGCTGGGGGTTGAGGGATGTTTTGTAGAGCTGTTACTGCACACCTGCTCCTGCTGCTCTATTTGACAAGTGTCTCCAAGAGGCCCTGTCTGGTGGCCACATGTGGCTGCTGCTACAGGGCAGGCACAAGCATCTTTAAATAGCTGGGTCACACAAGCATTGCTGGTTGTGGTGAGCAGGCCTGTGGCCACGTCAGGCCCCGGATGAGGTATGTACATGGTGCTGTGTCTACAGTAACACAACGTGGTGGCCTGTTGGGTTGGTGAGGTCACACCATGAAGAAATATCTTGCATGTCTTCAGATCCTTCACAATGAGAATGGTGAGACACCAGAACAGGTTGCCCAAAGAACCTGTGGATGCCCCATCCTTGGAAATGTTCAAGGCAAGGTTAGATGGGGCTCGGAACAACCCAGGTGGAGGGTGTATCCACTCCCCTTGCAGGGGGGTTGTAGCTAGATGATGTTTAAGGTCTCTTCCAACCCAAACCATTCTGTTTCCATCCATTGGTACCTCTTACAGAAAATGCTGGACACCAGCATTGTACATTCATACCAGAGGCTTAAAACCTGCAATTAAGGTGTTTGATGAAAATAAATTTCTCTGGTTTGTCTCATCATGTTCCTTTTCTCACACGGTAGGAAGGCACAAAGAATCATGTATTGGTAGCATCTGGAACAAAACCACTAATTTCCTGTAGGTGTCCTGTAAATATAGTTTTCTGGAACTGAGAGGCAGGAGATACTCAGGTGTCAGGGCACTGGTACCATGTAGAAACTGGTTATATAAGTATAAAAGTTTCTTAGGTACTTTCTGAAGATATCATATCATTCAATGGGCTGGTTAAGTAGCTCCTTACACATCAAGTTTGAAAAAGCATACCAATATCAGAAGATAACACTATTTCTGTAAAAAGTCATGTGCTCATATGGAAATCAGTGTAGAAATTACTATCTGTATCTCTGAAGCTTTTTTTGAGTGTTTTGTAAAGTATAATTTTTAATTCAGTGGTTTTCTTCATTCATATTTTATAACAATTGCATACAACAAACACTAAATCTATGCCAAAAGTTTTTCTGAAAGTAGGTCATCATAACTGTTTTCAGGACTATGCATCACACTTACAATACATGCCTTATAAGGTCAATTTTAAATGCCTTTTCAAATTATATTTATATTGTTTCTTGCTATTTGTCATAGTGCTAAGAAGTTGACACTCAAAATAGACACAAAAATGTATTTTTTATTTTGTCTGTAGTCCTTTTCAGATAGGAACTGCTATTTTACAGGTAAAGAGCATGACACAAAAGTAATTTGTCTTGAGGAAACTTTTACTTAACACATCAGTAAATGACAAGATGCTGAAGAGTAGGGTAGCAAGATAAATTAGAATTTATTTTATTTCTGGTTCCTGTACCTTTCCAGTGTTCCAAAAATAGCTAAAGGTATACTCCGTATTCTTGAGTCAAGCTATCAATTCTAGAAGCTAACATTTGATGAGTTAGGAGTTTATCAGTTGTAACACTCAGGTCCTGATTCCACAGGCATTCTTCCTTGTGGAAAAGACAGCTTTGTTTACAGAGGAAAATAGAGTGCAAAATGCAATTCTTAACAGGCTTAGCTATTCATATCTGGATTGAAATTATTTTCCTGCTGGTTAGCCCTAAGGGAACTGATGATCAGACTTCTATAGAGATGCAGACCTAATTCTCAGTTATAATTAATGAGTAAAATCTTTGCCATCCTTTTATTATGCAATCTTAGGCATCCCTTTCAATTTACATGCACTGTCTCTGGCAGGCAGATACTGGGTGCCTTCACTTCCCTTATTTAGCTGACATTTCTCTTCTAGCAAGGTAGATATTTCAACCATTTTTTAAATAGCCAAAACCTACTGTGTTTGTAGGCTGATTATATCCAAGAGCCAAAGCAGTTTCATGCATGTTTTCAGCATCTGGGGCACTCCATGGATCATATATACTAAAACATCACTTATGTGTGTTCGGTCCAGCGCACTCTCAATTTTAATGAGACTGAGTCTCGTCATGTCTTTGGGTATGTGATTACAATAGGTGGAATCTATTAAAAGAGATGAAAAAAAGGAAGTAACAGCACGACTTGAGAGTGCAGTACTGCCTGCAGAGAGGTGTAACTATGTTTGGATAGAAATCAGTGCCCTTGTGTCTCTGGAGAGTGTTGCTCCAGGGTGCCGTGCTCCAGAGGGCCCTGCACACGTTAAATGTAGCAGGTGGTGCTGGGGGCAGCTGACACTGCCTGAACTGCACTTGCTTTGTTGCAACACGTTGCTCCATGTCTCCTAAGAACTCTTGCTAGGATGCCATATGTGGCATGAAGTTATAGGGCTGTAAAAGTGGAATTTTGAGAGAGTGTTATGAGATCTTTTAACATCCTTAATAATTTTGCTGGGGTTAAACTTTGCCATATATTACTGAAGTTATAGTTCTCTGTAGGAAAAGGACAAACAGCGGTTGATTCTGTGCCAACAAAATGATGATTGATCTTGTGTGAATTCAATAGTTTTTATGAAAATGAGGCATTTCCATTTTAACAAATTCTGGAGAGGTCCAAAATGAAAAGAGATTAAAGTATTTAGAAATTTTTATATTTCGTGGCTACATCTTAGAAGAAATGTAAGAGAACTAGGTCTCAGAGCAAAAAGTTTGAGTGAGATTTTATTTTATTTGTGTTTAAAACCAAATTTTGGATTCTGTATGGTTTGTAGGGTGTTGAAACTGCAGTCTGAAGTGCTGTACTTATAAGTAGAACAGTGTCATGTATGTCTCTTAGGAACCAATGACATAGCCTGAACAATTCCCTCAATTTATGGAATAATTGAGGGGAATATATTGGTAACATTGGTCTTGGTGTGGTATAGAACTTCATATTTCTCAATTCAAAATTCAATTTATATAAAAATAGTCTTCTACTACAGATATAGGCAATGTAATTCCTATTAAAAAGAGGGTGCTTAATCACTTGGAATTGTGGTAACTGAAGGAGAAACTTAATTGATTGCCTTTCATTGTCTAAAGTGAGATAGTATATGGTAAGCATACAATTTAGTGAGTAAAAGTGTATTTGTTTACATAATAGACATTATTTTCTATCCCTAGAATTAATTTATGTGGTCAAAAGGGCAACTGAAATTATCATCTGCTACTTTTAATTTAGATATGTATTTTAATGCTTTTTAAATCATATATATAATACAGGCAGTTTGAAACAAGCCTTGGTGAAGGCTTGTTTGGAGGTTTATTTCCTCTGCTATTCCAGAGACTGCTAATGTAATAGATTGCTTTAATGTGTAGTATTACACATGCATCAATATTCTAGATGTGTAATCTGATTTATTTTGAAAATTAACACATAATACATTGATAGAAATATAGGATTAGCAGTTGACAAGAGATTAGGGCAAATTTATCTTACTCATTAGCTGAGAATTGTGAGCTGAATCCTTTTCCAAAGAGAAAGCACCATTATAATAAATACATTACCAAGAGCATTAATCAGCTTTTACTAAATAAACTCTGAAAAGTATGCTAATAAATAAAGATACTCTAATTGCAAACTAAAAAAGCTTTAAAATGTCATTAAATTCTGTTGTTTTCCTCTACATGAAGGAAAAGACTAGGAAGGAGATATGGCAGTACAAAATTTATGCAGCTCTCCTTAACAGATTTTCTCTAGAGGAAGTAGGTGTATATTTGAGTCTTCACTTGTTCACAAAGGTTTTCTGAAAGTTGGAGTGAAAACAAACATAGAGTTGAGATGACAGAACTGAACTCCAGCCAATACTAGCTATGGTCTTAGGATCAGAAGTCCTCTGGAAGACATTTCTCACACACAAAGTGTGGGAGACACCTTATGCCACGGATGAGGAGAAATTCCAGGTAGATGAGAAGGAAGCCCTGTAGTAAGACTAGGGAGTAAGAATAAAAATAATAAAAGGCTTAATTTTAGGAGAAAAAGGTGCAGATCATGTACACCAACTGAGCCATACTGCCTCAGTCATAACTTATCAAACTTTTCTGTAATATAGTTATAAACTCAGTGAGGTGAACATGTGTAAGATTTCCACCTGCGTGTAAAAAAAGTAAAACTAATCCCCCTGATTGTAGGCATTTATGATATTAAAAATCCTTATTATTCAAAATTATTTTCTGCATTTCTTTACTTAAAAATCAAGTTTCTTATATTACTACTTAAACTCATTAATAAGGGTAAAAAAGGAGAAAGTTCTAACTGAGATCAGAACGTTTAGCTTGACCTTCCACAAGATTTTTTTCTTTCCATAATTAGAGGTAAAAATAGATAGAAATGTAGGGTGATCTTTCTTGGTAAGAATTCTGCTAAACTATTTTTCTTTTTCAGAGTGGAAGAATTCTCATAAGATCCCTGCTAAAAAGAAATATACATCTCATAAAAAACTCCAAACTATAAAGCTGTTTTATTTCTGGTTTTGCAGTAAACAAGATTTGGGGTTTTTTGTGTTGTTACATAAGGAAAAAAAACTTAGGCTTTCCTTACGAAAGTTTCAGTTTAAAAACTCCTTTTGGGATTTTATAATCCCTTAGTTAACATGTGATATAATATATGAGAATTTCTTGTTCATTATTCTGTTAAAGAGGGCTCTGATTTCATTCTACTGAAACTTGAGAGTGAAAAGAAGAACTTTAGAGGGCAATCTCATACCCTGGCAATTATTCAATTTTCACTTTGCCTGAAATATCTGGGATACTTATCTGTAGTTCTGTGTCTATATGTAGTTTATACTTCGAGGAAGAAAATTCAGTGGGGTTTTTTCCTCAGTTTAAATTTCTAGTTTTGTCAATTTTGTACATAGCCACCTCAATGAATGCTCTTTGTATTATTCTAGGACAATATTCATCTATCCATTGCTCTGTGAACCATTGTCACTAAGTAACATTGTGCTGTGAAGGGAGATTTACTTCAGATCTCCAAAGGCCAGGAGGAAGAGGGACTGTTGTACTTTGCTGTTGAACAGTTATCAGAGACATGGTTTGCACAACAAAAATAAATAAATATTAGTTATATTTACAGATTCATTAGGGTTGCATATTTTTTATAATTTAACATTTCTTAATAGAACAGGATTTCTTTCCTTGTACTTAAATGCAATGCAATATTAAATGTCTTTTGGCAAGTTTTATTTTAATATTGAATTTATGTCTCTAACACTACCCATGCTATCAATACTATTAATAAACCTTTGATAAATGAATTTATAGAATAATTGCCTGAAAGTAAAAAATCATGAAAATAGCCTCAAAGGAAAAGCTTGTAATGGAGGCATGCTGTGCAGACTGGTATCCAAATTATAGGGATTTCTTAAAGAAGTTCAGTTTGACTGCACTATCCTGTTGCCCATTTCAGCTGGCTGCTCTGTCTGTGTTACAAACACGAGCAATCTGTGGTCTCCGTGGGATAAAACGGGGAGGGAAAAGTTACAGAACTTCTGCATTTAAACACCCCAGGGGATGTACAGCTTGTGGGAAATCGTGCAGGTAACTGAGAATACAGTTGTGCCATTCATATTTCCAGGCACTTTGTGTATAATGAACTGGGGTATGACTCACAGTGCATCTCCAGGCTCTTTAGCTTTGTCTTCCACTGAACAAGTGTGATGATACTGTCACCCAGAACTTGTGCCACTAACAGTAAACTCTTAACAGAGAACTCTACAGGAGAAATTGTATAAACAGAGTAACTTAAAATTATTTAAGTATACCATTGATGAATACATAAGCAACCATTTGATCAGGAAGCTGAACCTTTTGCTCACAATCAAGTTTCCCTAACTATTTAGCCTACAGTCAAGTCTCTTATCCAGGCTTTACTCGTCATCTTTTTTTCTGAAAAAAAACAAAAACAACAACAACAAACAACAACAAAAACCCAACAAAACCAAAAAAAAAATCTTTTCCTTATCACCTAAATATTTTGTGCTTGTTTCTTTGTCTACCTATGTGAGATAAACAGATCCTTTCGGAGATATTTTTTTAGCAGTCTTACTTTTTTTTGGGTGAAGTAAGCAAAGCATAGTTTCCTTAACAGTGAGAGGGGGGTTTGTCTTTTATATCTACTTTCAGGAGTTTTTTCTATGCTGGCAAGTGCTTCTGTGAATGACATTGAATTTTTTATTGTCATGGTAATTTCATTACAATATGAAATGTTAAACTAAATATGTTTTCTTGTACTAATTATATCTCTTCACCGAAAGTTACAATCAGATTTTATTCTGTTTTGTAACTATAGTACTCTAATATTTTGGGTTTGCCCTTGTCTGGTTAAAATTTGGTGCCAGCAAAAATTATTTTTAGCTCAGTCTATGAAATCATGTTGAGACTTAATTGAAAATATTCACAGTAATAAGTACTGTTCTTGTTACTATTTGCTGCAGTAAGACCTGTGAAGAACAAATTTGTACTGTGAAGGAAAAATTACTTCCCTCCGATTAACTAAATTAATTAATAGTTACCAGAATTATGGATTTTTTTCATAAGGTGGATGTCTTTAATATTGTTTAAAATTTAAAATTAATGCAATATCTTGTGTATAATCTGCAGTGTTTAGGCACTTCCAATTTAAATATTTATGTAGAAAAGATAACATAGTAACACATTAAATAAAACAAAGCTGAGTTCTATAGAAAGCTTCTATTTTAGATATCCTAAAATTTGTAAATTACACATTCTAGCAAGGCAATATTCTACTTTTTTTTTCAATACAGCATAGAAATATGCTATGGTATATGAACATCAGAAAAATGCAATTGAAGTTGAAGATCTAGTGAGAAGCATTGCCTGCTTCACCAAAGCATTTTTTTTCTTGGACATGACAAACTTCTCTCTGCTACCAGCTATATTTCCCTGTTCTGTCACTCTCTCAGTTGCTATGTCTTGTTTCACTAGCAGTGCTGACCTCCCTGCTGTTCTTGGACATACCTACAGAGCAAGCACTTGGTTCATTCCTTGGTCTAGTGTGTAGGTAACTGAAAAATTTCTGATCCTAATCTCTGTATGCCATGAGTTGCATTGGTGACAGAAAATTGAGCTCCCATCCAGAGGACGCAAATAAAATTGGTTTGTATGAATCTGCATAACTTGAAGGAAGAAAAATATTTATGCAGACTTTTTATTGTTTTTCTGCTTTAAAGACATTCTGGCTTTATTTCTGAGGTTGAATATTATTTATGCATGTTAGAAATTAACTAAGTACAGTGATTACTAATAAGCATATGAGTAACTCCATATAAGTTAATAGTTCATTTGAGGAATTCTGACCCTCACAAAGGGGAGGAAGACGTGGATCCACTTTTCACACACAAGCAACCCTGCTTCTTTTCTGCTCTCTTTCTCTGGTAAGACCAGTAAGGGACAAGCACTAAATGAATCTTCTTCATCTCTGTCACTGCTGCCATTGCTATGCTTAGTGGTTTAACGTCACCACCTAATCAATAGTCATGTCTTCATCAGGAAATGGACAGAAATGCCAGGAAGCTTAGAAAATTAATTGCAGTTAAGTATCTTGCAGTTTACTTGCAGTTAAATAGCCCACATAAAGTCTGGACAGAACTGTTCCCTGTGCCATTCCATCAGTTGCTGAGGACCATATTGCCACAGGAGTTACCTTTTAAAAGCACCATTTCTCAGCAGTGTGCAGGCTGAGAGTGTCCTCACATTCTGTTGCTGCACTGCCAAAGCCAGGTGCCAGCAGCAGGTACCCATCAGAGGTCAGACTGCATGGAACTACACAGATCAATCATTTCAGCAGCTTTCTTATGAAGAGGTCTAAGTGCTCAGTGCTCAGTGGAAGTCATTAACTTGCATGCCTTTTGCTATTCCATTTAAGCAAATGCTTTCATGCAGCGTGTTGGCTGATTATAGGAATTGTTGAACAGAGCCCTACTGGGAAAAGAATTCTTTGCAATTTTGAAATGATTTTTTTTCAGATGGTTAAAGCGGGATCCTGGATTTTACAACCATGCTTGTCTTTTCTCAGTGGGGAGATGAATCTAAGCGTGTGCCAGTTTTGTCCAAGTTCTAAGCTCTTCAGGATTAAGAAAGAAAATTTTTGTCATTTGATTTGACCTTAGTGTCATCCTATACTCATCTGGCATTTGAAGGCACCCAGTATATGTGAAAAGGGTTATATCTGTAAGGGCAAATAAAATGATCACAGTCTCTGGTACTTTAAACATAGCCTGAGAAAATTAGTTTTGTGCCATCGCCCTTACATGATGGAGGATTTGTGTGTGTGCACTGTCCATAACTCCTTAAAATTTTATAATCCCTTGGCTAATTTCATCTACATATGAATAAGCAGACCACAAAAATAATTAACTTGAGGACGATAAGGTAGATGGCAGAGCAGTTTGCTCATAAGTACCTACATATAAATCCTATTGCAGCCTCTATTTCCACATTTGTTATTCTGATTTATAGCTTCGTGTTTCCTAATTCTTTACTTTTACACACAAACGCATATATATATAAGTGTGGACAGGATAGAAGTGGCCAAAATCACAGTCAGTGTTCACACAGGTAAAACTCATTAAAACTCTTGAACTTATTTTCCATTTAAATTTTTGGCATATCACCAAGAATTCTGTTTCCATATGAAAATACTTTGTAGGCAATTAGCCATTTTCAGCTAATATAAGTTCCTTCCCTGTAGCAGAGTTAACTATGTTTTCCAGTTCCACCTTCAGCCCATCAATTCCTGCTTTTTCTCTAGCTCTCATCCTGAGTTATGGTATGTCTGTCCAGGGTCTAAACACCAAAGATGTGAACATATTTGGTTGCTTTTTTGTTTTCAGCACAGAGAGTTTGGATGTCACCAAAAGTAAGTATCCTTGACCTGATATCAGATATGAAAAAAGTGACCTCCTAGGAATTTTCTACATTTTAGAAAAAAAAGATTTAAAATATTAAGAAGAAACTTTTCTGTTCTGGGAAAACAGGTCTTTAAGATGTGGGTCTTAAATGATATGAATGGAAGTTACAAATATTGTAGGATAATACTGGCATCTAAGTAAAGTAACAAGGTATATCTGTTTAGTGTACAGGTCCAGGGTGAAGGGCTCAGGGTTGGTGGCTGGTAGCAGGGAGCCTGTTGAGAAGACTTTCAACAAAGATGAGCCACAGTCTGAGAGCAGAAGTGATTGATGAGGATGAACCACAGCAGGAGGCAGCAATGCAGACTTCAATGTGAGAGAGAGTCAAGAGGTGAGGGAACTGGAGTATGGAGAAATTCAGCAATTGTATCAGTGAAAGAGGGAGAAGAAGGCACACACAGGAGGGGACTAAATGACAGCATGGCTCTGGCTGCACATTAGAGTGTGGGAATCAGGAAAAAGGCAGAAACTTCAGCAGTTTCCAAGCTGAAGATTGGCAGCTTGGAAAAATTATAGCAAAAGAGAAAAGCTTTTGTGAAGGAGAATTGTATAGGACTGCTTGGAGTGACCAGGGCAATCCTGAGAAAGCAGAGTACATGAGCAACTCAGAGAGCGATTCCTTTTCTTTCCTCAGTGTTATGCTTTCCTCTTCCCCATTCCTTGTAAGACTTAATTAGCTTTCTGCTTTGGGCTCAGTAAATATATTCATTGTTAATGCGTCCCCTGTTGGTTTTAATATTAATTATTAAATAATTAATATTAAAATAAATTTAATAATAAATAGGTGTTGTTGTTTCTAATAAGAAAAAATAGTATTTCAAAGTCACTGCTTTGTTGGGGCCAGGAAATGAGATTATAGTTTCACAAAGCCGTCCTCAACACATAAAAAAATAAGACAGCTATGTTAAATTCTCTTTTTATTTTGATTTAAAAGTTCATCTGGATTTTTTTGTTAACTTAAGATGCCTTTGAGGTGTTTTGGTTTTTTTTAATATCTCTTTTAATTTTAGAATGAAAAATAGAAAATGTTTGATTCTTTGAAAAAAATTAGGTTCAACAGTCTCAAAGCATACCTGATTTAAATGTTTTTGAGTGGTACACACTTCTGTCAAAGATTTGTAGAAAATACACATACATACACAGATATGTATTCTCTGTGCTCATATTTTAAGTTTTTTATTTCTTCCTAACTTCAGTTTTTCTACAAATATTAGAAGCATTGGAGGCTATATCTCTCTTTGGAACAATAATATCACATCTCTTATTCAACATAGAACAGTTCTTGTTCAAACCTCTTGCATCCCTGGAGGTCTCTCAGCTCCCTCCCACACGCCCTCCTGTGGGACACGAGCTGTGCCAATGGGGACTGGCACAGTCCAGCCTGAGCTCGGGCTCCTTGTTCGCATTAAACCCCTAGGAAGCCAATACCTCCATCTACCATGGAATGTAAATGAAAATGTTTCATAGGTTGAAAAGTTAGTAAGAGAAGAATGTCCACAAAGGAAGACAGGTAACTGTGTGAGAACCTTTTTCTAGGGCTTGCCTAGGAATTACAGCCCTGAGTTTTGTGCTGGGCAGCTGCAGTGACTCTGCCTGGTTGCAGCACTGGGCTCTGCTGGGTTCTTCAGGGTGCAGCACTGGACTCTGCTGGGTGCATCAGGACACGATAACCAATACTTGTGGTATACTTCAGTCCTAAAATAGAGCTTTTCTCACTGTCACCATCACTTTTCACCTCTGGGCTGAGCACAAAATTGCCAGCTGAATGTATGAGTTGGCTTGAGTGCTTGGTCATAGAGTTTGCAATGTCTATTTGAGGGACTATGCCATGAACTGGGCTCTCAGCCAAATTTAAGGCCAAATGTATGTAAATGAAGCCAGTAAATTAGTCTTCCTAACATAACAATTAATATTGTAGAAAGGCGGAGTTATTTTTAAAAATGCAATTTGTGTAATATACAGAAACTAGCTTCATGCTGAAAGAATTTTTGCTCCTTTCCTGAATGAGCTTCTGAGAGTGTACAAGCTGACTCTGGCATTGGCAGTGGGTACTCTTCCATGCAAGTTCATCTGCACCATGGTAGTTCTTCAGTTTATTTTGCAATAAATTGGCATTAAAAGGGTATGGGATTTTTTTCTTCTGATCTGTCGAGAGACAGCTTCAGGGACCATCTCCACATGCAGTTCATGTGCAAAATTTAATACATTTCAGTCATGAGTGAAGAAGGCCACAGAAAGAAGAAGGCCAAGAAAGAAGAGTGAGGTTTACATGAAGGCATGGAAATGATTTCTTAATGGTGACTATTACTTCCACCCACCCTTTACCAGATTGAAAACACACCAAAGCTTTGTTTTGCAAAAGCCTAAGCCCTAAGCAGGAGGAAGATCAATTGAAAGAATGACTGAAATTAAATTAAACTGAATTAAATTAATTAAATTAAAGACTTCACCATTGATTATTCCTAGAGCTGTTTTTTCCTGTTACTTTTTTCAGGACTTAATTGTAGATCCTTGCTTAGCTTCATAAGCACAGAGTACTTGCTTTTTCAAAGACGGAGTCTGACAGAGGAATGATGAGACTTGATATTAGGCAAAAAGAGATTAGTTTTGGCCTGCCTGTAGAGAAAATTACAAACAATGAATTTTTTAAGGCAAACACTACTTTACAGTAACACTGTTTCCCAGCAGTAGTGGAGCTTTATTGTTGTACTCTAGAGTTCTGTGCTGTATATGCAGCTCTGCCCTGCAGCCCAGCATGTTTTGGTTTCTCCTGCCTGTCAGCAAACCCTCGTGTCTTGGTAGTTAAAAATAATTTTGCCTACCTCCTGCTCTGACAGACTTTCTCCCTTTTTATGTCCATAAATTAAATCTCAGTGTTCTGAATTTCAACATCCCTCATGATTGATCCTCTAGTCCTAACTGAGTTTTGTTCCTCATCAAGGTAACTTCTTTTCCTTTCACTCTCACAGCTAAGCTAGATGCACAGATAGTGTTTAGACAGAAGAAAAACTAGAAAATTATGTTCACAACCGTGGGTAGACCATGGCAAGGAACATATTATCAATACCTATTTATACATAATTTTTGAGAAAATTCCTTTGCTCCATTACAAATACATTCTTGCATATTTATAAACTAGATAAATAATATTTTAGGTAAAAATCTCTCTTTTACAGTTTTAGGCCCTCAGGTTTGTGTTAGATGGTTGTTCAGTGGCTAGAAAACAATGGAGCATATGAACAAAGTGTTTTATCTCCATAAAAAAAAGAGGGGAAACAAATGTTTACTGTGGGAAGAGGATTGTTGTCTCACTTACTCTGTTTACATATACATATACACCACTATATGTCATGGAAAAAATATTTAGATTATTACAGTTCAACAAGGGAGGTAAGGTGAACGTTCATAAAAGAAATTTTGGGGGATACCTGTTCAGTGATGGAGAAATTAATATAAACTTGTCAGTGGAATTAACTTTTATTAGAAGATTAGTCCTGTGCATGGTTGATGTGTAGAGCGTATTGAGTGCCTAAAATTACTCAGCCAAACCTACATCTCTGTTATGTCATTGGCTCCCCAGCTGTTTTGACAGAAATGTGGTTTTCTGCACACTTGGTGTTCTTCCCACTTCCTGAATGAATGTTGAACCTTCATTCATATCATCTGATGAACATTAACATTATGCCAGTAAACTTTTTTTGCACCATCTTTTGTCTTATAATGCCAGAAAAACACACTCCTTTTGAGTTGTATCCCAACTATTAGCATGCAACATTTTGATACTTTTCTGAACATTATTGTATTTTACTTCATCCGGTCATATTAAATTAGAATTAACAAGTCTTGTGACAATTAATTACATAATATGATCTTAATAATGTAGATCAGGACTTCTCTGTTTCCTTCTATTTTGTCAAACAATACTGTATTTGCTCATAAAAGTGATAACTTGCAGAAATAGAAATATAATATAGACAGACTGATGGAAAATTACATCAGTGGAGAAGCAGGCATACGCAGAATGGAGAAATTTCACAAGTGTTTATGTCAATGAATGCCATGTGCTCCTTTTAAAACATTTTTAATACAATACCAAAACTGTTAGCATAAAAGGATAATTACAATGTTACTTTTATTTGTTCTGAAAATAAATTGCCAGAACAGAGAACCATAAAAGGAACAGGAATGTAACTTCATTCCACTCTCAAATTCATCATTTAGACATTCAGAACACGTACATTATCTTTTGATTTTGCAGAAGTATTTAATAAAATGTTAAATAATAAATGCGTGTTCTTGAGAGTGCAGCTTTTTAAAGAAAAGGTTGCTAAAAGTATCTCAGTTGCAAGGAGGAAAGATGTGTTCCTTCCAATTGAACTCCAAAGCCCTTTTAGAAATCTCTTAACCTGATTTTCCTATGACTGTTTACACAGATTCATCATATTCAGCACTTATGTTGCTAATATTATTTTACCTCAGCATCATTATTTCTTACCCCAATTAATCTACATTTGACTGTTTCCTCCCATATTCTCACTGGTTTTCTTAAACAGGACTGTGGCAAAGAAACAGATCTTGAGGCTTAATGCACCTTTGACACTTCTCTGGAAGTACAAGGAAAGCAGGGCAGGTGGCACAAAACATTTAATGCATCTTGATGAGAGATTGAAATATAATGACACGGCCACCTGAAAATTCTAAGTCTTTTCAAAACTCATGGATTCCAAAGTCCTGTAGCAAGGGACCTGCAGCTCAAATGACCCAAGAAGTCCTTTCCAGACATGTGTTTTGGACTGACAGTCCCTCCAGTGTTCAATCAAAGTACTCCGTCAGACTTTTTATTCAAAATGAACCTGATATAAACTGAGGCTAAAGGATGCTCTCTAATGAAATAGCTGATTTACAGATACAGTATCTCACAGACCAAACCTTATTTAGTACTATGATCTTCCACAAATTTCTTAAATTTTCTTAAAGGATTCTTTTCATATAGTGTTGCTTCTAAAAATCAAATCCTATGGAAGAAGGAAAGGTTCACAGACTCCACTAAAATTTAGTGATTCCTGATCTCTAAGCAGAAATACAGTAGAAAGTGAAGAATTTTTTTCTAAAACTAACCTGTTCTTAACATCTTTTCTGTTTGATAGATTAGGTACAGCTGACACTTCCTAGTGGAGTAATTACAAAAGGAGGAGGTAGTTCATGAGGTACCCATGACACAAAATGCCTAAGTCTTCCTAATTTGAAATTGTTTAGGTGGCTTTTGATAATCTGAATGTTTGAGTTTAAACTGTGAATCAAAGATATAATGACACTTTATAAAACAGCCTTCATATGTAGGTAAAACAGCCTTCTAGCAGAAACCTTGGACATGATGCCAATATGTAGGACCATAGTGAGAAAGCACAAGCAAACAAAAGAAAATATTAGTCTGATTAACAGAAAATCTTAAAATTATGGGATGATGGAATAGTTTGGGTTGGAAGACACCTTAAAAATCATGTCATTCCAAGCCTTCTGCCATGGGCAGGATACCTGCAAAAGCACTGCAGAAAAAAAAGGTTGGTGTCAGAACTGCTAAATCTTAGTTACTGAGCAAAGACTCCCTCTTTTACTGCCTCTGAGTGACTGGAGGTTGTGATTTAAAGTGTAGTAGTTGGATCTGTGTCCCAAGAGTTTGCCTCAGCTGGCAGGAAGAGCTGGTCAGTACCAGCTGAAAGGACATGCCTCCCGGCACCTCAGGGAGGTGGAAAAGGCAATGACCCCATTCATTACTTGATGCTTTGGTCAGTTGAAAACAAAGTCAAATTTCCTATAATGTCAGTTATGTGTGCTAGCTGGGCATTTGGTTAGGAGTCCAAAATATACCCAAGGCCTCTGTGGCCTCTGTACTAAAAATAGGTACAATAGGTTCTCTGCTAGTTTCACCCAATCCAAAAGGATAAATTCTGAACCCTTCAGCGGCTCTTCAAATCTCACAAGGTAACCCTCCCAGCACAATCTTCTGAAACTGCCTTCAGCAGTGTCCTCAGTCTATTTTCCCCTGCAATTTTTGCAAATTTCCCCATGTTCCTAATGTTCATATGATTGCTGAAGTTTCCTTTCACAGTTAACTTTCTCTGTTTTAAGTTGTTTCTCTTCTATAAGAAATCCCATCCTTGGACATATTGAATTCAAAATGGAAACTACTGCACCAATTATCTGTCTTCCAAGTGGTCTGTTAATGTACTTGCTTATATCAAAAATCCTTTTCCTAGGGTGCAGAGCTAGTAAATGCTATTCAGACCTTATGTCCCTGCAGACTTTCACTAGGATCACCATCTCTCTGCAGGCATTTTTGTCTACAGGTTCCTTTATGTTATTTTGGCACAGATTTTCTGGGTAGCTGGCTACAGTCATTCCTTTAATTCATTTTTATCTGTCTATCCTGAACTGCATGAATGGGATTGTTTTTTCCCATTCCAACTGAAGTTTGGCAGTGAGGATCAGTGATTTCTCCTCATCTCATGTGGAAATTAATTGCACAATCTATGTCAAACCACAGGTTGAGGTATTTTCCTGTGTTTTAGAGTGTTTTCTAGTTTCCACATAGATCTTTGTCATTTCTTGGGGTGCACTCTAGAAAGCAATTGCTTTTGTTTTATCATTCTCTTATATATGAGCATCACCTAACATTTAATTCTCTCTCCAGACATGATTTCTGGCTTCCTCTGACAGATCTCTTTAGCTGTTTGCCAACATCTTGGCCACTAATTTTCCTTAATCCCATCACAAAATTCTACTTACACTCAAAGACTTTCCTACTTAGGAAGGCAAAAAAAAGTTTCCCGTTATTCTCTATAGTTTCATTTTGTAAAATGGTCCAAGTTTACAATTGTCCAATTTTCTGTCCATTTCAAGTTATACATGAACTTGAAATGGGATTGTCTGATACACTTCAGTCATGCTGGATGCAAGCACAGTACCTGAATAAAATACTGTATGCTGAAAGAGGCACAGGTCCCTGATTTCAAGCACTCAGAGTTGCTCACTCTCTGAACACAGATTTTTGTGTGTCAAGGCTTTCCAAAATAGAAAAAAAAATATTTTGATCGTTCTTTGCAGCTTAGAATTTGTTAAAAAAAAATAAGCGTTCACTTTTTATTTAGTCATCTCAAATTAAAGATGTGGTTTAATGTTTTTCCCCTCTGTTTTGTCTCCACACTCAAATTCCTATGGGCTTGCTTTCTCCCAAAATATGAAGCTACAATTGTTAGGAAGATAATATAACAAAGTAGCACAGAAAACATCATTATTCTGATGTATGCACCTCTAATGGCCCCACAGACTCAGAAAGGACACAGAGCTAAACCCAGAAGGAAGAGATTACAGCAGGGATGGTGAAGAATGTGGAATAGGTTTTTTTTCAGTCCAGAAAAAAAAAAAGACTGAAAGAGATATTTGAGGCCTGTATAGTCAGGGATACTGTAAGAAAGGTGACTTTCAGAATGATTTATTCATTGCTCCCACAATGCAAGAACTAGAGCGTTGCAAGAGCAATGCTAGAGGAATTACGAGGCAAACAAGCAAGAGGAAGTACAAATTCAGAGTAAGAGACCCATTCTATAGATACTGCATGGACCTGATGTATATTCTGGCTCAAAGAGATTAGACAAAATGAGTTGGGTTTGATCTAGCAATGGCAATTAAACACAAAAAGGTCTAACTCAGCCTCTAAACCAGCAGTCAGCAAAACAAAGGTTTTCCTTGCTATACTTTTCTTTTCTTACATATGTTTCTTAAGCATTGGTATTAGCCATGCTGACACAGGATACTAAATAAATGGATTTTTTTTCCTGATATGGCCATTTTTAGTTTCTTATGTTTTGTTCATATTTGCCTCTGGTCTGGGACTTGAAAAAAGCAGTCTGATTGCTAGACTGTACGGATGTTGGAAACCAGAAGTTTGTGTGACTTATTCAGCATGATTGATTCAAGTCTTTAAAGTAACATCTCTTTCCTCACTCTGAAGTCTTCATCTATTGTAAATTTTGGTTGGCTTTCAGTAAAAGTCTAAGTAGCTCATATCAAAGCTAGTTTTCATCACCCCAGTAAAAGAGCTTAACATTTCATTGAACTTTTTATCTTTACTACTGCCTAAAAGTATATTTCTCCTATAAACAATATTCTAGCTATGATCTTAGCTTAATTATTAATTATTTTAAATTAGATAGGTGCATAACTCAACTGATTGCTCTGCTTATCTGACACACTTTTATGAAATCTCAAATTTAGTGATAATCTAGAGAGGTTCATGGAGTAGCTACATATTTGCATGGGTATAAGCAGACAGGAGATGTCTTTAGTAGACATTGGCACCAATAGTTTAACTGTGCAGTCTGTACCTTTCTGCTATATATAACATTTCATAGAGTAAAATAAGGTTTAAATTAAAATTTAAAACATTCTCTAAATATTTACAGGGAAAAAAATGTTCTCATATGCTCATTTGTCACATTCATTCTTGGAGAACATTCTTCCTCTCTTTTCATGCATACAGAACTGAACTCATCTGTGTATTAAGTGACCCTGAATCTAAAGATATTCCCCAAACTAAACACAAAGATATTACTAAACATGGAGAGACTGAATAAGGGTAGCTATAGAGCAAATTTTAAAGTTTACTAACTAAACTTTATTTAAAAAATTAACTAAAGGCTTGCATTATAAAATTTAAAAAAGAGTAAACTATTTTTGATGCACTACATAATAGGCAGATGTAAAAAAAGTATTCGAATAACTCATTCGCTTAACTTTGTGGGTTGCTTCTATTCTAACTGAATTTTGAAGAGCTCTCTAAACAAGAATGCTGGTGCAGAATCCTGACATTTGTTAAATCCACAAAGGATTATTTTAGAAAGTAACAATAGCCACTATTCATACAGAAAAAAAAAAAGGAATTTTAATTAACAAAATGTGTATCTTTTTTGTTTTGTTTCTGAAACAAAAGAAGCAGGGTAGGAGGGAAGAAATAAGAAAAGAATTATTGGCTTGATTTTTAGGGTTCTGAGAACCCAGAGTTCCTGAAAGATCACTCCAAAAAAGTGTGAGGAAAATTTCTCAGCTCCTATTTACCTGAAATTTATGGAGGAAGATGAAGCAAACACACATTTTTTAAAATAAAAACCTAGTTATGTTGATTATTTGGGCATTATTTTTAGCATATAATTTATCTATAAGAATATTTCAAATTAAATATACACTGTTTGTGGGATATGCCAAACAGCTGGGCTGTTGCCCTGATTCCTTTTATCAGTCCAGCATCAACTCCTACAATTTTTCCTGCAGAAAATATGATTCAGACACAAGTGGGTGGGAATAAACACAATATAGCGTTTTCTTATGTATGAATATAAATATGCATATGCATATAGACAGACACACAAGTGTGTACTGCAAAGGAGCAGCCACAGTCTGGACTGGGGCCCCAGGTGACCTGCCTATTCCATCTATCTGTAAATGGCCCCTGGGCTTCTGGCTAGGTGAGTCAGAAGAAGTTGTGCTTTGTACCACTGTCCACTCTTGAGTTCAAATCTTGATGTGCCTTTTTGTGTCCAAAAAGGTTTGAGAAGCCCTTTTACATAGCTGACAGTCACCAGCTGAGTCAGTTGTTTGGGGTTCTGTTATCTTCTAGGTTTGGTTCTGGTATTTTGGTGGCTGTGTGTAGTTCCTATTGGAGTCCATAGGCTTTCTATTTTCAGTTAGCATTGGCTGTTAACTCCTCTGGGACAGAAAATTCATTCATTTGCTATAGCTGGTATTCCAGCATTGCAATCACATTGTTTCAAATTTTTGTCCATTGAGTACAGAGGCAGCTGGTTTAAACTAGGCTCCTAGTTTTAGTGTGCAGAAGTGAAATGAGATGACTCTTGGTGCATATCATGGCCACACAGCACAGCAGGGTCACAAATACCTGAGCTAACTCCAGGCAAACAAGTATTCTGCAGAACTATTTAGCCTGGCCAGACCCAGCCCTGATGAAGCTTCCAGTACCTGAGTTGGGGCTAAAGTACTGGGTCCATTGTGCTGTGTAAGTAAACATATTATGTCACTCAGCATGAACCATTGGGGGTTGGTTTTTTCCTTTCTCTTTAGTTAAGAGACTCTTTCCTTCTCTAAACCAGAGCAACACCTCTGTCCTTAGATGAGTTACTTACCATCAGCAATGGGGTCTGCTATGACCCTTGAAAAAGAGTAGAATTATTTGAATTATACTGGTGCTGCCTTTTATTTTAAAAAGCTAATACAAGGAGATAAAGAAAGAGGCACACGTTTCAGTGTCCCTTCCACTGAGGAAATCATAATCCTCACTTCAATATGCCAGTCTGAAATAACACTAGTGAAAAGGAAGTTGATATAAACTCTCTCTTAATATAGAAACATATGAAAAGATTTGTAGGATGTTATTTGCTAGTACATTTGAAATATTCTATGCTGATGGAGATTATCCAGATGGCAGGAAGTTTTTGCTGCTGATTTACTGGGGGTAGTGTAAATTTGGTGCCATTTCTTTCTATGCTGCAGCCTGAGGTTTTTGTCTGCTGTACCATTAAGATTGCACACTCATTTAGAAAAAAAACCCCTCAAATTATGAGTTCATACAGTGTTTTCTATATTCAGGCCCATGCTTTCTTGCTCTTCTAGCATTATCATTAACTAAATATGCAGCAAAAAGTAGCCAGATTCTGAAATACGAATAGCAAGTATTGTGTAATCCTGGCAAAACTGATCAAAATTGTGAACATTATTCACAGACCTATGCTCATAAGTAGTTTTGAAGATGAACAAAATTATCTTGAGGTTGACATCAATTATATACCTCTCATCTTTTTATTTTGTTATTTACTCTTTAGGTGACAGCCTAAATTATACATGGAAGATAATGAACCTCATATCTGAGGGATCTTTGGAAAGTATGATATATTTAAATTATCTTGGATGGGGTGCCTTACTAGCTGGAGTAGTAAAATTTATTTCTTAAAGGTCGGCATAAGTAAAGAAGCTTGAGTTATTTGGTATTTTGTAGGATACAACAGATGCATTGGGCCAAATTAGTATCAGCACATCTGGTCTGTAATCAATATTAGCTAGTGCACTAGTAACAATACTAACAGGAGTAGTAGAATCTTAGTCAATGAAATTTTACTGCTTTCTATCTGTTACTCTCAGTCCTGAAGTGCTAGATTGTGAAATGATGTCCAGTGTGGCCTTACATGTAATCCTATGTGAATGAAAGGTTTCTAAGAGTTCCAGGTTATGCACACACATTGAGTGCTATATGGTGTTTCAAATCCCATTTGAACTCATTCATATGGTGATAGTATGGCTAACTGGCTTTCAAACAGCTGAGGAGAATGTTATTTGCAACACAGTGACTCTGAGGCCAAATAAGTTGCTTGCAAGGTAACTTTATATTTTACATCTGCAATTCAAATCCTGCCTGGCCGTTTTAAATCTGTAGTAGTGTCATACCTGAGAAGGTTCTATGTATTACAGTGTTAAATCACACAGGGTGGTCCCCTGGCACTGAGTCCAGTTGGCACACACAAATCCATATTGTCGTACACCGAAACAGACTTTGGATGTGATTTCTGGCCCATTTGAACTCCTGAATCAGAACATCTTTGGAGGTGCTCTACAACTTCTAGCTGATTCTGTGCTAGAGACTCTTGAAAATGTAGCAGTAAAATGATCTAGTTCCTAATAGAAGCCTTCCAGTACCCAAAAGGGGACCTACAAAGAAGCTGGAGAATGACTTTTCACAAGGGCATGTGGAAGGATAGGACAAGAGGAAATGGGTTTAAATTGAAAGAGGGAAGGTTTAGATTAGATATTAGGAATAAATTCTTTACTCAGAGTGTGGTGAGGCACCAGAACAGGCTGCCAAGAGAAGCTGAGAGGATGCCCCATCTCTGGAAGTGTTCAAGGCCAGGCTGCATGGAACTTGGAGCAATGTGGTCTAGTGAAAGTTGTCCTTGCCCACGGCACGGGGGTGGGAACTAGATAATTTTAAGGTCCCTTCCAACTCAAAACATTCTATGCATCAGAATGTGTCTTGATATTGTATTTGCTCATGTAGACATATCTGTGGATTACCAGATATAAACAAATGAAAGAGAAAAATAAAATTCTTTTTCATTAGCAGTGGCATTTCGGGATTCATAGATTGTGTGAGCGTGTCTGAAGAGACACTGCTATGACTAAAACACCATGGAAATGAGAGACATTTAATGACAACAGCACACATTCCTCTGCCAGAATTACAATGAGAAAACATAAAACTGAAATCTGCGATTTTGTCAGATAAACATGACATCAGCAGATAAAAATATATTTAAACTTTGATTGGAAAATATTTTTATTGTTATTTCTGGATAGATTCTGGTGCCCACCAACTAACTCAGATTCCAGTCATTGAGTTTAGTGCTGACCATTAAAATTAAGGTATTTCCTTAGAATATGGTCCCTTTGTAAAATCCTCAATAAGATTTAAATTTATACATTTGCACCCATAAGAAGGGAAATTTATGACCTCATTAAAATGGTATAACTTCCACTGACATTCTGGAGCTCAGAGACATTCAGAGATTCCACTCTACCAGCTAGCAGTAGCCATATGGATGGTAACCATAAGGTTATAAATGTGACCATAGGATGGTTATAGCCAGCCTGGAAGCCAGTGGACTATACCTGTGGACTATACAGTGCAGGCAGTTTGAAAGAGCATGATTTACAAAATAGATGTGGCAAGTCACTGCAGTGCTTTGCAGAGCATAAGAAGCCACAGAAAACCCTGTTTGGTTGTTCTGCCCTGAAATAATACACAGGACCCTGGCACACAGTGTTTTCAATGAATGCAATCTGTGGTCTCAAGAAAACAGATAACCTAATAGGCACAGAACTTTGCAAAATCACACCAGCTTAATATATATTAACCTTCTACAGGGTATTTCAAAATTACCTGACTGACTTGCAAGACAAATGTCTCTTCAACGCTGACATTTGGACTCACCAGGCCTTTTGACACTTGATGATAACATATTACTCTTAAAAGGCAAACATATTGAACCAGACCTGCACTGTCCTTGGAAAACTATGTTCTCTCCAGACACTGCAGTTCTTGAGTGCGGAAAACAGTGTGTGACAGATACACAACTTGCTTTCCACCCTGTTTACTTGTTCGCCATTTTACATGTTTTTTGCAAAACACTTTTCATCTCAGCAGGAGTCTCTTCGTATTTTTTTTCTGGCAGAGTACAAGCATAAAGATCATAGAGTGCTTTTCTGTGCTATATCCTCTTAAGTAACATCAGCAGATCGCAGCACCAACAGAAGTTCAGGACACCGTGCTCCACAGGCCATTGGCTCCAAGTGCCAATAGTTCTGTACTGCTTTTGTCCCATCTCTACTGAAAATGGAATTATAAGGAGAACAAATCATGTTTCATGAAATTAGAGTGTCTAAAACTAATTACACTGTCCTCCTCTAAGACATTCTGAAAACTTTCAGTGGAGTACACAGGCAGCTGCAATAATATGATTGGAGCATATAAATGAATAACTACAGCTTGTTTCTAAGCTGATAGGTCTGATGAATTATAAAGGTCACTCTCAGAGAAAAAAAAAAAAAGGGGGGATTGGGATCAAAATAGAGGAAGCAGATAGAATGTATGCATTTATAACAAAAAAACCCAAGCCAAATCAAACAAAACTCCACCACTTGCCTTTAGTTTTTAAAACTGCTTGATATTTTTTCCTATAGGTTTCTTTCTCAACACTTCTTCCCTCAAAAAAGCATGTTGCTTTTTATTTCTGTGCTCTTGGTTTCTCTCCCTGATGGAGCATTATGAATACTTTTTGCCAAGCTCTAAGACACCTTGTGATTTGCAGATCATAAAGATGTGAAATTATTTTAATCATAACAGAACTATTCAGCAGTGTAGAGGTTCTCTCTCCAACTTCTTAGCTACTTGTGAGCTATCTACATTGTGTTGCTTTATGCAAGCCCATTAAAAACTTCTTTTGTTATTCAGAAAAATTATTATTTCGGTTTTGTGGTTTTCTCATAAACATTGAAGAGGAAAGTAAATATATATTTTTTAAATAAGAACAGACAGCTTTCACATGTGATTAATATTAGCATTAAAGCAAAAGAGTTACTTTTACAGATTTCCTTTACATTCATTAAAGAAAGCTTAATACAGAAGAGAATACCAACTGCAGGACAAGCAATCCAACTATATTGTTTAAGAAACTAAAATAGGTCTCTCTATACATCTGAAAGCAGCCTATGTTTCCAAGAAAAAAACAAAAGACTTTTCTATTTCTACCTTTAAAAACAATTTTTATGTTCAAGTTTCATGATTTTATTTTTAGAAACTGAAATTTGTTGGCTTTTTGAAAGAGGTGTAGTGAAAGTATTTTCTTGCAGCTCTTCAGATCTGTATCCTTTGAAAATGTGTAAGACTTTGAAATTATCTCCACAATGGCTGAATTACTTAAAGGTAGAGTCCCGTTGGCAGGGACTGTTAGGACGATGGAAACAGTGGAACCACCACACCCATGTAGGAATGCTGGAACTGTGTACCAGTAGATGAGTCCTAAGGTAGGCATGCAAAACAAGCCATTCTAGGAGAATCCTGTTTTGCTGATCTAACTGCACTTGCACAAACAACTAGGGAATTCTCCCATAATAGCTGTGTCAGTCAGCAAAGCTATTTTGGTATAAACCTGCACTGTGTACCTAGCTTGATATTTGGGATGGAGTTGACCTTACAGTAGAAAATGCCAAAAGAAGTGGGAGAATGGAAAAATTTACTGTTACCATGTAAGCAGACAGAAAAGTGTACCTGCAGTCTCTGTGACTGCTTAGTAGGGAATGCTCAGAGAATGCAAAATGTATGATTTTAATAAAGTAGGATTTAGAAAACCTATATCTAACTGCTAGACATTGAAATAATGTAGGAATTATTGTTGTATCATGAAACTTTAAGAAGAATAGGAGACCACTGAAGGTCAATGCTGAATAGGAGCTATTGCCCTGGGATGGAGTTCATTACAAAGGTCATGACAAGTCAGGGACAAAGTGACTTTAGCCTGGTCTGTTGTGATAGGACAAGGGGTAATGGTTTTAAACTGAAAGAGGGTATAGGTTTAGATAAGATACAAGGAAAAGGTTTTTTAAAGCAAGGGTGGCAAAACTCTGGAACAGGTAGATGTCTGAACCCTGGAAATGTTCAAGGTCAGGCTGGATGGGGCTCTGAGCAACCTGGTGTAGTGGAAGATGTCCCTGCTCATCACAAGTGCATTGGACTAGATGACTTTTAACTGTCCCTTTCAAACTAAACCATTCTGTGATTCTTTGATCATGATCAAAAAAATACTAAGCCAAGAAGAGTGAATTTTTATAAGATGGGCATTAGTAAAAGCAGCCATTACTTTGTGAAGGACCTTGTAGAACTCTGGAATCTGCCCTTTCAAAGTGCTGGGCTGGAGTTGGCACGTGGCCATCTCTGTAGGGAATGAGGACAGCCAGCACTGTCCTAACATATAGCAAATTAGAGGCAATAGCAGCTTGTTACTACATGTTAAAAGTTTTCATACATAAACCTTGTTTTACACTAACTGGGCCATGTTTTAAGTGAACATTTCAGTGTATTGTTTTAGTTTTACACAAAGGAAAAAAAAAAGGTTTAATTCAGTAATAATAGCAGTCATGTGTTCCAGTGATACTTAATCTGGAGAAATTACTGGAATTGCTTGAATAATAACTCAGTTGGAGAATAACATTTCCTTCAACCAATACTGGTATTTATTTTTCTTTTTGTGTCTTCCTAGAATTAGATAAATGCTAGTTTTTTAAACTGAGATATTTTTTTGAGTGAGAGACAATTCAGTTAACTCTTTTTGAGACCCTTGTCAAGTATTTCTTCTCTGTTGACATGTTGGCTGTCTGATTAGTGAAGACTGAGGGCAAGAGAGAAGGCAAAAACTCAGTGAAATAAAACACAGTGTGGGAGGTGTGGGGGACTCTCCCTCATGTTGTAAGAGGAAGCAATTTGCCCTTCTTCTAGTGACATATTGCACAAAGATTTCTTAAAAGTGGGAAGTCATTAAGGGTTTGAATTACAATTTTAATATGTTATGCCTAATAGTTGATAGGTGTGATACAAGTTAAAGATAATTACCCAGTATAGAAAGCTCAGCAGCTGAATTGTTTTTTCTGAAGACAATCACAAACAAAATAAATCCCTTCTGTACCCAACAAAAGAAGTCTGTGGGCAATGCTTGACAGAAGAGGTGACAAAGAAAAGGGATGTAACTCCTTTCCAGTCCTATTCCCAAAATACTTTCTTTAACTGCAGGTTAAGGGAGTGTGTTCAGAAACTTTAGATCACCCTTCCATAGTGACTGTCCTGGAGAATCCTCTCCAAAATGTGCACAAGAGCTCAAGAACTCTTTTATGGCAATGTGTGCTTTTATCCTGTGTTCAGAAGCTGAAGCAGGCTTTAGGCAATATAGGCAATAATAGAGAAATAATTATAAAAATTATTATAAATACCATAAAAAATATTGCATTCTTCACTCCAGGCAACCTCTGGATTTAGTACGTAAAGTAGAAATGGAAAGTGAAGAAATTTCATTTTTCCTTTTTTTTTCTTTCCTTGAAAAAAGTTATGGTTTCATGAAGGAATCATCAAATCATTATTTTTCTGAAGCATCCCCATTTTAAGTCTAATAATTTGTGTTTACTTGAAGCAAGCTTGATGAAATACATCCAGTTTCAGCTGAAACATGGAAAAACATGGGGGATACATTAATTTCTATACTATTTTTAAATTACCACACACGGTAGATCTATATAAAAAGAGGAAGATACATTTATTAAATTCAGAGTCCTATTATTGGCTGGCTGTATTTAGAATATTTTGATACTGAATATCCAGTGCTACAAATTCATATTTTAGTAATTTTCAGGGAACATGAGTAGTAAGCAATTGCTTCCACAGTTCTTTAGATGAGCCACCAAAATATTTTATAATAAACCCAACCCTACAAATAGAATTTCCTTAGGACATACATTTATAGAAGATGTTTCACCTTGTTCTGTTTGACCTGGATTCCTACAACATAGTTTCTTTCAGCAAACTATGAAAATGCTAAAGAAATAGCATACTTGGAGTCCCTTGCTTTGTCTTAATATTTAGCATTGAGATGGGAATTTGGATGCTGTTCCTTTAACAGGAATTTTATTCAGTTCTACCTGGTGACACAAATCAATGAGTATCAGTTATAATTTAAACAATCAGCAAAACACCGGGGCAATGTTGTCAATGTCAGGTTAGTAAACTTGTTTTCTGTGGTTCAGGGTGTGTCTAGATCACCATCAATTAGATTATTTGTATAATGCAATCATTAGAAACTGAGCACAGGCTCCCCAAATACCATGAGAATTTATGGATTTCTCGTCTCAGTTCTTTGCGTCTGTTCTCATTCTCCCATTTAAACATTTATCTTAAAGAAAGAAAATTAGGACAGAAGCATATTGAAGAAGCTTGCATGCGATGGTGATCCAGGTGATTTGTTTTGTCACAGATTTTTTGCATCGGTGCCTAATATCACAATGCCTGTTTGGGGTAATTTGTAACTGACCACAGATTGTTGAGGTTTTAAAGTGGTTTTCTTGGTATAGGCTGATTTTATCAATGGCAGTCACAGGTTTTTTATATACTATGCAATATTAGCAGAAACATCGATTTGTTTTAATGGCTGTGGCTGGCAGGTCTGATTCCCTGCTGAGGGGCTGAGAGATGCTGGGGCTCTGGCACTGCGGGACTTCCACACCCGTGGGTGCAGCCAAGTTCCCACTGAGGCTGCATCTCACCATTAGTGTCTTGGTTTGGTCCAGTGTGCCGTCAGGGCCCCATCTCACAGGCAGATTTACAGTTTCTGCTGAGGTCAGAGCTTAGGGGGAGCTGGTGGATGTGCTCATTCTCTTGTTTGGGAAGGAAAACAAGTGTAGACTGCTTTAAAGCCTCCTGGCTTCTAAGCAGGTGTTATTATTTCTTCTACAAGAGATACTTCTAAGGGGAGTACTTACACAAGAATATTTATAAATGTGAGTGAAAGTAGATGAAACAGATGTTCCAAATCAGTTGCTCTTCTTTGAATATGTATTCTAGAGTTTATCTATACTTCTGTAAATATCTCCAAGTCACCCAACTGTTGTTTTGCCTCTCTCTGTATTCTCAATGTCTTTTCAGTTTTATTCAGCTGTTTTTGTGAAAGTAACCAGTAGTTAATCTGAAATGTAATGAATATTAACTGATTTTTATTATCCAACTTCTCAAAAGCAGTCATGAATTGTTATTTACATAACAATTTTCTGCCATATCTTACACTCATAAAAATGTTGAAGGAAGTTATTTTGTCTGCTTTAGTGTTTATAGATAGAAAATTCTATAGTCACCAAGTCTTTAAAAAATATTTTCAGCAATTATTTCAACACATTTTATTGGGTTTTTCCAATTACATGATTTTGTATATTAGACATTTTTTATTATTATTACTACCATTACACTTTATTTTAGAGTTGTTTGCTTCATAGTATTTTAGTAACATCTTTTTAGAGTAAAGTGTAAACATGGAAAGCTCACTCTACCACTTGAATATACTTTAATGGTGATGTGGGGATGTAATGCCAAGGGTGATTTTAGGAGAAGAGGTACTGCAGGCTGGCCAGGTGTGTCCACCACAGACCTCAGCCATCATGGAGTGCCCGTGGGCCTGCCTGTGGCATACAAGAGAGGTGTCTGTCTGTCCTGGCAGCTCGCCTTCTTGTTAATCTGTAAAACATCGCAGATATGTTGGGAGGTGACAAACTTGGGCGTGTGGCCAGAGGAACATGACGAGCAACTAAATACAGGTTTTGGAGCATGACCTGAATGAGACATCTAAAAGATACCTAGAGAAGCTGCCCTGGGCATCTTTTATAGCTAGTAAAGAGAAAATAAAGGATTTATGTTCTTCTAAAATAAGTTCCTATGATGTTACATGAAATGTGCTTTATTACAGTTATCTAGAAAATTAAGTTATTGGGCAAATGGCAAAAAATGCTGTAAAAACTCACTGCTTTGCTGTAGATTGAGTGATGATGGTTCCATCCCTGAATGCTAAAGTTCAGACCAGTTTTCATTCCTCAGCAAACTATGTCAGTGACAGTGTTGCCTGGTTTTAATGTCTTATTATTATCCTTTCCAATCATCAGCTCAGGGAAATACATGAGGGGTGTGAAATGTATTTCACCCTACACACTTTCTTCATGAAGAACTTCAGTTCACTTCATAGCATCATTCTGTCTGCAAAGTTTGTTAGATCAAACCCTAAACATTATTTACCATTATTTTGAACGAATTCTTTTTTTATTTGAAAGAAAACTCATTGTGCCCCACGGCCTGCATTTACTATCATTACTGTTTAAAGGGCCAGTAAGGAAACAGCAACCACGTACAAAGTTTGATGGCACTTTTGCACTGTCATTAACTATAGAGGAATAAGTTACTGATGCTGCAAAAGATTGCTACAGTGGCTAGCACCTCTGCTTTAATTTCTTAGCATTTTAGGGGGAAGGTTGCCAATTGCTATACACTCAATTAATGTAACATACTGGATGAAAGAAAAAAAGTTACATTAAATAGTGTTGAGGAAGATATGGAAGACTGGATAAAACTCCCAAAATTATGTGTTGTAGCTATAAGCAAATCCTCTAAGGAGTGAATTCAGAAAAGGTACAATCATGTTTGCTAAGGAGGCAGATGTGCTTTAGAGAAATACAGCTTGGCTTAAAGTGGAGAGATGAAGGATTTGCCGGTGGCCTGCAGGGGCAGTTCCTCAAGAGATGCTGGGACACTGACAGAAGCAATGGGCACAAGCTCACACACAGAAGGCTCACGCTGAACATCAGGAAACATTTTGTCACTGTGAGGGTGAGTGAGCATTGATGAGTGAGTTCTCCTGAAGAGGTTGTGAGTCTCCATCCTCGGAGATAATCAAAGCCGTATGGCCCCAGCCAGTGCTCTAGTGACCCTGCCTCACGACGCAGGGACCCCTTCCCACCTCAGCCTTTCTCTGGTCCAGTGGTTCATTCCCTTCTTTACAGACCCCACCCGAGAGCAGACTCTCGCCCGCTGGCTGCAGGTGTGTCCTTCCGGCCGGGAGCGGGGGTAGCGCTGACCAGCCCCGCTCCCGCCGGGGCCGCCGCTGCGTTCTCCGCTCCGTGCCGAGCCACGGGGCCGCCCCTTCTACGGCCTCCCCCCGCCTCCAGCATCCCCGCGAGCCCCCGGCCAGCCCCGGCGCGCCCCTCCCGCCTGCCGCCGCGCAGGGGCCGCTCGCCAGCCCAGCGGGAACCGGGCGGAGAACAAAGTCTGCGGGCGGTGCCTGCGGGACGTCCCGCCGCTACCGGCCGGCGCCGTGCCGCGGTCCTGCCTCCGGCGCGTTCGGTATTTACGGCCGCCGCGGCCGGGCCGTCCCGCCCGCGAGTCTCGCACCACGGCGCCGTCCCGCTCCGCCCGCCCCGGAGCCCCGCGCATCCGGCTGACTGCTCGCCCCGCTGGTAGGCGGCTCCGTGCTGGCTGCGGCGGCCCGCCCCGCCGAGAGCAGCAGCGGCGGCGGCAGCGGGGCAGAGCCGGGCACAGCGGGGCAGAGCCGAGCTCCGCGGCGCGCAGCCCGCCCAGCGCTCCCCGCCGCCCTCAGCCCCCGCCGCCAAGACGCCGCGCTTCTTGTACCGCGCCAAAGGCGGGTGCCGCTCGGCCAAGATGGGCCGGCAGACGGCGGCCGGCGGGCGCGCCATGCAGCGGTCGCAGAGCCGGAGCAGCCTCTCCGCCTCCTTCGAGGCGCTGGCCGTCTACTTTCCCTGCATGAACTCCCTGGAGGAGGACGGAGGTGAGGGGCCGGGGCACGGTCGCCGCAGGTGTGCGCGGGGACCGCGGGCGCTCCGGGCCACTCCAGGGACGGGCCGGGCTCGGCGGTGGCCGCCCGCCGGCAAGGGCCGGGGGTCGGTGCTGGGCGAGGAGCTGGATGGGGGGACGCGAGTGATGGAGAGTGGCTTGGGCTGGGAGAGAGATTGGTAGCACCGTGCTTGCAGCTGGAGAGTGAGGTGTGATTAAAGAGATGATGTTTATCGTCACATTGGGAATGAAGTTACTAGCTGGACTTTAGTTATGTTGGGGGGAGAAATAAAGGATAGAGGGTCTTTCCATTCTTTCCACTTTCTGCTCATTCATACGAGAAACAAACCACACGTCCTCGCAGGTGCTTTTCTGACAATCTGCGGGCTTGTTCAGATATCCCTTGTCTGTCGTTGCAACATCATTTGTACAGAAGACCAGAGTTGAGCATTTAAACACTGGCCCCAAGTGCCCTTTCCTTAGAGGCAGCAGTGTAGGTGGAAGGCTAAGAAGAGAATTGCAGTGGATTTTCTGTGTAGCCGTGCCCCCCAAAAAGATTTGCTGTTTGAAATGTGCAAATGTACATACATAGTTCAGCATGGCACCAAACTCTATTCAGGATGGAACTTGTATTTCATGAGTTTGTTTTGAGTATACTGGTTTCATAAAATAATCTGTTGTGCTTAAATGTGTATATGTATAGAATGAACTGATGGGCTTTTCCTTGTTTTATCAGAACTAATTCAAGATTTTTAATTTCATTAAGATTAATGGAGCAAATTGCACCTTCAATAGATGTGAACACTATTAAACAGAGATACCAATGTCCAGTGCTGCTATGCAAACATGTTTCAACTGTGTGTACACCCTTCATGATCTATTTAAAATATCTGCATGTTCATTTACCACCTTCCACATTTCAGTCTGAGAGTTCAGTGGCTAATATGTGTCCCAGTCTTTGTGTGTTTTGATTTATCAACAACAACAGTCTCTGAAGTTTTTTTCCAAAGCATCTCTCATTTCTGATTGAATCCCAAGGCATGGTCCCTCACCTTTTCCCTGCTCTTACTCTGGGGCTGGCCAGGTTGCCCCTTTCAGTGGAAAAGAAGTGGCTGCCCCCTGGGGCAAACTGTGCTGTCCTTCAGTACTCTCATCTGCTCCCTGCCTTGAACAATGAAGTGAACTGCAAAATATTGCCAGTGGACTGCAGGGTAGGCTTCAGATGGCATTTTTAATACTCTTGATTTGCTAATAAACACTATGGCTGAAAGCACACACTGAAAATTTCATAAATTATGCTACATGTTTAGATATTCTTTAAAGATCATTTTTCTTAATCATTCCAGAAGCATTTTCTTTTCAGTCCTGATTTTTAGCTACAATAATTGCATTAATCCTGTGTGAAACCAGAGTATTGATTTGTTTTGTTCTACTTTGTTTTCTTTACTTCTCTAGGAAGCATTTAACTACTCCTTGGTGGAATCTGTGTTTGCTTAAAACTGTTCACTGGTTCAAAGAAATATAAAATACATGGAAGTCAGTAGAGAAATATCTGTAAATGTAAGGGTAATTGTAATGATTTATTTATTTTGTGCTGGCAAATTATTTAAACAGAAGTGTTAAAAGATTGTATACTGATTCACATGTCACATATTGTGTTGATTTATGTTATCTGATCCTATTTAGATGTAGGCTACACTTGAAAATGCATTTCATTAATTCCCATGAGAAAATAGAAATGTAATTGCCATGGGGTTTTATGGATTTGAGTTTCTGCTACCTCAATTTAGACATACCAGGTTACAGAGGGAATGGCAAGCATGACAGCTAAGATCATTACCCAATGAGTGGAGAGTTCTCAGTGAGATTAGAAAGAAAAAATTGTGATGTGTTTTCTGGATGGCAAGTCACCTCTGCACTCAAATTGGAATTTGTTGTCTTATGAGTGTTTATGCAATTATATTAATGTAATGTAATTAAAGTGGGTGTGGTACGTGCACTCCCATGTTCACATGCAAATGTTCTTTTACAGTTTAATCTGAAAAAGATGTCAAACCCACTTCAGGAGTTAATTGTCCTCAAGATGTGTTATTTCTGCATGTGGTAGATAGCTTAAAAAAATAACCTGCTACAAGGGTGCTGCTTTTTTTTTTTTTTTTTTTTTTACATTTCACACTCAGCCATATTTTTAATACAAATAGAAAATCTGACCTGTTGAGGCATTTATTTGAGATTCTCTCTTGAAGACTTTCGTTTATTAACTGCTGAAGTGAATACACTGGTCCAGAGGTGTATCTTTTGGTATGAAAGAATATGAGTACTGTCAAGTTCAGAAGTAGTTTAGTAGCAAGTAACTCAACATATTAATAATAATTTTTGAAGATATTTTTGAACATGATGATTAAGAAGATCCCTTTACATGTTGGCTGATTAAAGGAGGAGACCTCTTAAGCCCTGGCATCCAAGCTGTGATGTACTGAAGTGGGCTGTGAAAAAGGCTGCTGTTTGCAGTTGGCAGTCATGAATTTGAATCATAGAATCATCAGGGTTGGAAGGCACCTTCAAGAATATGCAGTCCAGCAGTCAACTCTACCACTGTAACCCCTAAACCACATCATCCAGAACCAGATCCAGACGCTTCTTGAACACCTCCAGGGATGGTGACTCCATGATCTCCCTCGCACCCTATTCCAATGTCTGACCAACCTAACAGTTAATTTTTGTTTCTAGTATGTAATCTGAATCTCCCCATCTCAGTTTAAGGCCATTTTTGCTCATCCTCTCACTGCAGGCATGGCAGAGGAGACTGAACCTCACCTCACTAGCCTCCTGTCAGTTGCATGTAGAGCATGATGAGGTCCCCCTGAGCCTCCTCCAGGCTAAACAAGCCCAGCCCAGCTCCCTCAGCTATTTCTCATAAGATGTGTTTTTAAAGCATTGTTGCCTTTCTCTGAACACCCTCCAGCACCTCAGTGTCCTTGGAGGACCCAAAACTGAACACGGTACTCAAGGTGTGGCCTCACCAATGCCAAGTACAGGAGAATTTGTCATGGCTAGGCCTGAACTTGCCATGGTTGGCCAGGTTTGCAGTACAGGGAACTGCTATTTAAAATAGCATTTCTTACCTACTAACCAGTTGAGATGAATCCTTCAAGTTTATGCACATTCGTTATTTAGGAGTTTATTGTTCTTAGCTACATCTAGTAAAAGGTGTTAGAAAATAATTCTTTGCATCACCAGTTTCTTTCTGGCATGTCTGCATGTGTACACACAGGACTAACATGGTGCCAGAGAAAATTATTTATGTTGTCAAGAGTATCAAGGATTTTAAAGTGGTGTCTCTTGCATTTTATTTTGTTAGATTCATTGATGATAAAATGTATGGTCTGCATACTGAAGTGAGAATTGGTGTCAAATAACACTTGGAACAGACTTAAATTATATGGAAATTGTTGAAGAAGTATGGGGACAGAGTACAAATCAGTATCTGTAAAAATGCTCTTGAAGCATTCCAAGCCCCGTATTTTTTCTGAAATCTTGGCTTTATTGAAACTAAAGAAATTTTGTGATTGTCAAAAGAGAAGAGAATTTCTAATATAAACATGTATGATACCCTTTTAGATGTCTATATAGTCACAGTGCAAAGTTTCATGCACATGATGTATTTACAAGTAGTGCATGAGTGTGGTAAACTTTCTTGTGAACAACTGAGCTAATGAATTCTTATGTACAAGAAGCTAACTGGAGAAGAAGTAGAGTTATCCAACATGCAGAGAAAAGAAGAGAAACTCAGATCACATGGTGTGATCACTAGAAAGCCTATGTCTGTTTTTATGAGTGGGACTGGTAACTTGGTGCTTCCTCAAATTACACTGTGTATTCTTTACTGTAATGAATTTTTACTATGGTTTTCTTTTTATACTCTATTTACATTCACTTCTGATTTGCATTTACACTGAGGTGTTGTTATAAACAGTTAAATAGCACATTGCCAGGAATGCAGCTGTGGAGCTTCTGGTCACAGCAAGGTCTGTATGCAGAACTATGGCCTCTGAAAGGGAGCGTATTTCAGTTTAATATCTTCTTTTGCCAAAGTTTTTGGGTGGTAGTGAAGCTATGAGATTGAAGGGGAAAGCCAAATGCTTTGCAGGTGCTGAAGACAGTTCAAGAGATAATTTCTGATAATTTAAGACATAAATTAATCCAGAAAGAACTGGAAAACATCTTGGTCTCCCAGTATGTTAGAAAAACAAAAGGCAATTAAAAAAAAAAAAAAAAGCCACAGAATGTTCTCCAGACAATCGTGCCAAAAATAGCAAAAATTAGTTGCGTTAGCTGAGGAGAAGTTACATTACAATTTTGCATATTGATGCCTACTGAAAGTAGTATCTGCATTTTGCTGCAGGAGTTCAGCAGGAATAGAAGCTCATTTTACTGTCCTGTCACCTGGCTGATAACTAGCTGGGAAAGTTGCTGGAGGGGTTGTTCAATCCCACATAGGTGTCAGCGGGAGTGCTGTCCCTTAGTGAAGGCTCAGGACTTATTTAAAGGTAAGCTGAGCTGCTCAGTTGAGCACTGGTAATGGCTTCAGTGGCATTTCTCACTGATTAATCACTGCACATTGGTAGAGCTGGAATAAAACTCAGCAGTTCCTGGATTCTGTTCCTGTGGTTAGACCGCCAGATCACAGTGTCCCTTTGGAGGTCCCAGTAGACAATAACAAGCAGACAATAATTTGACCAGAAATAGAATATGGGGGAAGTAGTAACAATAAATTCATTAGCGCAGTAATTACTAAAGTGAAGAGAATTTTGCACATGAAGTAGTTATCCTTTAAAATTACCATCTTAAAAAGAATAAAGTAATATAGGAGTATCAGGCTATGAAGAAAATGAGAATAACTACATCATCTTGGGGGAATTGGCCTACATTTTGGCCTTGGTGGTAAAGATGACCTTGTTTATGTGAAATGTTCATAGGCAGAGCCTATGAAAAGAAGGATACAAAAAAAGGGTATAATGCCCTGTGACAGGTTCTCCATTGTAAAAGATGAAGCTTTAAAGATCTTGGCTCGATTGATGCTAAAACACCAGAGATCATCTATGCACATTGCTTGCAATGGTGGGGTCATTCATCTTGGAGAATAAAAAGCACTCTGAATATGCAATAATAATGGTTCCATAAGAATCTGCATGACATTTAAGTTTACAGTTGATAATTTTTTCTATTTGCTGTTAGGACACAGTTCTGGGGCTGACTTGGGTCAGCCTTCCCATCATGGTGGTGGGTCTGTCCCATTTCTGCAGTTCCATGGGCTGAGTTCCAGGATGGAGTCAGTGTAACAAGCATTTCAAGCAAATCACAAGTGTTTTTACCAGTTATACTCAGGTGCTAAATTAATGAAGTAGCTTTAGATGCCAAGATTGATAAGACCTTTTAAAAAAATAAGCATAGAAAAAACTATACTGTTGCTGGCAAAGTAAAGAGCATGACAAAAAAATCACATGTATTCAGGAAAACTGGGGGAAAAGTAGAAGAAACTGCAGAAGGATTGACATTCAAAGCAGAACATACTTCAACATGACTTAGAAGTGCCCAGTAGATTTTTAAAGTTGTATTCTCTTACAGTTCTGTTGCTCTCCTGAACTGCTGGTTACACTGCAGAATGTACCTGAATAGCTGACAGGTAATTTGGATAGGGGTGTAGCAGCAGCAGTGAGGCTACAGCGTATGATAGGTTGCATCTCTGGTGATGCTACCTAAACGTGTGAAAAGCCTGTCTCATATCTTCGTGCTGTAATTGTCATTTTTCAATGTCAAGGTCAAGAGTGTAATCAGAGCAGCAACACACTGTTTTGTCATTGTTTCAGTTTGGAGAGGTAAATGTTTAACAGCAGTAGTTTGAAAATGGGTCATCACAGTGTGAAATTTGCTCAGTTTTTTGTGAGCTGCGGTTATTTAAATACTGATATTTGCATAGGATCATTATTAATCTTAGACAAAGCAAAGGAGGAAGAGCTGTTTCTAATTTGTGTAATCTCAGTAGCCATCCAACTTCTTGGCACCATCTACCTCATTAAGCCTTAATAGAGAGTGTTGAATTGTTTCAACACATTTATTACATCATTCAAAAATGCTGCCCAGTTCTGTCTGATAGTATATGCAATGACCCTTGCTGCAATAAAAATAATCAAGGTTAGGGTAAAGAATGGTGTTACTGCCATTTTTCCATGTTTAGAAAGTATCTCTCACTTCATATAATTTTAAAAAAGAGCAATTCTAAGCTCCTCAATATATGTACTCTTTGTTGTTTAAACATTTTTAATCTGCTCTTGCCATTACATGAAATAATGGCTATTAATAAATATGTAAGAATGGTTTACATCCAGAAAATTGAATGTCCATGTAAACATAAAAACATTATCTCTTGAAACTGCAGAAATGATTTCTGTTTACTTTGGATGATCATCCTTTGTCATTGGCAAAATCAGAGACTGGATGTGAAGAGTTCTTGTGATCAAGATGTACACCTATCTAGTTATTCTTTATATAAATGGTTATTCTTTATATACATGGTACAGAATTAGAATGTAATTCCACAAATTACTTGCTCTGTTTTTCAGGATTTCAATAGATTGGGGATGAGACTGATTTCCCACTGCTTTGCACTTTTTGTAGTTATATAGATTGTTGTACAGGATGTACAGTGTGGATATAAAATGCTACTATTCTGATACATGCACAAAATATGCACAAATTATTATAGACCTATTACATTTGAATGATAAGACCATTTATATGTGTGGAGATTATAACTGATGTAAATGAGGGCTTCTGAAGAACTGTTCATTCAGGTCACTTGTCACATGGGACATACAGCTGTGGGCTATAAAGCCATGTGCTTTTTGTTGTCATATCCCTGTGTTCAGGTTTACAGCAGGTAATTGGCTTTTGGCAGGTAAATCCTCTGACCACACCTAGAAAACTGATGGCCTTATCAGTAACAGAAACAGAGACCTCTGCAGTGGTGCTGGAAGGGCCTGAGTGGCTGTGTGTGGTTCTGTTCCTGATCTGCATCTCACTGTCAAGATCTGTAATCAGCATCTGTAAAACAAAGGATCCAGCCAGACCTGCATAGCCTGGTTGTTGTTACATAGTCAGAGCCAGGTAACCAAAAGAGAAGCGGAAATTACATCAGCACTATCCCTTCTCTTCCTTACAGCTGTGGTTAATTAGTTTTGATTCCCTGGCACAGCTGTCTCCTGTCGGGGTAAATTCTTTGTCAAGGGAATGGCCAAGCATCACATCTCTATGCTGTGATTCTGTATATATTTGGGGTTACCAGGAGTATTACTTAGCACAGCTACTGAAAACAAACCTTCGGGTGTTCAAGATGGTTATGTGTCCTTTTTATATGTAGCATGTGATTCTGAATAATAATGCTGGGGATACTAAAGTTTTAGGAACATTAAGTACTTACTTTGTATGTAGGAAAACAGCTCTTTGTTTACAGTTCAGTCCTGTAAAAATATTTTGAAAACCTTTTTGAGCACATAAAACTGTAAGTTGAGAATCCTAAAGTGCCACTCACAGACAAAAATAATTTGTCTTTACTGATGCTCTTAACAATTTGCTGAAGGATCAGTTAAGACTGGAGAATGTACATCAGAACAGCAGTGAAATTAAAGTGGCAGAATGCAGCTTTAGACACATGAAGATGTGGGAGAGAGTAAGAAGCAGGTGCTTGCCTTAAACCACAGCATTGCTCAAAAGCCACATGTGGTAAACTGACTTGATATCCTATGGCCACAACAAGGCACGGAGTTGACTGAACATACAACCAGCCTTGCCATGACAGGGAAGTAGAATGCAGACAAAGGATGCTGCAGCCTGGCCAGGAACAAACAAGATTCATGATGGCTGCCTCTTGGGTACTGTAGGAAATTCATCAACAATGGGATGCCAAATCTTCTATACCAGCCTTTGACCAGAAGTGCAAGCAACAGTTTTGCTGTTGATTATTGTTGATTATTTATTTCAGCTGTCTCTTTTACATTTTCTTAAGTGCTATCTTAATTAACCATGTTTCCATTATTGCCAGAGGAAGAAACAAAAAGAACAGGACAACAGTGAAAAAGTGTTTCTTGACCGAAAATGAAGAACTATTGAGGCCTCCAAAGAAATTTAAAAACACATGGGAGCAGACTGAGGCTGTCAGCCCAGACTCTCTCACACTTTCCAAACCTGGCTGCTCCCATACTGAAGAGCTTTCTTGCTGAAGGCAGCTCTGCTTTGGGCATATTGGGGCAGGCCATTCCTGCCTGAGTCAAAATTTATCAGTATTTTGCATTCAGATACTCATGGAAGGATGAAGATCTTCCCTTCTTCCTTACAAGTAGGGGAAAGCCCCTGCTTACAGTTTCCCTCTAGCTCTGAAGTGCTCTTTGGGTTTCAGAAATGCTGACAGCATGAGCTGTGAAAATGTCCATCAGAAGGACTGTAACACAAAACTTCATGAACTGATTGTTAGCACTGGCCTATGAGAATCAGTGAAATGAGCTCAAACTCAAGTGACAATGGAATCTGGGTTTCCCAAATCCTGCTTAAATAGATCCTAAACCACGTCTTCTGCTTGGGGCCTGTGGGTAACACAGAGAAAGAAATAATTTTGGCTATGCTTCCTAGTGCTTCAACAAGACCTAAATGCTTTGTTCAATGCAGACAAAACTTGGACTGCTCCAGAAACAGAGCTGTGCAGCTGCAAGGGAATTTGAGACCTACCCTGTCCCCCTTTTATTGCATAGGTTCAAATTTTCTTAGACTGTCTTTTATCAAGCTAGTTGTTAACATATCCAGAGCGGGTAACTAGGTATGTAAAGAATTTTAGTCTTAAAAAAATGCACTTAAAGGCATCTTGTTCTCTTTGTGGATCTAACTCCTGAATTGAGATGACAGTGCTGAGGAGCTTTTATGCAGCTTTTCCGCTCAGGTGGGGAGAGCAGAAAAGAGCCGCCTCAAGCACTTAAGTGTTTTTGAAGCCACAGCTGCTCTGTACTCCGTACAAGTCCTACCAAGAGATCACATAGCAGCTGGGGACTGGCATGGCCAGCCTGCCTGTGCCTGTGCCATGTCCTGTCTTGGCTCTGTGCCGGCTGGGGAGCAGTTGTAGGAAGCTCCTGCTGAGAGCAAGCTGAGAGCTCTCGCTCTCACCACCAGCAGCGGATATCATCTGGCTAGATCCCAGATAATGGAAGATAATCTGTTGCATTCACTGCAGTTTTTGACTTCTCATCTGCTATTGAAGATTGTATCAGTAGTTTTGCATCCCTAATTTGTAAGTGGTTTGCACTCCAAGTTGTGAGAACAAATAATTCCGTGCGTAACTTAGAAAATGTGTCCTGTGGAGTCTATTTGCAGTAACCATGTTAGTTAAATTACCAGTGTGATTAACTATAAGAATGAATGTGCTTTCATAAATACCAGTGCAATTATTTCTGGTAATTTATTCCACTCCTTACAATATGGCTGCAATAATCTGAACTAGTGTTTTTCAGATAATATATTCCATATTTTGTGGTGGGGACTTGAGAGAATTTTTTTTCTTTTTGCTAGGGCAATTAGCTTATACTAATTTGGAGAACATTTTCAATGTTCTTTATTAGAGTTTAGGAAATGGTGAGTAAAATTATTTTGATTGTAGGTACTCAGCAACGTAACAACAGAGTACCCTTCTAAGCTCTCATTTCCATATCTTTTCATTTGGTAAGATTAAAACAGCATGCATAACATGAGTGTATAAGAATATATACTTTAGGATTATAAAACCAACCCCCACTTTTACAGTGACACCAGTTAGATACTTATTTCTGAGTGAGTGGTGCATTCCCAAGTTACTAATCTAGCTCGAGGTTAGTATTGCCTTAGTTGGGTTCATTCCACTGTATGCTTGTCTTGACAAATAACTTTTCTGAAATTATCTGTCTTGAAAGGAAAATAACAACTTTAAATCATATTTTTTGTTTGTTCCCTCTGATTTGGGTCCAGTATGGAAATTGCAGCCACATGAGTAGTTGAAGTTGAAGTTGAAAAATTGAAACCTCTTCTACAAGAGAGGAGGTTTCAATTTTTAGGTCAGAATGAGGGAAAACAGTTTGGCTTTAGTAGAGTGATATGATCTTCAACTAGATGCTCTACCAGCTACAGCTTGGAGGTATGGCACCAAAGGCTATTTCTTTGAGCTGAGTAGCTACTTGGTGGTTTCATTGCTGTGTGAAGCTTTTTGGATATTTTAATACTGAATTTATGAAACGTAAGTTATGGATGGCATGAATAATGTCTTTGCTTTTAAATTGTTTGAGGAATTGTAGGATTATTTTTGATTTATTAACATTTTTCCAGGGACAAGTATATTGCTAGTATTGAGGGCAATCAAGTGGGGATATTTCTCGTGTATTATTGTATATTAATTTAGCCAAGTTTCATCTGAAAGAATATTCATGTCAAAAGCAGTGGCTCAGGATTCACACCACCCAGATCTGGATCTTCTGTTAATTCTATTCCAAGTTGCCATTTTGCTGTTGAAATCTTCAATTCTTACTTCAAGAGGCATCAACATAATGATTAGGAGCTTTATTGATGAAAGGTCAGATCTTCCACTTTGGAGACCAGTCGAGAGCACTGCATGTTTCTGTTGAAAACTGGGAAATGGTTATTCACATAACCTCCTGTCAGCCCTCCTTAAATTCCCTGTTAAGGTCAAAATAATTATTGTTTACCACTCATACTTCTACAAAAGCTGGCTATACTACACATGCCTAGCTTCCATGCTGTATCAAAGTTGTATCTTTGTGTGTCTGTTCTCATGTGAACCAGACCACTTTTTTCCAGTTAAAATGAATGTGGGAAAGTAAAACTGCTTTAAAATAAGGTTTAGAGGGATGCTATGAACACGTGTGCCTCTATGAAGACTTGAATGGGAGTTGCACAAGTTCTGCCTTGATTTTTCAGTAAATTGATGTGCAGTGGATGTGTTCATTTTTTTATTCTGTTCTTCTACAGTGAAGGCATACAGACTTATAATTCTAGTTCAGAAAAAAATCTGCCTTACAAATTAGTAAAAGTTTCTATATAGTCCTTCACATATTACATAGTCAAATATATATTTCTCCCAAACTCACAAATCTTTGAAAGATGTATGAAGATACTGAAGAATCATGCAAGATGGAGATGTTCTTCTAAATTTGCATTAGGGACTTCATGTTGACAATAATGAATTGAGAATGACCATCATTCAGTGAGGCTGAATGAAAATGAATGCTTACTCATCAAAAGAGTTCATAAAAGAGAAGAGTAATATCCTGTGGGGCTTCAGAGTTGTATGCCATTCACATGTAACTATGATGCAGTGTACCTGTACCTCCTTTGTACAGTGATGCTGTACAAAATACAGCATGATATTTTCCTGGCAGTTTGTGGGAATGTTTCTTTGAAATGAGTGCTTGGATTTTAGAACAACTCTGGACCACTGTTGGAAGTCAGCTGCCAGCTTGCATTAGTTGAATATAAATAATAAACCAACAGGCACTTGGAACAGTGCAACCCAAAAGAAATTAAATGGTTGATTTCTGACCTTCATTTTTCATATGTTATAGTAGCCTGGTACCTTTTTTATTTGCATTTCTGACATCAGGTATTGCTGGGCATTTTTAGAAGTAAGTTTGATGCAATAAAATTTATTTTTTCATTCTACTGGGTACAAAATTCATTTGGGTAGCTGAAGTTCTAGAGGAAAATTACTTCTATAATTACTATTTCTATGTGCTGATTAAAAGTGATGGTCTTAAGGAATATGTAGAAGGCTTGTAATAAGCAATATGATTTGAACAACTCATGCTACTGCTGTAAGAAATGTCTCACTGCTGCTAAATATTGCAGAGTTATTAATCTTTCTTGACAAGGAGCCAGTGGTTTTCAAGGTATTTTTGGTGTTTAGTTCCCACTTCAGCACATTTCTCATGTTCTTTATCTGACCTAATATTCCTCCTGACTGAGGGGCTTGAGAGGCTTCAACCCACACTGCAGCCTGGAGGACAGTGACAATGAGTGCACACATTGAAATTGAGGTCTCTCTCCCATTCCCTGTCCGAAGGTGCAAATCCTCTCACTCTAAGCCAATCCCTGTGCTCACACATTCCCCCTGGGGTGTGATAGTTCTCATCCCAGGGCAATCTCCTCCTTTTGCTCATTTCCTGTTTCAAATCCCTAAAGCTTCACCAACTTCACAGGTCCAGAAGTTCTTCTGACCTCTAGTACATGACGAGGCAGAGAAGGTGTATAAGGGGACCAGATGCTACAAACAGCTGCAGAAGGAAGTTGAGTCCGTCGATATCCTAGGATATTGGATATCCTGCCTCTACCCTCATTGTATCAGTATTTAGGAATTGTTACTATTTGTAATAGCATATTTAAAGTTCTTGCTCTTTTATAATATCAGTGTATTGCACATCACTGTGCTGATCTCAGAGGTGTATAGAACAGCTTAGAAGAAATCAGTATGCAGAATTCCTTGCCCCATTGCAGGGAACAGCATTTAAAATCAAAAATGACATGGAGTGGCTGTCTAATTCATGAAGGAAAAACTGAGGGTTCATTCCTACTCATTTCATCCAGTTGAGATCTTGATCAAAGTTCCTACACTAAAATGCTATTATATTGTTTGAGTATTTTTTTCCTTGTCTCCCCAGATATCTGTCATGTTGCTGTTTTTACAAGTAAAATCAAACTATGCAAATAGGTAGAAAAGTTGTTATTCTTGGAGGTGATAATAAAGTTTCATATTGTGCATAAAAATCAATACTGTATATTTTAAATATAAATTTAAATTTATCACCTAGCGAATTGAGAAGAAAACGTGGGAAGAGTTTGATTCGTAGTTTACTGTCCTCACCAATCTGTAACGTGATGTAGGAGATAATGACCAAATGGTTTTAAAACAATAATTCATCTGAATTAGAATGTTTCTCTGCAGGTTTTGACATCATGGTAACATTTTAATTGAATTCCTAAGAGGGACTTATTCATCCAGGGAAAATATATTTTAAACACTCTAGACTATGGATTGTGTAAATCTGGTTACCTCTGTGAGCAGACTTGTGTTGTCTGACCTTGGAAAGCAGGCGGTGACAGAACTAAGATCTGGTAAAAGAGATTTATGATGCTGTTTGCCTGTTATTAAAAAATGGATAATTTTTAAATGGAAGTTTTGTTACAGGTCATTAACTTGTGGCTCTGATTGTTTGTGCCACGTGGAGCAGGGGTGTGCACGGTTGCCCAGCTGGGACAGCACAGTGGCATGGGGGTTTCTCTTTTGTCTCCAACAGAAGCAGGGGGCAAGAAGCTGCGGAGCACCGTCCAGAGGAGCACAGAGACAGGGCTGGCCGTGGAGATGAGGAACTGGATGACTCGCCAGGCGAGCCGGGAGTCAACGGATGGGAGCATGAACAGCTACAGCTCTGAGGGAAAGTAAGCAGCATTTACAGCTGTGGTTTGTTATGTTTCTCCATGAAACCGGGGGACGTTTCTCCATGGAACTGGTTGTTAGAGAGAAGCACAGTGAGTGCTACAGGTCTTGTTCAGTCAGAATTCCCTTCACAGTGTCATTGATGGACTAAGCCTAAGTCCTCCCCTGTGACCAAAAGAGTCTCCCACTTCTGGTGCAGAAAGGAGAAGGATAATTTCTGCTGTGCCGTGAGAAGGGCACATGGTGAGTCAGATCATCCATCATGAAGTGTGTCAGGAAGGGAAGCAGTTGCAATACACCAGTTAAAACACAGATATGGACAAGTTCTCTTCCAAAACCTCGTGGCATGTGTCAGTACTATGCAGAGCAAAGCATTTCTAGAGCATTTCCAGGTGTCATTCACTGAGCTCAAGAGCTTTTCAAAGATTCTACCACTTCTAAGCTGAAGAAATTATCTGCACAGACGTATAAGTCTGTCATGTGTCTTGGTTATCATAAAGGCCCAAGTTAAAAACTTCTGAGTGGTATATCTGAGACATTGCCCAGAGAAGTCTTGTTGTAGGTTGATTTATTAGTAGTGTTCACAGCACTGGACAATACAGCTATGCTGCACAATATATCTTATGTGTCCAAGTTGATGCACTATGCATCTGAGATGGACATTTCTTAATGATTGGTCATTACAAATTTCATTAGTTCTTGTTGCTCTGTAATGGGTCACAGATAATTTATGGCAAGCATTTTCATTTTAAGTTACTTTGGTCGTTTGCCAGAAGGGATTTCAATTCTGTTATTGAATAGATGTCATTCTCAAAGACATTTTTAACAAAATATTTCAAATGATTGGCGATTTTGAAAATAGCAACCAGTATTTGGTCTAATGTCATCATTTCGCTATGCACATTTAATATTTAGCCATTGAAGTCACAGTAACTGAGAAGTGTGAGTGATTTAACCTTCATGTAACTAAGTCAATGGTAAGGGTGTGTGTTAGTATCTTAATGAACTGGTCTCATATGAATACTTTGATAATTAACAGTGGCCTTTAATGCATTGGAAAAGGAGAACATGATGGAAGAATACAAATTTGGAAATTATTGAGGAGTAGTGCTTTCTTTACCTATTCGTTTATATGCTGGAGGCTAAATTGCTGCTTGTTGAACATTGTGGGATTTTGAAAATGACAGTAATTGTTTTGCAAGTTCCTTACAGTACTACCAAACCCACAAACATTAAGTGCAAAATATCTAGAAAACAAAAAACAAACCAAAGCCAAAATAAAACAAAAATAAACCAAACAAATAAAAACCACAAACAAACAAAGGGCAAATTTAAGTGTATTTTTTGTTGATTTCTTTTTCAATATTATTTCTAGTTTGATCTTCCCTGGTGTGAGATTGGCTGCAGACAGCCAGTTCAGTGATTTTCTGGATGGACTTGGTCCTGGCCAGCTTGTAGGACGACAGACTTTGGCAACGCCATCAATGGGTAAGTGTTTGTGTAATCTAGATATGATATATTCTATCTGGTCAGGTATTTAGAACATAAAATTTATCTAGATTTATCTAGTTTCCCTTTAAATATGAATTTCTCTTGTGGTTTTGAACAACTCAGTTAAGACCAAAGCTGTAACCTCAGCCAAAGTTGAATGGATGCTTATGAGGACACACAAAAGTAGAAAGTTGCTTTGAAAAGTTCAGCGTTTTAATTCTTCTTCAGTTTTCCATCTTTAAAATGGGGCTAATGAGATCAAACTTTTCTCTGAATCACTTAGATAATATTGTATAAAAATTGGTAATTTAGGTGCAAAATATTTGTTACTATTGTGTTTACAGGCTTTTATATTCACAAGTTATCTTTTCAACACTTGTCTTAAACTAGAGGCACGGTGAAGAGATTTCAAGCACTTTTACAGAGCTGCTTTCTGTTAATTCCCTTGCTGCCTTTTTTTTTATATGCAACTCTTAAGAAATAGAAATTAACTTGAAGTAATAGAGGCATGGAAGATGGGAGACAAGGTGTTATTGCAGAAGTTTTAAATTGTTTACTAACATAAACAGCAGTGAAGAGGGTAAATATTAAATTATCTAGTAGTGTTAAAATCCAGATCATACTTATTGATGGAAAACAGATGATAAAAGTCACCACATAGTCATCCTAGAAATTTTGTCAATATTTCATATATTAAAGTAGGTCTGAATTACAATGCTGGAATTTCTTTTGGTTATCTAGGAGATATTCAGGTGGGAATGATGGACAAGAAAGGACAACTGGAAGTAGAAATAATCCGAGCCCGTGGCCTTGTTGTAAAACCAGGTTCAAAGACACTGCCAGGTAAGGAAGAAAAACCTTAGTAAGAATCTTACCAGAGGGCCAGAGGTTAGACTTGATGATCCTAATGGGTCCCTTCCAACTCAGTATATTCTATGAGTCTATGATTCTAAGTATAGCATTTTACCGAAAAAGTCTGTGGCTTTTCTGTTCAGCTTTGTCAACCCTTAACAAATTCAAATCTCAGTAGGTTGCAGTGTTGTGTACTGAAATGCATACTGTATTGAAATGATAAACCAAAAACCAGCCCTACTTCAGGAGGAAATTAGAAATCAGGCTGCCAGAACACCTGAAAGTACTTTTGGTAATAGCAAAGGCATCCTTAGTTATGGGGTAGAAAGAAAGGTATAGGAGTTTTAGGAATGAAGAGGGAATCAAGAGATGTGGAATAGGTATCTGCTCAAAAAGTAGAACAATATTTGATACTTACTCCTTATTTTATAATCTGATGTCCTGTAACACTATGTGAAAAGGACAATATAATGATATTTTTAGCAAGCTCTTCTGCCAAAATAGAAATTGTGTCAGAGTCTTTTCTTCACTGATTTTCACCTTGTAGATACTTTTAAATTATTAACAATTTGGAGCATTGATCCAAATCTCACCAAAGTCATTGCAAGTTGTGCATTTACTTAATAGGCCTATTTTGCATATTGTACAGTATAGGGATGCTATATATAGGAATATCTAATTTTTTCAGGTCAAAATCTGAATTTTTTCATGGTAAAGGAGACATACAAAAAAGTCAAGAAAAAAATACACACAAGGAGAAGAGTAAAGAAAATGCATGGATGCTTTGTATGGGAATAATTGTTAATACTGCTTGTGAGATTTGTTCTAATAAATTATGTATCCTTTAAAAGCAGATTTTTATATGGTGAGAGAAACTGTGTGTGTTACACAAAAAAAAAGTCTGGACTTCTTCTTTACCTACTGTTCTTTTTTTTCATTCTTCTAAGCACCATATGTAAAGGTGTATCTATTAGAAAATGGAGTCTGCATAGCCAAAAAGAAAACAAAGGTAGCAAGAAAAACACTGGAACCACTTTATCAGCAACTTCTATCATTTGAAGAAAGTCCCCAAGGGAAAGTTTTACAGGTAATTTGCATAAATATTCCTCTGAACCTGAAAATGTCACCTGTACAGTTTTCACTGAATGAGTTTCAAACTTGTTTCAGGCTTCATTTGGCAATAAATTCTCATATTTTATATACTTGCTGAGCAGATAAACACAACAGTAATAGCTATTTATGCAAGTAGAAACTGAGTATGCAAGTAGAAGTGAGCAAAAGTGAGTTACAGATTATTTTACTTCTGCTCTATATATGGGCTCCTCTGACTGGGTTTTCTCTGGTTGTGGATAACTGCTGTTTGTGCCCAGATAATTTCTGTCACTGCATCATGATTAGTATACACAGAACTAAACTATGTCAGCAGTCAGATATTTCATTCCTTGCTGTAATTAAATAAGCAGAGTTCTTTGACAAATCAGATTAAAGCTTTTGACATTTTTGCTGAAATTTTTCTATTTTCTTGTGTTTCTTTTCCTAACAGATAATTGTTTGGGGAGACTATGGACGTATGGATCACAAATCCTTTATGGGAGTGGCACAGATACTTTTAGATGAACTGGACCTGTCCAACATGGTGATTGGGTGGTTCAAACTTTTCCCTCCTTCTTCCCTAGTAGACCCAACCTTAGCTCCTCTCACTAGAAGAGCTTCCCAATCATCTCTTGAAAGTTCAACAGGACCTTCGTATGCTCGCTCATAGCAGCTGTGAAACTGTTGTCATAGCAACCAGCGTTACAAAAAAATAAAATTACAGGTCGCAAACCCTGGTAACACTGCATGCTTAATGTTGTGTCTTCTGAGCCTGTTTCTAGGGCTGCAACGCGATCCTGTGTTCTCAAGGAAGTTGCACACATTGTGCCCTATGGAAGGCCCTCAGGTGATGGACTGAAATCATGAAGAACTGATAGGTTTGGAGTTCAGGGACTCAGTTTTGGTCCAATCTGAAGCCATGGACTAAACTAAAAAAATCAATCTGTTTCATGCAACAAAAGTCCTTTTCAATGGCATATCTGTTTTGTTGCTCCCATTTCTTTATTTATCTGCCCTCCCCTCTTAAAGTTTGGTTATGCCACAGAAACGGAGTTGCCCTCCCGTGAAGCCATGTTACATGCCAGTGGATTAGCAGGCATTGGAAGAAAAGAAGAATCTAAGGATGCTGGAAAATCAACTGACACTTGCAGCAGTTGCTTGAGATCTGAAAACTCTTCATATTGAAAAGGTTCAAGACTTAAAGTGGCGGGCTTCATACCTCCAGCTGTTCACACAGTGAAACCCCAGACATGATGGACTCTCTGAAAAATAAAGTTCTGTGGATATACTGTACTGTATGAAATTAAGAAACTTTTTTGCATGGACACAGATTTAGCTGAACACTTAAATTATTTTCTTGGGGCTGCAACTTGCAAAAAAAAAAAGAAATCAGCCATTTTCAACAGTTTATATTATTTTTAAAAATAAATTTCACTAGTGCATGGTTTTAAAGGGAAGAGAATGCAACAGGGTGATACAAAGACACACCACGTTTATCATTCTTTAAAGCAGTCATGGTCTGTGTTTTTGCAGACTTATATTAAAAATAAAAAATAATTTCTAGCAAATATTTAAAATTCTGTTTATGTGACAAGAAATAAGTGTAATATATTAAATTTATTTAAATGTAAAAGGTACAAGCCTTGTAAAGTTCAACATAATGTGCAAATTGTACACTTCTTTTACCTCCTTCTTTCTCTGTCTCTCCTCCCAATCTCCCTTCTTCCTTTTGCTCTTTTTCCCCCTCTACCTCCCAGGATGATCAGCATATTCTAAAATGGCTACCTTTTGACTTATTACTGTCTTATGCCCCATATTTGGTTCAGGGTTGCAGATTGTTTTGCATTTCTGAATTATTTGAGAACAATATTGTTTAAGAGCTTACTTTTTTTCAAGCATGTTGAAAAGGATTTTGCAACATGGCTTGGGAGTACATTAATGTAATTCAGCATGTATTTGATAAAGAAAATATTTGAACTTTTGCAATTTATTGTACAGTGCATGGTAACTTTTCATTTTTTCTCACCTTCAAATTGAATTCTACAGCAAAATACTGGAATCATGTGGCCATTGTGAGATGTCTTCAATAAATTTGTTTTCAGCACCAGCATCTTTCATTCAAAGACTGAACTATTATTTCTTGGCGGTTTTTGGAAAGAGGAAAAATTAAGTACCTGATTGATTTTTAGGAAACAAATTTAAGCACTTTTATTTGCACTAAACCAAATTGATTGCTACATTTTTGAAATAAAAGCAACAAAGGTTACAAATCCATACAGTTCTTCTGCTGTAAAGTTCAATTTTCATAAACTACATTTGTGTTGCAAAAGACATAATTAGGTAATATCAGTCTGGAAAGTATCAGTCTTTGGTTGGTAAAATAGCCTTAAAGAAAGCCTTTCAGTACCACTCTGTCAGCTATTTGACACCATTACCAGAACCTCACTGCAGTTAATGGAGCTTCAAAACTCTGGGTTTTGTAGCAGACAGTAACTACCGTTGGGTGGTGCTGCAAGTTCAAGCTCCTCATTAAGTTATGTTATTTAAAGGGAATGTAACTGGCTAATGTTTAATAACAAAATATCCTTCTTCTTTTTTTTTTTTTTCCTGGATCTTTGTATGCCTTTAATACCTACTTAAGGTTTAATATTGAAATCTTGCAATAATTTTTGAAGTACATTACATTTACCTTTATGGCCACACAGAATTATTCTGATTTTATTTGAAAATCTATTGAAGTTTCCCATTAACAAATTGTACATGCCTCTTAAGAGGGAAAAAGTAATAACAGTATCACTTATAATGCCTTTTACTTTGTGCAATATCATAGAAAATGAGATTGTGTCTTGTCTGCAGAGTTTATATAATGGATTATTGTTAAGTTAATAGACAGACTGGTAAAATTATATTTATTGAAATAATTTAGACACCTGTCTACCAGCAGCAAATAAATACTACTAACATGCAGTCTACAATATCCCCTAGGATATTAAACAAAAATACATAACCATTTTCCTGACACTGTGAGATGTGCTCACACATTCTTGTATGCATAGTCCTCTATAAATGATTTCAAATTTTAAAATCAAGGACATGACGCATGGAAGGTTTGTACATAATTGTCATTATGCAGTATTTATTTTAAAAAAATTACTGTATTTTTTTTAATTTTCACACGTCTGCAATTCTACTTATGGTTTAGTCATGTAAATAGTACTATTCCAGTGATCACTGCTGTCTTGTAAATAGTACGTTTTAAAAAGTTAAAAGGAATTACAGTTGGGGGAAAAAAAAAAAAAGGCAGATTAGGCCTGTAATGAACACCAACTAATGTAAATCACACTCATTCTGGTGATGGTATTTAACACTTTAAATAAAACATTTTCTTTACAGAATTTGTGTGCAGAGTTTTGTTGCTTTTCTCTAAGGTGGTCAGCAGCATCCTTCCACACACTTCAGTGGAGCTGGTGGCATGCAGCTCGCGCAGCTGGAGAACAAGCAAGCTTTCCTCCTCCCAGCAGGGCTGCCGGTGGAATGCCAGTTTCGAGATGCCAGGCTCACTGCCAGGCTCAGGGAGCGGTGGGAGGCCAGGTGTGCCCGTCACCCAGCCAGGCCGTGGCTCTGTGCTCCGCCACCCTTAGGCTCCCACGTGCCGACAGTGCACGGCTCCCAGCGTGGAGCTGGCTCCGAGCTGCCAGCTCTGGTTGCCAGGACCTGCTCCAGCTCCAGTATAACCAGCACACTGAAAGTGCTGAGACTGTGCAGTGCTCCCCTCAGCCGCTGGGGAGTGGCTGCACCATCCAGTTAGACTTCCACCCTAACCCTAGATACTGCCTAATATTAGCTGCCTTTTTTTTTTTTTTTTTGTGAGCAGGGTACGAATGAGGACAGAATGCCTACCTGACAGTGGTGGCTGCAAGGGCTCCTGCAGCCTCTGCAGAAGGGAGCAGTGGTCTAACCTCTACAGCAATGAGAGGGGTGGTGGAGATGAGAAGGTAGAGAATTTATCTCTTCCTGACCCCTCAGAGGCAGCATCAGCACAGGCAGTGGTGACTGGGCAAAACTTAAGCACTTATGGCTTGGACATTTACTGAAGAGTGGGAGGCTGGCTGGCAGTATGCACAGCAAAATGTGTGTATTTGTTTCCAGATATGAGGTGGAAGAAAAGCACTGCAGTACTGTCATGAGACAAAAGCACCAAAAAAAGGAGCAATGTATTTTGGGCTGAGCAGTTGTGGGAATTGTAAAGATAGGACCTCCATTTGTTGAACTGCATCTGCAGGTGGGTTGCTGGAGGACCAGACCCAGATTTCTGGGGTGTTAAACCACTAACACTCCAGCAGGTCCCTCTTCTGCTGATGCTGACATTGCTGTTGCAAGGGTGTCAGGGCAGGCGAATCTCTGGGTGGGAACTGGACTGTGAGGGCAGGTAAGGCTGCCCCATGCCCTGGAGCACATCACCTCCAGCTGTGTGGCAGCAAACCACCTCCTCCCACAGCTGAACATGAGACCTAGTCTGTCTTTGGCACTTGTTAGAAATATACACAATTACACTCAGCGAATACTTGCAAAGGCCCTTTGTACAGACCAAGAAACTACAACATATACTCTTCTAAAGGGTCCTATTCTCTGAGAAAATTTCTCAAGATTGCTTGCTGTTTCCCCTCTCTGATTTCTTCTTGTCTATGTCCACTCAATTTCAAACCAAACAAAACTAGATAATTTTAATATTAACAGTGCCACTTTACTCATGACTACTTAACATTGGCTCAGATGGCTAATTTATCTGGTTATTCTGGGAGGAGTTTGTGCCAATAAAAAAATGCAGTAAAACACCATGGTGCCCTAACTGTGGAGCTTTTCCACTTCCATGACTTTACTTCAGATTAACAAGGCTTAAGTAGCATGATGCTTGCCACGTTGAGGGTGAGCATGGGGCCAGAACAATCTTAACCAGCACACCATTAGCATTCTCACAGTTTTCCACTACTATCAAATATCTGTTCGCAACTGTACAATAATTAAAATGTAATAGTTTTTCAATAGAGGTTTAATATGGCACAAAATGTAACAAAGCAATAGATTTCATAGCTTCCTCACAAAGTTAGATAATGCTGTGTGGGAGTCTAGAACATTTTGTACTTCTTCCCTTGGCTCATATCTGCAATTCTCACCTCTCTGATCCCCAAGCGGCAAAGAGCAGACACCATAGCTGTAGATGTCATAATCAACTTCCAATTGTGACTATCCTCTCTGTCCCTTCCTTGGTAAGTATTTACAGCAACTCTTCACCAGGAGCAAGCAGCAATGCAAGAAAGAAGATGCACATGTGCCCAGCAAGGAATGGTTTGCCCTCAAAGGACAGGTTTATGGAACCTAGCTTAGCTGGCAAGAAAAAAAATACAGCTATCTGCTACAAACAGTAAAGATAAATTAACTTCTGGGATTATTTGCTTAATACCTGCCTATTTTTGATGTCTTATTTAGGATGGGATGAGTCATGCTGGGGACATCAGATCCCTCCTTCTCTCTCCATTGGCCACAGAGGATAATAGCAATATTATATCACAGCAAATAATGACTGGCTTGTGTTGAATTTCTACCTTCACAGCAGCTGTGCTTAGGAGAAGCAGATCCAGGCACAGCATACAGAAATAAGAATGAGGATTACATAGTCCTTCAGTAGCAAGATCTATTTGAACTGCCTGTATAATTATCAGGACTGAGGGCAGCAGGCACCCAATAACTGCTGAAGGAGGAAATGGGTGTGAATTAATTTCCCAGATCTGACACACTGTCATGTCAGGTCACTCCTCAGCCCAGCCTCAGGGAGAAAGAGAAGCAGGCATACTAATTAAACCACAGGGCACTGATGCCCTAAAATATGACATGAGGTCACACAGAAAGGAAACAGCATCCTAGATCTGCAGAGAGTGCAGGGCATGGGACTGAGGAAAAATTTCTCATAATTTTTTGTTGTCTGTGACTATTGCTGTAACCAAGAACAGTTTATTAAGTGCTATCCAGAATGTACATACTATGGAAAGTGATGTTGGCATGAAGATGGAATGGGTGAGTGGCGCTGGATGCCATTCATTTTATAGACATGTAGGTTTAGGATACCTTAATGAGGTGGGAGCAGGTCTGGCACTGATGGAGTGTTTCAAGCGCAAGACTCACAAGTAAGTGGCTGAAGTCACTTGGCTTGTTGAGCTTGGAGAAGGGTAAGGAGTGACCCAACCACTGTCTAAAGCTTCCTCCCAGGGGCCAGTGGAGGGGGAACTGCTGATCTCCTCTTTGGGGAGCAGCGATAGGACACGGGGAAATGGAATGGAGCCATATTGGTCAAAGTTCAGATTGAATATTAGGGAAAGGCTTTTCAACCACTGGAACAGGCTCTCCAGGGAAGCAGTTATGAGTTCAAGGAGTGTCTGGATGATGCTCTTAGTCATCTGGTTTAGATAGTCCTGTGAGAAGCAGGGAGTTGGACTTAATGCTCCTTATGCATCCCTTGCAACTTGAGATATTGCATGATTTCTTTGGACAGCTGTCAGGGATAATGTAAAAGTTGTTAGTCAAAGTCCTTCTGTCTAGCTGCAGTTTTGGTAAAGGAATGATCAGTGTTTTAAAGATGATATTTACATTAAGGTGACACCGTTCACTGAAACGAAAACAAATGGAAACACCAACACTTGCTAGGCCAAAACTCAACCAGTAGGTCCTGCTATGTTGATAGTGCAACTGGCTCATGAAGAAAAGAGCCAGTACTACCCTTGCCAGTGCATGTCAGCCTAGGTTGAATGCCAACAGCGGCCAAAATTATTATCCCCTTGATGAGAATTAAAGGAGATTTAGGTAATACTGAGGGATTAAATAGTAATGTGAAATTATCAAAGTAACAGATATTTTATTGATACCCATTCTGATCCCCCCTTTTGTTTCTGGTTAATTAGCATTTTAGCTGCAACATTCCTGAATACTGGCAAGACAGATCCCTGAAGATGAGGAAGAGTAATTTATATCATGCACCATCTCCACCATCTCTCAGGGACCAGTGAGAGTTCTGCTGCATGGGAAGAAACTCATTTAAGAAGCTTGAGGACATTTGAAGTTTCTTCTTACAGTCTCCCACACCAGAAATGAAACAAAGGTTTTCTTTATATAACAGTTTCTCAGCCCATATTCTGTACCAAATTCTGAGCTGTTATTTTGTGTTTTGGAATTTGTACTCAAGAACTGCTTGCTCTCTGCTAACTTGGCCTTCCAGATGCCTGAGTTGCCATCTGTCACATGCCTGAGGTGTCAGTGCACACAGTTACAGAACCTCATGCACAAACAAATGAGTCCTGTCCTTCACTGTGTTTTGGCTGTACAAACACTGTATTCTGGCTCAACAGTCTGGAAGCCAGCAGCTCTGGCTCTCTAGGAACAGCCCTGGGGTAGGATGGCACTTCACCAACAGACAACTTTTTTCTTCACTAGCAAAAATAATCTTGGAGAGTTGACATTTTTTATATATCCTGATGCACTTTGGCCACTGAAATAAAGTGAGAGCTAAGAAGGGTAGATCTCAGAGTGAGCCAAGAAGCATTTGGGTAACATGAAGGGAACAAGGCCACTTAAATCTCTTAAAATGCAACCACATTTCTAAGTTGTCCCCTAAACACGAGTCAGGTTGTGGAGATACATTCAACAGATACAGAGGTGATATATTCCTGTCAGCACCTTAAAGAATCTTAAACAAAAGAAAACAAAGCAAAACAATGTTGGCACAGTTCCCAGCTCTGAAAGTTTCATTAAGATGAAAAACTAAAGAAAATGAACATAAGAATCCTCATTTTGGATCGCTGCGAATTCTTCTCCTTTCTAATCCAGGATTTCTTGTTTTCAATTAGCATGGTATCAGTAAAAATCACAGAATCTGTGCAGCTGTGGGACTAGTTTCTTTAGTTATACATGTTTCACTAAGAACATATTTTTATATTGTTTTCTATACCTATTTAGTTTTTATTTCCTTGTTTTCTTTAAGAATGATCCAGAACCAAGATGCTTCCTTGTGACTTTTCCGTATCTCATGCATGCCTGATACTTAAAATATGAGCAGGTGCCTTAGGCAACAGATTCAAAATACAGTTTTCTAACACTGTCAGCAGCTTTGCTTTCCTAACCAGTGTTAAGTTAAAAATTCAGTCGTGACAGCTGGGTGTCAACATCAAGTCACAGTTACAGTCCAAGATGGATACTCAGGCTGTGTTCAGACATCTAATTTAGGTGAAACTCAGAAGGCCAAAATTAAGAGTCTATTTAATTGCACTCAATAAAAAGAGACAGGAGGACCTCCATGGTAACTCTAATTTAGGATCTTCTCAAAAGCCATTTTAAACACTTTTCACTATCAGCTGCATATGAGGTCTAAGGCAGTTCAGCTTCCAAGGCAGGTAATGCAAATAGCTCCTAAAATGAGGATGCCACTCTCTGGATAAGACATAGAAGGATATCAGATCTTTTTTCCCTTTAGTACTTTTTTCTCCCAGAAAACATCTGGGAAAATCTCTGAAAAGAACTGAATAACAATCAAACTGAAAATTGTGAAAGCAAAAATGTGGGGAAGAGAAAAATGGACCCACTGTAGCTTCTCCATCCTCTCATGCAAACCTCAGCCCTCCAGACTAACACCATTGCTGACCTTGGCCTCAGTGAGAGGCCACAGCATGAGGTCTGGTCATATTCCTGCTCTCAAACAGCTACTTGAGTTCCATTTGTAGACAGCAAAGTGTCAGCTGGCTGCTGGAGCCCTGCAACAGCTTTGTCCTGATGTCCCTGCCTCCCTTCAGCCTCTGGCCCTCGTTCAGCTGGGTCACGTCTGCACTGCTCACTGAAACACGCCAGCTCCATTTGCAGGCCTGCACACCCAGCAGCATGGCTTGCTTTGCATCCATACACCTGAACTCTCTTCTTTTCTCTTGTCCCTTCCCTGCCTCAAATAAGTTTCCCTCTCCCAGATTTCTGGGAACAAGGGCTCGCCAAAGCCACCATAAAGCATTTCCTGGGAGAGTGCTGTCTCCCATGGGTGACACCATGGCAGGGCCCCTGGCAGCGATGGCACGGTGAGTGTGGCACGAGCCAGGGCTTTAGGGCATGGCCTGTCCCTGCTTACAGATGCAGCCTGGCCACCTGTGCGTGTGGGGAGGCAGAGCCAGATGGGAGTCCAACTGGATGAGCAAAGGGTAAATCAGTCCTTTTCAAGCTGGAAACACAGCACTTCTTTTGCCAGATTTGAGGCCTGTTCTTTCACTTCATGTGGTCTTAAATAAATCTGTAAATAAATGCAAGTCTGTTAAGGGAAAAAGGCTGAAATCAATGAGAAATTTAAAATTAAAAGCTATTGTAAGATGGCCAGACTCCTGGGCACTGTGAGCAAAACTGGAAGTTTTGGTCTGAAGCAGACAAGGAGCTACTGCAGAGGGTTCAGGAGAGGCCCCAGAGATGATGAGGGGATGCAGCATCTCTCTTATGAGGAGAAACTGGGGGAGCTGGGCCTGTTTAGTCTGGAGAAGACTGAGCAGGGATCTCACCAATACACCCAAATATCTCAAAGGCAGGTGCTAAGAGGTACTGCCAAGCTGTTTTTGGTGGTGCCCAGAGACAGGATGAGGAGCAATGGCCACAAACTAGAACACAAGAAATACCACCTCAACATGAGGAAGAACTTCTTTACCTTGAGGTAAAGAGCACAGGAACAGGCTGCCCAGCGAGGTTGTGGAGTCTCTCTCTCAGGAGCCATTCAAAAACTCTCTGGACATGTTCCTGTGTCACCTGCTGTAGGTGACCTTGTCTTGGCAGGGTATTGAACTGAATGATCTCCAGAGGTCCCTTCCAACCCTAACAAACCTGTGGTTCTGTGAAACATCTTGGTGGTGTTTAAGGACCACACTGTGGCTGCTTCCACCACAGGGGAAAGAGGAGGTGTGGGAGGAGAAGAAGGTACTAAAAATACTACAGCACATACCCTGCTTCCCATCAGCAGGAAGGGTAAGAGCCAACAAGCTTCCTAAGGAGATGCTGCAGGAAAAGTAATTACAGGATCTTTTCTCCACTTTTCCAGAAGTCTGCTGTTCTGGTTGAATATCTACCTTGCTCAAGTTGGTCCTACTTGTACAAGTTTTCAAAAGGAGAACAGACTCTTGGTCAGTCAATTAATCATAATTAGTAGGATAACATGAATGAACCAAGCAAAGTAATTTAAGCCTGAGGAAAAGGCAGAAAACCAAAACACCTGCTAAGGTGTTAATTATTTCCTCTCCATCCCTTGGCTACAACCGGGGTGTTTTCTTGTCTAGTTCAGCACCTGTGATACTATCCCATTATTGTTTCAACCAAACAGCATCCTGGTGGGTTTTCTCGTAAAGAGCCATCATTGATTGCAGTATTACAACAACTCTTAACAAATTTCTGGAAGTGATGCAGTTACTCAAGTTTCAGCGCTGAAAATGGTTTCTAAGCACAAGAGAAGATAAATTCTTTTGTTAGGTCAGATTATCCTGCTTCTATCCAAAGAATATTATTTACTTTCTTCTGAAGCATTTATCAGGGATACTTGTCAAAAGAAAGAGAAACAGGAAGCTGGGATCCAGGACGGTGACTCCCATGTTTTTTCAAGGTCAGCTCTCATCTTGCTGCTGGTCTCTCTTTAAGGATACCAAATAACAGTGAAATGAGATGGCACAAAGATGAGACGATTTCTTTGTAAGTCATTAATTGACACCTGCTTTCTTTCTCAGGTATCCTTACACCCAAATGTGATTTTGTTTTATATTTTACTATGCTATTATTATTGTACATGTGTCCAGGTCATAACTGTTCATACAGCTCAAATTGTTCAAGACAAATTCTTCTTAAAAACAAAAACAAAGACAAAGACAAAAACAGCAACAGCAACAGCAACAACAACAACAACAACAACAACAAAAAAAAAACAACAAAAAAACCCCACAAAACAAAACAAACAAACAAAAGAAGTTGTTTCTTGAGTAAGGGCCAAGAAGAATTGTATGGAAACAGCTCACAATCATGCAGAAAAGGAAAGTTAAGGAATAAGTGCCTGTCTTGCAAGGCTCCACAATGGGCCTTTGTCAATTGATGCCAAATCACATACATCATCTTCCCTGGAAGTGAAGATCTATTACCCAAAACTCTGCAGGGGAAGAATAAGCTGGAAGAAGCTGTGATGCAGTCATCTCCCACTGAGCTGTCTCTGGAACTTTCCTTTGTTGGGAGAAGAGCTCAAGTCAGCCACAGAGGAACCACTTGTGGGGGTTGTGAAGCCACACAGATCCCTTGAGATCTTCAGGGATGATGGGCATGGCTGAGTTACATGCTGATCTGTGTAGCTTTGAGACAAGACCTGCTCTCTAATCACTGCTCCAGCCAGCACTGAATGATGTTGTTACCAAACCCTTTCAGTGCTGAGAAGTGCCCTCTGCCAAGTGCTCCACTACCCTGGAAGTCTGGGACTCCTCACGACAGGTTACACATTGGTATCTGCATAAAAGAGGTACATTACCTCCCTCTGTCAGGTATCCCTGTGAGAAAGGACTCTTCCATATTTTTCATCTAATGGCGCTGGACAGATTTTGTGATGGTTGATCCCTGTTACAGATCGGGGTCTCTTCCTGCCCTGACATCAGGTTCTATTTCCTGCTGCATGGGTTTCATAAATGCCTAGCCTGGGGTTATACATGCCCCTTAATGGTATCAGCATCTCCCCTGTGTTTTACAGTGCCTTCACCCAGGTACTGAAGCTTGAGAGTGCTCTTCTGTCTGGCACTTCTGTATGAATATGCCTCATCTCACCTAATTTCAGTGGTCAGCCAGATGGAAACATGTCTTCTGGTCTCTCTCTATAGGCAGTGGAAACGGTACTTTTGAAACATAATTTTAGGCATCTCCTTGTCCTGGTTACAGGAAAAGGACTTTTGCACTATGTGGGTGTAACCCAAATTGTATATTCTAGTCCTCTCTATATAATTTCTGACAAACTGTTAATGAAGGGTGTTTTGCAGTAGCTACCCAGTGCACATTCAACACCTCAGGCTACAAGCTAGGTGTTAAATGAGACAAAGAAGAAGAGGCAACCCTTCGAAGCAGGGCAGCATTTCTTTTTCTTCACAAATGACTCAGCTGTGATAACTCCTTCTAGGGAAGCACCAGCACAGTCACACTCTTCCTGAGAGGGTCATCTCTGCTAGTGGGCCATCATGGACTCAATGGCACCAGCAGAATGTGCAGCTGCAATGACTCAAAGGATTATATCATTCCATTGTGAAAACCCCACCCTGGGTGGGGGTGGTACTGAGCATTCCCACCTGAACCTGACCCTGTGTAACTGGGAACTTGGGACATCCACTACCACCACTCAGTGGATCCAGAGGAGGACCAGAACTTCTACAGGACCACTGCTTTTGACTACACTTATCACTTCAACAGCACTGTAACCACCACCCTGACCAACAGGTGTGAGGTTGTACCCTGACTTAGTGTGTTTAAGCCAGTTTTCTGGGTATCAATGCATTTATTCTAATCTTTCTATTGCATTGTATCTCCAGCCTGAAATCTCTCTTAAGCGACTTGTGTGGGGTTCATTTCTCCCACTGGTTTACATTCAAACCAGCACACCCATTTAAGAAGAAAAAGAGTCATAGCTTAGCTGTACCTATTCTTGTCACTGACTCTAAAGGGAATAGCTCAGATGTACATCTAGTCCACTGAAACCCATGAACTGAGTCTTGCTATTGACTCAAATGGGCTTTTGACTGAAGCCTGCTACGTTGCTCTAGCACTGAAGAGGCCCCACTGTGGCATCCACTCTGAAGCCACTGGAGATACATACTGAGTGCTGTAGGGCAGCAGCTGAAATAACCTGAAATAACTTGCAGTGCTATGAGACTGTCTTATGGTTTTGTGCTCAAGGGAATCTGGTTTGTGTATGAGCTGCAGAAACCACTGCTATACTTGCAGACTAAACCTGATTTTAGTGGACCATTTTTGTAAGACAGAGCTTAGCCTAAAATATACATGGCATTGGTTGAGAAAATCACAAACATGTAAGAAAGCTTTCTTTATGAATCTTATAGACAACAATAGGCCAGACCAGCCCAAGGAGGTGAAAGTACCATGCTCAGAGCACAGTCAGATGATGAGTGCTGCCTCCTGAGACTGTTCCAGAGGCATGCAACCAAATAGACACTAGAAGAAAGCAAGCCAGAACACACTGAGGGAAAAACAGTATTTGTATTTCTTAAAGTTCTCCCTGTGTGGTACTCCTGGGCCTTCCTTCCAAATTTTCAAACCTGGTCTATTCAGGAACAAAACTTCTGCTCATTGACAGATGTCCAACCCCACAGAAAAGGCTCAACAAGACCAAAGGCAAAGTGGTAAGGCTTTCAAAACTTTCAGAAAATCCTTTTCTTTAACACTGGGATATTAGTGGTTAATATCCTGCTAGCCTGTAGACATGGTGCTTTCAGCAATACTGTTAGTTTTTAAGGCCTGGTTGTTGTACTGAAAAATTACCTTCAGCATAAGGGGAGACCAGTGACTTTATACAGGAATTTCAGAGAGGATTCTGTGGCCTAAATTTACTCATCCATTCTCACATTCATCTATTTTCTTCTACACTCAGAGGATGAGGAAATGATCATCTGTTTGAAACCAGATTTGTGCAAGCATGTTGGTAAACAAATATAACTGTTACCTTGGAGAGCAGATTTGTGCAGGTTTATTTGTATGATTAGATCTTATCTCTAAAGCAGATGAAATTAAGCTGAATGCCATATTTCTGCCTATGCCACTCTCTCTGGCCCTTCTCTGTTATTAACCTTGGGTTGAACTGGCTACTATTTAACTTGAGCCTTATTTTAAGCCCAAGTTTGTAGAAAAGATGTATAAAGGAAGATATTGGAACTTGCAAGTCAGTCTGTGTTTTCTGTACAAGCAGAGAACACAGATAAACAATGCAAGAACTGTACTCTCTGTTTTAAAACAATTTACTGTTTAAACTTGAGGAGCCCATCCTGGAGAGATCTGTCTCAGATCCTTCTTTAATCAATGTCAACAACAAAACTCCTGTTGTCTGTTGTGGTTAAAACTGTATCTGGTGGGCATCTGTCTATTGACTTTTAAGGACTTTGGAGTGGAGAAAAGTATACTTTTTTTTTTTTTTTTTTTTTTTTTTTTTAGTATGATGACTATTAAGATGAGCAACACAAAAAGATACTTCCTTGAATGTTTCTCCAGAATATAACAAAGGTAAATAAAGTGTTACACTGATAAGGGAGACAATTTCCAGGATGGATGAGGACAGAGCCATGGAGAGAAGCAATCAGCTGAGGGTGACTGATTGGAGAAAGATCTGCAGCCTCTGCTCTGAGTCACTAGGGGCCCTGCAAAGTCTCAGGAAACTGCTGGAAGATAACAGGCTTGCCTTGTGCGCTGAAGAGTGGCAGGAAACCAAAACGTAAAATGTTTTATCTCGACTAAAGCCTCTCATTTCCTATATTAAAAGGTTTGATCTCTGAAATAAATTTCAGTTTTAATGGTGATCTGAACATTTTTGCTTTCCCTGGCCCAAGGAAGGAAAAGTGGAGAGTTATCTATCATCAGTTTTTTCTTTGTGAATTAGTTCTGAGGGCTTTGTCCCAGCTGTGGAGAAAGAGGTTTGCCTTCTCATCTTTGTAGTGGAGGATTCATTTGTTCCACTGCAGATCACAGCATACTCAAATTATAGAAGAAAAATAGTTCTACATTAGATGCTTGTACTAAGTGTTACTGGCACATGACAGCAGAGCCACAGGCTGGCAGCAGACTCTCCTGCCAGCACACACACAGCCCTTGCCTGCTTGGCTGCCTGTCTGTGTCAGGCTCTGCAGTCACACTCCCAGGCACGTGATGTGCAGGACAGAGATGAACTTCAGGTTAGATTATCTCACTCTTCAAGTGCAATGCTCCATGGAAAGCATGGCTGCAATGAGATGCTCAGCCATCACAGCATTTCTCTGGAAAGCCTTTTGCTGAACTGTGCTACATGCACTGCTTTTTTCCAGCTAGAAAAGAGCATTATTTGGCAATGGGCTTTTATGACTTTCTCAGTGTTTTTTTTTCATTCTACTCTTCCCTGTTTTTCAGCATTATCTGTGTCTGCATTTGACAGACAGAAGCCAGCCATGCAGACACAGGGACAGAGAAGACACCAGTATAGGCTATGCAGTGAAATTATTCAGTGGGGTCCTGACATCTTTCCCATCCTCTAGCTCCCATGGCATTTTTCCCTTCGGTAGATATGATGCATCACTGTCCCACTTAACCCTGTTATGTGACCACTAATGTACATTGCTTAATAGTCTGACCTTTTTCTTGGAGGAGAATCCCATACTAACATTTACTAAAGAATCAATACTTACAAATAAGGGCCATTAAATAATTAGATAAAAGAAAGAGGGAAGACAAGAAACTCTTGCAGCCTACTCAGGTTGCATTACTTTCTGCTCAGTTATTAATCTCACACACAGTGCAAGCTAAATCCTAAGATCTACAAACCCCCTAATGTAAAGATTGTGGACTTGTTTTTCAATCCCTGCTCTCTGCTAATTCCAGCAACCTGTTTCACTTCTCAGATGTGTCTCCCTGACCTATGAGGCAAGGATGACTGTTTACAAGACATGTGCAGTACTGGACTGGATTTCAAATCTGTTTTTTAACTTCCAAGAGTTTGAGTATCGAAAACCTCAAAAATGCTGTCATAGTATGGACATTCCATGTTTTACATGTTCCAGACTAATGAATATCTGGGCTATAATATCAGCGGCTGCTTGGTTGAAATTGCCTGAAAGCTTTGCTCAGAAGGTAAATGCCAAATCACAGCTTTCACCACTGAAAACTGCATGAGTATTTCTACTCACTATGCAAGGGGGTTTTTCCCCTGCATCATCTTGTTGGATCACCTTGGATAATGAAAACTGATTTCACAAATTCTTCTCTGGGAAACTCTGAACTGAAGCTGCTGGAGACAGAGCCAGCTCCATAGCCTCGGACATTGAAGTTTTCTTTTACCTACTAAAGCAGTAGCAATACAAATATCCCCACATGGCCTCTAAGTGCTGGCAGAGTTTAAACCACTTATGCTGTTTCCAGAAAACATCTCATGAGCAGTCTTGCACTAAAACCTTGCCTCCAGACCTCCCAAATGCAACAGAAATCAATAGGACTGTTCGTGTCTATTGGGACTCTTTTAGAAAGTGAATGCATTCAGGAATTTTTAAGGCTGAGACATGAAACATGAGATTTCTGGATGCTAAACAGTAACCATAAAAAATATTGTCCTCATATTTACGTAGTGTCAAGAATATATTTTATAGTGCTAATAATATTAATATCAAGTCAGAAAGTATAAATATTCACTGAAGGAACTGAAGCTCTATGTCAAGAAGGAGGAATAATAAGTAGTTCAATTTTCTGTAAATGGAGAAGTAATTCTGTATGGATAGACCATGGGCATTTTCAAAGTTGTCCAATAGGATGGATGTGGGGCCTGCAACTGGAAGGACCTTTTTTTTTAGTATGATGACTCAGTGGTCCGTGACCTTTCTGAGATGCCTGCATTTCACAGACTTCTTGTGCAGCCATGAAGTAGTCATTGAAACCATATGTAAGTACATTAAGTATTCCTGTGGAACTCAGTTTCCAGTGTAGAAGAAAATAACAACAACAATAATTATGCCACACTTCAGAACACAGAGGATTTCTGTGTACCTCGCTTTTGTGCCTAGAGGGTGCTGCCCAAAACAAGACTCCAATTAAAAAATTGTTGTACACACACACGCATTATTTTCTACCCCTTTCCCCTCTCATCCCTCTGTTGTTTCAATGGGTCTTAAGGCTGGTGGCTGCATTCTGTTCTTGGTGGAGGAAATTTCAGGACCTGGAGTGCCTCTCCAAAAGAATATAATGTTCATGGTTGTGGTTTCTTCTTCCCCTCTCCACCCAGGTCATCCTTTGCTAACATGCTCTTGCACCTTTGTCCTGCCTTCACCAGTCTGTAGTTTCATGTTGTGTCCACATTTACTGTAAATTCTACCTTTTACATAGCTTAGATACTGCCCTTCATTCTCTTTGTTACTCCTAAACCCAGATTTCTCCACATTTGTCTGTATTGCTTTAACTGACCATTAGGGCACTGTTTATAGCTACAGCATCTCTGGTGGCAGCCAACACCCCATCTCTCATCCTGCCTTTCCTGTGCTTCTCTACATTGCATCCCATGTCCCTGCTTCTCAAGATCTCTGCTGTTACACCAGAGATCTTGAGAAGATCTTACACCAGGTCTGTGTACTACATCTTCTCTGCACTACATCCAGTGCTGGAGTGGTGCATCTCATTCAGTGCAGACTAACTGCTTGTTACTCTGTGTCACACAAAGTAAAGGACATTAGCCATAGACATCTGAACAGTCAGAGAAGTTGCTCTCTCAATTTAGCCAAGTAAGCCCGAGCTGGAGGCAGGTGAAGCAGAGTTCATGCAAGGCATGGCTGACCATCCTCAGTCCTGAGGGCTTTCAGACTCGTACCAAAGCTTATGGTCTGTTACTAGGGATAGCAATAGGACAGTCCAGAGCTGTGTGCTTACATGGTCCCTGATGTCCCAGTGTGGTGCTCTAAGGATGAGCTGCCTGTGTTAGTGAAAACAGCAAAACCAAAAGCAGTTGCAGAAGCAGACATGATTTTCTTTCCCGGTAAGACATGTATGACCAACATTATGCTTAGCAATTGTCTGTAGGCAAATGCCTCTATAACCTAGATGGAGCAAATAGCTTGGAAAATCACCTTAAGTACCACAGCCTACAAAGTCCTGAGGCACCAGGTCTTCCATTGACAGAATCACAGATTGGGTAAGGTTAGAAGGGGCCACAGGGGGTCATCTGGTCCAACCTCACTGCTCAGTCAGGGTTGACCTAGAATGCATTGCATGAGATTGTATCCAGATGATTCTTTCTTATATTTATATTTTGTTACTCTTTTATTTATTTATTTATTTATATTTACATGTGTTTATTCCCAGTCTTTCCTCCCATGTTTATAAATCATGATTTCTGGCCTTGCTAAGTCAGCCATAAAAACAGTAATGCTAAAAAACAAACTAGAGAAAGATTAGAAAGAGGTTCCTCCAAAATTAAGGCTCTAAGCAACCTAAGCCATGATTTATCTTGCACACACGGTGTTTTATGTAAATGTACCTGGCTTAAGGAATTCCTTTTATCAGCCTCCCCCAAGGCTGTATGGTGGTGACAGACAGTGGCATACAGGAGGTAACTGGCAGGGCTATCAACACTGCTTCATGGTGGTAGGAAGGTTTCTGAATAGCATGGAGTTTCATGCTGTAGGCTGGGGACAGGCTCTTGTAATACCTAGTATTAAACATTTACACAACAAAAATAAAGAAATGTAATGGCTGAATGCATGATATCCTGGTTTTAATAGGAAGGAAAACCACAGCTATGTTGTGCAGCTGAACATGTTCTGCAGCCAGACCAAAAATGTGAAGACTGCCTGAGCCAGCTATTGTGTTTTAAAGCAAAGGGACAAAGATTCACAAACCCCACCACAATCTGTGAAAGCTTGTCTTCCTGCGGGGTCAAATGAAATACAACACTTCCATAACTGGTGTTTCTCCATAGGCTATGACAAACATCTGAAACCAAGTACTTGTCACTGTAATGTTTCCCATACCCTACCTTTGACTCACCCGAGACAGATCTGTATCTCTCACCACAGAAGTCATAACTAACAGCAGAGATATTTTTAAGTTCCTCTCATTGTGTTATTTGTCAAACATAACCATTAAGGGATCATTAGCAGATAAATGCTACTCAAAATCTTGTTGTGATGCCACTGTAAGGGTTTACTGCATTTTTTAACCTATACCCTTGCAATATTTTATGTTTACCTGAGGAAATGTGCCATACAAACCTTGTTCCATTCCCTTTAAACTTAAAGCTAAGTTTTTCTTATAAATTAAAGGGAAGAAAATAAGCCCAGAAGAGGCCTTAAAAAACCTGAGCAGAAATCTGAGAAAGGGACTGACAGAGAGAACTCACATGAGAAATCTGCTAATTTCCTTGGTAATTATTTTGGTACTGGGACAAGATGAGTTCAGTTATTATTCATCATGTGATATAACAGTCATCATGTGATCCTTTGGAATGCTAACAGGTCATCTTTGCCCACTTTGTATCAAGTTTGATGTTGGATTTGAACAACCCCTCGTTCCTCAAGGCAAAGCATATAAATCTGAGTGGGATTTCGGGTCAAGATAGGCTGAGTTCTGTCATACTGCAAATAAAAGCTGTATTATGCCCAGGAGTAGATCTCATTAGTTCTTTGATCCAGTATCCATGTAGTTGTGTGAATCTGGGGCTGGCAGATGGTGGTGTTGAGAATACATGGGCACAGAGTAAGGGCAGAGATGAACCACCTCCCTGGAAGCAGCTTGGTCTCGGGCTGCAGAGCTACACTCTAAGGGTGGGTCTGTTCAGGGATTTCAGTGCTGCTCCTGGGACCTGGCTTCAGGCTACATGCTGAGCAGCTTGCATGCACCTCCTGAGCAACAGAGTCTTGGTGCACATGTACCCTTAGTCTCTGCCAACTGCCTCTATTAACATTGCATCCCTGTTCTGCAACTGCCTGTAGTAACACTCACAGCTGCCCTCACCCAGAACAGGGATCAGGCAAGTTTTAAGCAATAAATCTGCATTGCCCTCTGCTGATTTCCTTAAAACTGCTTGCTACCAAGTCCTACCTGGATTCTCGGTATACACTGGCAGGGGGCACAAACTAAGAAGCATTTTCAGAATACACTACCCATACTATTAATTATCCTAATTTTGGTGTGTAAGAATCAAATGAGCACTGGCCAGAAGCACCAGACCATGGCACTACTACATTACTGTTAAGATCTATGCTTTAGGCACTTCTTCCACAAATCCTGCAGTTCCTTCTGCCTCTGCACTTATTTAATTGTTCCCATTCACATCTTCATCCTCACTACACACACAATTTCTTGTTCTGTGCTTTGTAGTAACACATGCTTACGCATCTGTAGGTCCTATTGCCTAGAGTAAAGTCCAGAGAGCAGATGGTCTCCAGCTGTATGGTTGTGTGCTCTGGTTTAATCCATCTTTCTGGAGCTGAGCTGTGTCTGATCAAGTGGGATATCTCAGGGTCAGCAGGAGGCTGGCAAGAAAGCTCTGAGCAACAGAGCTGAAAAGCAGCACTGTCAGTCTAGATGTGGCCTTTTCCCACTGAGAACTGCTGCACTGATACTATGCATGAATTTATGCACAGCATTCTCCTAAAGGAGTGGATTTGGTTATAGGTTTGAAGGTGAGCCATTCTGGACACTGGGATATGTAAAAAGTGTGGTGAGAACTCTTCTGTCCCAAGCAATTGTATCTTCGTGGCAGAGGGATCTCTGCAGGTTCAGCTGGGAAGAGAGCTCTGCATTGCTTGACTCCATGAAGTGGCTGATGTGATTGAAGAGTCACTAATTGCTCCTACTGAGCAACCTCACGGGTACGTGGCTGATTTATGCCACACACAAAAGGCATGAGTATAAGGACTTTAGTAATCTCTGTTAAAAATTCAGTCATAGTATCTGACCTGACATTTCTATAATTTCATAATACATATTTTTCTGTATTATTATTATTATATATTTCTCATACACCACTAATACATTGTTTTAATGTTATTAATATGCTACGTCACCTATGAAATACATTAACCAATTAATTATTTAATGATATTAATCCTATATAGTATATATTTTTCATATATTGTTTTCTATACCTAGTCCTTACATGAAATTCATTGATTGTAACAGACTTAGAATCAAGTGCTGTGAAAGCAAAATCTGCACAGAATTTAGAAATCCATTGGCATGATCCATTGATTTTGGTGATAGTTGCTCTGATTGACTGTGATGTATTCTCTGCTTGTAGCTGAAGAGAGGAAAATCCGTCTTTACGTGCTCAGGCAGCATGTCAAGAGCACACCAGGAATTTCACCCATTCTCAGAAGAGACCTGAAACAGAAACAGCTTTGTGATGGCATCACAGAGAACGCAGTTTGGGATCCTTTGGTGATTTAGAAGATATTTTTGGATTACTCCTAACCAGCTGCTCCTAAAACCTGCAGTCACTGTGCACCCTGCAGCTGCGTCATTGCACCTTCTTCTGTGCAGGAAACTTCTACTTTCTGAGGGGGTACAACACTGTTGTAGCCTTACCCTGACCCTTGGGTTTTGCAATGCTCAGTGGCTCATACATTTTCCAGGCAAAAAATCTCTAACCTTTTGTCCTTGCTTCAGTAAGTTTAGACATTCCTGAATGTGCAGCTTCAATAACACAAATACTGTATGACAAGAATAGTCAGAATTTGGGGAGTTTTCTTAGCAGTAGTACAGAACACGTATCTATAGAAGAACTTGTAGAGTGAGATGTGAAACAATAGAAAAACTGGAATTAGTTTTCTTGTTTATGTTCCCAAGTATGTTAAGATGGCATTGAAGGAAAAGAAAAGCAAAGGAAGCACAGAGCATTAGAAAGTTATAACTTGATTAAAATTGTTCATTACAAACCTGGAAAATGGTACTGGGATTGTAATTTGAAGTAACTTGTAATATTCTTAGAACATTCTAGCATCTTTGCCTCTGCCCTGCAAAGATGAAATCCCATAGCCATCTCATTTTTCTTGAGAGGGAGATGACAACAGTACAAGAGAGGGAGGAAAGGCACAGAGAGGGAGGAAAAAGGAATTATAATTCTGAAGAAGCAACTGACTTTTTTTTCCTCTTTCTCTCTCTCTTTCCTGGGCAGAAATGCTTGCCTGCAACCTTGAGGTGCTTTTGTGGGACTGGATTTTGCACAGTCATATTCTTTGGATGGGAATGACCAGCTTAGATTTCTTTCCCTAAAAAGTGAACTAGAAAGAAGCCATTGTGTGTATCTTTTCTTCAGTGGCTCAGTGGAAGGAAGCTTTGTGTCAGGTCCTTGCACTATCTAAGGTGATTAAAAGGAATTTTTCTTTTTCTTCCCCATAATGTGCCTTCAGCACAGGGCAACTTGAGCAAGGGCTGAAAAGTGAAGGAAAAGTAACACATTCTGGTGCCCTGACCATTACAGCCACAGCAGTAAGAGGCAGAATCACACCTGAAGATTTTGTACCATGTGTTGTCAGTGTGTGTGAGACACTCAACACACCCCTATAATGAGGCCTCCGAGATGACTTTGGTCATCTGGTAATGTTACCCTTATTTTTTTCTTGACAGATTGAAAGTATTTTCATGCACCATCACGGGCTGGGGACCTGCTGTCTGGGAAGCAGCTTTACCCCATGAGTGCAGGTAAGAGGTTGATCATGAACCAGCACTGTGGTAAGGAAGCCAAGTGCATCCCAGGCTGTATTAGGTCAAGTATTGCAGCAGGTAGAGGCAGGGGATGCTTCCCCTCTGCTCAGCACTGGTGAGGCCCATCTGGAAAGCTATACCCATGATGAGCTTCCCAGTACAAGAGAGGTAAGACATGCTGGAACAAGTCCAGTGAACACTCATGAGGTTGATGAAAGAAGAGGAGCCTCTGTGATATGAGGAGAGGCTGAAGAGAAATGGCTCAGGAAGAGCTCATCAGTGAATGTAGATATCTGATGGGGAGTGGGTGTAAAGAAGAGGATTCAGACAGAATCACAGGATCAAAGAATCACTTAGGTTGAAAGAGGCCTCTGAGATCATTGAGTCCAACCTACCTCTCAGTCCAGCCTCTTCTTGAAGCTCAACTCTTCTCAGTGGTGCCCAGTGTGGGGACAAGAGGCAATGGGGGTACATCAAAATGGGAAATTCCGCTCTCACACAAGAAAAATAACATGTTTACTGTTAAATTGGTCAAAGAGTGGAGCAGATTACCCAGGGAGGTGGTGGACTGACAATCCTTGGAGATACTCAAATCCTGACTGGACATGGTCCCAAGCAACAAGCTGTAGCCAAACCTGCTCTGAAAAGGAGGCTGAATTAGATGGTTTCCAGAGATGTCTGTCAGCCTCAAGTACTCATTGATTTTGTGATTTTTTCAAAGATCTGCTTTTAAAAAGTCTTGCTTTCACATTATCACTGCTGGGAAGCATTAAGCTTTTGTAGATATCTCAGTGATGCATCACTAGTAGTCAGCATAGTTCTGTTATGTTGACTTTGAATTATCTAGGTTCAGCATAGGTAATTTGGAGGATGTGTTTCTTACTCCTATCTTGCTGACAAGCAGCTTTATCTGCATTTTTGTCTAGAAATGTCTTTGGGTTTTAACAATTAGCATTGAGTCTATAAATAAACACTGAACAACATCCCTTGCTATTTTTAATGTTTTCTGTTGTGGAGTCTGGTGGCAAAATCATTCAAATTTTTTCAACTTTTAAGGAAATATTCAGAACAGTCCATAGCAGGCAGAGTTCACTGGCCAGCAAAACCATGCTTGCATTGTCAGAGCAGCAGAAAACCAGCCAAGCATTACTCTTTTCTAATTTTCAAACATCTGATTTCCTTAGCACACTGTTATGAATACCAGTATTTTCTGAGGGACAGAATAGCCTCTTGTTCACCTGTCCTTGAGTCATTACAGAAAATACAAGCATTGCAGGTCAATGGTAACAGTCAGACAGGAGAAAGCTCTCAGCTGTCAACTGACAACTCACATAAAATAATCATTGAAACAGCTATTGTCTAGAGTGTTTTCAATGCAATGGTTTTCTAAACCGAGTTGACATATAAGACTACTCCGACTTTGAACTCCAGTTAAAGTTTGGATAATCAGTGATTCAGACTGAGACAGATCCAAGACAAAGAAAGGACATGCAATGAGGCTCTTAAAGACTGTAGAGTTGACGTGAAAAATGGATCAATAGACCCTCACAGCAGTTCTTAAAAAGCTCAAGAAGTAAGAGCTGACAGAGCGTGTGCTCTGTTTTGCAAACATAAAGTCCATCAAGTATCAGAGATAGGATATGACACTCTAAATGGGTAGACAGCTAGATGGGTAAAAAAACTGATTGTACAGTCAGGATTAAAGGATAGTGGTTAATGGGATATAACCCATAGAATTCTGGATGCTGTAGGAGTAGAGTTCAGGGGTCTGTCCTGGAACCTGTCAACTTAAACATCTTTGCTGATGACCTGGTGAAGTTTGCTCTCAACACCAAAGTTGAGTTTACATTCAACACCAAATTGGGGGGCAGGAATCAGACATCATGCTTGAGGGCTCTGTGCCATTGGGCGAAAAGCACAAATTCAACAAAGCCAAATGCAAAGTCCTGTACCTGGGAAGGAATAGTAGAATCATAGTAGGATAATTCAGGCTGGATGGGACCTCAGTAGGACTTTAGTCCAGCCTCCTACTGGAGAGGAGACTTGGGGGAGTGTAGACATCATTGTACATTGTACAGGTGATGTGACCTGGTGGAGCTGACTGGGATGGGAGGGTCCTCAGTTTGACATGTTTGAGAAAACATGCACCTTTTATGAGATTCAAGTTCTGAAGTGCAAACTGTAGTGAAATTTAAACTTACAGGATTACTGCAAAAGTCCGTTCATCAGGATTTAAAACATATAATAGTTTGCTATAGGAATTACTCCTGGTTTTAGTATGAAACAGGAGTATTTGAAATGCTATAGAACAGAAGGGGTTTAGTGGTGGTGTTTTTAAGAGAGAGTGCATGCCAGACATTCTAAATAATCTGTTGGCACTATTCCATGCTGACTCTTGATATTAAGTGGAGAAGCTCTTTGAGCAGAGAGCTACCTGGCATAAGGCACAGACTGTGCCAGGCACGGGCTGGCACGGCATGGGGCTGGGAGCTCAGGGAGCTCAGGGTGGTGGCAGGCTGTCTGTGGGTCGTGGGTGCTGCCAGCCCAAACTCAGGCTGGCTTTTCAGCAGGATCAGCCAAGACTGATCCTGGCAGTGGAGGTGGCAGAAGCATCAGCCCTAGGATCCCCAAACTGGGGAGGGAGCAGGGACTTTCGGGGCATGGAGCTAGAGGACAGCCAAGAGGTGAGCTTGGCAGGCGTCTGCAATTCCAGAGCCCTGCGAGAGTTTGTAAACACAGTGTAAGGGCCATGGCCCTCTGTGTCCCAGTGAGTTTGTGGGGATCAAGGAGCACCGTGGGGTCCTCCAGCAACCATGTGCAGCTCTGGACTTGGCTAACCACCACTGGGCAGGTATCACTGTCCTGAATTCCATTGTACCACCAGAATCCAGATCTGTCCTGTATTCTCCATGGACCCTAAGAGTGCAAACTGTCTGTACTGTAACATTTACTTCCATAGGAACTTGCTGTAAGTTGATGGACTTAAACTGACTTCAAAGCTTTTGTCTTGGAATCCATATCCCTTTTTCTCCAAAATCTTTGGTTTGGTAGCTCATGGATGTCTGTGCCATGCTGCCCTAGCAGTTATATTTGTGCTGGTGAAGGATCACTCAGTTATTTCCCCTCTGACAGTTGGTAAGGGGCCCTTAGCATCACTGCTTGTGTGCTGCAGCATTGCTGGCTCAGGGCAGAGCCCCAGCCACCTGTCCAGGCTGAGTCTTTAGTGGATCCTTCAAATCCCGTATTATATATGGTTGATAAAGCCTAAACTCCCTGTTACAACACAAGTTGAGAGTAGTATCCATGTTGGTTTCAAGGACAGCAGGACAGCTTGAAGAATTCTCAAAACATAAACATTTCCAGTGACAGCTGTAAATGATTTATGAGCCATTCTCCATCCACATTGACAACTAGCATATGAATAATAAAGAATAAACTTAAATTATTCTGTACAATTACTGTTTCCTCAGATGGTCATATTATATTACTTAGAAATGGAGTCTATTCTGTTGTTTAACTCTGCTCTGCTTGTGTTAACACAAATGACGACTTTTGTCGCCAGTTGGCTAAACTAATGCAGAGCTTGGAAAATACATTTCCTGAGCTAATGGCATGAACAAATAGCCACAAAAGAGTGAACCATTTACACATTTCTCCTTTGGGATGCAAAGTTCAGCATAATTACCACAAACACAAAAGATGCTGTACTAGAGTTTTAATTAAAAACAAAAACAAAACAAAATATAAACAATCATTCTGAGTTTGGGAAACAGAAAATAGTTCCATTCTTCTTTGCCACATGAGCTAATAACCGGCTTTAATATGCTGCATTTGTGTCACCAAAGCCATTTATCTTAACCTGTTTTAAGTAAAGAACTTTAATTTTGAAGGAAAATCATCCACAGGCCATTTTACATGGTCTTTCAAGTATTGCTTTGCAGTTAAAAGGGAGATAAACGTATAAACTAAATATTTTATGTCATAGTTTCATTCACTTCACAAATAAAATCACAATATTCTGAAAAAAAAATATATGTATACAACTTTACAGTTATACTGAAAATATTATTTAACCCTGGGTTGTGGAGAAAACACATCCTGGCCAGCTGCATGAAGTTGTGCCTGCACAGAGTTTTTAAATCAGTTTAGTGCAGTCAAGAACATGTTTCGCAATCATATCGGGGTAAAGGATCAGCAGCAAGCTCTGTGGTGCATTCTGAGTAACCCTGATTTTCGGATAGGAAGTGGAGTGGGCTCTTTTGCCCTGGATACCCCAGGAAGACCCTGTCTGCCCACTCAAAAGTACCTTATGGCACTGCCAGTAATGTGTATAGCACTGGCATCCACCAGGTATGGTCAGCTGAAGAAGTGTTTTGCTCTTCTTATTCCGTACAACTCTTAGGCAAGTGGAAACAAGACATTTTAGTTAGACTCTAAAAGAGTCTTCTGTTTCTTCTGACACACACCCACACACAGGCACACCCTGCCACTCTAAAACTGCAAAGCAACCTATTAAATACAAAGACATATGATAAATGGCCATCAAAGAATTGCCCTGGAGGCTGGGTAAGTATTTTATTGAGAGAAGATCAAGTAAGCTTCAAATGTGCATAGAGTTGCTACACAGCTTTACACATCTGTGGGGCAAAATCCTTTGGATGATCCTTGGGAAGCCGGCTCCACACTCCCACAACAAGCCCAGCTGTTGATAGGCAAGGCAGCTTGAGAGTTGTCTTTATATGATATGAAAAAAGGAGATATGTATCCTGGACAGGGAAAAAAAAGGCAAATAAATAAAACAAACAAAGAAAAACCAAAACCAACCAACCACCAACAACAAATCAACACAAAAAACTCCCAAATAAACAATCAAAAAATCCTCAAACTGCCTCCCAGCTGTGGGGTTGGGAGAGCCTCCAGTCCTGTCTAAAGAGGGAGCTATGTAGGTGATTGACTATGATATGAGAGTGGACCAAGACTAGCAGCCAAGGTGAAAGTTCTCCTTCCTCCCCTGTCCCCAGAAAGTTCTTAAAATTATCTGATTTAGTTTTCCCTCTCTCCTTCCCCACAAATATCTCCTCTGCCCCTGTGTGGGAGGAGCACAGGAGAGTGTTGGGTGTGCTGGGTTGGTACTGAGGAGCTGCAGGGAGCTGTTATGCTGAGTGCTGCAAGAGTGCTGCTGACTGGGCTTGTGGCTGGAGGTGGAGAGGGAAACATCTGTGATGAAGCTGAAGCACTGGTGATGCATGTCACAGCTCTGACCCTGTAGCAGGGTTTAAGGAAATCTGTCCACCATGGCAGATCTGGCCTAGATCTTTCCACATGACCACTGGAGACAGCCCCATTTTCAGCCAGTTTCTAATATGTCCGGGCTAAAGAATACAACCACCAGCCCTGCATTGCAATTTTGTGATCTCTAGCCAATTTATGATGATATTTCCAGCTGAAGTCATGAACTGCCACTGCTGTGTTGATTACTGAAGTAGCCAAATCTGCAAATTGTTTGCCTTCACCTTTGACTGAAATTTTTGGAAATGGTGACATAGGACTTAAACCAGGCTTTTGTGAAGCTCTAAAACACTTCTGCTTGAATCTCTGGAGAAGGGCATGGCCAGACCAAGAAGGCACCTGGGTTGGCTGGTAGCTAAACCAAAGGTCTGGTGGGGTCAGTAACAACAATCTGAAAAGGTTTTTTTCATGGCTTCATCCTGATATGGATTATAAACTATACAGAAAGGAAGTTTGGATGTTTTAGAAAGGGAGAAGGATATGAGAGGATATGAGATGCTCCATGATTTGAAGAAAATGCTTGGTGTGGAACATGGGGTTTGCTTCCCAGGGAGAAATATAAAAGCCCAAAGAACAGTCAGGAGTGGGAAAGCATGGAGGCATGGAAAGGTGTATTATATTGTTTTGTCTGCATTATGGTTTGTTTGGGTTACATGAAGAAAGGAATCATTAGTGTATTAGAAATGTTAACATAGTTTGTGTGGCTATGAGACATCATGTGTCTAAATCAAAACCTAGACTGACCACCACCTACATAAATTCCACTAATGTGGATTAGGTCTTTCCCTTCTAGGGACACTGGAGCAGTGGTACTTAGAAAAGAAAAGTTTTTCCATTAAAAAATGAAACAAGCTAATTGTATTTTAACGAGTATTTAGCAAACTACAGGAAATACAGGGTTCATACATAACAGACTTCAATAGTTAGTCATTATACTAGACCAAGATTAAGCTCTCCATGGCACTGGTGTTCTGGATAAATGGTAGCAAATCAATTTGACTAAAGATATGAAAAGGATTTTTTTCCAGAAACTAAGATATAAATCTTGTTATGAAACTTAAGTGAAACAAGCAGGAAATTCACTGACTGTTACTGAAAAGACTTGGTTACACTTCCTTTTACAGTCATTTCATCTCATTCATATTTAAACAATCTCTATGGAAAAGATATAAAAATAAAGAGCTTTAAATATAATTATGATGGAGAGGGAAGATCCATTGAGAACTGGTAAATCTAGAAATAGGAAAAGTAATTACAGTGTATTGAGCATGTTCCTTTGTTCTCATCCATTTGAGTAAAACATTTACAGCACGCCAAAAGCAAAGAAAATGCAATAATTATGTCATAGCACTGATATTTTCTTTGGGAACACTGGAAAGTACAAAATAGGGCGTTCGCCAGCAAGGAGCAAGTTTTTCAGCAATAATTATTGACTTTAATTATCCTATGGTAGAGCTTTTAAAATATAGTATTATCTACATTTCAGATTTTGAGCACATCCCAGGCTAACTCTCTTTGCAAAATTTCTTCTATACTGGCTCAGGTTCCCACAGGGGAGGGAGGAACCAGTCTCAGGCTCGCTCCCTGTCCTGCTTCCAGGAGGTTTGGCTGGTGTCTCTAAGCAATCCTTAATAGTGTCAGGGCTATTATTAAGCTCTTTCAGCACAGTATAATTCATCCCATTAGCAATTACAGTTCAACACGAGTGTCCTCAAGACAGCTACCTTTCCTATAAATCTTTTTGTTAAAATCAGTTTTTAACCACGTTTGCCTGGTGTTGGCATATGATCTGTGTTGTTTGAGTACCTGTAGAAAACTTAGGCTCTGAGTGGCTAACTTCAGCTGGAAAGGTGTTTTCCTAAAAGCCTCCCTACTCCCCTGTTTTCTGCCAAATGCCCTATTACCTGAGAAATCTTTCATGCTGCAACCTGTTTCCCCCAATCTTTCCCATATTTACAGAAGGTTTTGTATCCCCAAATTAGCTTGTCTCATCCTGAACACAATCTTTGCCTGATTGCAGGAAAGGAAATGGATCATAAGCTGTTTTCTTCCTAACGAAGTACAAATGTTGACAAATGCTAATTGAAGTTTGGATTACTGAAGAAACGATAATATATAGGAAGCCTGGATGTTGCTTTTCATAAAAATGCAGAAGGAAGTACATCTACAAGAATAGAAACTCCTTTTCTTGTAAATCATATACTTTACCATTTAATGTTGAGTTTCATATTTGCTTCATTTGATGTATGCTGTTTACTTGTAACAACTTAAATAATTAATTGCTGTAATCACTGTACCAGACTTACTTATACTGTACCAGACTTACTTATTATGAATCAGTTTAAGATCCAAAAAAAAAAAGTGTAACCATAGGAAATTTCTTCCATATTCCAGTCTTTGCAGACAACTAGCAGTATTTATATCATCAATAAGAAAATGCTTTTCTTTTTCAATGCACCAGATTACTTTTAAGATGTCATACAGCTAATCCTCCGATTTTATTAGTAAATATGGGGGTCATAAAAATTCTATATAGGTCAGCAGAAAAGCAGAATCCCACATTTCAGTTTTTCACACTGGGAGATCACTTTTTACTAGTGTTATAATATTATTTATAAATAAACATCTACTTCTCCATATTTGAGTTTTCTTCCTCCTGACCAGAGCTGCCATGAGATCTAACTTCCTGTTGGTAGGCTGTGTGCCATCTCTATTTGCTTGCTTCCATAAAGAATAATATATTTTAAACTGTCAGGGGGTAGATTTAGATTAGATATTAGGAAGAAAATCTTCACTATGAGCGTGGTGAGGTACTGGTTACCCAAAGAAGCTGTGGATGCTTCCTCCTTGGAAGTGTTCAAGGCCAGGCTGGAGGGGCTTTGAGCAACCTGGTCTAGTGGGAGATGCCCCTGGCTGTGGCAGGGGAGGTGGAACTAAATGGTCTTTAAGGTCCCTTCCAACCCAAAGCAATAATTATCCGGGGGGATAGTACATCCTGTAAAGTTACAGGGCAGATGGGAGCCCGTAAATTAATATCTCATGAAAGTCTAACTATTTCCATAACTCTGCAAACTCATATGTGTTGAGTTTTGTTTTACAATGCGCTGTGGGTTTCATTCTGTCTTCCTCTTTGTTTTACCACTTCTTCTTTCTCAAAAACCTCTATTTCTATACTGATTTTAGTATCATATATTCATTGTGCCCAAGAACTAGCTTCATTGCATCAACCACTTCCTCCCTTGTCATTTCTTTTTAATATAAAGAAGCCATTCTTTAGCACATCCATGTGAAAGGCAGAAAGCAGAAGACAAATTTCAGTCTTTGGTCAGAAGTAGGCGACACAAGGAAAGGCTTTGGAAAGAACTGTGCAAGCATTGTCTTGTAAGCCTCAGGCTGACTTATTTCTTCTTCTTTTTGTTTTCTTTTTTTTTTTTTTTTTTTTTTTTTTTTTTTTTTTGTCAGAAGGCATTTTCTTATTAGTCACTAACAATACCCAAACATCCAAGCAAGACTGGAAGATAATATTTTACTGCAAGTTTCAAGCAGGTTAGCAAAGTCATAAATGCCTTCAAAGTAACTGAGGGGTAAAGATGGAAATGCCAGACCTGTTTTATAGCAACATTGCCAAACACTTTGATAGATCCATTACAAATTCAACTTACATTATTCTAAGCTAAGATTGCTATCTAGTTGCTGTTCCTTGGATATATTATTTATTTCCTTACCTCACTGACTCTTTTCATAGCATACAGTAAGAGATTTATTAGTAATGTATCAGATTTCCTGGTAAGATATGGTCCAACAATGCTGTTATTATATTTTTCTCTTTTGTGCATATACCTTTTTCCTTTATCATTTTTTCAGCCTTTGCTGTTTGGGCATCTTCACTGGCTTCAGTTATCTGGAATAGCATGTATTGTAGAAAAATTAGATTGGAATTGTTTGGTATTTCATCACAATGTAACTGTCTGGGGTAAAAACTTTTTGTGGCACATCCTATTTGTTCTTCATTTCCTTTGAGTCTTTTAAAGGATTCCATTCTTATGTCTGGTGTATTTTTGCTTTGATGTAAAAGCTAATAGGGTATTGAGTAAAGATTTGGATGAAAACACAAAGGAGAAAAAATGAATGAAAAACCAGTTTTCAATGTATTAATAGTTTGAGGGTCACTTTAAACTGAAAATAATCTGGAAGTCACTTCTCAGAAATGTGCCTTGTGAGCATCCTCAGGTGCACCTCCTGCTGCGTGCATCTAGCAGGAGTGCACAAAGCATCTTCAGCCTGAGAACATTCTGCACTCTTCCCAGTCCATTCCCATTATTGTGGCTCAGCAGAGAATACTTCCCCTCTCAAATTTTCTGGAATAATCTTATTCCATCTCTAGCCAGTCTAGCAGTGTCAAGGTGATACCACTTATTTGAAGGGGTTTTAATAATACATATTTTTCTAAGCAGTGTGATTTTGTAAAGAGTTAAAGCAGGAATATATGAGCAGCTGGGTATTTAATGTTAAGGAGGGTAGGAATGCTCAGGACTACAAGGTACATGACTGCACCAGGCAAAACTCCAGCCCAAAAGTATGTGCCCATGAATCTGCTCAACAGTTCAGTCTGTGGAGTGAAGGGCAGAAATCCCACAGGCAGCCATGCATCAAACACCATTTATTTCCAAATAAGGTTGCTGTTACAGACCCCTTAATCCAGGATCTCATAGATGCTGTATCCTGTTTTTTGGAAGAGCTAGTTTGGCAGATGCAGCTCCTCATTATAACTGTGAAACTGCTAGAAATACTTTTTTAAACTTTGATTTTATGTTTCATTTGAAATGCCTATTCTCTCTGCATTTGGACATAGCAGCTGTAGCTGGCTCTATAATTTATTGGAAGTGGCATCTCCTACATAGCAGAGGTTATGAAATATAAACAAAGTAAAGTAACTTATAGCAGCAAAGAGAAATACTTACAGCTTTCATGAAAAGAAGGATGTGATAAATCTGTGCCTTGGGCAGCCATTTCATGATATCTGTTGGACACTCAATCAAGACTCCATAGAGAGATATCAAGATCTCATTTTCCTGGGACCAAGTCAGAAGCAATTATATGGCTATCAATGACAATTAGTCAGCTGAAAACTCCCTGCTTAACTACTTTCCTGGAGACTTTTAGGAACCTTCCTCAGCTCTGCCTACAGGATAGTTCTAAATAGCAAACATCCAGTCAGGGTTTTCAAAGATTCAAACAATACCTATATATCATAAAAGGATTAGTTTCAGCATTAAATATGAACTTTACCCAAGCTCAGCACTGTTTGGATTGGATTTTTCACTGAGGCCCCTCAGAACTGAGTTTCTACAATCCTGATTCAATCCAAGAACCATTTACTCATAGCTGTTTTGTTGCTGGCTCCAGACATACTGCTCATCCGGTGGAGCTCTGCTCATTGGGAATAACAATCCACTGTCATTATTTCATTTCCTCAGATATTTAGAAAATAAAATGCAATTGTCTTTTCTTTTTAATCTAAATTTCTGCTGTAGCAGTAAAACAGAAACAATAATTAGAGCCATAACTCAAAAACAAGGGTGCAAATATTTACAAATGCTTTTTTTGTAAACAAATATTTGTTTCTTTCCCTGCTCTCTGAGAGCCAGCCACCAGGAAGGTCTATTAGTTGCTAGCTGATCTTCTTAGGTGGGAGGAAGCAAAGCAGAATAGGGAACAACACGTGGTGTTCAGAGCTCTGAACTTGCTTTTTTTTTTCTTTTGCCACACACAGCTGCCACAAAAGGAAGCAATCTTCAGCACCCTAAAGAAAAACCCAAAAAACCCACTCATCCAGCCTGCATGTTACAACGGTTGAAGCACAGTGTTATCCAAACTGTGCTAATCACAGTAGAAATTAACACACATACTGTTTTACTCACATCATTATCTGTTCAAAGGCATTGAACAACAGCCAAAACAGTAGGATCTCGAGCAGTGACATTTTTAATACCTTTTATGTGCAAGCAAATTTTGCTAGTCTTTCTGAAGGGATTAAGAAGAAAATTGGGGAAAAGGTCATAAATGCACTGATTTTGAAATGATCCTCACTTTTTTGAGTGCAGAAGCATCTGCAGACAGAGAAGAAAAAACATCAGCCATTATTGTACTGTCTTTCAAATTCATAAACTGTCAGTTCCTCCCATTTTACAGTGACCAGTAGTTGACAACACCAGCAGGGAAGTCCAGGAACCAGACAGCCCCAGCAGCTGATGTTTGCTAGAGATAATATTCCTCCAACAGAGGGAATATCATCCCCCCTCAGCCACCACCAGCCAGCAGGCATCCACCTGGATCCCAGAAAATGTAGTACTGACAAGAGTCTGTGAGGGTGTGCTGTGAGTGGGTCACTAAGTTATTCTGTGTTAAAAAACCTGCCAAAAAATGCAGTGACACCAGCACATCTGGTTGCAGCATATGGGTTGAGAGAGACAGCTGAAGCTCTTTATCATAATGTTGTATCTCTGAAGGGAGCCATGGTCTTAGGTGGCTTTCAGACTGTGGGGTTGAGTTCTACATAGTCTGTATGTACTTTACAGCATATTTGATTCTCTAGAAGACACTAGAAATGCTGCCAGCACTTGATCCAAATTGGTGGGTATGGGTAAAGCCAGCCCATACAACTCCTTGTTCTTGAAAATATAAGGGGTGGAAATAGTCCATCCAGACGACCATAAACTACTTTCTTTCTCATATATAGCCCAAGGGAATGCAGACATGGTTATCTTTAGCTGTGCCTTTACTAGGAAGACCAGCCTTTAGGAATTACAGGCCTTTGAGAAAAGGGCAAGTGTGGAGAAGGAAGACTGATTTTTTCCCTTGGTGGAAGAGAATCATGTTAGGGCAGATTTAAGCAAATGTGCAAAGATGGGTCCTGATGGGAGGCACGCATGAGTGCTGAGGGTGCTGGCTGATGTCACTGTGAGGCCACTTTTGACTGCCTTTGAAACATCATGGGGCTTGGAAGACATTCCTGGAGAGTGGAAGATAGCAGATGTTACTCCCATCTTCGAGAAGGGAAGGAGGATTATCCAGGGAACTGGTCAGCCTCATTTTGATTCCTGGGAAGGTTACAAACAACTAATCTTGTAAACCATTTGCAGTGAGTATTCAGCATGTATTCACAAAGGGGAATTCATGGTTACCCAATGTGACAGACTGCAACAAAGTGACTAAGTGGGGGAGGGCAGACAGTGCATGTTGTTTACGTCGCCTTCAGAAAGGCTTTCCACAGTGTCTCCCATAATATTCTCACAGACAAGCTGACAAAGTATTGGGTAGATAAATGGACAATGAGTTGAATTGGAAGCTGGATGAACTACTGGGCCCAGGGATCAGCAACATGAAGTTCAGTTACGCAAAGTTCACCAGTGGTGTCCCATGGGTTCATACTGGGGCCACAACAGTATAACATCATTACTGACCCGTAAGGGCTGCATCCTCAGGAGCTTTGCAGATGTTAAAAACCCAATATGAGTGCCTGATACTCCAGATGGTTGTGCTGCCGTTTGGATTGGCGTTAGAGGTTAGAAAAATGAAAAGAGTAACCTCAACAGTCACAGAATCAAAGAATAATTGAAGTTGGAAAGGATCTCTGGAGGTCACCTTCGCCCCTCCCTCCTCCCTCCTCCCTCCCCCCTCCCCATACAGGATCACTTAGACCATGTCCAAATGGACCATATTCCTGATTATGTGATTCTGTAAACATCTGCTATATGCTGCTATCAAGGCTGAGATGCTGGGTTCAGTGGAGGCTTGGTCTGACATCTATGCACTTACCTGCATCCCTTGACAGAATATTCCCTTATTTCATAATATGAACAATATGTTCTGCTAAAAGATCATTTCATCCATCCATCCTATAAAAATCAGAGACTTTCTCCAATTATAGATAGTCCCCTGTATCTAATTATAGGCCCTACATTATGCATAATTTAGATGCTATGAACATTGTGCTATGTTCACCTTTCTGTCTGCCAGCTTTCTGAACTTGTCCAGTAGCTGCTTTTGGAAGAGCAGGGGTATGGCTGCTCTGTGGAGGGAGACCTGGGCTCAGCCTGCTACTTCAGTGCTATCAGTATCTGCTGGAAAACCAGCTGTCTGGAAAATTACATGCAGGGACATTTCAATGAAGGGCAGATAGATAATATGCATGCCAGCACTACAGTAGTTGCTGACTGGATTCTGCAAGGAGTCCAAGGACAGAACCAAGACTAGTGCACAGCTCTGGATCTTTGAAATCAGAGTCTAAATAAGAGTCAGTCTCCAATTTAGAATTCCTTATGTGTAGCAGGTAACATCTCTGCAATGGACCAAACCACTTACGACATTTCTGAGAAAAATGAATCTAAAAGGTTAAACATAAACAGTAAAACCATGGCTGCAAGTTAGTTCTGTTTTGTTGCTGTTGTCCTTGTGAGCTGTGTATCAGCCTTTGATTTGCTTTTAATCTGTTGTCCTCTAACAGATGGTCCTGATGACAACTGAAGAAAAGGACTGACTGGTTCAATAGATCAACCCAATAACTGGTAGGAAGTGTGTGACCCATTTCGGATGGGGAGTATGGGTGTCCAAAGTTATCTTTCTCCTCTGGATGCTCAAATGCACATACAAACTGTGTCTGCAGAAACCAATAGTAGATTTAAAATAAAGGTTTAAGTGCCAAAGTTAAAGCAAAAGTTCCTCTGCATAGCAGTTCTACCCTCCTGTATATAAATTATCTTTATTGTATGATATGATGTGCAATTTTGTGTTTCAATACCCTATGGTTTGTTCCCTTTCTCCCTCCTGGGGTGGTGGTTTAGCCTGGGTTGTGTCCACCCATTGGATTTTCAGTCTTCCCTGATACTTCCCCTTATTCCCAAATATTCTCTTTTAGTCTTCCCTGGTACCAGCCCCTGCCTAGGCTGCCCCTGGGGGAATCCCCTGTTATTTGAGGCTCCATTGGTCTGTTTATATTAATCTCCTCCCATTATCCTCCCCATTGGTTTGTGCTCTGCAAACCTCACCTTGTGTCCCTCCCCAGTCCTCTCCCTATTGGCCCCTCAACCCCAAATTCCACCCTGATTCTGCTCCTCAAAACCCACAGTCCTGCCTTTGTGTCCTGTCTTCACCTCTGCTCCGCACTGGAATTATGCTGGGTTATAATAAAAGATCCTTGGACTGCATGCAAGGCCCTCTTCTCTCCTTTCCACACTGACCCTGCAGCGACTGCTCGGGACTCTCGGGACCCCGGGGGTTGTGTCGCGCCCCAGCCAGGCACCTTATCACCAGTCACAAAACAACAATTGTATATCACTTAATGTCCTTATTGTCTTTATATTTAAGGTGTGTCTTATTCTAAGGGCTGTATTCTGACCAGACTGTCTACAAAAGTATTTGCACAGATCTCAGTAGGAACATTTTGGGGGTGAAAACTATTAGAATTCCTTTTATTTTATTTAGGTACTGAATTGCTGCTACTTTCAAAGGAAGTACCAAAATAGATAAAATGTTCTAGACCTAAGGCATTACTCAACATAATATTAAATGGTTGAAATTTGGGCCCTGATCTCATTTGCTGATATCTATTACTCTGCCAGAAAAAAAGGTGGAAAGTGGCACTTGCAAATTATATACTATTCTGGTCTTGTGCATAAGTTACTTCCTCATGAATCTTTGTCAAAATCAGAACAATTTCAAAATTGTAGTGTGTCTGACTCATAGAGGGAGGGTATAGGAAAAAAATTACTCATGTGAAATTTTTTACTACTGTCCATCTCAGTTCCCCACCAAAGCTGACACACAGCACTGTGAAGAACCTTCAAGCGCTTTAAAAGGAGTGCCTGTAAGTAACACTTTAAGGTTAATATCAAGGAACTTTGGACAGTAATCATGGACTGAGCTGGCTGTTCTAAGGTAAAAGGACTTGCTTTAAGTTAACTGTTGTCACCTTTCTGATTGGAGAGCCTATTCCTAAAGTTTGTGAAACAATTTACTCCTAAACTCTCCCAAAAGTATGTCTAGAGCTATCTGTGTAGGAGAGGGGCTGTGTAATCTCATACATTCCCTTCCTTTCCTCACACTGGAATTTTCTGTGTTTTGTAGAGTTGTTTTTGGCAATAGGCAAATTGCCATTTGAGTTTCCCAAACCATGCCTACATTCCTTCCTGTGTTTTAAGGGAAGAATATGTCTATGGGTTTGTTGCATCACAGCTTCCTAACACGGCCATAGAGTTGTGAGAAAATTTGATTTCTTGTTCTGTGTCCCTTCCATAGCTGTCCATATTCTATGGATGCCTGCAACACATTTTCTGTGTCCTTCTCTGAGTGTCCAGCTTAGTCAAATACAACCTGTGGTGACAATTAGGAAACACAGGGAGAGGTTCATCTTCCCGGGCTTTGGATATCTCTGAGAAACCCAGACACTTTTCACAGTTGAGCTAAAGTTCTCATAGAATGCAATCCATCTTCTGTGAGGCTGGACTTCTAAACCAGGTCTGAAGTAATGGTTCTGGGTAACTGCCCTTTTTTCTTCATTGATGTATAGACAGCTCAGATGTGGACATCACAGAATCAAAGAAGACTTGGGTTGGAAGGACTCTTTTTAAAGATCATTGAATCCAACCTCCAGTGCTGTAGACATCTCATATTAGATGACATTTAATCAATTTGTGGCATCCTGAAAAACTTGTAATATCTTGCAGTGTTCGGAATGATCCCAAGCTATCTATTTTCAATACATGAAGAAAAAGAGATCTCACAACTCTAAAGTTGCTATTTTTGCTTTTTTGTTTTTCCTTGTGTATAAATTGTTATATTTGCATTGCGGTGTTTGGTATTTCAAGTTCCTATGTGCACATATGTGATTAGATATTTTAGTCACCCCTTCTATTTAATGTGTTTAGTTCCATTTACTTTCCTTCCTCATGCAGTTAAAAGCAAAAAAATGTGAACTTGAGAAATTATGAGGGTATAAATGAAGCCCTGGAGATAGCTGCAGTAATGTTGCTGGATTTTTGATTGGGCTTTTATTTCTCTGTTGAATTCCCTGCATTGATCAAAGGAAATGTGGGACTGCCTCCTGTATTTTTGCTTTTACTATGCCATAGTTCAGCACTGGATTTTTTGACGGTATCCAAAAAAGGGAAGTAATTTTCTTATATTTCAATGTAACTGATTCAGGCTAGAAAAGAAGGTTCCTGATACTGCCAGAAAAGGAAATATTTGTTTTTGTATTCCTGTTGTGTGCTTTCTCTTATTTAATTCCTGTATATAATCCTGACAGGATTTATGAGGCAAGATCACTGTGTAGCTGAAGCAAGGCAAAGATCACTGTGAAGCTGGGCATCAAGTGGGAACTAAGTTTCCCATTTAACCTAATGTTTCTCCTAATAGGACTTTGTTTTTATGTATAAGGATCCTGCACACTATTCTGAGCAAAGGGCCTGCCAAACTTCCATCCTCCTCCTGAGATCAGCCCAAAGAACAGTGCTGTGCAGAGAAAGTGGTATCAGACTTGGTGGGAAGGTGCAAAAACTGGATGGTACTATTCAGTCCTAACTCAATGGCACTTGTAGTCCCCAGGCTTTGCCTGACTTAGGTCTGTATAAAAATAGAAAGTAGACTTAGAGATCTGACTCCTTTGGTCATGCTTTGCCAAGTCAGCTGTGTCTCTGTTAAAAAAAAACCCCAAAAACCAATTATTTAGTAAATCCCATTCTTTTACTCACTATATATTTTTAGGAGATACCTGCTTCTTTCATTATATTAAAAATTGGCAAGGTGTTTGCAGGGGTGACTAATCCATATACTAGAAATGTAGACCTGCTGTTCACCTCTAAGCAAGCAATAACCTAGGTAGAAAAGGTTTCACAGATACTCTCTGCAAATATTTAGAGTTTCCATCTATTGCAGTTGGAGTAGATGATTGTTGTTGGTCCCTTCCAACTCAATTACCCTGTTCTATTCCATTCTATCTGTAGCAAGCCATCATCAGCTGCAGGGTGGGCAAAGGATTAGGACAGGACCAAGCCAGTAGCAGAGGCAGCCACAATTACTTGGAGGATGAATATGAAAGAGTTTCCATAGAAGGCAGGGAAGAAATCACAGATAACATAAACATACCATAAAAAAATTACAAAGCTCTAACACAGGACTTATGGCTGAGCTGGAAAAACATTTTCTAGGGACTTTTGATGCTATATACTTAGCTTCTGCTTCCTCAAATCTGTAGCCATATTTGAAATATCACAAGCAGATATTCTTGCTTAAGATATTTTTCTTGTTTTAAAGAAATAATTAATTAAACAAATAAAATACTAAAAATTAATAAAAATTAAATAAATTAATTTTTCTTGTTTATTTTAAAATGAAACTAGAAAAACACCTTCTAAATATGTTATATTAAATTCAGCCCATCACAAGTCTCAAGAACTGTGGCCCAACCTCTTTACCAGAGAAACTCCTTTGGAGAATTTGTTTTTTATAATTACTCCTGCCAGCATGCCATATGGTAGAAGAATATCATGCTTCCAGAGCTGAATAAATATTTCCTAGAGAGGGAAACTAAAGCATAGAGAGGTTCCCCTTGGAACCAACTAAAAAATCAGTTATAGAAGCAGAACTAGAGCACAAGAGTGTTCAGCTCCCCTCTGTGGAAGTGGGAGATTTTCATCACTAGAAACTATGGTGGAAAGAAATTGGCAGTTCAGAGCAAAAAACAGCTTTTCAAGAATAATTCTTTCCTTATGTTAAATAAATAATGGTTGCAGCCCCCACCTTAGTTCATGTTACAAGACAGAAGAAACAGTACTTTGCCTCAGACTGCAATTGATATGAAGGTTTTGTTCTTGTCAGCCTCCTGTTAGAATTCCTAACTGCACCAAACAGCTTCAGGAAAGGTTTTATGATTTATGTTTTTAAGAGGAATCATTCCAGAAAGGTCTCAAAGTTTACTATTTCTTTATGTTCTGAATTAACCTCTTTTGTGATGACAAAAATTTATTTCTACCTCTAAATCAGAGTATTATTTTCCTTTCCCAAGCATTCACAGCTGTTTAAGTGCCTGGTGATATAAGAATGTTCAGCCTTCAAACATTTTTTTTTTTTAGGTTTAGAGTTTTCATCCTTTGAGTGATTCTCCTGTACTCAATGCTGAATATCTATGCCTGTTGCTGATGCCTTATGTGGGGAAAACAGGTGTCAGACAAGCCACAGAAATGCACACTCTGAGCCTGACTCTTACCCTGGAAAAGTTTAAGCTTAGAGATAGGCTCTTGAGGGGATGAGAATGCTTGCTTTGTGACTTTCAGTGACCAAAGAGAGACACCTGAGCACCCATGCTACCAAATTCACGGTGTCCTTACAATGCCTTTCTTGCCTTAAAGCTCTGGATTCGTGCAGGTTAGGGACAAACCTTCCATGCTTGTTCTGAGTACTGCAGGGATCTCATGTAACAGATTGAATCTGCTCATAAAAGGAGATTCTTTATGATTCTTTTTAAGGTCTGTCCATATTTTGCAAGTCTCCCAGTCCAGAAGTACTTCTATTAAATCTAAGGATGTTAATAGTACTTCTATGAAATCAAAATCCCAGTCACATATTGCAGCCATTTCCTGAATGCTTATAAGCATTAACCCAAGTTCACCATACCCATACATACAAATGCTCAAAACCATGTAAAAACTGTGCCTGAGAACAGCTATGAAATTGGTGCTCCTAAGGAAAACTCAAAACGAGTTATTTTCTTATACGGATGTTTTGGACAATATTAAATAAATGCTAGCTTTTTGCATTTTATTTTGCTAAAGCTTCTTAAATCAAGAACAGAATGCCAGATGCATTCACTGTGCAAGGCATTTTTTCTTAGCTCTACAAAAAAGTTGTGGCAGCACACACTGTTTAATGATGTGCTCACAGAGGTACAGGATTTGCTGACAAGGTTTGTTGGCTGTTAGATCTGGTTCTGCTTGATTTCAGGATCATAAACATCTCCTTTTTTGATTATGTTTCCTAGAAATGTCTTTCAGTAGAAAGAGGACAAAGCAGACCATCCACATAAGCTGAAGGGCAGCTCTTCTCAGAGCAGAGCTGGAGCCAGGTGGCTTGAGTGCTAACTCTCCTTCCCATTTCATTTGCAGCACCTTCACAAACATGGTGACTTCTACTTACTTCTGGGGCATTGGTTAACTCATTTTGCTCCTGTGAAGGAGCTGTTAATTGCTCTTGTACTTCATTTGCAGCTGAGTTTTGCACTTAGGTCCTGGAGGGGAGCAATTTTCTCAGCCTTCCCAGGCCCTGTGATAGTGCCAGGAATTAAGCCCCTCCAGAGAGCCTGCTGCCCACTGTTCACCTGTGCTGAAGTTGTTAAGCACAGAAAACACTTAGCATTTTTCAGGATAGTCCTCAGCACTATAGAGTATCAGGCCCAAGTAAGGCCAAGGAAAAGCAGCACCTAAGTACAAGAAGGCCCCAGCTGGTGAAGGATGCTTGCTCCCATAATATTCAGCTCCTGTTGTACACAAAGGAGATAATGACACAACTAATAACTAATTACAGTGAGAAGGAGGGGGAAATGGTGCAGTGGATGCTAGGATTCATGAAGTCTAATGCTAATAAAATACAGTATGTGTACAAAATTATAGTTTAGTTCCTGGCTACCTGCTGTGTTCAAGCTAAGCAAAAGACAAAGTAATATCTTCAGGATGTATTTTACAAAGACAACTGCTCCCTATTTAAGATAAATTTACCACTGCTTATTTTATTTAATTAGTATTTCATTTGTTCTAGAATGTTAAAATGCTAATATACATATGAATTGACCTTGCATCTTTGGACAAATTGCACTATAAATATTATATTATAAAAAAAGGAAAGATAGGAGCACTGAAATGTCTCCCATCAAACCGAATTGTGTCACAGAAATTCTCTGTAATTTACATAACAGGCATGCTGGTAAGCAGGAGAGATGGTGACAAGAACAAGCTACTAGGCTTAAAAAGGGTTAAAAACAAAATTGAAGAATGGTAAGGTGTCGTTTTCTCCTGCTTTTCCTCCTCTGCCCAGCTAGCATCTGCAGCAGAACTGGCAACAAGTCTTTCTGGGTCTTGGAAGGGAGGTGAGGTACAGGAGCCTTACCAGAGCTTTCAGGGAAAGTTCCTTTGGCAGCATGTAGCAGCTAATGGCAGCACACAGGCAGGCAAGACACGACAAGGCTTTTGAGGGTGTTGATCAGACAGGGTTTATTTGGGGGTCCCACACCAGGGGGGAGCGGCATGGCTCACAGAGGAGAGAGGGGGATGGAGAGAAAGGGAAAGATGAGAGAGAGAGGGCAAGAGCAAGCAAGAGACCAAGAGCCCAAGAGGCCTGCCCTCTCATGTCTTCAGCGTAAATAAGCTTTTCCAGCCAGGGGGCAGACTTAAGGCTTGGACCAATGGGATACTGAGGGTAGGAGGGGTTGGGTAACAATGGGGTTACAATGGCAACTTAGGGGGTGGTTTACAACAACTTGGTAAGGAACCATACATGTTGGGGGAGAACAGAACCATTTAGGAAAAATGAATCACCACAGTAAGGTTGAAAGGGACCAACCTCCTTGCTCAGGCAGGATCATCCCAGAGCATGTGGCACAGGAATGTGTCCAGGTGGTTCTTGAGTACCTCCAGCGAGGGAGATGCCACAACCTCTCTGGCAGCCTTTCCAGTGCCTGGTCCCCCTCACAGTTATGAGTGGCTGGAATGATTGATGTCTCAGACATTTTGGGGTACGTGTGGGGGAAGGGGCAGGTCGAGCCTTGCCCTGCCCTACAGCCCCCAGCCCTCGAGCCTGTACTGCAGCCTGGCAGTGGCTGCCAGTCAGTGGCACACCAGTGCAGTGCTGCACACTGCTCCCCTGGAGCCCCTCACCCAGCTTCTAAGTGGCCAAATGACTGGAAGTCCCACCTGGGGGAAGGTCCAAGGGGTGTTTAAAGTGGAACATGAGGCAAGCATGTCTTGACTCCAGCTCCTCTTGGAATTTCTATCAGCTGCACACCACCAGAACCCAGAAGTGGTAGTTATGTGGCTCCTCTTCTATGTATATTCTTTCTGTTTCTCATTCCTTCTTCTCAGAATTTTTGTGTAACTGAACATCAAACAGGCTTAGAGTTTTCTAAGTTAATGCTTTGAGAAGTGTTTTATGTTGATTGTACGTTGCACTAAATCTTTTGCCAAAGCTCTCTGATTTTCTAAAGTTGCCAGTAAAGATTTTTAGTTGTTTTGACCTCTTGAGACTATCTTGTCCATATCTGTCCCGTGCATCTAACTCGGAGATTACATGAACAACTGTAAGCCCTTTCAAGAGCCATGTTGAGCAAGGTTTCTGGGGACCTTACAAGAGTAATGAAGTTTTTCCTCAAGTTCTGGTGGAACTTCCTGTGTGTAATTTTCTGCCCATTGGCTCTTGTCCTGTTGCTTGGCACCACTGAGAAGAGCCTGGCTTCATCCTCTTGACATCTTCCCTTCAGGTACTTGTATACATTGATGAGATTCCCCTCTCAGTCATCTTTTCTCAAGGCTGAACAGGCTCAGCTCCCTCAGGCTATCCTAAGAGAGATGCTCCAATTCCCTCATCATCTTCATAGCCCTTCACTGAGCCTGTTTCAGGAGCTCCATGTCTCTCTTGTACTAAGGAGCCCATAACTGTGCATGGAACTCCAGATGTGCCTCACCAGGGCTGAGCAGAGGGCCAGGATCACCTCCCTCAACCTGCTGTGAATGTTCTTCTTAATGCACCCCAGGATACTCTTGCCCTTCTTGACTATGAGGCACACTGCTGGCTCATGGACAACTTGTTGTATACGAACCAATTTGTAGGTGTGCTATCCCAGGAGAGACCCAAAGAAGGAATGAGTGCCTCTGAGGCACACTTTCTTTGCTCTGTACTAACCTACTTCCACCTGAAGAAGCTGTGCTTCATTCCCCATCCCTGGGCAGTGTGCACATGCTGCTTTACCAGCTCCTTCCTCATTGGCAGCTGCTCTAGCTGCTCCCTGCAGATCAAGCCATGCTCCCCTTCATGGGGCTACCAACAGGAAGTTTCTGTGCTGCTCTCTGTCCCTTCTTGATGCCTACAAGGCAAAGCTAACATCTCTGGGGAGCAGTGGGTGCTACAGAAGGCTGGTGTCTCTCATCCATACACTCACACACACACACATACATGCGCATGTGAACCACTATCTCTACATAGCTAATGAGAGATCAAAGTGTGCAAAACATAAAAGGACAAAAGATAGAAATCCTTTTAGAGTCACCTCTTCAATGTTTATATCTGTGATATTGGTGACAAATATTTTGGTCTCATGTGTGGTGGTTCAGCCCCATGGGAGTCAGACCTGCATATTTTGCAGTGTGAAGAAGTATCAGACAGCCAGTTAAAAGCACATCATTCCCAGTAGTGTGACCCTGTAAATAACGGTGTTTTTCTTTTCATTTCCTTTTAGTTTGAGCCATTGCAGTGTCAGCAACAATCAGAAGAAAATGCAAAAATTCATCTCAATAGCTCGGAACGCATGGGAAATTTTTATATCTGAAAGGAAGCCTGGCTGGAAGTATCAGATAAAGCTTTTTGCAGTTTGCTCTGCAGTTGGCTTTCTTTCTAGCTTTCTATTTTTCCTTAGCATGCACTTCTCCTTGGCACACCACTCTTTGTGGCCCTTACTGATTTCTGGATTCATCTGGATTTTGCTTTCTATCACACTCTTCTGTTTTAAGCACCTGAGATGTTTTAGTCTTCTGTTCCTCCTTTCTTGTGGCCTGAAAAATGGCAGGGATGCTCTTATTACTGCTGGCACAGGTGTTGTGGTGGCCAGCAACATTCAAAATATTTTTCACAATCTAAAGGTTCTGGCAGACAGTATAACCTGCCATTTAAAGCATGAGCAATTTGCCTTGATAAAATATTATGTTGAGGCAATAAAATGGATTTATGAGGTGGCCAAGCTTCCTGCTGAACTACCTAAAGACATAGTGGTCCTAAAACACGAATTCACACCATCTTATTCAATTTCAGATGATGCATTAAAACAAGAGTTAAATGACACAGAGCAAGAAATCCAGAGAATTGCCAACCAGATATCTTTTATGTTGACTATACTGCCCTATATAGGCCAGAAGGTATTGCCTATATTTGGGGTTTTTCTAGTTTCTTTTGGAACTGGCGTCTTTATCAAAAAATTTGTGGGTTCTCATAGTACCAAATTTAAGAATACTTATATCACAAAAAGGTTCATTGCATTTGATGAGCACCAAAAGCAACAGCAAAGACCCTGTCTTCTGCCACTTAACAGAAAAGAGAGACAAGATTATATGATAATCCCATCCTTCTTCTTCACAAGAAAGGACAGGAAAAAAATGCTGTATTCTTTTCTCCCTGTAATTGTTCATCTTTGCATCTGGCTTCTGTTTGCTGCAGTAGACTCTTTGTTTTATTTGTTAATTATTTCTGTGAACAAATATCTCCAAGAAGTACCGGATCTAGACATTCAACTCAGTCTCTTTCAGAATGTAAGTACTTATCAGTACCGTATATTTCTTAGTTTAGTGTTGAAAAATTTCCCTTCATCTTCAGCAGCTGCAAAAGCAGACATATAGCAATGAGCCATCAATTCTTTCCTGCAATATCATTCATTTAAAAAAGGGCTTTTGCCTCTACAGATACATATGTTGGATGGAACCAGACAGTTCTTTCCAGAGCATTGTCATATTTCTAGAGAATGGTAAATTTTAGGACTTTCATTCTTCCATTTATATATATGAAAAAAACCAGAAGGTTGAGATTGGAAATTCACAAAACTGACATTTTTCACATGAAGCACTACTTTTATAGTCAGAAGTCATTGTGACACTTATGCAAGAGATGCCTACCTTTCTTTAACTGAGTAGTGTGAGGAGCTCATCACTTGTATGCATGGGTGCATACACATGAAATAATAGGTTGTTGCCAAAATCTGCAGGTTCCTCTAGCAGGAGCAGCAGCAACAGAGAGAACCATAGATTAACTAAGTTGGAAGATGAGTCTGGAGTCCATCAAGACCAGCCTCATGCTCAAAACAAAGACAACTGGTTAGAGCATGGTGCTAGTAACACCAAGGTTGTGGGTTTGAGCCCCATATGGGCCATTCACTTAACAGTTGGACTTGATGATTCTTGTGGGTCCCTTCCAACTTGGAATATTCTGTGGTTCCGTGGCAAACCTCAGAGACAGATCAGATTGCTCAGGATCTTGTCTGAATATTCTTAAAGGTGGAGGTTTCACCATTGGAGTGATGCCTTTAGTGCAAAGTAAAGCTACCCACTTTGATAGCTCAAGAATTATTCATCCCAACTAAATCAAGCAAGGGCAGCAGGAACCCAGCATGAGCGAGCAAGGAGCTCCTGAAAAAGCACAGAATAGGTGAAAGAAGGGACACTAGTCCCAGGAGGAATGGAGATACACTGTCTAACTGTATAAGGATGGGGGCAGGAAGGCCAAAGCCCATCCATGGAGATGAGGCAGGTGAAAGGCAGCAAAAAGGTGCATAAGCAGAAAAAGAAAGACATGGGGAAATGTGGGTCTACTATGAAGAGCAGAAGGGTCTTGATGGCAACAAAGGACACAGAAAGCCCAAGGTACTGAATGGTATCTTCAAACTGTGCCTCTACTAGGAAGACCAGCCTTTAAGAACCCCAGGCCTTTGTGAAAAGGGCAAGTTGTGGAGCAAGGAAGACTGACCCTTGGTGGAGGAGAATCACGCTAGGGCAGATTTAAGCAAATGTGCAACGATAGGTCCTGATGGGAGGCACATATGGGTGCTGAGGGTGCTGGCTGATGTCACTGCGAGGCCATTTTTGATTGTCTTTGAAACATCATGGGGTCTGGGAGAGGTTCCTGAAGAGTGGAAGAAAACAGGTGTTACTTCCATCTTCAAGAAGGGGAAGGAGGAGGATCCAGAGAACTACAGTCTGGTCACACCTTTATCCCTGGGAAGGTGGCAGAGCATATAATCATGGAAGCTATTGTCATACACGTGAAGGTCAGGAAGTCTATTAGGAGTATTAAGGATGGATTTATAAAGATTAGATCATACTTGACCAATCTAACAGTTTTCTGTGATAAAAGCACTGGGTTGCTGAATGAAGGAAGAACAGAGGATGCTGATTGTGCTTTTATTAAGGCTTCCACTGCTGGAACACTGGAACACAGCATCTTCGTGGAGAATTTGATGAAGTGTGGGCTAGATAAAAGGAGAATAACATGAACTGAAAATTGACTGAACTCTTGGACTCAAAAAGTTCTGACTTGTGGTAGACAGCCATTTCTGATGTCCCCCAGGAGCAGACACTGGAACTTATGCTATTTACCTTTTCATTAATGACCTGCAAAGACAAACAGATTGTAGCCACACAAACCTGCAGACAATATAGACCTGGGCAGAGTGTCTGAAACGCCAGTGAGATGTGCTGTCTTTCAGAAGAGAACTGGGCCAAGAAGAACTTCACGATGTTCAGCAAAGGAACATGCCATGCCTTGCAATCCTTAAAAAGAAATAACTCCATGCACTTACATGTTGGGAGCTAACTGACTGTGAGGTGGCTTTGCACAAAGAGACCCCGAAAACTGGACACTAAATTGACCACAAGCCTGCAACGTGCCCTTATGGCAAAGGCAGTTCTAATTTGGGCTGCATTAGGCAGAGCATTGCCAGCAAGCTGTAGGATGTGATCCTTCCTCTCTGCTTAGCACTGCTGAGAATCAGTACAAGGCCATAAAATGGAATGAGGAGTCAAGGAAAGGGTCAGGAAGATGATTAAGGGACTAAAGCATCTGTCACGTGAAAAGAGGTGGGGGCTGTTCAGGCTGAAGGAGAGATGGTTCAGGGGGATCTTATAAGTGTGTGTAAATAAGTGATGGGGGTGGGTAAGAAAGAGGAACCAGACACAGGAAAAATTTCTTCAACTAAAGGGTTGTCAAGAATTGGAATGGGCTGCCCAAGGAAGTAATGGAGTAACCATCCCTAGAAGTGTTCAAGAAACAACTCAATACTTCAGTTTTTATGATGTTGTTTGGTCAAAGATTGGACTCAATGATCTTGGAGGTCTTTTCCAACCTAATTGTTCTATGATTCGGTGACTTTTCAGTGGTGCACAGTGCAGGGAGAAGAGAAAATTAGGATAAATTGAAGGAAATATATTTTTTTTTTTTTACTCTTCAGGTGATCAAACAATACAATAAGTTTCTGAGATAGGTTGTGGGATCTCCATTCCCGGAGATAATAAGAACCCAAGTGATCACAACCCTAATCAGCCTGTTGTAGCCTCACTATTTGCTGTGTACTGTTGTGTGTGGTTTACTCTGTGTGTGTTTCTATCCTTTGTGCCTTGACAGCAGCCTCTTATCATGGCCTGTCTTGGGTGTGACCCAAGTCAGGGCAAAGGAGCTTAGTCCCACTACCCACAGACAGAAGTCCTGAGCCTGACCATCTCTGGCTGAATCACGGGTCCTGTACTATGAAATTTCTCTCTTTATGTGCATTGTTCACTCATGTGGAAAGCTGGTTGACTTCTTCAAAAGAGAAAACTAATGCTATTACAGATTGTTTCTAGTTCCCAAGGAAAGCTAATTACATTAAAATGTAAATTTTAATCTCAACAGATTTGTTCTATCAAGCCTCAGGATTGCTGATCTCAGGGAGTCCAGGAAGCTGGGTGAGCAGGACAGACTCAGAGACTTGAGATGTTTATTAATTAGCATGAACAATAAAGTTCTTCATGCACTAGTACTCCTGTTTCATACTGACTTCCTAATGAAGATTTTCCTTGCCTATACATTGTTTCAGTTTAGGGATAAAATGTCCTGAGGTAGCTTGGAACAGAATAATGTCAAGGAAAGGCTAACAGACTGAAGGTGAGTAGCATGCTTTGGAAACTTGATTTCTCAAATGAACACCTAACAGAAGTGCCTGGCCTTTGTAGGGTGATTAGAAAAGGTACAAGGAAACACTTATTATTGCTCTGACATGATCAGAAAAGAGGCTGGGTTATTCAGTGTCCCTACAGTGTTCTTACAGAACAGAAAGCTGCCTGCCAGTATGGTCCCAACAGCATGTCTAATTTATCCTTTCTTATTGAGCATTTCAGTCCTCAAGCAGTGAAAGACATCAGCTAAGCACAGGCATCTACAAGACGAGGTCAGGCAGCCTCGTTTGTGTGACAGTCTTGGTCAGAGCACTGCCTGGGCCAGTGTGTGGCTGCAGAGAGGGGACAGGGCCTAGTGCCATGTGGGCATGGCTGGGTTGCTGCTCTGTACCACCCACAACATTACTGCAGGTGTGGTTTCAGATGGAAGAAAGGGTGAGCACCCCTGAAAGTGCAACATTTTTGCCTCCCTCTCTCCATTGAGAAGGTTGTTGGGATCAGCCCTGTCCCTGCCTACCCCATCCCCTGCTGCCCATTGCCTTCCTGCTCATCCAAGACTTGACCCAGGCATAGGGAGCTGAAAAGCAGCATTGGTGTGGGAGGCAGCTGCAGGGAAAAGAGTGATGGAAGTGAGCCCGAGCCCAGCCAAGTCTGAGCTGAGCTGAAAGGAGCTGAGTGGAGTTGTGTGGAGCAGTCAGTAGCACCAGGGCTGGTCCTGGAAGCAGCTGCACAGAGTTGAGTCCAGCATCCGAAGTGATGGCACAGTGTGGTGGGGAAAATCCTGCTTTCAGGGGTTTGTCTGTCATTGTTTTCTGCTGTCTCGGGCTCAGGGACAGAGAGAGTGCTGTGGTGAGTGCCTGCCACCTCGTCTCTGTCTGGGACAGCCATGTGGTGCCGGGCACAGGAAGAGCCACCATCTTGGCTCTGTCCCAGGGCCACGTGGAACTAAGTCAAGATGGTGACTATCTTTTGTAGGTAAACCACCTTCTCTTTTTATATACTTGTGTTAATAATATTGCTGCTGTTACTGTGCATCTCTTATTCCATTGTTTGCTGCTTTCAGTAACTTGCTATCTCAACCCTAACTCAACCCAAAGGCTCTGCCTTTGTCCCTCTCTTACTGGAAGGGGAGAAGCTCCTTTGGAGTTTAATTTTTGGATGGTGTGGAAGCATTACTGATCGTGTGCTGGGACAAAACCAAAGGGACAGATGCTCTGCCCTGCAGTTTTACTCTCAACAAAGGACCCTCCAGCAGGGCATCTGAGCAGAGTCATAGAAGTGGAAAAATAGTAAACTATTATAACCTGATTAGCTAAATATTTCCCTATCAGAGCCACTGAGAAGGTAAGTTTTTAATGGTCCAAAATGCTGGACATTGTCCCAAGAGAAATCGTGAAAATATAGTCCAAAACATTTACAAATAGCCAATAAACATATTGTTTTGAGCATACTCCATATGGACACTGGATGGTCTAAATGATTAGGGTTCTTTCTAAATCTGAATGTCCAGTGGGAGAAATATTAAGAAAGGAGTGAATCTGTATTATAACCAATGCCTTTTTTCCTCTTTTCTTGTGCAGAAGAATGAGAAAAGCTATATAATTTCTATGAAAGAGAATATTACAAAGACTGATGCTTTCAAGATCCCTTTGTTTAAGCAGAACTGCATCCCTCATCCAGAGCTTGCTCTCTCCACGACATGGATTCAGCTTGGAGTCATCATTTTCTTCTTAATAATTTTTGGGTTATTCTCTGGCCTCCTGACCCAACTTAAAATACTTGTGTCAACTTCCTTTTATCCTGACACCGAGATGAAACGGATACATTATTTACATGCAAAATTACTCAAAAAAAGAGCAAAGTTACAAGACAAAACTGGGAAGAACATGTTTGCAAGAACGGTAAGCCATGAACTCTGGGGAAAAAAATGAATCTTTTCACTGGGTGGTAGCCAGATCCAGGAAATACTTAAACACTTGTTAACTTCAATTATGTGTTAATAGACTTTCCCCAATGCTCAGGAGCTAGACATGGTTGCCTAATTGTAAGATTAGATCAGCTAATTGTTTTGTTCTGTACTTCAGCACACATGCCTCAGACATGACATTGGTATGCTCAAATGACTATGTGCTGGCAAGGAAATACTTCTCAGATTCAGAGTCCTCCAGAGAAGAAACTTAGTTTTCATGAATGTATGAAAAGAACTTAGAGTATTCCTGCAATCTAGACATCAAGTGCTAGGCAGTAAGAGCAGCCCTAAATGTAGAGAAAGATGTTCCGATATTGCTTAGCAATATGGAAGGTGATATATTTCTGTTTTAAAACACAGTATGGCTGCTGTGTGTTGTTGACTGTGCTGTGACTGTTATTCCCAAATAACATTGGGAAACAGATCTTTTTGCTTTCAAAAACAATTATCCTGTACCTATGCATATATACACACACACACAGACACACTAATGGATACAACTAAAACACATGCATATACCTATGGCACATCCAGATAGAAAGCTGCAGACATATACAGTTTGTTTAAGTTGGTTTTTTTTACAGCCTTCAATACTGGCTATACAGGGTATTAGTGTCTGGGTGATCTTAACTCAGTAATACTATCATATAGATCATATTTCTGTCTTTTCAGGTCGACTTTTGGTTTCCAATACTCAAGGCAAGAGAGGCAGTGAGGAAGAAAGAAAGGAGTGTAGCAGAATGACAGGATGATGTGAAAAAGATCAAGTGAATCTTTGGATATGGCTGAGATGCTTTAGCTCCACCTGTGTTTTGCACCGTCTTTCCTGTGGAATGTCAGTTCTAAAATGTAAAAATTTCACACTCAAAGGCTGAGCAGCAGTATTTTGGAAAAGATGCCATTGTGGATAGTGTGCAGTTCACCACAGATTGCTCTGGATTGCATTGACAGTATTTGGGGTTTGCGTTATCTGGTACTTGAGAAAATCATGGATGATCTGTTCTTCTGTCTAAAAGCAATAAAACAGTTTGGAGCTTTTAGGAGTACAGAAGAAACCTCTTTGGGCTGAGCTAACAGAGGACATAATGGCAGTAGCACGTTTGTCTTCTTCACATGTGCCAGACACTGAAGATAGAAGACACAGCAGAGGCTGTCCATTGCCTTCTGGCATGGCCAGGAACCGGGGCTTAGATGGTTCTAGACATTTTTACCTACTTCCCAAGCCTCAAGCCCTCCAGCCTGGATCTTTGCCATCCCTAGCTTCTAGTCTCCTACCTAGTCTCCCACCCAGAATTCCTTACTTGGTCTTCGTCTCCCACTTCCACATATCCATGGATTGTATCACTAGTGCAGATTGTATGATGCCTTTGATAACCATGAGAGAGGTCATGTAACAAGTAGAAATGAGAATAAGCACAAGAGCTAGAATAGAGAGGAATCAGCTGCTGTGGGTGCAAACAAGGTATCTTTAAAGTGAGTAGTGAACAATGTTTCAAATCTTGCAGAAGAGACAAAAATGGACTTAATTACATTGCATAAGCACCACTGACTTAAACGAAATAAAACTGAGCCAATAGTGAAGTGCCTCACCTATTCAACCAACATTGGTGATGTGACCTTCATATGATACAAGAACAAATGCAAAATGCTTAAAGACGTAGGAATGACTTATGTAGCTGTAGAGATCTAATGTAGAGATAAAAAATGTACCCAACAGGCAGTGTATTTCTGATTTTCAGCCACAGCCAACTTCCTTTTTTAGTCTGGATAATAGGAAATTCTGCTCTCTTCCTCTATAATGCATGCATGGTTTCAGGACAGCCATTGATCAATGTCTCTGTTATCTGAATGAATTAAGACTTAAAGCTCTCCAGTAGCAAGTGTCAGAAGTTATTTTCCACTTAAACCACCGAAAAACATGAAGACTATTTTGCTTTGGGCCTTCCAAAGTCTCACTTCTCCATGCACGCAGGTGGTTCAGGTTGCTGGTGTGACAATGATTTGTCTCTGGGAAATGTTGCTGGATTAAAGCCATGCATTATTGAAGGTTGTGCTGAATGTCTCTGAGAAGAGGTCTGACTTTTTGCTAAAGTGGGACAGCCCTGAATAGTAGCAGAATGTCAGCTTGCATTTTAGGTGCCACTGTCAAGCACCAGTAACAAGAAGGCATTCTGGTGAGAGAGAAGCAATTAGAAGGTTGCTCTAAATTTGGGCTAAGAGAACAGAATAGCTATCCAGGTACTATTGATAAGAGGATCACATTCTTGTTATCATTGCAGATGAAAGGGGAAGAGTTACATGTCAATAAGAGCTGAATATTTTTGGCAGAGTTCTGACTAATTGCTAGCAGGAGTTGGATGTGCTCCTTTCAATCCCAAAGGACAAGCTGGTGAGAAGCTCAAATTTGGGGGCAAGTCTGATTGACAGCACTACCACAGAACAGCATGCACTTATCATCAGGAGGAAAACTTTGGTTTGGAGTTTCTTGCCTTTCCTGTTCGATAGTCTTCAGAATAACTTTTCACTCTGTTGTTCCACAAGGAGCAAGCAAAAGCTTTGTAACCCATGGGAATGGTTCATCAAAATGACTCAGATGTTGGCCAGTCTTTGGGAGAGATGCCTAAATCTGATAGGATTTTGAGTTCTGTAGTACACTCTCAGGAATGCCTAAATCTGATAGGATTTTGAGTTCTGTAGTACACTCTCAGGACAATGCCATGTCTGCATTTTTCATTTACTTAAGGAAATTCAGCCAGTGTTGAATGTGGACGCTACTCCCTTACCTGTCAGGACAATTAAATATTGCTTAGTTCGCCCTTCAAACCAATAAAACCCAATCCTTCTTGGGTAACTATTCTGTATGATCAGTTCTGGTAAATATTCAACCTAGATGCTAGACACCACTACCACTGACAGAAGACATGGAAAAGCCCAAGGTACTTCTTTGTCATGGTCTTTGCAGGTAAGACTGATCATAGAAGACCTCTCAGACCTGAAGGAAATGCTGGAGCAAGGAAGACTTACCACTTGTAGTTAGAGAGAACTCAAACACACAGGAGAACTCAAACATCATAAGACATGAAGGGAAGTATCCATGGGTATCGAGGGTGCTGGCTGATGTCCCTGAAAAGTGTCTTAATTTTTTGTAAAAGATCATGGTGGTCAGGAGGGATTACTGAGGACTGGAAGAAAGCACATATTACTCCCATTTTCAAGCAGGGCAAGAAGAAAAATCTGAGAAATTACACATTTGTCAGAGTCAGCCTGTGGGAAGGTGATAGAACAATTTCCCCTGGTAGCTGCTTCCAAACATAAAGGCCAGGAAGTTGACTGGTATATCACTGAAACACAAGAAAAACTTTTTTACTCTGAGAGTGGTCAAACACTGGAATGGGATGCCCAGAGAGGTTATGGAATCTTCATCCTTGGAGATACTCAAAACCCATTAGACATGGCTCTGAGCACCTCAGAGCAGGAAAGCTGGAGTAGATATCTCTAGAACTACCCAACAGCCTCAGCCATTATGTGATTATTGACTTTAACCCAGCACATTGCAGGAAAAATACTAGATATGCACAGCAAAAGCTTGTTTTAATTTGTGAATATGCTGTGCCAGCATCAGGGGTGCCACCTGACAGTTATTGTTACCATTACACTCATACAAAAGTCACATACTTGAGTGGACTAATGCACACTTTTTTTCTGTGATCACACACATGCATACCTGTATACTGAACATGAGATGAATGGCAGGCAAAGGAGATAAGTTTGCTCTCCTCTATCTCCCTAAACCTGGTTTATCATGGAAAATGACACATTCTGCATCTTTTTGTTAATGATTTTTTTTCTAAATCAAGTCCACCTTCTATGCCTCAAAGGGATCGAATTTTAGCTCTGTGGTAGGACAGTTTTTTACCCTGACCTACAGTACTAGACCTATTCAGCTACCCAGAGTCTTCCTTTAGCTGTACAGATGAAAAGGCAGGTTTGTCACTCCCCTGAAATTACACAGAGACATACTTCTCATTCTCTCCAGACCTCATTTTCTTTTTGTTTTCTTCCATTTGTTTCTGTCCTATGAGCAGGGGAAGTCTAGGGTTTGTTTATCTTCAGCTGTCTCCTCTGCAAGTTGTTCAGCTATTTCCTTGGCCTCTCTGTTAACCATAACCCTTAACCACAGGACTCAGTTGTTCTTTTTTCTTAAAAAAAAAAAAAAGTCTACAAGTTACAATAAAAAAAACAGAGTTCCTCCCACAATTATTTCTGTTCCTCTTCTTCTCTTCCCTCTTTTCAGATTTCCTACATTTTATTTTGGCAATTTTATTCTGTCATTCATAGTCTTGTTTCCTCTTTTAGTATGTTTTCTTCATGTCAAACAGATCATTATTTCTTATCCATAAACATATGCAATGCTTTTCTTTCTGCTAAGCACAAGGGAACTATAGGTGCAGTTGAAATTAAGGATTTTTATTCATTTGTTGGTGTAATAGAAATTTTTAATATCTATAATATCATGTTACTGGGCTTTGTCTCTAAGTGACTCTAGGACTTGTCAGAAACACATTCAGCACTAAGAACAAGAGTCTGAGAAGTCTGGATTTGGCTTTTGACTCAATCACCCCTGTCCTTTTCTCAGCTCACAGCAGAACTCCCTTCTTAAAAGTCCTTCACTGGTGGAGGAGCTGTTTGATTTACTGTGAAAAATCCTCCAATTGGATCAAACATGGTTTGTAAAATTAATGAAAGGCTGACCTGATTGTCTTGTGAAGGTAATTCAGAGAGACATGCTAGTGCTCCTGACCCTCCTGGAGTGGAATACAAACAAGGACATTTCCTTACAGCAGCCGTGTTTATGGACCTCTCCTTATCACCCTCCATACCCCCCAAAGCCAAGCCAAGCTAAAGGCTCCTTTTCCTCTGTGCTAGTTTTGTTGCAGCATTTTATGTGAGCAGTTGGGTGTGCAAAGTCAGAGGATGCTGGGTCTATAACTACTGTCACCGTGACCCCTGCTCTGTCAATATTAGCACATTGACTCGCTTTTTTCATCACAATTTAAATAGGCCAGAGATGCAGTTAAAAAAGAAATGAATAATCAAAGCTTTTCCTCTAATTCTGTTTTACATCGCAAAAGTGGAGAGTAAGGATCAAAAGATCACTCTCTACAGCTGGTGAAATAAAGCCTGAAAACAGGGATGCTACTGTCGACGTTAGGGGCACAGATTTCAGAACGTGAGCATGCTTCACGGGTGCTGCTGTGCGCTTCCTCCTGGTTTCACTGCTGATACATCGTACCTGCCCTGCCCTCCAGTGGCCCAGCGCAGCCACAGGGCCCGGATTGCTGCTCTGCGGAGATCCACCCCCTGATGCTCCAGGCTGAAGGGAGAAGCGCTGCAGGTGTGGGTGTTTGCACCACAGCCGTGAGTTTGCACGGGTGGTGAGCTGAGTGCCAGCAATAAACACATACTGTCTGAATGAGGCTTTCTCCGGCAAATTATGGGAATGAAAGCAGCATTGTGCATGCAGGGATCAGACCTCCCAAACTGCTTTTCTGCTCCTGCCTCTGGAATCCACATCACCAGAGAAAATGGAGTATTAAAGATCCTAAATTTCTGTCTGGGTGGGGAGAGAGATGAAAATATGGTTATCAGAATTTTTTCCTTACTTTAACAAACTGTTTGAATCTTCAACCTTTCCATACAAGAAAGAGGGGAAAACAGTAACATTCCAAGGAGAGGTGCTAAGCAAAGAATGTTCTGTGTTTTAGCCTTGTTGAAACAGTTCCTTGGCTCCTCTGCACAGACACTGCTCCAGATAAAAAGGGTTTTAATGCAGCAGTATAACCTCTCAAAGCAATCAGAATGACCAACAGACTGAAGGAAGAATCAAAGCAAGCAAACCTTTTTCTCAGTAGGTGGTGGAGAACCCTGAGGATTATGGCTAAATGAGATAGGATTCAAACATCTGGGAAAAGCAATTTTTGTCTTACTCTTCCATGAGAGGCTCAAAAGAACTGTGTGGGCTGCACAAGTCATCTCTAAATCACCTTTCCAACCTGGTGTGTGGCATCTTTTGTCTTAGTACAACAGTTATAGAACAGACAGAGCAACGACCTGTGGAATGCATTCAGAAGTCTTGTCAGGGTCTAGAGATTGAGGTACAACTGAGAGACCAGTCAGTGCTCCTTCCAATGCTCCAGTTCAGGACCTGTGCTGACATAATTGTAATCCCATTGAATCCCAAACTATATGCCTACTAAAAAATCCCATACTACTGTTTTTGACTCTGCTGTCACTCCTTACTGGTGTTTTGGAATAGAGATCTGGGCAGTCCCAAAATCACATGAAGATCCCACCATTACAGCCCAGCCCATGTAAGTGGGAAAAGAACAAGGATGACAGAGATTTGCAGTCTGACAGTTTCAGCTTTAGTAGGGGTAGCATTCAGGAATGGCACAGCTGAAATTCTTTTGAAGTCACACAGCTCCTCAAGGACTATTTATTACCTTGTGGCTTGAGGCAGGGTTCAGGCACTAGGGCCAGCATGTGTTGTGGCAAAACAAATATTCATAAATATAACAAACCTGACATGCTCAATAGCTTGTTGCACCCAAGGAGGTAAAAATACAGCAGATGATTTGGTGTAAATCCCAGTTCACAATATGCAGGCAATTTTTTTCCTCTGCACAATAGTTAAGACTCACTGGAATTAAAAAGTAGGTTTCTTAACCAAAAATAGTATAGCCCTGTAGGAAGAATAGTCTGTGATACAGAGCAGTAAGTACCAGCATAGGGAAGGGGAATTCTTTCCTAATTATACAGGAGGAAGCTCATTCATTTCTAATCTAATAAAAATTAGTAGGAAACCTTAAAATATCATACATTTTCCATAGCTAATACATATTCATAGTTTGGAGATGACACTTATTGAATTTCTGCTCTTCTTCCAATATAGCAAAAGATTAATTAGAAAGAATGGATTAGTTGTTGATTTGCACTGTTGATGAGACAAAACATAAGAAAAGACAGGCGTCCTTCATACAAGAAAGTTCAGTTCTGAGAGGCAAAGCTGGGCTGAGTGGAAGGCAGCTGCAGAGTAGAAATCTACACCATAGTTACACAGCCTGTATAATCTTTGTAGCCAATGGAGAAAAACCAGCATTGCAAGAAAACTGCCCACCTCATCCCAAAGAACAGCTCCAGACAGATTCATCTAACCTGTGTGAGATCTTGATGCAGAGACAAAAAAAAGTTGCAGAAGCATCTCTTTCTCTGTTGATTGTAAAGGGAGACTGGGCAACAAACTGAGATGCAGAGCAGGACAGTAGAGAAGTCTGTACTGAGCAGTGAACTCTGTTTCCTTGCAATAGTTATTGTAATAGTGCTGGATTTTTGGTCCTGCTCTTCTGCCACCCCAAAGACAAACCTGAGAAATGGGAACTGGGGCTAGACCTTCTCCACCATGCCCATGACTATCCTCCATCCTCTTACAAAGAAATCCCTCTTTTGCTATTTAGAGACACAAGAACTAATAGGAGTTTGTTTTTCATACAAGCTCATACATCACTGTATGCCTATGAATATAGCAGGAACTGCAAGTCTGCTTTCCACTGTCAAAAATACTAGTAATTATCATATGTTTAATGTGTATGTCTTAAAATATGCAGCACTTTCTGTGCCTGTTTGGCCTGTGGGTTGCACATAGGACAGCCAACTCGCTGTGCAGGTGATCTTATGCTGGCCTCTGTGATATTTTTGGCTGGGGTAGAGTTAATTTTCTTCACAGTGGCTAGTGTGGGGTTATGTTCTGGATTTGTGCTGGAAACAGAATTGATAATTCAAGGATATTTTGATTATCAATGAGCAATGCTTACACAGCATCAAGGCCTTTTCTGCTTCTCACCCCATCCCATCAGCAAGAGGGCTGGGCATGCACAAGATGGGATGGGACACAGCCAGGACAGGTGACCCCAGCTGACCCCAGGAATACCCTAGACCATATGTTCATGCTCAGCATGTGAAGCTGGGGGAAGAAGCAGGGGGAACATTAGAGTGCTTTCCTGGGGATGCCTGAACACCTGCCTGACGATGGGGAGTAAATTTCTTGTTTTGCATTACTTGTGTGCACAGCTTTTGCTTTACCTGCTAAACTGTCATTATCCCAGCCTAGGAGTTTTCTGATTTTTACTCTTCTGATTCTCTTCCCCATCTAACTGGATGGGGAATCAAGCAAATGTCTATGTTGGTACTAAGCTGCCTCTTGGCATTAAACCATGACACTCTTAAATTTTTCCAAACAACAGATGCTTGAAAAGAAGAGCATTACATATGAAAGTGCAACTTTAAACAACATTCAAGTTCTCCAAACCAAAATATGTGTAGACATGGTAGTAGAATCATGCTTCTGAAAGTACAATAACCTCTGAAAATGGAAATTAGATAAATTGAGCAAAAGAGATTTTTTAAAAAAATTAGGAATCCTAGCCTACAAAAAACAAAGTATTATTTACATTGGAAAAAAACCATCACATTTTCAGTTAAAAAGTTTTTTTGACATTAATGCATCATGGTTTTGCTCTGGTGATCTCACTTCATAAGCCTTCAGGTGATGGGTGTGTGTCTCTCCATAAAGCCAGAACACAAACTATTACAGCAGGTGAGTTCATGAGTATGCTTTGCATAGGTTTGCCTAGGATGCAACAAAGGAACCCACCAAAAAAATTTGGTGGCGCAGTCGGCAGGGACAAAATATATAAAGTTCTTTAAAGACAGTGACATGGAGATGTGGCAGCAGCTCCAAAATAGTGAGTGTTCTCCTGAATCAGCATATTTCTGTATTGATCTCTTCCAGATAGGGAAAATTAAAAAAAAAAAAAATCAGCATCTGCTCTCAGAATTCTCTGCATTTCCAAGCACAACAGAGTTCTTCCTAACATATAAAACTAGAGAATTAGGATTCATCTCCTGGCACCCAACAGAGCAGGAGTTTAAAAAATGTTCTTAAACACTATTTTTCATTGCTTTTATGTTATTGGGTAGCTGATACATTCTAAAGATAAACATTAAGAAATACTATCCCCAAACTTACATACTTTTAAAAATGTACAGAACTGTTGCCACAATTGTAGGGGTTTTTTTATTATTACTCCATTTCCTAAAGAGAATTTTCCAATTCTTACAGCAAAAGTATTTTCAAAGGTAAATTTCAGTGACAATTTTATGTAGGAAACCAAGTATAATGCTTATTGGTTACTGTTGTTTCATGTTGGTTCTTGAGAAGTTGATTGTGGATTGATTGCTGGACCCAGAAGGAACTGCTGGTGGGGGCAGCAAGGTCATTTTCATTTGCTTTTATCTGCAGAGAAGAAAAAGACAATACGATATCATCTTTCAGAAGAAAATCTCTTCTTTGCAATTTGTCACTCAGAGGTAATAATGGAGAAGGAGTGCTAGGAGCTAGAAAGAATGATTATTGCTCCCTCACTCTACTGAAGCTTTAGCCTTTAGTCCTCTCTATTAGAAAAGCTTTTCTCTTAGGACAGAGAAAAACAAATAGGATACCATGCTGTGTTGCTGCTACTGATGCCCTGGATGAGGTTCACTCTAAGGTAGCTTTAAAGTAATGATACCATGAAATATGGAAAAGCCAATTTCACCTTCCTACCATAGCAGGTTTTTTCCTGTCCCATATTAATTAGCAGTAAGATCAGACTCATTTTATGTGAGGTGCAAACTGGGGCTTTCTGTTCACCTATTGGGAAATCATTTCTCAAACTAGCTGATCTCATTGTTGGTACACATATGCACCCAAAACTTCAGCTTAGATTTTGGCATGCTTCCTGTCACTCACTTTTCCCCAACCCGTATTAATCTACTCCCCTGCTGTAGCAGACAACATTTCAGCTGCAGTTGGCACACAGCAGCAGCATGGCTCAGCTGTGATTGCTGAAGGACTTGCCTACTTTTTGCCTTTTCCTGAAGCATTTCCTCTGCTTGTTAAACAGAGAGTGAGGTGCTGTCACTAGTCCTTGTCCCCATCTGCCTCACTCAAACGCTGCACTGCATTGATCTTTGCTTGGTTCTTCTAAGAGACACTTCAACTCACCAAGGCAACACAAAACTAACCCAGAAAACAAAGCTAATTTCTTTCTGCTCACAGAAAGATCTGCCAAGCACCAGGGCATATACAAGGACTGTCAATAACCAAGTTACACACTGTGAACACTGGAGAGGAGGGAAGGGGAGATGCTGGGTGTTACTCCTGTTAGCAGTGATGAGCTCACACTAATTCAAACACTGCTGGCACTGGTTGCAGCACTTTTATTCATGGAATCACAGAAGGGCATGGGTTGGAAGGAAACTTACAGATCATCTAGTTCCAACCCCTCTGCCATAGGCAGGGATGCCTTCCATTAGACCAGGCTGCTCAGATCCCATCCAGCCTGGCCTTGAACACTTCCAGGGATGGGGCATCTGCAGATTCTCTGGGTAACTTGTTCCAGTTCCTTACCAACTTCACAGTAAAGAATTCCTTCCTAATATCTAATCTAAACCTACTCTCTCTTTCAGTGTAAAGCCATTCTACCTTGGCCTACTACTCCATGCCCTTGTAAAAAAATCCCTCTCCAGCTCTCTTATAGGTTCCTTTAGGTACTGAAAGGCTGCTTTAAGGTCTCCCTGGAGCCTTCTCTTTTCATGAAGACAGCTTTTGTTTTTGCAAAACAAATCTATCAGCTTAACCCAAACAGCACATTTGTTAAGGGGTTTATTGTCTGTAATATAGGGAAACTAACAAATTTAATTTTTCACATCAAGCTGGTTTTGTTTGTGGTTTTGGTTTTTTTTCTGTAAATTTGCAAGTCAAACAATTTTGTACTCCTTTCACTACCTCAACTCAGGTTTTGTGTGAGCCTTCATACCCGTGTCCCTGACTAGCAGTTAAGCTCTGTCAGTTTCTTTTGACTGAACTTTTAAACGAGGTTCCAATCAAAAAGAGGTTCTCCAAGGCTGCCACACTTTTTCGTCGAATTTACAGATACCAAGACAATTCAGCTTCTGAGAGGGCTTATTTCAGACAAGCCTGTCACCAGATAGACAGCCTGCTACACTTCTATTTTCTTGAAGTTTCAGAGAAGCATTAAGTAGTTTTTGTTAACCAAAAGAGATGGTTACCTGCAACAGCCAAAACTGGGGAATGAGCCTGTTATTTCCGTGTGATGGATGCTCCTGAGGCCGTGCCTGTATATGGTGCCCTCTTGACAGGAACAGGTTGACATACCTGCAATAAAATGTTTTAAATCTTTCATTATTTTTTATTCTCTCGCAGTTGCTAATTGGACAAATTTGAAATAGAAATCCTATGATAATCCCTCTTTCTATGAAATGCATCCCAATACTTTCATCTAACTTCTCTCTGGAAAAGATCTCTTGCACTGGGATTAAACTGTTCAGTTCTCACCTTTCGTCAGGAGGTGGGTGGCTAAGTCTGTTCAACAATGTAACAATCCAATTCTAAATCCATTTTTAAAGAAACAACAACATGTTTCACCTCATTTTATGGATTCTTATGAATATGTTAGAGTATTCACATTTTCCAGTGATGTTTTTAATATGTGAGGTAAGAGAGGTAAATAAATATCAATGAAACAAAGGAAATTCTGTCTTGCATGGGTACCTATCACTCACTATTCTAGCTGCTGGCTACAGGAGGCTGAGCTGGTTGAAAAATCACTTCTGAAGACATGCTGCAATTGATATTTGAGTTCAGGGAAAATTCTCTCTAGCTTTGATGGGAAACGGAAACCACTATGTTCATGGAAGTCTTTCAGAATTGTGTAATTATCAAATATCTTATAAATTTCAGTTCAGTTTAGTTTTGATACTATATTACGTGTATGAACATGCAGGCAGCTCACTGCATCCTGTGAAATTGTGGTCTTTGGGGGCAAGTGTCATTCAGCCACTTTTACATGCCCTTCTCAGTCCATGAAGACAACAGCAGAAAGAAATACACAGAATTATCTTGGGGGCATTTCACTGGGCCTAATTTCACATGGATGCTAATCTGTTTTTCGCAGTCTGATTCAACTTTTAGATCCTGCAGTGAATCCCACTGATACAGGTGGTGATTTTAAAACATACTTACTTAGTGTGCTTTTGAAAATCCTATTCACAGTACACTAAGGATGCAAAAGCATCATGAATGCTTGCACAGTAAATAGGCACTGAAACTCCAATCTTCACGTATTTGAAATATTTCTCTTTAAAAAACAGAAGAGAACAAAACTTTGAACAGAGCTATCTTGCTTGGCCCAGCAGGGCCCTTTGCACATGTTCAGTTTTTTACACATTCTTGCTGGAACACAGCAAAAATTTTAACACCCTGTAGGGTTTAGCTCAAAATATCTGATCCATGAAAGAATTAGAAATTTTTTGATTTCTTCCTTGGTGCAATATTTCTTCCTGCATATGAAATTTAGGCTCTCTGATTTTCAGTGAAATCAGTGATGAAATGTAGAGTTAGATTACTCAGAAGCAAAGCTTTGTCCACTTTTATTGAAAGTAGGACATGTTTATTTTTAAAAGTACTGAGGCTTAGTTCACGAGCTGTACAGACTACTGTAAGAACAGGAACTAGTATATGGTATTTTTCTCTAAGATAAAGAGCAATAAAATTTGAGTTCTTTGTTTCCTTTCCTCCCACCTTGGCATATTTTGATTAGTAAGGAAAATTAACATTGAATCCCCAAACCTCTCTTCCCAAGAACTAGTTATCCTCATGTTGTACAAGGCATTACAGAGATTTATTAGTTTAATTAACCTGTTCCCGCTGCCTGACTCGTTTGTAGACATATGGAGGGAACGGTGGACGGGAGACATATTTGCCTTCTCCTGCTGTGACATTGAAAACTCCACCTTCATAAACCACTTTGCCTCTTGAAACTGTCACAACTGGAACTCCATGGCAGACCATTCCTTCAAATATATTGAAGTTATTTGCCTGGTGATGTGTCTTTGCAGATATTGTCCTGTGTTTACAAAAGCAGCACACAAAATACAACACACAAAATTACTATGATCCTTGCATTTGACTTCATTATAAAGTTTTGATAAATTGATATAGGGAGAAAATTTAGCAACCTTATTTAACTAAGACACTGTACAGTACATCATAGAGCAGCTGTAAAAATAGGATAGAGCAATAACATTTCATTGAACAGTAATTGCATTTCAAAAGAATGAAGAGGGAGTCAAAAGGACAGAACTCAGCAGCCTTTAAATGCAAAATTTTCCACTACAAAAGAGAACAGTGGAAAAAAATCAGGTTGTAATATTTTCTTTGGATAGCATGATTTCATTTTGCCTTGTCAAGCAAATATCTACGTACAATTCAATCAGAAAAAAGCTCTGACCTTTTAGCTGGAATGACTTGCAATTTCAAGTTTGAAAAGCATGGCTGCAATGTTTCAAAGACTGAGTCTCACAAATAACACAAAGACCATTTCATTGGAAGTCTGTAGATGGTAATGATTTTTGGTAAAGCTTACTGTGAGCTGGATTGATTCAATGCTGCTAAACAATAACGATATCACACTTCTATATACCTTTCCTCCAAGGGTATTAAGCAAATTATTATTTCAGACTTCAACAGTACTCATTTGAATGATGGTATTATTGCTTTTTGTATATATAGACCTCATTCTACATGATTTCCTTTTTTCTAGACAATTTTTCCAATTCTAACTGGCTACTTTAAAGGCAGAGACAATGCTAAAGATGACATTACTATCTGGAAGTCCAGGCTGTGTATACTTCCTTTATTGTCTATTTTCCCTACTAAGCTACTTTCTATATACTGTAATTACAGACTTTGTATTTCAGTTAATTATTTTATTAACTTCTTGTATCCAAACTACAGATTATATCTATTCTTTAGAGAGATTATATTTTTATTGTCATTTATAGTTTCTGAAAAGAAAGAAGCTTCATGCTTTTGTCTATCAGTCAGGCTTTTTCCAGGATGGGTGTTCATGCAATCAAAAATCTATCATGCATATATTACAGTACATATACATGCACTTATATTATTCCAGAGACTACATCTTTTTGCAAAGGAATTATCAAAGTCAAAAGCAATATGAAATATTAATAGATTAAAATATCGATCAATTTGGAGAAGTTTTTTTTTAACTTTAGTCAATATCCTTATCAAAATGAGAAAACCACAAAAAATCTGTATCTTACTTGAAGTATAGCCATTTTCAAAAATAATCAAATTAAATATTCGAAATTATTACTTATAAAGAGGAAAAATAATTCATGGAAGGATACTTAATTTCCTTCCATATAATTCTGTTGAACTAAGAGTAATTGGTTCTGCTGAGGGCTACATTTAAATCTTGGTGGTAACTGACATTTCAAAGGCTATATATATGTAAATAACATCTATGACCAGTCTACCCATAGGAATAAAAACTTTGCCTTATACAACACACCTTGGACAGAAAACTTCTGCATGCCTGCTCACCAATATCAGCATCATCTTGTAGGTTCACATTGGGATAAATCAAACCTCTCTTGTTTTCACTGGTCCTATTGAATGCTGTCAAACAAATTTATCCATGGCTGTTAGAATAGCCCTATTAGGAGTTTGTGAACTTACTCCTCTTGCTTATTGCCTCACCCTTATGGGTCCAATTGTTAGAACAAAAAGTAAGAACAACTTTAATATAATAATCTTTAGCATTCTCTGCATATATCCTATCTACTTGCACATAGCACCAGGACATGAAAAGAAAAACAGAGAAGGTAATTTGAGGAAACACAGAAAAATAAGCAAGATCCTTCATCAATGTGTGAGCTGTTTAAATGTGCTAGAACAGGATCACTAGAGATAACCATGCCTTAGAGGTGAGTATGTCCCTCATTTAAAGATACAAAAAGAATGGAAGTTGGCACATTTAAAAGTAATATCCATTTGTACAGTTAAACCTTGCAATAGGACAAAACACATTTCCAGAGCTTGCCTTAACAATAAACCTCAATAGAATTCATTTATAACTCTTCTGTTGAAACAAGCTGTAGATCATGCTGCCCTTTCTGAAGGTGAATTGAATTTTCCCTGATGGAAATCATCAAAATTTGCCTGTGATTTAACCCTTTGACATTATCAATGTCAGTAAAAGTTTCAGGTAGCAAGCAAGCAACCAAATAGAACTAGATAGTATGTTTGGATCTGAAGCTCTCAATTCAGCAACCTTATGCAACAGCTGTATCACCAATTTCAGTAGCAGGCAGCTTAGCAAATCTGATGTTTGCTCTCAGCTAATGGCAAAAAAACCCAGTTGTAACCTACTAATAATCCAAGAAACCAAGACTGCCACCATAGTAGAGTACAACTTAACAGCTGTCTCCGGCATCTTAAGTGATGCCTGACATAAGGGGTTACTCAGCATGAGAAGAGATTCTGAGTCCAGGTTTCAAAAATTTGTATTGCATTTTTAAAATAAAATTTGGAAAAATTCTCTAATTCTAGTTATAAATTGCAGTGGCTTTTGTTTCAAACAACCCTTTCTCAAATAGAGACAGACCAGAACAATTACTTCCACATTTAAAAGAATATTCTCCTCCACAAAGAGGATACTCTAAAGACAGCAGGTCCTATATTGTTCTTACTCACATCAATGTTTCCATGCAGTTCACTTCAGCTGGTTTTGATACACCTGGCTTGCAAAGCTATTTGAAGCTATTAATATATACACTGCCATTCTCTAGTACCAAAGAGGAAGACATGCCTCTGAAATTGTCTTTTTTCACCACCATATTTCAGTCCAGTTAATTTAGAGTCAAAGTAATTTAGCCTAAGAACGACTGACAGATTTACCCTAACTGTGTGAAGATTCAGTGACTAGTAGTACTGTATTTATTTGTGCTCTGTGTGAGAAAGGACTTTACAGCCACTCCTAGAGTATTGTAACTGAATAAACTACAGACTGCAGCCTAAAATTTGGAAAAGAGCAGCAGTTAAGACTAATGCAGAAACATTTAGGGTAAAATTCAAGACTATACATGTAGTCAGCTCAAGTTATGACCTAAAAACTTTGTTAAGGGGTTAAAGGAACCAATTTTCATCTCAACAAACATGTCTATGCTTGAGCCAGAGATTAAAACAGTAAACACTGAGTTACAACTGGGCAGGAGAGGGACATGGATGAAGGGAAACCATTAGACATGAGAGTGATTTTATACCTTTTGTAATGCATAGGACATGAAGCTATATCAGCTCTAGAACCTTTGGTCAAACCAAAACTTTGACTACCATAAGGATTGTCCCTTTAATTTTCAAGGTCACGTAAGCAAGCAGATGAAGAATTTAATTACATTCAATGGAAATGGCTCCATACCTCACCCAGATTTCTTTAAAATTTCAGATACAGGAATATGAAGGAATGCTATAGACAACAGCCCTTAGGCAAGAATAGCTGTTCAACATCTCAGTAAGGGGAGAACACCTATTTTATAATCAATTAATTACCTAATTTAAAACATAGTAATAAAGTCTGTAATTGAAAACAGCTCCTTTGTTGACAGCTGCCAAAGGAAACCACCTTATTTAGGAGTGAGTATTTGAGCTGTAAGTAACTTCTCTCAGTGCTTATAGTGCAGTATCTCTGAGCTTTTCAGAGCTGGGTGTAGGTGAGAAATGCCACTTTGCTGAGGACAGTATCAGCGTTTGCAAGTTGCCTCTTCTCATAATTTTCAGATGCCTTTGAACGCTACATATTGCTAACCTGCTTTTCTAAAATCTAGAAAAAATAAATCTTTCACCCTTCCATGTTTTCTGAGTCACCACTAATTTATAAAGATAATAAAGATTTTTATTAAAAAGAAAAGCAAAGAACAGGAAAAAGAAAACAGATGAAAAATAAGAAAGTCTTAAAATCTGTGTGTAAAAATGCTAGCTGTCAGACTATAATGTGGATTAAAAAGCTCATGACCTACTTTATATTAAGGAATTGCAATAACTGCATATGCAAATATATGCAGGCAACTATTCGTAAAGTTGTGTTCCTAGCCTCTTAAAAAACATCTTCAATAAAAATTACTTTTGAGAAGTCATATGAATTGAGAAGATTTGTAGATAAAAACAGATGCAAGAAGAGGCAGGAAGTTAATGTTTAGGAGCTTCAGATCAAAGTAACTTATCTGAAGTAATGGGATCTTTATGTCACACAATCCTATCTCCTAAAATTCATCATTTAAGGGGGTAGAAAATGACAACAAAATAAATTTTTTTTTTTTTTTGGTAAGTAGCTAATTTGTCAACAATATTATCCAGTCTGGTCCTACTAATCGTTCCAAGCTGATACAGGATGGAAGTAAACGTTTGTGAAAAACTGTGGGCAGGAGAGAAGCAGTAATGAGAAATTAGCTTGCAGAAAAGCTTACAAAAAGAGAAGAACACAAATTAGTCTATTCAATGACTAAAGAAGATCTTGAAGTGTTTACAAGGGAGAAAAGTCAAAATTATGAAAGGGGAAAATAAAGAATGATTTAATTTTTTGGGTAACATTTCTGAGATTCACTTGTGTGAAGAGACCAAGTAACATTTTGGAGACAGCAAGTTACTAGGGAAACATACATGATACACTCTCAGAGAGCCTTATCTTGTTACAGTTCACAGAACCAGAGTGTCACTGGTTGGAAAGCATCTCTGGAGATCTCCTATTCCAAGCCCTATGTTCTGATCAGGGTCAGTTAAAGTACACTTTCTCAGGGCCATGTTAAACTGGGTTTTAAGTGCCTCCAAAGAGGGAGATCCACAATCTCTATGGGCAACCTGTGCCAATGTTTGATCACCATCACAGAAAAACAATATTATTTATCGTGTTGAAATTAAATTTCTTATATTTTAATTTGTGCCTATTGTTTCCCTCCCCCCATTTTCTTAATTGGAGATAAGATGTCTTTGGCAGGATTCTGGTGAATTAGTGTACATTCATGCATGCACATCTCTTTCACTTGTGCAAAAGAGCATGGGGCAATTGAAAATGCCAGGACATACTTGTCCCATGCATAGATATTTGTACACCACATTATTTCATTTTGTCTCATTGTGACTAGATGCAGTCATCCATATATTCATATTCAAAATTATGCTCATTCATCAAAAGAGTAAGATGGTTGCAGCATTATTTATTCTAATCTTCTGCTAACATCTTGGTTTCTTCCTCTCTTATGTTACTAAAAATTACAGGCAGTTACTTGGTAGAGTGCTTAAACGTTGTAACATCCCCACTTAAGCCTCTGAGGCTGAAGACTTGACTACAAATGAGACAGACATAGGCTGCAGATTTTGGTTCTAACGAATGCAAAAGATTTAGCCATGAACATATCCACATGCAAGCAAAGGCATTGAGGGAACATATGCCAGCAGACAGGGGAACTCTGACATTTTGCTGATTCACATCCAGTCACTGTTTCCCTTAAAATGCAAAAATACTAGAAACAAACTAGAAAACACATCTTCCTCTGTCATGTCAGGCGGATAGATTACAGAGTGACCTGTCCTTTTCTTCCCTCCTATCCCACACTGACTCAGGCTTCCCACATTTGCTGCAGGTCAGGGGCCCCTCTCTGGCAGCTGAACTGGGGCTGCAGCCACCACTGCCCTGCTCAGCTCCACCAGCACGTGTGGCACATGCTGGGCCAGCCAAAGTGGGCCACTCCAGCAAAGCCCAAAGAAGATGGTGCTACCTGCACAGCCAGCTCTGCCTTTGCAATCAGAGGTATCTAACTTCTCAGCTATTTTAATGAGGGAAAAACCCTGGGGAGTGTGGCTTCCCAATTTGCATGTTGTTATAATGAAGTGGCTGGACTTAGAAAGTTAAACTCCATTTGAGACAGGCTTTTTATCCTTATGGGTGTTTGATCTTGCCTTTGGGACGTGATCCAGAGTTTGCTTGCTAGGCTCCGACAGGCTACAGTGAATTAATTGAGCCCTAATATCTGCTGGGAACTGGATGTCTCTTTACAAGATCTTTAGGACCTTCTGCACCTACTTTACAAGTGATGCTCAGCTCTTTTCAGTGCCTGAATTGGGTACTGCAGTGTTTAAATTCCTTGCTGAGCATTTCTGAAACAAACCCTAAAGATATTGTACTCTTGCTTGCTTTCAAATAGCTAAAGGCATCAGCTGTAGAGGACACTGACTTGCTGACAGGTGAAATTCCCTTTCCCTTGCTTTGCTCTGTCCTCCTGAAAAAGTCTTTACAGTTGTTTTTGTTTCACAGACTTGGGGGTTTTATTTTATTTGTGTGCAGCTGAAAGAAGGCAGTGAACAGTCTTGATCAATGCATAGATTAAAATAAGATGGTACAGTGAGTACACATTTGCTGCCTACATGCATTTTCCCAAGGAGTTTTCACAGAACAATCCTGTTTGCACAGACTGTACTTGGGATGCTGAGGGTGTTGAGGTCTGCAATATGATATTTGGCAGCACATGGCTTGCAACAAACCAACAGATTCCTTTTGTATTTTGTGGCCTTTAATGAATGGAATAAGTATAAGGAAGCTAATGAAAAGACCTACTTTGGCAGGACTCACAACCCTTCTTTTGTAATGCAGCTTCTAACCAATTTGTACATTTAATGTTTCTTCCCAATAATTCTTGCTGTCATGCAGACCTGCTAAAACCAATATTCAAATGCTTTTAAACACAATAGCAAATGTGATAATTGTTGATATATTTTCTGCAGAAATTACCAGAAAATGCTACAGAAATAGGCCAGGCAATGAAGCTGACACTTAAAAGGAAAGCCTCAGCTAGAGCAGCAGAGTGCTGGAAGCAGAACCTTAAATTGAAATTGCTCCCAGCTTGCAGAGCCATTACGTTGAATTCGCTAGGGTTTTGTAACCTAGAAAGAGAAAATTCTGAATGCTCAGATAGCACCCAACTTGTTATTGTGCAATGATGTGGGTGGGGAAATGCAGCTGATTTTGTAGGGATACTGTATTAAAGAGCTGCACTACCTTTCTAAATTACTCTAAAATCTTCTGTATAGACTTCCTCTGACAGATTGTGATAAGATCAGTTCCTCACAGCATACTTCAGCAATTGTCTAACGCATTAGGCTGGTATCAGTCAGAATTTCAAGACTACAGCAAAACAACCTCAAACCTGAACTGGAAAATTGCATTTCCCTCTTGCAAGACTTATGGTTACAAACAAGAAAAAAGTCATGTGCAAAAGAAGAACTTAGCAAGAAACAGGAACAAGCCTATTGTGAAAATGAAAGTCACTCCCCAGAATCAACAAAGCATACAAGGCTGTGCTTTGTGTAACATCTTAAATGGCTGAAATCCATTAGCTAGATCCCTTTTTTTCTGCTGAGCTGTTTATGCCCTCTTCAGGATTTGTAATAAAGTTCCAGTGAGATTTATTTATACTTTCTCATATAGTTCACAAAATTGTACCTGCAGGGAGACTGTTCCCAGCAAACCCAAATGGATAAACAATGGGAACAGTACCAGAAAAAGAAGGAAAATATTGTCTGAACTTAAAATAAGCTTGCTCGGTAAGAAAATACAGTTTAAATGTTTAAAAAATGCTTCACAGCTGCAGTGGGTGAAAAGGTAATTAGAGTACTCAGGAGAGAGTGAAGAGAAGCAGAAGGAATGTTTGAGAGGCAAAAAGATAAATAATTACAGGAGCTGACAAAGCACCTTGAGAACATTGTTAGAACTCTGCTATCCTTCTAGATTCATTTGTCCCCAGGCAGAGCAGAAGAGAGTTCAGAAAACAATCCTTCAGGGTTTTTTTAAATCAGAGTTCATAGCTGCACTGTTCTGAAATAGCTCAGTGCTGGTATCTCAAAATATGCTTGCTCAACATGCCAAAAGGCATAATGCACATGAAAATCTCCCTGACCCAGCACTGGGCAGGCCTCTGTATTTATTTGGGTTGTTGGCACTCCTGAAACTTCTTTTGCTGGTGCTGTCAGGTTTTTTTTGTGGGACTTCTGAATAGCAACCTCCATATCCTCAAATGTTATAGCTTAAAACACAGAAGACTTCACACTTTCACATTTTTGATACTCATTAATATACTGAAATGAGTGAGAATTACATATGAAAAATAAAAAAAACAGAAGATTGGTCAAAAGAATTTTGTTTGTGTAAGGTAAATCTAGGATTGGGCAGAGGGGGTGGAGTGTTTTATCTATTTGTCTACCAAAATCAGACATGTTCAGAACTTTCCTACACCACGAGCAGAGTATTCAGCTTTTTTCTTTTCAAAAATCAAAGGCTGAAAGCAGAGTTTTATGGTCACACTGCTCACTAGAGCTGAGAACACTTCCTGATGTGCTGCTGCTGCTGCTGTGTGCACAGGTGCTCAGAGTTAGGGCTTGGCTGTTGGAGTTCCTGCAGACTTAAGTTGCCCTGTGCAGCAGTGGAACAGTGGAGATGCTCTCACAGAGCTCACAGGCATCTCAGCTGAGACACAACTCCCCAGGTGATCTGGCTCTGTGTCAGACAGCTGCCAGACCATTTCCAGGCAGTTTAAACAAGACCAGGATGGGCACAAGAGCCAGAGCAAGACTCAAGATGTAATTCCTGAAATATTTACAGAGTCCTGATTATGGAGCTGGCTGATGGTGTGAATACACCTCAGCATTGGAATCAACTGTAGTGCACAGTACACTGAGTTGAGGCTTCTGGAAAGACACTTCATGCCCTTTCTAGTAAAAATGTACCATGGTATCAAGTCATGCAGGGTCAGACACCAGGACAGTGTTTGTGCATCTGTCGGTGCGACGAGCTCTATTCTGGCAGAATTACTGTGCACACAACCAGAAAACTCTTCAAACAAAAACATAAGCATGAACAGATTGAGCTTCAGAAGTAAGTTCAATCCACTTTTGAGCGTGTTTTAAGTGGGTCTAAGCTCAAGAAACACAAGTTTGTAATGGGTCATGCTGCAGCAGGCTCCTCTCCCTGCCCTTCGTAGTGGAGGAACTCAAACACACTCCAGAACTAAAAAGAGTTGCACTAAAATCCCAAAGGAGTTATTTTTACTCTTAGGATTCCAAGCCCTGGTTGCATAATATACAGACTTTTTAATTTTTGCACTTAGTCAGCAATCAGAGAGAATGCTTTTTAATCCATCTAGAGATCAAAGATCTCTCCTTTCATACACTATTGTGGGAGACAAAATCCTTTAATTAATTCACATGAGGTGCTATTTAAAACCACCATAACCTCACCCAAAGGCTTATTGTTGTACAAAGGCTTTATGATGCTTTTTTTCCTGCAGAATGGCTGGACTGAGGGGGGAAATAACTTCCCATACGTACCTTGTAGCTTTAGGATCCCAAATTACAATGTCAGCATCAGAACCCACAGCAATTCTGCCCTTCTTTGGGTAAAGGTTAAAGATTTTTGCTGCATTTGTGCTGGTAACAGCTACAAATCTGTTTTCATCCATTTTTCCACTGTGCTGCAAAAGAGTACACAAAAGCAAACCCATTACTTTTTTAAACAAGGAATGAAAAAATGTGCTTCTTGTTGAGAAACTATGATGACTGACACCATATCAGTTTTTAAAAATGTCCTACTGAAGAGTTTAGAAGTAAAACAACTATTTGTCTCAGATGCCCATAATACAATGTACTTGCACTAAATACAGTAACTTTATCTTACTTTATCCCACAGCAAAGAGAAAACAAGACAATTTTAAACCAAACACTCTGTGGATCCAGCCTCAAGTCAACTGAAATCAAATGTTTTAGCTGGCTTTAAATCCGTGGTCCTGCTCAGCATTTTCCTCAGGAAACATAACATCTCCCAAGGATCATGGGTTTGGAAAATGGTGACACAGGGGAGCCTAGAAGGTGATAACAGCAAGGCAAGGTACAATGGGTAATATAGGAAAACTGATTTGTAAATTTCTTTAGCGATGACACAAAGTATAGCAGTGATCAGTAAATGCAGTCAAGTAGTATAAAAAACAGATTTGCTGACATGACATTTTAGCAAAATAGCAAATAACAATGGATATACATGTGTCTTGGGACTGTCCACTGCTGTGTAACTAATTTAATCCAGCTTCTATGACTGTTGTTTGTTTGGAAAGCCACCTACACTGGCAGTAATATTGTGCACAGGTCAGTCTAAGAATCAGAATGTCATCAAAACATGTCTATGGTGGCCTGTGAGCAGCCATCTGAGATGAAAAGTACAGCAAAAATGGTGAACACTGCTCTCCTAAGTAATAGTGTGTGGGAAGGGAGGAAAGCTGTTCAGACAAACTCACACAGCTGTGTAATGTTCTACAAGTGAAAGAAGAGAGGATATTATCAATTGAAGAACTTTTAAAAAATTATCTTGCCCAACAGGATGCACTGTTCAAAAGCAGCACTGATGAACACATTCATGTCTCAGTTTCATACAAACCACAAGCTGGATTTCTGTTTACACCATAAGAAATCTCACTAGAGCTGTGCAACAGGTGAGTATAGGCATGAGTGTTTTGTACATATCAACTGGAGCTGAATCCCAAATACAGACAAACAAGAGACATCATGAACCACATCCTTACCAAGTGTGTGAGGTAGGTAATTATACTGTGACAAATGAGTATGCTTCACAGTGCATTATCAGGGTGACTTCACTACTGCAAGAGAACTGAAAAAGAACTAGAGCTTCCAGAATGTAACAGTTTTGCATTAGCCAGAGCAATCATAATACCTGGTATCTAGCAGATTCCTCCAGAGATTTCCTTACCCTCATCAGATATTTTCTGAGAAGCACTGACCATTCTTGTATTGGTACCGAGAATCTGAAGTCAGTGGGACTTGAAGGTGCTCATTTTGTCTTACCACACGACTGAACCACACATTTGAGAAGGATTTCTTAAAGCATAAATTAGAAGTTGATAGGCACGCCACTGTGGAAATTCCTCCAATGGCTAAGTTTGAGAGAGATCAAAGAAGAAAAAATACACAACTGATAGAGTTGAAACTGTAGGCACCTCTTTCCTTTTATTTTCATTTCACGAGTTGAGAAGAAAAATGCTTCAGGGAAATATACTTGCAGTACCACTGAAACAATAGCAATCCCTTACTGCTAAACAATATAAATGATTCTTTAGTGAAATATTTTAAACATCTTCTTCCATCTTCCAGGAGCATAAAATGAGAGCTAATAAGGACTGTTATGGTTTTCAATCGAATGAGTTACCTGATGATAAACACACTTGATAAACCTGAAGAGTTAATACCTGCTGGGAGATCGTGTTTTGTTGGAGAAATGAATTACCTCTATGTTTGGACATTTTGATACACTTACAACGCCTTTTTCCCATATGACTGACATCCTATCCTCCACACCATTCACTCCATTAGGGATTTTTGTGAAGTCATCTTTGCCCAGAGCTTTCTGGCATATGTCAAAGGTGCAGTTGTCAGTCCCTGTCACAGATAGGTCACCACTGCAGAGAAACAAAGTTCATTATGAATCAGAGCATGTACCAGACAGTACCACAGAGGAAAACCTGTTGTAAGGCTGGGTAGATCAAGACATCCAACCTTCATGACAAAAACTGATATGCCCTGCCAGCCTGCCTTCAGTCCCTTCCTCCAAGACTGGCTCCACAGTAACAGCCAGTTGCCCTATGAAGCAGTTTCCTCTTCAGAAACCCCTCAAAAGAAAACAAGCATCAACACTGACACTTTTGCTCTGGATCTGCCAAAGACATCCCACAAATGGAGGACTGTCCACTTTGCCCAGAGCAAGCAGCTTGGTTTCATCCTCAGTTTTAATCTTTGTCACTCCATATGACCTCTGAAATTACTATGGATCTGCACAACAGTCAGCCAGCGTTCAGGCATGCCTTTACATGCTCTTTGGTCAAGTTCAACCTTTTTGTTTAACCTTTATTGGTAATGAAATACCAGCAAACCACACGCCTTGTTAAGTGCAGGTATTTGGAAGATACCTCTTTTTTTACTTTGTTCTGAAGTAGATGTTATGAAGTGGATACCTTATATATAACTTGAGAAGTTAGCAGGCTTAGTTTTTATGCAGTATTTGAATTTCAAGTGAAAAAGGCAGCTGACAACAAACCCCAGAAATTCTAGCTGTGACCTCATCTTTTACACATTTCCCACTGACTTGCAGTCTTGCTGGTCATGCTACAATTTTTGCTGGGGTATGAGCAAGCCAAGACTTATTGAGTAAAATCAAATGTGAACAGAAGGCCATAAGAGTTCAGAGAAATCAAATATGAAAACAGTTTTGTTTTTTTTTTTATCTGTTATTTCATCTTCCATTTCTTCTTTTTCATAATGTAACATTCTGTATTTAGAAAATCTCTAGAGCATCAGCCTGACAAAATTTGCTGTGCATTTGGCTGTCAGGGGTCACTGTTTGTTCATCTGCTTACTTGGCCAGTAAGTTCATGAGGAATCCAGGAGTAGATGGATCTGGTCTCAGTGGGGGTCCCATCACATATGCTGCAGCATGAGCCCAGTCTTTATTCCAGTAGTTGGTGCCATCGGTGCCAAGACCTGCAGCAATAGGCTCCCCATAAACCACCTTTCCTGAAAAATGTAAAGCAAAGATATCATCATTAAACAACAGAAAAATGCATAATTTGTATTTTCTCATGTTGAGGATCTTTTTGGTGGCAATGAATTTAAAATTGAATGAGTTTTTCAAATTAAACACCAACATATGGAAGGACATAATAAACTAAGCTATAACACAGCATCTTTGTTCTGAATGTTCTGCTAGTGATTTCCCAATATATTTCCTCCTAAGAACATTGCTTGGGCTAGTTTTTTAATTAAATTGTTGACAGATATACTATAATGGGTTTTACACATTGTTTACTAGGAATGTGATTGAGATTTCAAAAGGAATGCCATCCTCAGTTGCATTAATTATGTTTAAGACTCATATATTTAGTAGCACCTGTTTAGTGCTCTGAAATTACTGAGTACATAACAGTGCAAGTTAATATATACAGCAGACAGACTTTGCAAGGTGGCACTTTTAATTGTCAGGCTATAATTATGCCAGGAAGAACAATATGGCAGGAGACATAAACCAGAAAGTACAGAAAGATTTCCCAAATCAAAAGCTATAAATAACTTAATTTTAAAAGTTATCTCCCAAATTTTAATCTTTTATCCTTTTCTGCACAGTATCCTATTTTCCTCAGAAGAGGATGCCAACCCAGACTAGCTGTTAGCCTTTGGACAAAGGTAGCATATTTTAACTACTTTTTCTCCTGGGAAACATGGGTTGGAAACTCTTCAGAATGAGATGTTTCACTCCCTGAGTGAGTGGTCCAGACACTTTGCAGTTCTTTAGCTGACAGTTCTTTATGCCTCCAACTGCAATGGTCACTAAAGAACCAGAATGAGCTGGGACCTTCCACACCCACTCAGAGGCCGGTGGGTACTGGTTAAAGGCAGCCTCTGCTGGTTCCCAGCAAAGCCTTCTCCCTCCCCTGATCCCTACAGACAGTGGATATTTTGCTTTGGAGGCCAGATTTCTCTCCAGGCACAGTTTTTATTAGAACCATCACTGCATTGCCCCAGCAAAGCCACAGCTGGTGACTGCTTGGTGATACAAGGCTGTGACCTTTCTCTGACTTTCTGTGTGTATGTCACACAGCCATGGTACTACTGGGAAACAAAAAGCAAAGCTTTGCAGATTCCTCTCTGTACATTAGACTGTTACTCCTGTGAGCCACTGGATTTTAACTCCTGCACTGGCACAGGTAGCTACCCAGGAGCTCAATTATTTTCAAAATATATTTCTCATTGCATTAGTACCATTCTTGAAATTTTTGGTGCTAGATTTGGAAAAAGACTCATACAATTTTATTTCTACATGGTGCCAAGGTCTGCTTTGGTGTTGCAGTATTGTACATTTATTCCAAGTACTACCTAGTACAACTTTGTCCACAGCCTAAAGACTCCCCATTAGCATTACTAATTTCCTGCAATCACCTCAGCATGCTCTGACATGCTGAATGTTCTTATCTCACATTGATGCTTTGGCTTAGAGCATTCTAAGTTCTCAGTCCCATTTATCTACATGTGTTATAGATTAATACTTGGGCTCAGAGGAAGACCACAATTTTTAAGACTTGAAAACATGACTTTGACAGTTATTTATTGCTTTTTTTTTTTGCATCTTATTTTTGGAACTCAAAAGCACTGACTGTGAGGCCATGTGTGGAAGTGATATGAGCACTCACTGATGAGAATATTTGAGGAGATTAGTGTTTTCTTAATTCAGAGCTGAATAATTAAACCTAAGAAGAGACATGGATAAAACCAGGAGGATGGATGAAATTAGGCTGAAACCTGATTCACTTTAGTTCAGGGTCTTCTCTGACTCTTGCAAGAACTCTTGGCATTCCCTGGCCAACTCCAAACACTGTATTTGGGGATAGGCTGCCACCAATCTAGATGTATAGAGAGAAGGTCTGGTATATATAACCAATCTGTCATATTTACCTATTAGTCTTCTGACAGATTTTTCATGATCAAAGCCACCAGAAAGGGGAGGGAGAGGGAAATGTCATTTGTGTCTCTCCTACTGCATTTAAACAAGCTAAAGAAGCTTTCACCCAAAGTAAACCTGAGCTATGAATCATTAGGACATAGCTACAAATCATTAAAGTTAAAATTGCAGGAAAATAACAAATTTTTGCTTAATAAATACTTCAGAGAATAATAAAAAAATAATTTTCTCATCATAGTTTCACAACATGAAAATGATGTTTCCAGGCTCCCAGTTGGATATGCTGAACTGATTCTAACTCATGTACCATAGCTGATGACAGTATTTCTACAGTCAGAGTCTGAGCTGACCACCTCCCTTTGTTCCCATGAGTGGGGAGGAGTAGAAGTTATTCCCTCCAGTGATTTTGAGTCTGAACACTGCAGTTTCAACAGACTACCTCTGGACAGTTCTGCTGAATGTGCAATTTCTTGCATTTCATTTAGGCCATGACTAGCCAGACTGAAGGATACAATAATATCAAGATTCTGCTTTAAACCTAGTAAAAAGGAACTTCTGCATTAAGGCTCTTTTATCTCAACTGGCAACAAGGAAATTGTGCACTAAGATTCTTCTAGCTATATTGGCTTCTGCCTATAGGCACAAAAGTGAAGTAATGCAGTAATAAATCATTTCAAATTATGTTTTTCAGCATTCAATAAAACCAAGGAAACACCAAGTGTTCTGTTTGGTCTTCCTGACAGCTCTGAGCAGCTGGTAGATAGCTGTGTGTTTGGTGACTTTTTTATCAGATGCCCATACTGGCTAGTCAGAGCTATTTTTAATAGATTATTTTATCAAAAAAAAAAAAGAGCATTCAATTGCAATTTCTTTTTCCACGTACCAGAACTCAAAAAGAGTTGCAATACTGGTAAACACCAACTAACATTTACAGATTTGAAAAACTGGTCCATATGTTCTTATTCTAGTAGAAGTTTTAGAAGCACTTAAGATAAGGTCATATGGGGCAAAGATACTCACAAGTTATGCTCTGAAAGGAGCAGAAGTGCAAGGCAGGGTTTATTGAATCAGGGATAGCATTGCATCCATTAGGCTATATACAGCCTGGACCTGAGCTGTCCTGCATGAGACAGCTAAAAAGTTGACATTTTTAGTTGCATTCCTGTGCTCAGAATCAGCTTGAGAGTTTGTATTCCCTCAGCAATGGACATGCCTTTCCTCTTGCTAAGAAGAGACATAACTCGTGACTGTTGGTAGGAACCAAACTTGTAAGCCTAAGTGAGCTTCTTAGGATCTGGCCAAGGACATATTTTCATATGCACTTTTTTAAAAAGGAAAAACTTTTTTAAAAAATTTCTTTTTCAGTAAGATTTTGCTCTCCAGGTCTCCACTAGAAAGTCCCATTTTCCTGGCTGTATCAGCACATTAAATAGGAAAGGGACAGGACCTTTGATCATCACACTGGATGATCTTTAATGTCCCTTCCAACCTATTCTGTGATTCTATGGTCTCCAGCTTTAGCTGAGATTTCACTTAGATTGAAAGCATTTTTTAGGGGGAGACAGTATAAATCACGCACCCCTGAATCACATTTTATTAGCCTTGCTCTCTCCACATGCATTTCTGGGGGCAGGAATGGGTGACAAGGCCACATGAATTTTCCCCAGTAAGTTCACATCAGGTAATCCTATAAGGAGAAGGAGCTGCACTGCCTCACACCAGAGCTCTACAGCCTTTTATTCTCACTGGAGGGAAGATTTTATGCAATAGCAGGAAGAGAATCCCTTTTGTCTTCCCACTTAAGGGAATGAGAGTGTCATGCACACTCAGACTGCCCTTCTGTAAAAGAATACTGTTCCTCTAGCTACTCTGTAGGCCATTCAAGGCCATGTTTTGCACAGGGATGAAGAAACAGCCCACTGAGACAAGCAAGGACAGTTCTCACAATGAGGTGCTGTCTTTGACCCTCTCAGTGGAGAACTGATGAACCATTGCTTTTGGCAAACAGGATGGTGGGGCCCCTCAAAAAGAACAGGATAGGGGCATGAGTTAGCCTGTCCCTCTCCAACAATGGTCACAATGTGGAATTTTGGATTCTCTGTTGAATATTCAGCAGCTATTACAGATGTACATGAAAAACATGCTGCTATAATCTGGAGGTTTCCTTCCTTGAGTGGTGTTGCTGGAGATCAGAGCAGACATGGATGGTCAACTCTAGCATGGAAGAGAGAAGGAAAAACTTTCACTCACCTCCTTCTCTTAAAGTTTGCTTAATCCAAAATAGGAACTGCTGTTCCTTTACAGTGTGTATGACTGATTTTAACCTTCAAGGTCTGAACCATAGCTCACTGAAGACAACAGAATTATGCCTACTGTCTTGACCAAGCTCTATCAGGCCTTCAGCCTCTAATATTAACTCTCACCTTGTACAGCTAACTGAGGGACAAGGAAGAATTGGGCTCTGACTCACATTTTTGACTAGGAAAATCACTGTCCCAAAGATTTTGAGAAGCAATACTTCAATTCTGGTATCACATTGTCAACCAGAAAAAAGATTTCACTCACTGAAGATCCTTTTCCCCCTTCTGAGGTCAGTGATGGAATTGGAAGGGATATCGATCTTCCTCTGATGTGGGTAGGGACGAATATGCACACACACTTTGTATTTCATGCAAATTGCTTGGAAAAGAACATGAGAAACTTCACAATTGTGAATAGCAGGAAGCTAGCATCAAGACATGGAGAAATGATCTTGAAAAGATGAATAAACTGTTTTAGAGTGAATATTTCAAATGCTTGAGAGGTTTCCAGAATTTAAGAGTTTACTCAACTTTCACATTAGAGTGGTTTTTAATCTGTCCAAATTGAATGTCTTTCATCAAAATATTTGAGTTTTATTTATGTCATTCCTACAATGTTTTGAGAATATTTTTTTTTTTGTATGGAACTACTTGCTTTTTATTACCACTCTTTACTGAAAAAAGGAAAATAACTTCTACTGAAACCAACAACAGTGAATTTCCAATTACCAAAATTTATACATATCAATCTCATTAAAAACTATGATATTTGTAACTACCTTTGTGGTACTCTAGTTATCTTCTGAAATTTAATCAATCTTAGATTTCTTTTTTCTAAACAGTATACTTCTGTGCAGATCAATATGAATTATGAAGATATGTTATATGTTGCTATGCACAAAGGCAAGCATTGGTGAATCTGACTGCATCAGTTCAGGAAGCTGCAAAATGCAATTTGCAAAATGGTGGGTGTTAATTGTCCCAATGTTTTCTTAGTACATACTGGGAAAGCATACATCTATCCTCAGTAATCAAACAGGCACTGCAGACTATTTTTACAACACATGCCTAATGTTTTATAGCATTTACTGTCAGCATAAAATTCTTTACTTGAACAGTGTATTATAAAACATTGTCTTAGCTCTTTTATGCTCACAGCCAGTTTTTCATCTTTAATCTGGGTGTTTCAACTGTTGTCATAGCTTCTTGTAGTTAATGTTCACACAGTGCCTCTGAGTGTACAAACAACCGATGGATATAATCCACAGTACTGGCAGCACTGGCATCTAGTGGAGGAATCCAATATAGCACAGTAAAAACAATGTGCCACTAAAATATATTCCGGTAAATTCTTTTAAAAACTTGAATTACTGCTAAATCTTACTAGAAGTCATGGTCATACATATTGTGCATAAACATATCCATCTATATTAGCACAATGACATCACAATGCTTTATCATGATCTCATACTCTACATTTTAATATTAATAATCCATGCCCCCTGTGTAGGCATTATCTAAAAACAAGAAACAGGGAAACTGAGGTCTGCATGAAATTCATATCAAGTCAGGTGAAAAGAAGCTGTAAATGCAAACGATGTAAAAACATAGCAAAAAACATGTAAAGAGATAATGAAGACAGATAATTTTAGGTCCTCCAAATCTTGGGCTCCTGTCCTGTTCCTTCCAACTTGATAATGTCTCCTCACAGTGCTGTTGTTCCACATGCTGCTCTGGATGAACTTATAGATAAGGAGATAAAACATCCTGAATACCTATGGCCTTCAGGCTGCTTGTAGTCTACCAAACAGATGGTCAGGAAAGTCAGGCCCCCTTGGCTGACCAGAATTATTTGTGAACACTGCAGTGCAAACCTGAGCAACCCTGCACTGGTGGAAATCAAGGCTTTCAGACACTGTCATCTTCACTGTGACTTTTAAGTGCCCTGTGAATAGGAGTCATGGTCACATCATGACACTGTCTGTAAAAACATGGTGTGATCTCTCTTATAGAATTTCTCATCAAGGTGTCTGGTAAAGTCTTGCAGGCAAACTCAGGAGAACAGTAGAGTATTTATTGTCTTGAACTGGTCACACAATTTTTAATGCAATAATACTGTCCTGGCCATCACTTTGACCTTGGAGGTCAAAGTACAAAGAGAAAAAATTTGCTCTGGGGAGAAGGGAAATCTCAATTCTGGTATCTGTTCTTTCATACTGCTCCCCTTGAGCCCAACAAAACGCACGCACACACACACAATTTAGACATCTCACTCCAAGAAATTCACCCATGACCTGAGGTTTATGACACCCATGAAAAGTAAAACAGTAATGCTGTGTTTGGTTTTCCATGACCCTTCTCCCAATGCCATTGTCCAAGCATAAAAGAATTAGGACTTTTACCTTCTCTTCGTGCTTTACTGATCACCTTTGCTGAAGATTTACTCATTACATGGACTACATACAGGGGGCAGTTGACAGCATTTGCTATGGTAATTGCTCTTTGTGTAGCTTCAGCTTCCACTTCTTCAGGGCGACACAGTTCATGGCCCTCAGGGCCAGTTATTCCCATTGCCAGCATCTTCTTTGCACCCTGAAGACCACACAAAAGCATGTAAGAGTTAGTTAAAGTCTATCTATGGTGTCATGAGCATGCTGTCAGTCAAATGGAATCTGAACCAGCCATTGCAGCCAGTTCAAGGAAAAAAATAACTAGGCAGTTATGTTTGTATTTCCAAAATAAGTTACTGTAGTTTATCTGAAATCTAATCTATCTCTCAATAAACTCAGGTCTCAGAATTTACCTAAGTAAATTCAGAGAACACACTTCACTGGCTTGCGGGATTAAATCACTGCTCATAAAAACCCTACCCCTCTCTCAATGGGTATACTTGAATATCGTGGCCAATGATGTCCAGTGATGCTACTAACACACACTGTAGAGAAAAAAAGGAAATCTATGTGCTTACTAAGCACAAAGATGCATATCCAGAGCCTCTGAAAACTCCAAGATTTTAAGAGACAAAAGGTTTTATCCCTACCCTGTTCCAGGAATTTAAGATTTGCTGATTTGAGATTATTTAGCAATGAATTAATTTCCATTACAGGACCTGGGGCAGAGTTAAAGCACTCTTGACTGGAATAGTTGAAGATATTCTATTACAGCCACTTGAGTTTTCACTGATGTCGAGTATAACCAGTGCAGTTACACCCTCAGGGCCTCAGAGCTCTCAGTGCCTCCACACAGCTCTAAGGTGGCAGTAGCAAGTATGAAGTGAAGCTAATTATGCATAGAGGGAAGTTGAGACTTCTGTGCCCTGTCAATGAAGCTTTTCCATACTTCTGGATTTGTTTTTGTTACGTGAGCTGACAATGTCTGGAGAGACCTAGGGTTAGGACCATCTATATTCCTGACTTTGATGGACAAAATGTCAAATGTGCACCTGTGCAATTAATTCCCCATTCTCCGCATGGACTTGAGCAACTGCCCCAAGTTCCTTACAGCAGGAAAATGCTTCATATAGCTCCTCATCATTGACCATGTATATATCTTTATAGGCCATGAACATCTTGAAGGAGTTGACACCTTTGTTTCGAACAAGACTTTCCATTTCTTGCTTCACCTGAAAAATACAGCAATTATTTTTTACATGTTAATAATTTTGTATAAAGAAATTGTAAGTATGAAGGGTGAGCCTTTACTCACCCATCAAATGTATGTTCAGTACAAATAACCCAAGTCACATATTTAAAGACTGACTGACCTGGACTATTCTTCTTGTATCAAATTGATTCTCAAAGTATATAAAAGTGTAGTACTGCAGTGCAAATATTGGAAGCACAAGCTAATTGTAGGAGGGAATGCTTTTTACAAAAGGTAATGAGGAAGAATTTTATTTCAAATAAACCTCCTGATATTGAAAACACCCATTCTAATATTACAGTCAATGTGTCCAACTCACACAACATGGACATCTGTGCAAAACCGATTTTCAAAATTGGATTGCAATGGGCTGCAGCTTCTAGCAAACAAAGCAATGACAGAGAAGATTTCATTTTTTAGAGGTTTGTCCTGACTCTAAACAACACACAGAGCCTTTTGAAACATTTTGTTGTCAAACAAAACTGCTCCAAAATGGCAAGTGCAGGCCTGCTAGGTTTGTGGGGTTTTTTTCCTGGTGTTTTGGTTTTTGGGGGGGGTTGGGGTTTTTGTTTGTATTCACTACTTGTTAGGATTTCCTGCTTCTGCTAGACCCTATAAAGTACAGCAAAACATTACATCACAAAGAAAGAAAGACACATATTTTAATCTCAAGGCTTCTTGCATGACTGGTTAGCTAGAAACATATTACATAACTTTGGCTCTCTCTTCCCAGTAAAATGAATGTTACAGTAATTAACATGTATCTCTAATGCTATTAGAATTTCCATAGGATTAATTCCTTTCAAAAAGTAAAATATTACTTTTCATCTTCTCTCTAATAATCTGGTTGGGTCTGCCCAAGAAATTTCTTTTAGTTATCCAGAGGAGGGATGGGACCACATCTTAAGTGGGAGTTATGAAATAAATACCTGACAAAAGGCCCTGTTCTGTCACAAATATAGAGGCATGTCATTTATCCTGTTCACTATTTACTACAACTAACAGAAGGCACTGTAAAGAATGTATGCTTTTAAATAATACTTCAAATCCTGATGAGCTGAGAGGTGATCAGATGGGCATGAAAGAGCAGTCTTCTTCACCCAGGCCCTTTACAGCTACAAAATGCCCAACCTTTCTATTTCTATTAATCTTAGCCTTTAAAAACAGTTACATTCTTTATATGAACTAGAACATTTCATTGATTTACACTTCCCTAGTTTTATTGGATTTCTCAGTACAATTCCACTATTGTCTGCTGAGCCTGTTTCAAATGCACATTACTTAAATTTCACTGGAGAATTTCTTTCATGTCTTTGCCTTAAGTGAGAAGTTGTGGCCAGCCTATTTTAGCATTTAGTACACAGAATACCAAAAATGTGTTGTTGGCACAGTGAAGGCTTTGGTGCATATATTTTAGAATTGAAAAATTAGAATGAGTACTCATATATAAAATAGGAATTTACTTAATATATTTTTGTGCTGATGCATAGTTCTCCAAGAATCCAAAGTCACCTTGTAAAACATGGGTATCATTTTGATAGATATCAAGCACCTGAAAAATTAATTTATCAGTAAAGCTTTCAGGCTATCAGCAAACATTCACTCAGCAAAGGGGATTCTCCCATATGTAAATTCAAAAAAGGGTTTTTAGATTATTTCACATTCAATATACTATTGGCTAGAGTCCTGCTTTACTTTAAGGGGGTATTACTGCAGTCACCCAGGAAAATAAAACTTCCTCTACAAATGAAGTTGAGTACCATATTTTTCATGTGTACCTTATAAAAATAAAAACAACCAAACCCACCAAAACTCATCACAAGCATAAAATATCAAGTGTTCAAGCAACAAAAGACAAAATTGTAAACACCTCTTTCCCCCTCTGACCTGCCTGGTCTTGGTCTTGCACAATCCCTACCTTTAACTTTGTGCAGTATTATCCAGAGATATAGGCTATCTCCAGACTTTTTTCAAATACATTACTCTCAGAAGGGTGTGGGCTATTTCAAATATTGTTTTTAATCACAAAAACTCTAACCAGCAAGCTGTATTTAGCACATGAAGACTAATTTGAAGAAGGCGTGGTACAAATTTATGGAATTTAAATCAACTATTGTGTCTACCTTGTTGCTCCACCATGTAACTGCCACATGCAATGAATAATCACAGCAGACTTTAGGGTCTGCCCAGCTTTTCCATGTATCAAAAGCTTCAATAAGAGAACAACCTTTCTGAGGGATGGCAAAGTCGATGATCATCGTGGTTCCTCCTGCTATAGCTGCCTGAAAAGAAGAAAGTTAATATTTAGCAATCAGAAAGAATGCAAATTTCCTCTTACCCTCTCCAACTCCTTACATCAATTAATCCAGATACACTGAAAAGTCAAAAGCCACTGAGGAGTTCCCCTGAGTAAAGTCCAGACTTGAAAAATGATTATGGAGATTTATTTAATTTGCTTTGAGAAAAATGTTCTCAAACGTGTGTTCAGGAGAATCCAAGTGAAATTCACATGCTGAAGGAGAAGCTTCTTTTTGGGTACAGAAATTTATGAAAGATTTGGAGGTGTGTCTGTAGTGTTTTTACATCAGTGAGTTTCCTCAAGTGTGTGGAATCACTGAGGAAGAAGAGCACTAGAAGAGCATAATCAACTTGAGACATGCTTCCTCAGAGTCTATGTAGTAGAAAAAACAAGCCTGACAGGCAAGTATTAAAGGGTAAACACACAACAACAACAACCACCACAAACCCCACTGAGTTTGAAAATACAATATGAAACCCCCCAAGCTCTTGTCTAACACCAAAATATTTTAAAAGTGTTTAAAAGTGTATTTTTATTAGTAACAGGATATAATTTAATAAAACTGTATAGAGGGTTTTAAATAGAATGAGGACTTTTCATCCTCTACATGAATGTTGTCAAGTAAATAAATAAACTACAACCTTACTTAATAGCTGAATGGTGATCAAAAATTGCTTTTTAACCAATAATTTCCACTCTCCTTTATGGACAACCGAATTATTACTTTTCTTGCGTTTGGAGGGGAAAACAGTCACTCAGATGCCAGGTCCTTGACTAAAAGAAATTGATCCAATACAGAAATTCCTTTGTTGAAATTGTTGCTTTCTTCCAGATTAGCAAAAGAGATCCTCTCTATTGCTCTGAAAAATGTCTCTTTGCAAAACACTTACAACCAATTTAGATCAAAATATGCACAGTTCAAATTGACAGGATCAGAGAATCACACAATTAGCTAGGTTGGAAAAGACCTTTGAGATCAAGTCTAACCCTAACACCACCTTATCAATTACACCATGGCACTAAGTGACACATCCAGTCTTTTTTTAAACACCTCCAGGGACGGTGACTCCACCACCTCCCTAGGCAGCCTATTCCAATGCCCAATCACTCTTTCTGTGAGGAATTTTTTCCTAATGTCCAGCCTAAACTTCTCCTGGTGCAGATTAAGACTGTGTCCTCTTGTCCTGTTGCTGTTTGCCTGGGAGACCAAACCCAGCCTGACTGCATCCTCCTTTCAGGGACTTGTAGAGAGAGAGGAGCTCTCCCCTGAGCCTCCTCCAGGCTCAACAGCCCCAGCTCCCTCAGCTGCTCCTCACAGGGCTTGTGTTCCAGGCCCTTCACCAGCCTTGTTGCCCTTCTCTGGATTGCATTTGAGCACCTCAATGTCCTTCCTGAACTGAGGGGCCCAGAACTGGACACAGCACTCAAGGTGTGGCCTCCCCAGTCCCCAGTACAGGGGACAATCCCTGCCCTGCTCCTGCTGGCCACACTATTGCTGATCCAGGCCAGGATGCCATTGGTGTTCTCAGCCACCTGGGCTCACACTGGCTCATGTTCAGCTGCTGTCAACCAGCAGCCCAAGGTCCCCTTTTGCCTGGGCACTGTCCAGCTGCTCTGTCCCCAGCCTGTAGCACTGCAGGGGGTTGCTGTGGCCAAAGTGCAGGATGCAGAACTTGGACTTGTTAAACCTTGTATTGTTGGACTTGGTCCATCTATCCAGCCTGTTCAGGTCCCTCATTACTTTTCCTCTCTCTCTTTCTTTTTTTTTCTTTCTTTCTTTCTTTCTTCCTTTCTTCCTTTCTTCCTTTCTTCCTTTCTTCCTTTCTTCCTTCCTTTCTTCCTTTCTTTCTTCCTTCCTTCCTTTCTTTCTTTCCTTTCTTTCCTTTCTTTCCTTTCTTATCTTTTTCTTTTCTTTCTCTCTCCTCTCTTTCTCTCTTTCTCTCTCTCTCTTTCTTTCTCTCTTTCTCTCTCTCTCTCTTTCTCTCTTTCTCTCTCTCTTTCTCTCTTTCTCTCTTTCTTTCTCTCTTTCTCTCTCTCCCTCCTTCCCTTCCTTCCTCCCTCCCTCCCTCCTACTCTTCACTTAGAATTCAGAAGAACAATTGTAAATACGTCAGTATATTTTGCAAAAAGAGAAGTTCAGAGAGTGACAGAAGTATTTGTAAATCTCTAATGAATTGAGCAAAACATTTTTTTACAGGAAAAGTTGTTCAAACTGTCAAACATTTTTAAACAAGACTGACTGACTTATTTGTTAAATATGATTTAAAGAAAATTAATAGACTTCAAGAAAAAAGATGTCATGGGTTCCACAACTCCACTTGAAGTCTCTTTTTATTCCCTACATCTTTTCCCCCCTCTATCTGTAAAGAGAGATGCCTTTACTTATTCCACTGAATGGGTAAATCTTAGCTAATCATTGTAGCATATTTCACAATAGTTGCAATACAACTCTGTTGCCCTGAATTTCTTGCCAAAATATTTGTCAGATAATGACCTTTAGTGAATAGGTCTGAACACTTTCCACACTTTGACCTATGTTAAGAACATCCACAATATCTAACTTTTTGACATCTGATTGCTAAGCTGGATCTAGAATCTTCTTGTAGGTACTGAAGTGACTATCTGGACATCCTGTTTTGTGTATGTAGCCTGTGTTTTGCAGCTTCCCTGTCCTATAAGTACCTCAGAGTTACTCAGAAAACCTTAAAACTTATTTTCTGCTTTTTAGTAAGCCCCAATTCTCCTGTGAAAGGAGCTGGGTGTAACAGCCACTGTGAAGGTGATGGCTAGCAGACAAGCCAAGTAGGGCAATGTGATCCTTGCTGTGAACAAAGGATTTCAGTCTTCACAACAAAGCTCTTAGAAAAGTGCCTTGAAAATTTTAGTTACGGAAACTGTATGGAGATGATGTGTAATATTGTCAATATGAGTAATTGATACACTATTCATATGCAGGGAATATAAAAATATCAGCTAAAAAGCTGAATAAACCTCCACTCCAAGCATAAAACTGGATAAATTAGGTACTTCTATAAAGTGTATTTGAAGCAGACTTTCATTGAGGGACACAGTAAGCACCAAAGTGAATGACAAGAAAAGCCTGCATTCCCTCATGGTAACAGAGGAGAAAGATCAGATTACCACAGAAGTGCTCGAACAGCACTGGGGAATTGAACTGTTGCTTTAGTTAACCTTTGCTCAGAAAAGTATAAAGCTTGATGCACGTACCAAAGCAGGTTGTAGTCTGCATGCTGACAGCCAGGGTAAATGCATGCCCCACTTGACCCCCACAATCACAATAGTTTCTGAAGGAGCCCAAATAACATACTGGTTGAGGTGGGACCTCTGAATACCCCAACTGCTTTATGACAATGTCCCAGTCAAAGGGACAGGAACAATTGGCCATGCTTGATTCACACTCTATTCTAACTTTTAGAAGTAATACTGGGTGACCAGCAGACATCCCTCTCCGAGAAAGCCCAGATGTGCACACAGATGTGCACATGAGCACCCACCTTGGTTCCAGTATAGAAGTCATCTTTTGACCTGCTACCCATGAAAGGGAACTCCATGTGTGTGTGAGTGTCAATGCCTCCGGGGATCACCAGCTTGTTGGTCGCATCCAGCACAACAAGTCCAGCCGAGGGCTCCGGGTTTAGGTTTGGTCCCATCTGCTGCACCACTCCATCTTCCACGTACACATCGGCCACCACAGAGAGGTCATCATTCACAACTTTGCCCCCTTTGATCAAAAGTCTCTGCCGAGCCTGGTTTTGGGGTGGCATGCCAGCAGGTGAGAGTGAGGCCTCTGCTCAGAAAGCTGCTCTTGCCTCAGAGTACTTCACTGCCCACTCCTCCCAGAGCAGCAGTTATCTCCAAATGGCCCTAAACACACACCACACCGTGCTCTTTAAACAGACACTGGAGGAACTGCCCCCTCTGCCCCCGGCAGCTCCACCTCCCACCTCCCCTGCAGCCAGTGACACCGATGGGAGCAGAGCACTGGCTCTGGGCCCTTTCTGCTCCGGACTCTGCCTGGACAAAGTGAGCTTCGCTTTCAGGGACTCTGGGCTGTTCTCTTTGCACTTGCTCCAGCCTGCCCTGTGCACCTGGAGGTTTGCAACTTGCTGAGCTGCTTTGAAAATGTGGCTATTTTATCACCTTGTGATGCACAAAAGCAAACTAAGCTCCTTGCAGCCACATTTGAGGAAACCAAGGGTGACCTGAGGTCTTCACAGAAGAAGCCAGAGAGCCCAGGGGTGACCTGAGCTTCCTGCAGCCATGTCTGGGGAGCCTGTGGGTCCAGCCCTTGCAGAGGGAAAGGCAGAGTGCAGTGTTCTGGTGATCCAAGCGTTGCACCCTTCCCAGTGGAGATGGTGGAGTCCACACTGCTCCCAAGCTGTTTCTTGATGGATTTGGGACACACCACCCTCAGGATCCAAACACAGCTCCCCCCTGCCCCTGCATGGACAGTGCTCTGGCCTGTGGGGGAAGCTGGGGTGCATGTGCCAACATCCACGTGAAAATCCCGTTTCAGTATCTGATGCCCTGCTCCATTGCCTCTCAGCCCTGCTCCATTGCCTCCCAGCCCTGCTCCATTGCCCCACGGCCCTGCTCCATTGCCCCACGGCCCTGCTCCATTGCCCCACGGCCCTGCTGTGCCTGCCCAGCAGGCCTGGCCTGTGCTTGCCACTCCCCCCCACTGCAGCCCACACCTCCACTGCCGGCCCGGCTGCAGCCCCAGGCTGTGCTGGCCCTCCAACCCTCCTGCCCCAGGGGAGCCCTTCCCAAGGGCCAGGGCAAAGTCAGGATCTTCTGCGGTGAGTTTCACACAAGGCTGGTGTGACCTTGGCAAGATGTGGCTTGTGCGTGTTTCAGAATATAGAAATATAGACCTGGAAAAAGAGGTGGGAAAGTAAAACGAAGGCAACTGGAAAATGAGCTAAAAGCTTGGAGCAGAAGAGAAAGACTTGCTCTGCACCATCCCAGAGGCACTAGTTTCTATGGCATTTTCCAACTTCTTTCCTCCCATAACCCTGGATTTACAAACTCAGCAGTGACATGACGCTGCTCAAGTGTGTCCCTAAATCTGCTGAGCACTTGCATCTTCATCCCCTCACCTCTTTCAGTTCAGTGGTGATGATTTAGCAAGATAGAACATTTTCTCTCAGGGCTGTGAGAGGGTGCACACATAGGGTGCCAAAAAGCCATTTAGACAAAGGACACAAGATTCAGAAGAAACTCACCTTCCCATCAGCATGTGATCTTTGTTCCTTCCCTCCATGATGGGTAGGAGAGCATTACAATACATTTGCCTTTCTATCTGCTCATCACAAAGTATTTTGTCTTACACCTCCCATTTGTGCAACAGGACAGAAACCCACTGAGATTCATAACCAGACACAGCAACAGAACAGGTGAAAACTCATTTGGAAAAGCAGTTTTACTTTGTATAAATAAGTGACCTTTGTTAAGTGAGGAGAGGGGGTAGCAAAGTCAGAGGTTCATTTGATCATGTCCAGTCATGTGGGATATAGCAGTCAAGTTCCTATGCCCACATCAATGGATATTTAAGGATTTGATGTAGAACAGCATCAACAGATTTTGCAGTATTTATTGGCAAAGATACTGCATCCTGAAGTTTAGTAGCACTCCAGTACCTAAACTGCCAACCTAAAATAGTCACTTTCTTGTCATTTCTCCCTGGCCAATGATTACTTAATATTTTCTATGAAAGGAGTTTCAACATGACAGACCTAGGCCAGTCATCTCTGAGTAGGCTCTTGGGCTACTGGCAGTTGTAAACCTGTTACTGCTCAAATCCTTCCACCAAATTGGGCAGAGGGAGATCTGAAGGCAGATCAGCCACATCACAGCTGATTGGAGTGTGCACTGAGATATCCAATTCCCTTTTTGTGTGTGTTGCAGGGGAAAGAGTTGATACAACTTCGATACATAAATGCATGAAGAGTAGCACAGCTCAAAATCCTATTTATGTCTGTTTCTGAACAAGAACAGGCTTGAACTCTGTTTCTCCTCCTCTGATTTCCTCCTGGATAGCTTAGACTTTGTGGATCCTACTCTTAAACGCCTAAACCTTCCTATATGTAACTTCATGCTCAGCTCAGAATTGCAGAGCTGCCCACAAACCAGCAACCTAACATCTTACAATGCCTAGGAAAACTGAATTTATCCCACAGGTGGTTTTGAACACATTAAATAATGCATTGCTATATAACAAGACTCTGTCTAAGCAGCCCTTTTATTTAATCCACTTGGACCAGAAAGATAATCTCACATCAGTTGCATTCATGGATATTTGGTAAATATTTAATATTTCACAACTCAGCTGTCTCTGGAAAAAATAGCCTGAAATATCCCTGGTGGGACAGAAATAATACTTAAAATACTGAGAGAAGACAACTGGTCCTGCATTCTTAGTGATCATTGAGTAGGTACTGCTGCACCAGCAGGGCACCTGGCTCCTAACTGACGTCGTAGCATTTACTTACCCACAAAATATTTTACTTTTTTATCCTTCTCTTTGCAGAGTTTAATCTTTGCTCCATAATCAATGTTTGACTCTGCACTGTTGTAGTGGTCTGGACCGGAAGAGAGTTAAACTCTGTCCCAGTACCTGGTATTGCTCTGTGTTTTGCATCTCTGCTGAAGGCAGTTGGTAACAGAGGAAAGTTCTCATTACTGCTGAGCAGCCCTTGCACTACATCGAGGGCTCTTCTGCATCTCATATTGGCCTACCAGCGAGGAGGATGGGGCGCCCAAGAAGCTGGAAGGGGACAAAGCCAGGATGGCTGACCCCAACTGACCACATCCCAGGCCTCAGCACATAAAGCTGAGAAAAGAAGAAGGAAGGGGAGGGACATTTGGCATATTTAGCATTTGTCTTCCCAAGTCTTCGTTAGTGGATGGTGGAGCCCTGCCTTCCTGGAGATGGCAGAACATTTGCCTGCCCCTGGGAAATGAGGGAGGAATTCCTTTGTTTTGCTTCACTCCCAAGTGCAGCTTTTGCTTTACCTATTAAATTGTCATTATCTCAAACCCATGAGTTTTCACACTATCACCCTTCCAAATCGATTTGAGTGGCTGTGCAGTGATCAGACACCAGCTGGGCTTAAACCACAACCCTGCAGAGAAACTTCCTGTTAGGAAATATTTACCGATTCTAAAATATTACATAGTAGTTCAAGGATTTGAGAGCCATTGTGAAAGTCTTCCCAAGCTCGCAAATCTGAAGTTGAATCATATGCTAATGACTTTGTTGTGTCTAGCAAAGCAAATAATCCTAGACATCTAAACATGGAGTGTCTTGTTTAGTGTAGCTACTAAAGAAGTGCAATCATAAGAGGTTTCTCTAACGATTAACTGATTTAATTTGAACAACCCTGAAGGAAAACAATCCATACCTTCGATTTACCAAATGAAAATAATTTAGCAAATTTAGGAAAAAGTTTGCAAGAAACAGAGGACTGAAGTTTGAAACATCCAGTAGACTTGAGGACATCTTCTAAGAGCCATTATAATGCAGACACAATAATTGTAGTCTTCTGAGACACACATACTCTCATCCACTTCCTCCTGGAACCTTTAACTGCTATGTCCCCATATAAAATACTATTAATTAAACTTCTCCTTTAATTATTACACCTTACTCTTATCTTCCCTTTGCTTCAATTTCACATTCTTCTTACCATACCCTAGTGCTGTAAAGCTCTTCTAATATCACACAGTCTTCAGCTTTTTCTGAACTCCAGGACTCTTACTGGCATTAACCTTCAAATTAAAGTTGGTGAAGCTGAAATGTATCTCAAAATGCAGGAGCAGCAGACAAATAGGGCTTTTGAACAGAGACATTTTGTGAAGGAAACTAGAGATTGATAATGAGCAGTGGGAAGAAAGGTCAGCTAATGAAGATGTGCGATGAATAGTATTTTTCTGACAACTTTCCACCAAGGAAGAAAGACTGGACCATGAACCACATCTGCAATGTGGGAAAATTAACAAAAATGGTACCAACAACTTTCAGTAATGATGGAAAAAGCACTAGGTTTTGGAAAATTTGTACAAAAATGTGTCAAATTGAGGTGCACTCTGGATTTGAAGAAAGGAAAGAATGGTTATCTTTTCCCATACTCAGAAAGTTATAAGGACTGAAAACTGGGTAGGCATTTCTTTGCAGCTCCTATAAAAAAATCCATGTCTTTTGACCTGGGATTTACTTTCACACTTCTCTTCTTTGTAGTGGGAATTTAATACTCATTCAATAAAACCAGAGGGTCTAAATGTAATTGCACCTCTAAAGTCTTCATAATTGTGAGACCAGTCACGTGCCCTTGTCAAAACCTCACAAGTTTTCAGAAGTGTCTGCTGGCTACTTTCACGAGATGCATTTTCAGACACAAATGGTGAGGTTTCAAAACCTAATCTCTAAAGCTTTCTTCAGTTGTAAAAGCTTTCCAAAACTATGCACAAGCAGCATACAAGGTAACTGTGACCTGAAAAAAAATCTCAATCTGAAAAAACTTCACTTGCATTTGAGTCTTTTAGTTGGTTCTTTGGTAACAGGATGCAACTTGGTCACAAGGAGAAATTAATGCTTTTGCTAGATTTCAGTGTGCATATAAAAATATCACAAACACTAATCTGTGCCTGGATATTCACAAAGATTAGCTAAATTCTGTTTAATGTAAATGCCCTTTCTCAAAATGTGATTAGGAATCACTGACACTGCTCAGAGTGACATCTCTTCCTCCATCGATGACATGGTCTTGTCCACCTGAATTCTTAAATAATACATCAGTTTAGTGAGTACTACATTCTCTTCCCCCAGAGATAGTGGATACTGCATAGGAACAGAAACCTCAACTAAACATATTGACATGAATTCTGTGCTATAAAACTTCTCTGTATCAAGTCCAGTAATTATGGACTTTAATTTACTTGGATGAAGGAAAAGCTAACTACAACAATGAAATCCCAGTGGAGGATAGAAGAGGAGAAAGGGTTTTAACTATCACTCTGCTTACCTCTGTGTACTTTTGGTGACTTGGCAAAGGGACACGACAGACTTCTCCCTTGTCCTTTCAGAACATACCCCATTTTGGGCAGTTGAGTTATAGCTGATGTCCTGGAGGAACTCAGTTACCAACTGCTTATTTTCAGAAACTCACAAGGGAGAAGATATACAGTCAAAAAAGCCCCACAAACTGACAAAACACAAAAAGCTCCATCACAACTGGAGGAAGATTAAAACTTTTGACTGAAATCAAGATTTATGGGAAATGTGCAACACTTCCTCAGGAAAACTGTCACAGCTGAATATCTGGAGGTGTATGTAGAATAAAACACTCAATTTCAGAAAGGAAGCAAAACCTTATCCCAACAGGAAAAGCCATGATTCGATCTGCAGTGAGTATTTAATATATAAACTTCACTGAAACAGTATTTGTGTCCCAACCTGAACTTGATTTCCCTGGACTGAATCCAAGCTTTGGCACAAGTTCATGCTTTGGCATTTGGGCAGAAAGTGGAGCACGTAATACAGTAACTAATTCCAGCATCCTCTCCAGCAACTTGTTTTGGAAGAAGAGTTATCAGCAACACTTGCTGAACTTGTACTGAAAATAAACTTTACTTTGGAAATAAAACAAGCCCTTGCACTATCTGACCTCAGTCAGCCCCCACTAGTGTTTCAGTGCAAATGACAAAAAAAGTGTGGTATGTGAAAAAGAAAGAGGACAAACTCTTTCCATGTTTAAATAACTTTACACGAGGAGAAAACTTGCCTCACAATAACCTCGATTCTTCAAAGCTGGCAGATGAAAGTGATTTATTACAGAAAAAAAGATAATTCCACAGTAAATAATTCTGACTTTTTTTCAGACTGCCCTAGTATTGTAGCATAGCTAAATCAAGAATCAATTAAACAAAACACTAATTCAAGCTCTCCAGCATAAAAAGAAACAGGGTAGTAATATCTTATCGGAAACCTCAATAAAACCAAACAAAACAAATGCAACCAATTACTCGTACATTACTCAAAAGAAAAATCAATCACTCCTTTTAATATCACTAAGAAAAAAAATCACTGCAACAAATTCACCTCATACAAATATGAATTTTATTTACAATTTTCCAAATTATCAATCAAATCCAACTTCTCAGTTAAATGTGTAGCATTTGTCCTTAAAACAAATTAAACATTGTGTTCTTTTTACATCTGCAATATGGAGTCCATAGGTACATGCTATTTGGGGCATCTAATGGAACAAATTTAGATCACTGTGTGTGTTAAACACCGAAGGTATTCTGTGAAGACTCTTTCTTTAAAATTTATCTGCCTCAGGGACAAGCATTTCTACAACCACTTTCTAATGACAATTAATTAGGAAGGTTTAAAAACCCAGTATTTTATACCAGGACATACTGTTCACATATACTTCAGGGTGTGTTACCATGTTCCTATTGCAAAGCTGCCTGCTCTATAAGCAACGCTACTGAAATCAGACTGAAGATTACCCACAGATTTAGATATTATTCAATGTGAATAAAAATGGCCATTGATGACTTTTACTTGAGTATGTGTAATTATGGGCCAACTTGTACCTGATCTGGTACCAGTGTGATGTGATCTGTTCTGAAACTTGAAACCGCATGGGTCATTATAATAAAATCTTTTACAACTGTATTGCACATAAGGTTCCTCAAAAGCACAAATCTACATAACTGCATCCTGAACTCAGAATTTACCTGCTAACTCTCAGGAAAAATTCAACCGGATGGTAAAATCATTTATTTTTCTCATCCCAGTGTCTGTGAATGAAGAGAAGAGGGAGAAGATATATACACTTTGGAACCCATTCAATTGTTTGTTTCTTCTGCATGTGATTTGTACTTCAGAGATGAGGATTTAAAAAAAATAAAAAGCCAGACAGACCTTGGATTTACCTTTAAAAGTACCTCAAAAACGTAACAAAAATTCAATTTAATTTTGATACATATTAAAATTTTAGTCAGTTCTGCCTGACAGCATAACACGACAGAAATGCACAAGACTTTAAACATGCTTTAAAATGACATTCAACAAAGTATTTAAAATTTAATAAATAGCATACAATCACACACAAATACATTTCATACTGGATCTTTAAGCCTACTGAAAACAGACTGGCAAAGAATAAATAAAACAGTAGTTGACAGTTTTGTTTTTAAAAGGTGTAATTTCTTATTGTCACACTAGTAGCCACATATTAACCTGCTTATCACAAAATTGGAAGTTACGAGCTTTTTTTTCTCACTGATCTGTTTTGCTCCAACATGTAATATAAAAAAATACATTAAAAGGGTTTTCTTTTGGTTTTTTTTTAAACAACCAGTCTGCGACCGAGTAAACCAGTTTTTAAATACAATGAATAAATAGGGAATTAGTAAAGCAAATTCAATTGCAACAAAAACGCAACACCCCAAGAAAAGAGCCATGGAAATATATAGCCATTGCAATATTAGACAATAATAGTACTTAAAGTGATAGTGCTTGTGCACTAAGCTCATTAGAGACCTTAATATGATTTTAGTGCAAATCCCTTGAGTCCAAACAAGCCTTATACCCTACAGTATTAGGGAAAGATCTATTACCAGTTGGAACTTATTCTGTAGTGTATTTGTACATATCAGATATTTAAATAACTAACATATATTGTAATATCTTCGGCCCTTTTTTACTTCAAATCAAAAAGACTAATGACTGGGGATTTTACATACTATTTGGCTTGTACCATATTAGACTGCAGTTTAGGAAAGTCAGTGCTAAAAAAGCTTTTGCCATCAGTTTATCTATTATGCCTAAATAATTTCATATATCATTGCATTTTGTACTTCTGAAATAAAAAGAATGCTCCTGGAGAAAGTTTCTCCTCCCTTTAAGTAAGTTCACATTATGATGAAATTCAAGAATATTTAGACAAAGTGTTGAATAAACTCAAAGAAAAGTACATATTTTACATTAACAATCCTTACCAGTATTTAGTATATTAAGTTACAAATATGTTGGCAATAATACAACAGAGTCAATTCCTAAAGGAAAATAATTCTGTACAAATTCACCTGTTAATATGGGGTTAAACAGGCAGCCAGTAAGTCTTGACCAGCCATGTTTCAGGTTTGAACTATAGTACCAGGATAAACTAAATTTGAAACTAATGGGGAAAACTTCAGTTTAAAGAGTAATCTGATTATACTGGATACACACAGTGTGTATTCAGAGCCATTAAAATGTTCACTCTTATAGTTCCATAATGTCATCCAGTATAAGAAAAGTTTAATCAACCACACAGGCTAAAATACCTTTAACATAACATTGTCCTGGATTTTTTAAAACTAAAAACTAATTTTAACTGTGAAGTACAAAACAATGACAGATATTGCTCCAACTTGTACACAATCTTTCCTAAACAATCCGTACCTAGCAGAGTAATAATGCCTCATCGTCACTAGTTTCATTTTTCACTGTTGCCTCTAAGCAAGTGTCGGGTATCTGGGCAGTGTGTACGATGCCACAGCTCTCACAGGGGCCATCTCGACTGCACGACCTCACACTGTGATGTGTTGCACTGTAAGGCTGTCTAAGCCCTGGTCCTTGATCTGAGCTGAGATCAAGTAGAGGTCTTGAACAGTCATTCATGTCAAAGTCTGATGCTACATCAGAGACTGGAATTAACATTTCAACATCATCATCCTCTTCTCTTCCACTTACCCCATTATCAAGCTGTCTCAAAGGACTTTGGTTCTGATTCACTGAGCTTGATCTCCCTAAAGTAAAGCGTACCCAGCGTAAGCCTTGAGTCATACGGCTTAGTGCGCTCGAGAGCTGGTGGCGTGCGGGACTTGTGCTTGGGGGCTCTACACTTGTCACTTCTCTTCCACCATCCGTGGCACTGCTACTGCTGCTCTGAGCAGAGGAACTCCCACAGGCTCCCACTGTGGCTTCTATTGCTGTTGCAGGAGGGACTTTTTGAGGCAAGGTGGCAGCAACACCACCAACTGCTCCTGCTGTGTCTCTTCTTTCATTTTCTGTGTCTGTATCATCAGATTCAACTGAAAACAGACCTCTGTGAGTATTATTTCTTTCAGCTTCTCTACTAGTACTTTGGCTGGCAACATCATCTCCATCCGCTGAGACCAATGCCAACGATCCAGAATGACGTGACCTTGCAAAATTAAAAATTCGATTCCAAATGTTACTTGATCTGCCAGCAATAGGAAGTCTGATTGAGGTAAATCCAAGCTGAGATCGTACTGCCAGCCTCAGGTTCTCCAGAACTGAAGCCTAAATGAGAAGACAAGCAACAATCAAGCATTGACAGTCTGCTGGTACTGTTCTAGCAAAGAAAGAACGATAACTATTCTGCAAAACAGCCAAATTTGTAAAAGAACAGAATTGGTTTGAAACAGAAGCATACTGATCTTTATTATAACAACGGTAACCCACTGAAAAAGAACAAGGGATTCTACAGTGTTTGCTACAGAAATTTATTAAATTTGTTAAATTAGTTCAGTGCCGATTCAGCTATCCAAAAAATCCTTACAGTGCTTTTTTAAAGCCTCTCATGCAAACTGCAATTTATTCTCCTTTTTTCCTCTGCTAAATCTTTTGTGACAGATCCCAGCTGCTTGTGAACACGTGAGCATGAAAGAACATGTGATAGTCATGTAATTTTTCTCACAATAAACTTTGCTGTATTAACTGCAACACAATATAAGTAATGTCAGCTATAACAGAGCACAGCAGGATGCCCAGACTGTGACTTCTCTTCTATTTCTCGCAAGAGCTTTATAACTGAAAGACAGTTTTAACTATTTAAAAAGTTTTTTGACAGAAATTATCAACCAAGTAAGAAATGCACTAATCATCCACCTCTGAATCTGAATGACCAGAAATTGTTAACTACTACTTACTATCATTCATGATAATTTTATATGATATTATACTTTGCCCTTCTCCATCATGTCATTATGCACCGCAGGCATGAATGCACACCTACACACTGTGCATGTGAACTGCCATTCTGCATTAGAAGTTTAGGTTTTCTTTCCCAAATCGGAAAGTGCTATCTTGCAATCTTTACTTTCACAACAGTAATACAGAACACACAATTAGATCTACCAATCTATTACTTTTCATGCAAGAGGGGTTTCTACAGTGTGCATTACTGGCATTAACAAAAGAAAGCCTCCAAAAGAAACTGTAGTGTTACTATATAATGATTTCCTTCAAGGGCTAATCATTTGTATAACACCATTGACTTGAAAGGAGAAAAAGGAAACGCTGTAGAGAAAAAGTAAGCAGATGAAAGTTAAAACATCTTTCAGTCTCCTTAAAATTTAAGGGGTTTGCCTGCCATTTTGAAATCTTACCTGATTTGGGGAACAAACAGGGAAATCTTCAACTGGTGGAATTAAACCCTGGGCAATTAATTGCCCATAGGATGGAGGAGCTTCTCTTCTTAACAGTTCAGCCTCAACCCTTGACAAATGAGTTTCAAATGATCTTTCAAAGAGAAAAGAAATTTCAGAATACATAAGACACTGATTCATATATATATAAGAATAAAAGTACATCAGACTATTATAATCTGAAATAAAAAAACTTCAGAAGATGTTTTGCTAATTTAATTGAAATTTAATTGGCAAAGAATATAAAGCCATTCCTTTGAGTCTGTCCAGCTGAAACGAGAGCAAAAAAACCAACCCAACAATAAATTTCTTAAAAACAAACAAACCATCCCAAACCCATGGGCTAAATATAAAAAGCACCACAAGTAAAGCTTATATTATTGTAAAAAATTGAAGGATATGTAATCTTGGTATGAACTAGCCCACAAGAGAAGAAACATGCTGTTATATACAGAACTGTGATATAAATTGCAAATAATTAACTGCAGTTTTCCCACCCTTCCTTTTTGGTAACGTTTTCTGAAAGCTTTAACCCTCTACAGTGAAGTGATCAGAACACTTCTATCCTCTTTTCTTCACTGAGGGAGTAGTCAGTCCCTGGAGCAGGCACCCAAGAAACTGGGTCATGGCACCCAGCCTTCCGAGTTCAAGGAGCATCTAGACAATGCTCAGCCATAGGTCTCAGCAAGGTTTAGCTTCAGATGTCCAGCAAGAAGCAGGAAGTTAGACTTGATATTCCTTATGGGTCCCATCCAACCCGATAACCCTATGACTAACTAACCTCTTTTTACTATCAAAGAAAAAGGAGCAGTGTCTGTACAAATCACATGCAACAATATCAGTGTGGCAATAAAACTACTTCAAGCACAAACAACAGAAAACACCAAAACATTTAATAAAGTCAAGTTCTACTTACCTTCGCTCAAACATCCTGAGTGAGTACAATTTACAAGTACATCCCAGTGCAATGACAAGCAGCAATCCGCAAATAAGACTCCCAATGACAGCTGCAGTTATCACTCTAGTGGGCACAATGACTGGGCAATTCTCTTCGTCACTGCCATCGCCACAGTCATCTTGAGAATCACAAACCCAGCTCTCAAACACACAGCGGTTATTTTTACAGTGAAAATTGCCTGGCTGACAGAAGAAACAATTCTTTTCGTCTGAACCATTAGGGCAATGATTCTGGTAGTTGCAGCGATCTGAGCGAGGGTAGCAAACACCATTTCGAGAGCAGGGAAACTCATCTCTTTGGCACATGGTGCAGTTGGTTTCATCCCTTCCATTTGGGCAGTGCCAGTAGCCATCGCAGCGCTGCTGCTCTGTGTAGCAGCCCCAATTTCCACCGCATGGGATTTCCCAGGGCAAACAGAAGCCATCAACTTGATACGTTGCATTGAACCCTCTTGCAGCATTCACTTTGTCAGCACAAAAATGCACTCTTATCTGTCCTGAGGATGAAACAACTGTGAGGGGAGCATGAGAGTCAAATGCTGTCAGTACACGCAACAGCCTCCGTGGATTCTCCTCTAATCCATCATATATTTTGACATAGTCTCCATAACCTGTACCATCGAGTTTAAAATCGGTGAATCGCAGGATTACTTTGCGATGATCACCAGTGTCTATCAGCCAGGTGCAGTTGCTGCCAGGTGGATAGAAGTCAGGATAGTTGGGAGAACTGAAAGTACCATAAAAGTATTTTAACCACTGCCCACATGTTGGCACATCACAGTCTATTTCATCTCCCAGGTCAAGACAATCAATGTTACCATCACATTTTAAAGATTCTGGAAGGCAAGTGTAAAGCTTGGTGAAGCGGGAAAGACACTGGAACTGATTGTTTGCACAAGGCTGAAAGGAAGAAGCTGTCGGAGGATTAGCTTTGGCACAGATTTCTTCATCTGAGTTGTCTCCACATTCATCCATATTGTTACATTTCCAACTTTCTGGAATACATTTCCCATTAGCACAATGAAACTGGTCACAATCACAACTTGGTTGATCAGATTTCCCTGAAAGTAAAAAAAAAAAAAAAAAAAAAAAGTGTTGCATGTTTATTTGCTGCACCAGGTACTTCAGAAGGGCAAAGCAAATGCCTGAAGTGTCTTTAAACCAAGGCAACTTTCAGCAAATTTCAAGACAAAACAGTTTTTTCAAGTCAAAATTCCATCAACACATCAGCATGAACCTTATCCTTAGCTGATTTCAGTCAAATAACTTTAATTCAAGCAAGAAAACAATGTTCATTAATAATTATTGAGAAATCTGACTTCTAATATGCTAAAAATAAATTAGAAAAATACTCTCATCTATCTCACAAAATACAGAAACATTTTGTGCTGTAGTACCAGTTATCTCCTCAAATTCTCTCCCAGAAAAGCAGTCAGACTCTCTCCTGCTTTTGGAGGTTCCTACATTGTACCAAAAGATCTAAGACAAGAGAGAAGCTGAGAGCTGAAGATTATCTATTACCACCAACCAAAGAAAGAAACCTCTGTCCTCTCCTTTTCCCACTGTTTGTTCCTGCCTCTCCTGCAGCAACTAAGATGGGAGTGTAGAAAATACAAAAATGCATGCTTGCCTTTACTTATTAAAGTTCCAGCCATGTTGAGCAAAGAAGCATACCTGGGATCCAAGTTATTTCAGTTCTGCAACAATTCAGCTGAGTCAAACACTGCTGTATCATTTTCAATCACTGTTATTTCTACAAACCACAGTACAGACTGTAGAATTTGCTATAAAAAAACCTGTCATGGTCAAAATATTTAAAACAAGCCTGCAATGCGGATGGTCCTACACAGCAGTAATTCAGAAAATAAACTAGACAAATATACGTTCATTCTAAGGAACACTATACCTAAGGTTTTAATAAGGGCACAGGAAAGCATGATGAACTCACTGAAATCCTATTGTTCCCAGGAGAAGCGTGTTCTATCTTTTTTTACAAGAGAACAATTCAGATTGGAATGGAGGCCATCTAATAAAATCATCTGCTCAAAACAAGGCCAACTGGTGTTTGATTAGGCTCCTCAGGGCCTTCTCCAATCAAGTATTTTTAAAGCTCCAGTGCTTTACTACACAATATGATAAAAGTTTTCACAGCTAGCTTGAATTTTTCTTGCTGCAACTAATCTGCTGTGATAGGTCAAGCCATGTCTTACTTCTGTTCTCCATTTTTCTACTTTAATGTAAAAAGCATTAAAAATAACTTAAAATAATATTTTTTCTTTAGAAAAGTACAATACATAGTTTTTAAATTTTACAAATGCTAAGGCTTTTAAATAGTGAATGCAGGAAACAATGGAATCATCAAGAGTGATAAATGTTATAAGCACTGCTGAAGAATGTTTAAGTCTACAAATCTGCTTTCAGAGACTGAAGAATGAAAGGAGAGCAAAAATGTATGTGCTGCCAGTGAATAATTTTCAGAACATGCTCATTTCACTAAAAAAAATCCAAAGAACATATGCAGTATAAATGATACCATCTTCTTGTTCTGTAGCAGATATCTAAGTATTTATATATATAGTACACTCACACACATACATATGGTTCACAGTACTAGTACAGCAAAGTTGGAACCTTGGCCTTGAATTTAAAACCTGTAAAACTGAACTGCCAGACTAGTCCCACCTAAATTGAATGACAATGCTCCATAGGTGGAGGTAATAGAACAGTAGGCAGTAGGTAGGAGGAAGCAGCATATGCATCACTGAACCTGTTCAAGTACTGATTATACTCTAGCTCAGTCCTTCTGCATTGCAGAACCTGGAAGAGGTTGAGAAGGCTGTAATATGCAATTATAAATGTTGATGGGAATACTGCAGTAACAAAACAGGATACAATTTCAAACCAAGCTCTTCCTTCTAAATAAGCTTTTAAACATGCCAGAAGAGAGCTGGGATACTTGATCCTGATTTAGCATTTTTAATCAGCAATCCTGCAATCCTTACTTGAAGAAAATTTACCTATGAATCAAAAATTAAGAGTCTTAAAATCATAAGAGGTGTACTAAATAAGACTAACTTTGGGAGCTGTACCACAAAAGACTTCAGGATCAGCACAAGATCATCAGCAGCACCCAAATACAGTTGTAGCCAAAGGACTAATACAATTCTTCCTGCATTTACAATGGCCATTGACCTCTGTGCTTTTAATAACTTTATTTTCCACTCTACCTCACCATTAGTCAGCTCTGTCCCATTTCAACTGCTGTAACTAAAAATGCTGATAAATAATAAGTAGTGGGAGGAAGACAGAGTGAAGAAAGACAAGTAAAAGTGGCACAAAATTTACTTTCTAGTCCAGTACCATTCCTACCTGTAATGATTTTTTCTTTCCTACTATTGGTTTGGTTAAAGTTAAGTATAAATATTTACCTCTTATTTTTTTTCAACAAAAATGAATTCAAACAATTCACATGATGTATCTTCCACATCAGATTTTAAACATGGGGCTCCCTAATGGTCACTTTTGCACTTGGATTCTGCAGTGTTTCTATCATTCCAGCACAGATAGGCCTAACTTGCATTCGAATAACTAATATATTACTGTTTTTTCCCCTTTTTCCACAGTGACTTGCCAACTCTGAGAGTAGCTTTAAAAACACTGAATTAAGTAGTCTATCGAGGCGTTAATCTGAGCACTACTGAAGGATGCTGATGAGAAGAAACCAAACATAATGGCACAGTTGAACACACAGCAGAAGTGTTAGCATTTCGGAAGCCTTTTTTGACACTCAAAGGCAGAAATGACCAAATTATTATTAAAGCAATTGTCAACTCTTCTCCTATATACAGGTTAGTTTAGAACATTAGAAGACCACTCCGATCACTGAAACACTACACTTTCACCTCAATTGTGAAATAGTTCCTAAGTATTGTATCAAACATAAGGAGCAATTCAAGTCAAATTTTCAGCAAGGCTTGTTTGTTAAAAAATGAACAAACCTCCCCAAAATAAAATTTATTTCTTTTAAAAAGGACATTTATAAACATAGGATTAAAGTCTTAAGCACTCTAACCTACAATGCAAAATAGAAGAAATCAATTAACAGAAAAAACTGCTTATTATTAAAAATGTTACAGCTTCTTCCAAGAGGGGTTATACAATGAAATTGTCTCAAGATGAGAGAAAAGAGAAGAAAGGATTTTCAGAAAAATTCTACAAAGCCCATGGCTTACCTTCCCTACCCTACTCTTATCCAAGGTATACTTTCTTCTCAAAACCCCTCAGGAAGGAATGCTGCCTTTCCTCTGCACCTGCTTCGAGAGGGAGGTGAAAAGGGCAGAAGACGATGCCTGACACAGGGTAGCAGCATTCACCTGGGCTGCTGGCAGCACAGGATACCTGATGAGCCAGTGGCTTCTTCCCTCCTCCCTGACATGTTTCTTGGTGAGACAGTGCACAAAACCCAGGCAGAACACTGCCCTGAAAGCTGGGCCAGCATCAAATACAAGGTTGCATTACTTTCCCAAGACCTGCTAAAGTGCAAGGAGCTGAACCACAGAAGAAGCTTTTTTGTAGACTTGAGAACAGGTGATAGAGAGTGGTAAGTGTGCTTGTGAGAGACTGACTCTTGTTTGTGAGAGACTGACATAGAGCAGGAAGCTACTCTGTAAGAAGAGTGCAGAGTACAAACCAGGAGTAAATACAGCTTAGACTAGAGGAGATCAGGGATAGATTTACTGAATCTTGTTGGAACAATTTTAAAGGCTGGATAGCATTGGATATGTTTACAAATATGAATTGATTTATGGAGAAGAGGAGTCAAAAGGCTACTTGCACAGAGATCTGGAGCCAGCCACTGAGGACATACGCACACTCGGAGGGAGCAAGGTAACATGAAATCATTGTGAAAACCAAGAAAAATCTTATCCAGTATTTGGGATGATCATGATGTAGAACACCATAATCATGCTATTACATAAAACTGTAATACCTCTTAAAGCCAGGAAAAGTTTGGAACTAGTCTTGACGCAAAACTGGCTTCCTCCTCTCCCTTGGCAACCTCTAATAGAACAAGAATGGCTCACAAAACAGTCTCAAACGATTACTACTGGTAACTAATTTTTATCACATCCTGTAATTACACAAGAAAAATTTTGCATTTACAGAACTACGTCTGTAATCCACTTGGCTGGATTAATCTATCATATTAATGTGGCGGGGTTTCTTTAGGTTCATTTATTTAAAAGACAGTACGCCTTCTGGTGATGGGAAAAATGATGCAAATTCTATGAGAAATGTAAAAAAATATATATATCTTGCCATTTCTTTCCTCTCTCACTGTATCTATAATACTCAGAAGTTTACCCAACTGCCTTAACAAATTTATTTTAGTCTGATGAAACCATTTCAAATCTTACCATGTTAAAAGAACTTCCAGGTGCCTACTACTACTGGCTAACCCTTTCTTCCCAAATACCATTCAATCTACTTATTCTTACTCCCACTGTGAATATTAAATTGTGAACAGGATCAATATACATTACCTAATCTGTAATTTCTCTGATTTCAACAGGCCTTGAGCTGACTACAGGGAAGACCAATAGTCAGTACTGTACCCTGTTAGAAGGAAGTAATTCTTGAAACAGGAAAGAAAAAGTGAAACCATAAAATTGTACTAGGTATGATTTGAAACATACCAGCAAAGTAGGCTAATCTGAAGCCTTTTCTGGAGATGCTATCATCTGAATGAAACCTTATCCAAACATGATCCTGTGAAGAGATGTACGGTGAGGGAATGGAAGAGCCACATGCCCTATAGCCTTCAATGTTCTTGTAGCTTCCAATCGTTAACCAATCCAAGCTGCATCGTCGAGATCCCTGAACATCAAAATCTTGAAAGCTGAAAAAGAGAAAAGATCAAAGTTGCTACTGAACTGAATATTACACAAACAAGCTGATGAATTACTACACATGAAAATTAGCTTAAAGTTCTTTTTGAAATAAAGAAATACTTCCTCTGAAATAAAAAGAGTAGCTTCTCTACCCATGTAGAAATAGGATTTAGCCTTGTGCTGGTACTTTTGTATTATGAGGACAGCAAGGATCCATTCTGTCAAACAAAATATTGCATCCACCATTTACAGAAATGCAATTTTGCTACAAAAACACACATTGTTTGTTAATTCTAAAATTCTGTTCATGAAATTGTCCTTATGTGTCTTATTTAATGACTTTCATACACTACTGAGTGATTTTAACTCAAATTTCACCAGAATTTTAGCTAATGCTACACTTAATAATACAATTTGACATTATAAATACAGCTAAATTGTTCAAAATTATGTTTTCAGATAAGACCTTCTCCCTGTTTCACTACTCAGCTACCCAAGCATTATGCCATGGACTGCCATGGTATGGCTGCATTCGGTCAAGGCAAGCTGCCATGGTAATGACTGTGCAAAACAGGACTGTACAGACAACAGAGCACTATCAGAAGTGAAATGTGCTATGCATGAGTAGAAGTAAACAACATGAAAGAAAAAGGGAGTTTTATTAAAAATAAACAGTATGAAAAGTTTAGAAAGCATTCTAGTAGCTGAACAGTTTTACTTACTTTACATTACATTTATGCCAGTTAAATATTTAGTAGAAAGACTGTTTAAATTAAGAAGCAGAATTTAAACAAGTAACTGATGTCAAAGCAAATACTTCATAATGAAGAGCAGTTTCTCAGGTCAGCAAGTCTGAACTGGAAACTGCAAAAAATTTGCAGGTAATGCAGTTTCATAATCAAGTCTATGAAGCAGTACTAACTTGTATGTTGCTGCTAAAAGGAATCAGTAATCAGAAACGAACTGATGAGAACTTGAATCCACAAGTTTTTTACATTACTACTTTAGAAAAGTTACAAGAAATGTGAGACTGTGAGGAGCTCCCTGCATCAGAACTCAGCCTTTCCTAAACTGCAGTCATTGACTTGCTATTTGTCTATTGACGTATCTATTGACTCACTATTTGTCCCTGACATTTTTAAGCATACCAAGAGACCTCATAGCAATGAAGCATTACAGCATTTAGTCTACACACTTTTTAATGAAAAATTCATATATTTCTGACACATTGAAAAAATTCAAATAAATGAGCACACTGAAATTTTTTCTAGTCACCAATTCTCCAGCTAAAAACAAATGCTACATGGCTGTGTGTGAGCAAATCAGATAAACAGAAAGGCAAAAACCAGACAGAACTGAAATCCTTCACTTACAGGAAGGAAGAGAGAACTGGTATGTGCGCAACCGGCAGTTAAAAATGTCTGGCTAGCACTTCTTTGAGGCACATGGATAATACAGGAGCACTGTTACCTTATAGTAATGATCTCCCCTGGGTTTGCATGGATGTACCAGCTACAGTTAATTCGGGCAGGATACTCAGAGGGCCACCCTGGACTTGTGATTGTTCCGCTTGGTGATCGAATTTGTTCTGGAATATCTCCACAAGCTAAAAAATACATATATATTGAAAGCAACTTGATTAATTCCATTTTTTTAAAAGCCAACAGGACAAAAAACCCCACCCAAACAATCAGCACCTAATCAGGGAGAATATCAGAGTCAATCAGATGATGCACTAATTAAAAAACCCACAACTTCTAAAGGAGTTTGTAATGGACACACAAAAGATGTTTTCCAAAAACTGCCAGTGCAGCAGTTTTTACTTATGTCAACTACTATTACAAATTAAGTAAGATTATTCAATGTGGACTTTGACAACTTTATTAAGGCAAAGATTTTTTTTAAAAAATTTGTTTTAGTCTTTACAAAGATTCAGTTCAATTTAACCATGCATCCTTAATTAACACATTAACACCTTATACTGACAAATGCATTAGGAAGTGAAAACCAAATTAAAACTAAATATTCAAGCAGTTGAAATTTCCTGTCTTAGGTAGACCCAGTGTTTGACTATCATTGAAGTACCTTTCCCCTTCCAGTTCTTGGCATGGAAATGATCTCCATATATGATTCCAAATGCTTGAAAGGAAAAGAGTACTTACTGCAGCAGAGAGATCTGCATAACTGCATTTCTGATAATGGACTAGAAAGCTTATATTTATAGGTCTAATTATATGCAACTGAAGTAACTCAGTCATTTTGTACTCTTACTTTATAATAGGTGTAGCTTTCTGCACCGGCCTTAACTCAGCTGCTGTTCCTTCCACTGCTGGAGTGTTCTCAATTCTTCTGATTTTATTTTAAGTAATGTACTTACACCTAACTTTGTGGATTTTGTTTTCCTGTTTTTCCCCCCCTCTTAGCACTCTCATATCCAATACCTGTCATATAGCATATACACAACCTTCACATAAACAGAAAGGCTAGAATACTCTCACTGCAGAGCTTCAAATTATGAGGAAGTCTCAGTGGCAAGAAAATACATGAAGAATAACTGCCCTTTGTGCTTTTATCAATTTTATCATTGATAGTCCAAAATCTGCCAAGCTGTCAAGGTTACTGGTAGTCCAGTACGTTACACACAGTAGCTTGAACAAAAGAACTATTAAAAATAAGGAAGCACTTCCAGTCTGATCATCAAAAGCTTTTAGAATTCCTATTTGATTAAAATAGCCAATCAGAACTGATGAATAAACAAACATGATGAAGAATGAACTGCATTTATTACTGGAAAAGTTGTCATAATGTAATTTGTGGACAGGTTATTTTTTCTATTTTTATACACAATCAAGCTTTTAAAATAATTCTGCAGTAATACAGGGACCTGAAATTATAAAATATTATAATCTTCAGTTATTATTGAAGTATTTCTTTATGGCATATCAAATACATTTTAAATATATATTTTAGAAAAACTAAAAGACAAAAACGTTGATATATGTCTGAATTTTCTATATTAACTTAAATACCACAGCAAAAGTAAAATTTAGGAAATTTTCTATTTTCCTGTATATCTGTAAGAGAATAATGCTTTAAACAGTTTTTCACATGTTCCTTTTTAGAGCTTTATTCATGCTTCACAGTTAAGTATTAACATACCTCAACTGCAGGATGCAGGAGCTACCCTAATATATTGGGATGAAAGTCACAGAATACAGAAAGATATTATTTCATTTGAATATGCATTCACTTTCTTTTTAATTTCTGGGCAAACCCTATAGGTGGTGCTCTAACACCATGATAATTTGGAACACAGCTCCTGTGTTAGTGATCTTTGATACTTAACATTTGTTCAGGCAATAAATGTAAGGACTTGAAAGAAAAGCTGGTTATTCAATTATTAAAGTAAAACAGAAGTTTTAACAAAAAACAAACAAAACAGAAAAGAAAAGAAACATGCAAAAATGTAGAAGAATGCCTAAGACACTTTGCACCAAGTTTGCAAATGCTGGCAACAATTCCACATACTATTTGGTTACTACTGAAATAGAAAAAAAAAAGTTGCCTGGAGGTGAAATTTACACTACAACACACACCTGTTATCAGATATTTCCAAACTGACAGACAAAATTTTGTCACTGAGAACCTCTACAGAAGCTATTAAGTTTACCTGACAAAGGAAACTTCACACTAAAATACATAAAAAACAATCCATTCAGTTTTACAGAGTTCACCTCCAAAAACATCCTACAGCAGCACAAACAGTAATAACTGTACACAAGTATGAATGGGAGAAACTCCACATGAAAATCCTGTATAACCAAGGCAGTGCTTACAGAGCACATGAAAGCTTCCAGTTTTACTCAAACTCAGGATTTTTTTTATCCTTTGCTGAACCAACCTTATCCCTGTAATTTCTACATTCTTTTATTAAGATGTCTTTTCTCTGTTTCCAGTAAAGCTCACATTACAGAGCTGAGAGCAGAAGATGATCACTTGCAACAGCATCCAATATGGGGAAAGAGAAGCTGGCTATGGAGGGCAAGAGGAAGCAAGAATGACCACAGGCACAATAATACAGGGTGAACAAAACTGTACGAGCGCTGTAGAGGAGGAAACACTGAAGAAAGTATTTTTGTGACAAAGTGGGGGTTCAAAAAAAAGGGGATGGACTCGAAAAGCAAATTGCAACTTTCTTAACTTCAAGTTGGCTAGACAAGCTAAATGCACTTGTATACTTGATATATATTCATCGACTAAAAATCTCTTACTTATAACTCAGGAGACACCAGAAATCTTTTGTTTGCTTAAAAAGTGTATAAAGACCAAGATCAACTGTGCAGAAGCTATACTTCAGAAGTGCTGTCTTTTTGAGACAGAATAATTTCTCAGAGATTTTTAAAATCAAGGATAAACTTTTGAAATAGAATGGCTTTAAAGGGAATATACTTTATAAAGACAATAGCAAGCCTTTAAAATCAGTTGCTCTCTGCCTAACTAGGATGTTTCTCCTACACCTTTATAGACTATAATGTAACATACATTTTATTCATGTATTTGTAAACATGCAGAGTGTAAGCAACATCACAAAAGATATGGGATAAAAAAAAAATCCAACTGATAGCATGTAAAACAGACATGCATCAATAGAGGCAAACACCCTTACTTTAAGCTGAGGAAAATTTGGACTTTTAGTCTCAATTGCTAGCAGCCCTACAAACATTTGTCATATAGGTCAGTTGTGTCTAGGACAATTTAAAATTACAGGAAAACTGATTAGGTTTAGAATAATTTATTTGAAGTATTAAAAATACATAAGAGAACAGCATAATGAAAATTAGACAAAGTAAGGATAAAAGGAAATGAGCCTGCAACCAAGTCAGAAGCGGGAAAGAAACTGAGAAGGTTGCATTGTAGAGAAGGAAAGACACCCAGTGATGCATGCCCAAGATGTTCTCAAATCTCATGCTGGTGGCCGAAATATTCGGAGGGCGGAATAAATTCCTCTTGCACAACCATTTCTATGTGAATATTGTGTCTGCTTACATTTCCTTCAATGCCCTTGTATTCTTTGGCACAATTCTTCTCATCCATCTCCTACCTGTTTCAAACTCTTTCTTTTGATAACCTTTATTCTATTAAAAATCTATTTACAATTCTGTTTGTTACTCTGATATAACTGTTCAGTAAAATGCAGTAACTGCAATTAGGAGTGAGGATGTTTTATATATTACAGTGTAAAACAATGGTCAAAAGAGCTTGCACATAATTTTCTGTTGGATATGGATTTTCCTGTTTTTTTAAAAAAACAGACACAACAGTTTTTCTTATTTCCTCCTTCCTGAAATTTGTTTACAATCCCACATTACAGAACATTATCGTAAACTACAGGATATTGACCGGTAAACAGAAGAGAGCCAATGAAAAGTTTACTGTACCAAATTCAACTAGCAAGTTATAACAAGAAAATAATTAAGAAACCTATGCAAAAATTCTGTAGCAAGATCTAGAGAAGTAAAATACCTGGAGTAAGAGTGAACAACATGTCAAGGAAAAAAGTCACTTCAGAAAAGCAGGGAGAGGGAGATTAGGGATTTATCTTCACAGTAATGCCAGGAGATTAGTTGAAAAGATAAAAGAATTAGCTTTCAATGTGAACCACAGGATGATAAGGTATGCATTATATTGGACATGGTAAGGACATGAATGCAGCTGGATAAATGATCTGAAGGTGTTTAAAACAGCTTAGAGTAAAAAGAGAATAATGTTGTGATAAAGTCTAAACCGTGAACAGGGAGGATAATTATTGCATTGTAACTCTCAGGAGCCACTGAAAGTCTTATGTGGAGAACTACAGGGGAAGAAGGCATAGGAATCTTTGCCTCCAGGTCAAGCCAAAAGGCTTTAATTTAAAATGCCCTTTGCTCTGCAATACAGAGACATATTCAGTAAAAAGAAATCATTATATATATATAACAGTGCTGCAGTTCTTTAAAATGCAGAGTGAAGGGTTGGGGAGATGGGGAATTGGTTTTGCAATTGTGACAATTATGGCTCAACATACCTCAAAGACAGACCTGAGAATACTTCTGAACTCTTCAGGTTTTAAAGGCATAAACACTTGTTCTGTAGTGAAAGCTTATATGCAAAGAGACAACATTCCACTAATTGCTGCTGGCAGAAAAAACATGCTCATGTATTAGAGAGGTACCTGTAGCTTGGCAATATAATATACAGCAGAAGCATAAATACCAAAGGCCACAGAGGTCTGTGCTATTAAAATGTAATTCAGTAAGGTAAGCCATGTAGTTTTACAGCAGCAGCATGACAGGAAATCTACCATCAAAACAAAAATTTCATTTTAAATCCCATCTCTGTACAACTGTCCAAGAAAATCGCTTGCTTGGTTTCAGCACCAAGTGAAAGTTGGATTTAGAAAGATTAAAGGCCAGATGTCTTTGGTTCTATTTTACAGAAACTCTGCTTAAAATTGTTCTGCTAAATATAAAACTGCCCAGGTATGCTTGATAAAACATATAACCTGCAAGTTTGAAAATATGTCTGGGAGACCAAATTTATTTAAAAGGAACTAAAAAAATAATTTATCACCATCTTTTATACTTGGGCTATGCCCTCAAAATTTAAGATGTATAGACAAAGAGCTGTAAGGAAAATGCTACTGGGTCAGTCTATATGCTTTCTTCAGATTGTCCTTAACAGATCACTCCTTCCCCATTACCTCGAAATTCCCCAGTGAAGAATTTGCACTTTGTATTAAAAAAGAAACTTAGGAGTACAGATTTATTTTTTCCCATCTGTAAAGCTATTTAAAAACACAAGAACATCAGAGATACTTTTTGGGTTGTTTGTTTGTTTTGTTGGTTTTATTATTTTTTATTCCTAAACAGATCTTTCTGCTCAGTATTTGAAGTTCTATCTACCAGCTGCTGTTATCTTGCATGATGTACATTGTGTTCTGCTCCTGTTGGCACTGCCTATTCAAGCATGCTGGCCAAACTACTGGAAGCAGAGTCAAAAATTCCATCTACCTCTTGCCCAGCAGATGCTTTTCTGCCTGCATTGTGACCTGTGACACAACCCTTGCAGTAAACAAAGGCACGACGGGTTGTTAAAACATACCCTGAAAGCTGCATAGTGAGATTTTACGTTGACTTAGTGCCTCTTATCCATTCCAATTCCAGCAATAATTGCTCCAAGAGGGGCAAGTAGCTATGTTGATATTTTTTATTTACAGTGTGCCATAAATGTAGTATATATAATACCTGGTGCACCATACTGTTAAAAAACAACAGCATTCTTCATGATGCAGCACAAGAATGGGTAAGAAAGATAGTCTATAAATAGGCTTCTAACAGTCTTTGAGTGGTGAACAATAAAAAGGAAATAGAAACAGTAGGTGTAAGTGACCATCCACTGACTGTAAATTTATCCAAAACCTCAACCATACAAGTACAAGTAGCAACATAATGTTTAAAGCAATACTGCAAGGATAACTACAGTGAGATGTACAAGCTGTTCTCAAAAAGGACAACTCGGCATTTTGACTCTTACTTCAGGCGAAGGGGGTGTGTGAAAATCAGTTTGAATTCTAGGGATTAGAGGCAGCTTTCCTAGGGAAAGAACCAGGCTTGTATTCTGCTACCTGCTGAGGAGCCTTTATCTTCCCATTTGCACAAATTCTGGGTATCTGTATGATAAACCACACCCAGCAGCTGCTGACACTGCACAGCATCTGAAGAACAAAGACTGAACACCTCAATGGCCACGCAGTCCCATCACTAACACACAACAGACCCGACTGCAGCTGCTGCCCAGAAGAGGCCTAAAACTGACTTATTGGAAGAGAACACAGAAACCTTTGAGCAGTGTATGCTGCTTTTAGACTTCATTTTCTCACAGCATCTCATCAGTTTCTCAGTTTCATGAGTTCTAAATTTTTTTTCTTGTATTAAGGAAACTGTGCAGTCAAGTGTACAGTTGTTTCAGTTAAATCTAATCAGGTGAAACGCATAGCTCTTGGATTTATGTTATTTGATACTAGCAGTGTCCAAAATTACATTTCAGTAAATTTCATTTCATAAAAACTTTACTGTGGAAAGAAAATATCAATTCAACTTAAACCAACTTTTCTCTTAGTTCAATGTTTGTATGGAAAAATAATTAAGCAGTCCACTTAGAAAGGCATAATCTGTTCATGAGCATGCAGGTATCAGTTTTATCTTATGAGAATTTTTCCATGTTCCAGTTGCTTCATTCCTTATTACATGCTGCAAAAGGCAGTAATAATTTTTATAGCCAAATATCTCTTCATAAGATACCAGGTGGCTTTCAATATTTACTATTTAAGTCATGCATGAAATTTAAACATTACAAAAAATGACTTACCCGTTGACACTCCTGAAATATGCACATTTTCAGAATGTTCTGCAAGAGCACCATTTCCTAAAATTAAACATAATGAATAAGCTAATTTCCAAGATAAAATTTGTAAAAATTCTTCAGATACCTTTTTACAGAACAGAAAGAACAAACCTGAAGTTATTTTAATTAATATTAAACATGAAAGGTCCTACATAAGTTTTATCATAAATTAAAGAGAAAAACTAGAGAGAAAGTTACCATACAATAAAAAACACCCCCACCCAAGCATTGTTAGTTTACTAGCAACAATTAGATATACTAGAAAGTTAAGGAACAAGCAGAGACTGATACTGTGAGTTTTGAGAAACTTTTATGCATGTTAGATGGTAGACTGTATTTTGCATGAAGTGCTATTTTATTTTCAAGAAAGGTCAGTTTCAATGTATCTTCCCCATCTCCTTCTGGAGCAAAATTTCTAAGTAAATGCCATGCAAATAAAGACATCCAGGGGACTATATCCATTCTGTTTTATAAAAGTTGCAGTCTATACCCTTCATCCAGAAAGACCGCTCAGATACAGGCAGGGAACCAGCCACCTTCGAGAGTAACTCCCCACACATGTTCATTAAAACAAAGTAGACTTGCAAAGATAAACAAGACCCATGTGGTCATCAAGAGCAAGAGACCAAAAAAAGTAATCCCTCCAAACCCCATACTACTTTATACTCTCCAAGCTAAAAGAAGTCTGCTAAAGCCAACATATTTGCTGGCAGGTGGCAGTCCTGGCACACAATGTGACACATCAAATTGTATTTGTGTGTATTTCTCCCCTCCTTTATCCATCATTTTTTCTTTTAACCTTTACAACAAATTTTTAGTACAATCTTTCAGAAATTTCAGGAGGAAGAGCTACTTTGATACATAAGGTCCTCTGAACACAGGCAGTGAATCTAGAATGTAAAATACTTCACTAAGCAAATCCTAAAACTACAACTCTTAATCCTTCAAAGTTTTGTAATATTGAAGATTTGCCATGTCACACAGATTTTCATGCATGTGGTATTAGTTGTTCTACCAGCACTGCAATGTCAGTGTACTATGTCTGGGTAACAAGAACCTTAAATATGCAAAGAAAACACAAATTGCATTTATACCAATTTAAAGACTGTTACGAGTTGACCAAGAACCTAAGCCAGCACCTCAGTGCTCCTCTGGTACAGTGATTACACATAAGATGTTTCAGAAACTGCTCTCAGGGTTGACACCAGAAAGCTATAATTTTTAGCTTCTTAAAGACACAATACAGTTAGAAACCTGATGATCAGAATTTGTAGAAAAATAGCAAGTTTAATTTATTTATTTTTTTAAAACTAAACTCCTTGGCTCTTCAAAGTGACATGTTTCCCACCCCATTTTCAAAGTACTAATTTCACTGCATATATTTACATACCAAATTGCTTTGTCTCAATTGTTAAAAAAATTCCACAATGCAACAATTCTCCACAATGTTCAAAACACTGAAGTATTTTTAAAACAAAAGCTATTTCAAGTAGTGTATTAGTGAGCAACTATTTTTCAATTAAACTATTTTCAAAGTAAAATAGAGATCTAAGTTTTAAAAACCTGTTCTCCAAATAATTTCTCCCCTTTGCATATCACTGACATACCAAGTGATGCTGCCACTCTAATTTTGGGTGTAGGGTAACACTTAGCTCTCAATTTACAAAATAAACATCTTTGCTGGAAAATGATTTTACTTGTAACTAATTCCACAGAAGCACATTTCTGATTGCTTTGTTTTCCATATCAGCATAAAGAAAACATCAACACATTTCAAGACCTCTTGTCTAACCTAAAAATAACTTACTGACATTTCATCTTTCAAATACACCAAGGATTATTCACCTTTTTACTTGTAAAAAGGGGCATTAGCACATACAGCTGTATCTGTAGTTGTTATTGAACACTGAAAACAAACATCATGACAAAAAGAAGGAACTCACAAACACCTAGAAATACGAAAAACCCAGAAGTAATTACATAGAAGACAGTCAGTATCTGAGCACTTCATTGATGCTCCCTGAATCTGAATTCCTGACAAGCTGCCTGTACATAAAGACCAGTAAAACAAAAAGCCCAGAATACTAATGAAATCAGCTCTGATAAAAAAATACAATAAAACATGAAAAGACTGACATAACACTGAAGTGATGGAAAACGAAGCAAAGTATATATATATCAAAGATTGACAAAAACTATAAATCAGTAATAATGAGAAGCATACTAACATGGGAACTTGCATCCAAATCCCGTGTGTGTTGACTCAGAATTAATGGGTTAAGAAAACCTAAGCCAATACCTAAACAGTGAACGCTTGAATATTTTCCATCTAAATATGCTTTACCATCTAACAATTAATCTCTCAAGATAAAGCGATGTCAGATTTATTGTCAAACTAACTTCAGTGATTAGTCAGAAGTGGCACTAATGCGTGATGATGAAGCCTAAATTCAGATCCAAGTACTACAGTATCAAAATAAGGTCTTTTTTAAAAAAATAAACTCCCAATACATTATTGTGAGAAATCTCCCAGATTATTACTTCCTCTTTTATAGAAAACTGTCATTGAAATAGAGTGTGTTCATATACCATTTAAGTGTTACTAACTGCTGACACCTTTGTGAAATTTTTTGGCAATTATCCTTATATGATCTCAATAAATAATCACATGGTTCCATATAAAGTTAGCCTTCTAGAAGACCAATATAACAGATAACAAATCAGTAATTTTCATTAAGATACGGGAACATAATTATCTTTGAAATTCCTGCTAGTCTATTTAACAGAGCAGAATATGAAAATGTAAAATAAAATTTATTAGGTCACCAGTAAGTTTTTATACTTCTTTATGTCCTAAAGAAATATTTACTATTTATTCCCATTCCGACCTGAAGTTTTAAACCGAAACAGGTGTCACCTAACAAAACTTAGGACTAGGTTTGTCTGTATCAGTTACAGAAGTATGACAGCACAGCACTGGAAGCTACATACCAAGAAGCTCCTGCCTGCTGTGCTGCCTGTGAGAAAGCAGGATTGCTTGTTTTTTTTAAACCAACATCTTCCATCATTATTTTTTTCTGGTGACTTCTTAAAAGAAATCACTTGTGTAACCAGGGTTATACCCATCTTCTTCGTGTCGTTTTATAAACAATTTGTACAAATACAGATCAGAAATGTATGCCAACTTTAGCCCTGCAGCTTAAGATATGGTCAGCAACCGCACATAACTTAAAAAATTCAAATGGACAAGGATCAAGATAAAATCAAGCATTTAATATCTTTTTTATAAACAAAATAAAATAAATTCATAAACAGAATATGAGATTTTAAACTACTGGTAACCTATAAGTTAAGCAAAAGTATGGAAAGTGCTTTTAATGGCTTTCTACTGAGGTGCCTGAGTTTGTTGCCACCATTCATGGCAATATCTCTAAAGATTGCTTGACTTCAATATAAAAAAACTCACCCAAATGGTTACTAAGTGAGATAGACTTTTGATACAATGTTTTACACCATGGAACAACCTTTCTGTCTTCAACAAATTTAAAAATTTCCCAAATGTTCAAAAGAATGGTTATGTTCAAAGTTGTTCACCCATTCTTACAGATGTAGCCAAAAAGTATTATTTTATTTTCACAGCACAAAGCCAGACCTTTTGACCCCTACCACTTTTTTCTGTTCCACTCAAATCCTCTGGGCTGCAATGCCACATCATTGTCATGGGTTAACACAGTTTGATTCTAGTTAGGACCTTTGAATTTCTTTAGAAAGGGCAGATTTATCAGGAGCCAGTTCTTGGCTATTGGCATGTGGTTTGACCACTGAGAAAACAGAATGCGACTTTTGGTAATACCCATGTAAAGCTGAGAATGTGGGGAAGCCTCCCTCTTTTCTCCCAGTGAGCCATTAGGTAACACCGTGCGGCAGCTGGGGCAGGCCGGGCTGGGCCCACCCGGGCCTCCAGGAGCTGCTGCCCTGCGGGGGAGCGGCCCGGGTGGCTGAACCCTTTACCCCCGGCTGCCAGCGGGGGAGAGGGGAGGAAAAGCCCCGACAGCTGCTTGTTCCTTGGCCAGGGCCGGGAGGAGATGTTCCCTGCCCCCTTCCCAGGCCCCTGGGAGCACTCTCAATTTGAGCTACCCCAGATGAGACCGAGGGGTGGTAGAAGTAAAGCACCCACCAGAGCAGGTAACTACTGAGATCCTGGCTGCCATTTCTGGGCCTTCCCCATTGGCATGGCTTTGAGATCTTTGCTCCCCCCCAGCAAGGACCAGTGACCACCACAGGCCTGGGCACATTTAACTCTGCCAGCAGATGGAACTCCCAGAGCACCGGCCCTTCCCGTAATGAGGACAGACAAAGTGATTGAACCATAAAGAGGCATAGCATGAAACTGAAGTCAGTGAAGAGAGAGTGAAAAGACTATTTGGGGCAAAGGAGGAGGAGTGGCCTAATTTGGCTGGACATTTCTGGTAAACTACGGAGAATGAACTGTTTTTTTTCCTGTAACATGAATGCTGTTTGGGGGGGATGTAAGTTTCTAGTTAAAAGTGATGTGAAGCTCTTTGCTCCTAAGGAAAAGGAGATTTTTAGGTTTTGAGAAGAAGATGATTTTAGAAATAGAAGAAGAGAATCTTTGGGTTATACTAGAGGAGGCATCCTTAAACACTACCCTAATAAGCAGATATGGTCCATCTGCAGTGTTGGGAAAACTGCTAATGGGTAAGATTTCACAGTTTGCAGAGGTTCCTTTCAGGTCCTTGCAGATGTGTGGCATGGGAGCCACCAGAGGACTGTTCCTCTGGTGACAATGTCTCTATAGGACTCAGAGAGACTTCTCCCCTAAAAGAACTGATGAAAGATTATTTTTAAATGGTAAAACTGACCGAAATTACAAGTTTTGTCTTTTTATGTTGTATGTGGGAAAGTGAACACCTGTGGGGGGAGGGAAGGATGCTTTGAAAGTTTCATTTTTCTTTTCTTATTTTCATTCTTTTAGTGTGAGTGAATAAACTATCTTTGTAATTTTAAGGTAAGCCTGTTTTGCTTTTTGTGTTCTCCTAGTCATATCTAAAATTAGCAAACACTGAAACCATCACAATCATCTAAGGAGCAGGCAGAGACAGACAAGTAGTTCCACAGACACTCAAATTAATTCCTTTTGATTCATGTCTCACGGTTGACCGGCCACAGAAGCAAGCAAGATGATACTAGGTCTGCCTTCAGGTTTTCCAGCAATTGGAAATTTGTCCCCTACAAATCCATATGAAACTATGGTAAACATCCCATACCTCACCCAGAAAAACCTGACACTATCAACAACATCAGTTTCCAATATCCTGGTCCAAGACTCCTGTATGTAGTCTGGAGAGGTGAACAGAACTAGATAAACGATAAAACCCATAGCCTTGGAAGGTATTTGACTCACTACTTCTGAGTTTCATCATAGATAGGAGATTACAAACAGGCCAGGGGAGTAGGCTGGCAACAAAGAAAATGTGGCAGCAGCAAACACTTCAAAACTAAAGAGCAAAGGAAAAGAATGCTTTCACACTTGAAAAATGTGACATGTTTGCAAAAATCACCTGCCAAGTTCTATATATTTGAAACCCAGATAGCAGCAGTGATGCTGAGCCTCACTGTGGAGTCTAACCACAATACAGCAGCCTTCATTTTAGGATGTTACACCCCTATATCCATCCTTCCCCACAGCCTATGCAGCACAGCTCTCTCAAAATGGGATGAATATCAGACTCAAAGGATTATGTGCATATAAGTTCAGAGCACAAAACTGAGCCTGTGGTCCTGATATGAGCTACTCCTCTGATTTTTACCCAAATTCATGCATTTACAAAAAGCACAGCCAAACAGACACCTACTTACCTTCATCCTCCTAGAATTGTGTCCCTTAGTCAAAATATTCAGATTAAACAAGACAACCTTCTACTCTCCAGATTATATTAATATATATATGTATATGAACTTGAAGGCTTCTGACAAAGAACAAGTTTACTTAAATGCTGATATATTTGAGGCAGCAAATAATAACTCTTAAATAAAGCCATTTTGATTTCAAATTGACTAAAATTAGTAATACTAATCTAATACACTGAAATGATAAATACTGCAAAAGCACACATAAAGATCTGGTACATGCAACTTTGTCCACTGTGATTGTAAAATCAAACTCTATAACTTAAATTTGAAAGAACATCACATATCTTGAGACTTAGTTAAATCCAGATTGTGTTTTACAGAAAAATTGATTGTTGAAATGAAAAAATTAAAAGAAAAAAAATCACAATAGCAAAGGCTGTTTAAGTCACATTTATTTCTGCTGTTACACTAAGTAGTTATTGTCCACAAAGAAAAATCACACACACCTATCTCCATTGAAGCTAAATTCTTCGTATCAAGATTAAGCCTGTGCCATTATCCTCAACAGCCAAATTACAACCCCTATAAACAGAACTGTATAAATTGAAGAAGTGCTGTAACTGAATGGCTATGAAGAGAGCTTTTTCTAAACTACCTTGAGTTAAAAGGTACAGTGGTGCATAATGAATGCTACATAAGAAGACTGGACAGGATATTTTTCTTGAACCACAATTATCAAGGGCAAGAGATCAACAACAGTTCCTGTTTATAATGTGTTTCTAAACACCCTTTATTGTGATACATGTTCAACTTGCTTTACTTTAGACAATGTATTTCATGACCAAACATCCTTTTTTCATCCTACTCCCAAAATCTTTCCCACCCTGTACCTTACAAACTTGCCTCTTACCAAGTTTTGCTTCAAACTTACCAAAACAAGGGTACTACATGCTTTCATGAACAAATTGGTGCTGCATTCCTTATCACCTCACTAAAAAGCCACTTAAGCAATGGTACTTTGACTACCGAGTTCAAAAATAAAAATAACCTTCTTCATCTACAGATACGGGAGCTGGAAAAATCCATGATGCCCCTGCAATATTCCATCAGGCGTCCTGGAAATGACCCTTTCTGATAGCACACTTTGTGACAGTCCCAGCCAGCAGCCCACTTCCTGCAAACACCTAAGCACAGCTGTGCAGAAACAAGCTTCCAATGAAGATGGCATGTGTCCCACTGAACCACAGTCAGGCTCCTCTGCCAAGCCAGTGGGAGAAAAGTGCAAAGGCCACTGCCTGCCTACCACGCCGTGGTTATGATGTTACAGCTCAGAGCAGGGCATGTGGGAGACCAACAGAAAAACAAGTACTACTCCTCTTCAGATAAACTATTTGATCTATAAAGGTTCCTTTCAACACAAATCATTCTATGATAAAAGCATTAGTTCAGTATGTAACCCAAAATACTGTATTGAATTATTTACTTGTGTGCCACCTGCAGTTAACAAGCCAAAAAAATCTGTTAGGAGCCTTCTCAGTCTTTTGACTCATCATTTACAACCTCATCTCTTGAACACTTTCCTTATATTTGTTAAACTAATGTGCATTTAGAATAAAATGCATTAGCTGCACAAATTTAAAACTGTAACCACAGCCAAGACCTGGACATGCATAGGTATATGGCCATACTGCTGCCAAGCTCCCCAGCACTGCAGAAGGATCAGTATTCAGTATACTAGACATGTTTTCTCCTCATTTATAACTCAGTCTCTAAAAACATGGTTTCTCCTGTAGTTTCTTTTCTCTCTGTGCATCACATGTTCTCAAACCACTGCTAAATCGTACTACAGAAATTCAAATTTTCCCCTCCTCAAAAGACAGAAGACCTGCATGTGCACTTCAAACTACATGAGTGAAGGAACTGAAAGTGAAGCAAACAGCAGAGCAAAATGAAAAAAAAAAAAGAAAAAAAAAAAGAAAAAAGAAGAAAAAAAAGAACAGTCTAATAGTTTGAAACTTACCCTCCCAGAACAGCCCGTGAAATAGGGAGTTATTGCCACAGGGAATGCTTCAAACTGAGGTGCAGCAGAGCTCTGAACATACAGTCCACTGAAGCCAGACAACTATTTAGTATCTCCATATCCAGTAAAAAAGCAAAGCAGCAGTTATCGTACCCAAATTTCTACAATACCAGTCCCAGCTTTTACAGGTACCACCATTTTACTATTTTCCACCTTCTGACAGCTTAGTTTGCAATCACTACATCCCTTCTATTAGAGATAGGCATGAAATAAAGTTAGCTTGTGCACCAGTGTGTATTTGGATCAACTACTCAGAATAAGATTCACAAACCACAGTAATCTCCTATTTTCCCGTCTTCACTATCTTTTTTTACGTAACATATTGCACTTTGACCACTAGTTTTTGTCCTACACTGAACTGCTGCTTACTTCCTTGACAAAGGGCAACATGCAACACATGACAAAAGGCAATTTAAAAAGCATCAGGAGAAGGAATGATACTGACTTTTAGGCATTAATTAATCAATAATCTCCAACATAGCTGCAGAATCTCCAGAAGAGTTATTGACAAATTTTGTATGATTTATTTTTAAATGCCAAACAGTTTGGCATTAACTAATTAAGTCCACGTTTAAGTACTGGAGTCATCAGAATTTTAGGTGATCATTTGTAAATCAGATGTAAAATGGGCAGCAAGATGCAAAGTATCCTTTATGCGAGGAATGGATTAAACAACCGTTTATTCTAATATAAAATTACACATGCAATACACAGAAACCCTGAGAGGAAGCCTTACTGCCACAGGCATCAGTCAGAATTTTCTACTAAAGGCAAGCAGAGCAACAGTGACAACCTTTATTCCAAATTCCAGCAACAGAGGAACATCTGCTACAAAGAGGATACAGTCAATATATCTAAAATTTCAAACAGTGAAAGCCAATGTTCATGTGAAATAAGAAAGCGCTGTATACGCAAACGGCACAGGTAGTTCCTTTAATTAAGAATAAAAATGATTAACAGATGAAACTGTACTAAAACAGTGGCTTATTTAAATGTTTAACAACACAAAAGCTAGAAATAACCACATAAAATTTCACTGTAAAAGCAGAAAAGGCACAGAATTTGTTTACAAAACTCAATGCTTATTTTATGTATAATTTTTATTTTAGCCCAACTGTGATGTAATTTTATTTAGTAAACTAAGAAAAAAACTAATCAATTCTGCAATGGAACAATTTTATGTAGGTTTTAGATTTCTTTTACCTTTTATAACAACCAGTATCTACCATTTTGTGCTTAGACAATTATTCTTGGGTACAAAACAATGGGTATGGTGCTGCTGAAAGTCTGCACTGTACACTCAAAACTCATCTAACATTGTTTTCTTGCATTCACTCTCTCACACTGTCCTTTCCTTCTCTCGGAGGGACTTTGTGTACAACATGTAGTCTCATGACACTTTTGAAAAACAGCTCTGTATTCATTTCTTGGTGAATAAAACAGTCATGAAGCTTCCAAATACACATTTGCTCTAAAAAGCCTAAACTCAAAAGTTAATCAGTACTTGAATGAACATCACACCTACCTTTGTAGATGTCCTAAGTAGGGCCACAAAGGTGATCAGAGGGCTGGAGCACCTCTCCTATGAGGAAAGGCTGAGAGCTGTGCTTATTTTACTGCTTAATGGGAGCCTACAGGAGAGCTGGAGAGGGCCTGTAGTGACAGGACAAGGGAAAATGACTACACTGAAGGAGAGCAGGTTTAGTTTGGATACCAGGAGGGAACTCTTTACTGTGAGGCTGGTGAGGAACAGAGAAGTTTTCTCCCCACAGAAATGGTCCATCCCTGGAAGTGGTTCAGGGTCATGTTGGATGAGGCTTAGAGCAACCTGGTCTTGTGGAAGGGTCCCCTGCCTACAGCAGGTGAAGGAGATGGTCCTTTAAAAGCATAGGCCATTCTATGATGATATGATTTTATAATCTTGTAACACTGAATTAAAAATCTCCAAAGACAAATATCCTACTACTTTTATGTTTCTTAGCATTGGAATTACCTCCACACCTAAAAAGAGTCTGCATTCTTTCTTCAAAAATTGACTATTGCAACCTATACTCTCAAAATCTAAGTTTACTACATTAGTGAATGCTTTGAATTTAGAAATTACATATCTATTAGCTTCTCTACCAAAACATAATACATCCTTTATTCCTGATAGTTTTATGGTGTGAACTTGGGATTTGTCTACATCAGTATTTTATTTCAGCTAAGGGGCATGTTTCTGAATCTCCTGATCTGCTCCACTTCCTGTGCTTTCGTGCAGATTACACTGGGGCCTTGGAACCAGCAAACTGGATTTCTTTTAGAGGATATGCTCCTATTTGTAATGGGTACTGAGTTTTCTGGGCCACACTAGACCTAGTCCAAGGAAAACTCTTTACAAACATATATAGGACAAACTTATGTCTTCAGCATAACTTGTTTTGCTCCACAAATCCCCTTTTGCTGTGGGATGTACCAACACACACCCCAAGCATGTCCTCTGCTCACTACTGTTCCAGTGCTGCCAGGGAGGCTCCACCTCAATTCCAGGAACAAGCTCAGCCTCCGCAGTCATTCAGTGTAAGCCACACAAATTCTCATTCTGGATTCATTAGGAATTGCATACATTATTCACTAATATTGCATCAGTTGTGAGTGCCATTGCAACACACTTAAGAAAATGTATATAACTCTATCATCTGAGATGTTAGCATAATACAAATTTGACATGATGTTGCCAGCCAGATGATGCTGGAGTCTTAGAGCCCACAGCACCATGAGGACACATCAAGCAAATGTCTGGAAGATGCTGCAGCCTACAAATGATTCACATTCCTGTGCTGTGTGGCTTTCCACTCTTCCTTGTATTTTGAGTCTGCTATCATTAAAATAAAAAAATTTAAAGTAGCAGCTAAACTAATTTGACTTCAGGATTTTTGTGTGAAAGTTCCAGAACAACAACAACAACAACACCCAAAAAAACAGTTAAAGCTTCTCAGTTATTGCTTTAAATGGCAGGGACAGAAAATAATTATTTTTTATTCTCAGTCAAAAATTCCACAAACTATTTATAGACAGCTCTAATATACTTGGCAGCAAGCAGTGGAAATTGGAAATCTAGCAGAGACACTGGCTCAGCTTCAATAAGATTCCTGATTTTAAGCACATAAGTAGTTCTATTCATGTCACACCCTAAAATTCTGCCCAGCCAAGTATGAAGGAGTTTACCTGACTGACCACTGCCTGAAGGTTGTACATGTTCTCACGTGGTAATCTCATGCAGCATTTCACATTAGAGTAGAAAAAAAAGATTACTAAACCAAAATTAAACAATTCAAACAGTGAATTCAGTCACCTAAACTACAGCTAAATCTCAACGTGACAAAAGAAAAAAAAAATTGAGGAAATCAACAGAAAAGGGAGTAGGTCCGAAACTAGCAGAGAAAGCAAGAGAGACTATACTGCCTACCCATCCTTAAATGAGCTGTGTCCTTTATGAGGCTTAGAAGCCTACTCTTAACTGATTAGACCCTATCACTAATTTGAACCTAACACTTTGCCCTCCTATTTGGAAACTTCCACTGCTATATCACTTAAAAAATAGAAAAATTTAAGTTCCTAGCTATTTTAAATAGCTATGTTTAAAGTACTAAAACTCAGTTATTTTACAAAAGAACTGCTCAGCCCATTTGTACATGTTTGACTGCAGTGACTATCCTTTTCTGAAATCCTATTTCAGAATTTTAAACTACATCACATTTGAGAAGTGCCAGACTAGGAGAAAATTTTGATGTGTGGGCTGCACAGTGCTTACAGAGTAGAGGGAAGAGCATTGCAAATTTGATTCATACTCTTCACATGCTTTGTACTTTTACTTACTTTACTTTAAATCACTCTTGCAGTAAAAAAAATTGGTTTTTCCATCACGCTAAATTATTTCTCATCTTAATTCTTTGTAAGTACAAGAACAAATGTTAGCACACAACAACTTATATAGAGCTGGTGTATTATATTTTAAAAAAATTAAAATCAAAACCCCATAACCATCCACAAACAAACAAGATTTCAGTACTCTGTCACAAGATAGATGGTAACAGGAGGACTTAATCAGGTCATATATTCTTAAAATATAATACTGCTGGTTATCCTCTTTTCCTCTCATGACTTGGGTCCATGCCATCCCGAAAAAGCACTAACAAAAGAAATTAAAACATTATTCATAAATAATAACTGCAACCATCAAAAACCTACTGTAAGGTTGAAGAAATGAAAATATAATCTGCTATTACTCCATGAATCTCTACTTAGGAATCCACAAAACATCCAAGCTTCTGGTTCTAGATTACAGTATGACTCAGATCTACAACTGATTTTTTTTTCAAGAAAAGACTGAAATAGTGTAGGAGTACTTTATATTGGAGGGTGGGGGAGAATCACGAGGGCTTTTGAAAAGAAGGAAAACACTGCTTCACTGCTGCACCTTTATTAGTGAGCCTACATGTCATGTGCCCAAAAAAAGAAAAAAAAAGCCTACGATACATCCAGAGAATAATGGTTTCAAAATCCAGAAAGTTCACTGGATTCATAAAATAAAGTTACAAAATCTATTTATTGCAAGTCTTTATTCAGCAGAAGTGCTACAATGTCACAATCCAGACAGAGATCAAGGAGGAAATCTCATGGTTCTGATTGAAGCAAAAATAGGGGATTGAGAAATCAAACCGTAATTTCCAGATCTGCCATACTCTTTTTGGAACGCTGGCCTGAGCAAACCAGGGAATACTGGAGTCAGTGGTATAGTGCTGCTGAGCTTCAACTCCACCTTTATGACAGTAACAATAAATTAGAATTAACTGCAACACGTTCTAGCTGCATTTACTGTAGTGACACAAGTGACTTAAAAGCAAGCAGGTTACTGGAAAAGGCAGTGAAGCAACAGTATATTTACAGCACATTTTGCGCATATATCAAATATAAAATCGATAAAAATACTGCATGCTTATTGCATCTAGGAAAAATATCCTCATGTGTTTTTCTTCTTGCTACTTATTACTAGACATAAAACTTTGATTTTGACAACTTTTTCATACTCTTTCATGTGCTTCGTTTTCTTCCTGATAGAATTAAAAAGCACTGTAGACTTCCCAAGAAAACTTGTTTCCTTTAATGTATGAAAACAGTTCACAGAAACTACAGACCTTGCAAAGACTTGTGCAGACTTGTTTATGCATTATCTGGTAAGTGGAATTTTTAGACCCCACGCACCTATTCACACTGAAACTGAACCTAAACCAAACGTCATGCTGTCTGCCCGGCTACCTTCCAGTAACACAAGACACAGTCTTGGTCCCTTGTTAATGCTTCACTGAACTAATTAAAGTGTAGAATTTACCTTACATAATGTAACCCTGCACCCATTCACAAGGATTGCAACAACACAGTGAAAAGCACAGCCAAAGGGGGAAAGAGCTCCTAAGGCAATGCACTTTTTTGCCTGGCCCTTCAACATCTGTGGAACAATGCTTTTTGTTAATCTCATGCAAACAACTTTGTGCAAAATTAATTTCATTATTTATTACGAGCTATATGATCTACTCTAGTTACAGCACACAGAAGTGGAGATGTCACCAAGTTTTAAGGCAACCACAACATGTAGGTTCTTCTATTCTTGCTACTGAAAAGACATTGAATTGGCACAGTTCTTGCTCTAATGTCAGCTGGGAAATTTCAATTGCTGTGATAGGAAAGGCTATTAATTAGTTACAATAACTTTCTAGAATTGTCTAAACAATGCTATTTATTAAACATCCTCAGGACTTAGGAAGAATAAGAGATGAACTTGCTGTAACTTGCTGGTCATAATATACTGCATTCCTCAAAATGTACAGTGAACCACAAGTCAAAAAAGATGACATTAATAGAAGTTAGATTGCCTGCAAGACATGAAAATTATTTTACCCAGATTAGTAACTTCTTCCAGTAAGAATCAGATCTTGAAATTGCTAAAGCATATTCCTAATATTAACATGTCTTCTAAAGCATATTCCTAATACTAACATGTCTGCACATATACTTGCATAGGTACACTCAGCACCCAAAAAAGAATTCTGTGCATAGCAGCCTTGATATTTTTAGATTCTTTTGTTCAAATAGACTTGATTTATCAAAGTAAACAAATGATATGGGAAACAGCCAAAAAAATTTATAATTTAGTAAAAATTATTTTGTCTCCAATGTTTTATGCAAAATCTATATTCTTTGAGAAAACTGAACTACAGCTACTGCACTGATTCAAGTCATTGATTCCAAATATGAAACTCCAGAGAGCCTCATGGATATTTCAAAAAAGTCTAGAAGCCGTCTATATATATTTAAAAAATTTTAAAACCAAGAGACAAATAGGTGCGTATCGCTAAGACCCAAATTCTCTCCCTTTCTTTGAAAAGATCTTTTCCTTTTTTTCTCCTTCCCTTCCATGTTATCTGCTATGAATCCTGTGATTCTTGTCCTGAAAGAATAATGCTGGTGCTGTATGTCACACCTTAGCGTGAGTGCACCTGTTTTATTTCAAACACCATGGAGTATCTTAGAAATAAATTTTCAAAATAAACTTGATAATTTGGAGTCTTCTTTACTTGGCTCATGATATAGTAACATATCACTGCATGGCTGTTTTTCCTGTAACAGTACAAATAAGCTTTTCTCATTATTATAGCTTTATTGTGTCAGGAACTGTATAAACAAGAAAAACAATTCTTGTTCCACAGAACTCATTCTTTTGTAGAAATTGGGTATGATACATTTTTATCACATAAAGGAAAGGACAATAAAAACAACACATAATACATAAAACGACTGGAAATCTCAGCCCATCATATTCCAAAACATAATGAAATGGCAGTGCTTTACAGGAAGCACAGCAGAGACAGGTGGGGTTGAAGAAAGCACATATGATGACTTTGTGTTTCCTATGGACAGAACTACTGAGGTGGTGGGAAGCACAAAGGAAAGAATGGCTAGGCGTGAGTAATATTCTTAAGTATAAAGCTATCAGCACTAAAGAAACACAGCAGAACAACAGCAGAGTAAAACCAAGTGAAACTGAGCTCTGACATACAGCTATTCTGTGCTAACAACTATCTCCTCATCGTGCTTCACCTTCCCTCTCTCCCCCAAGTCACTGAGAAAAAAGTACAAAATTCTGAGCACCAAAGGGAAAGGTTTGTCCCTTTCATGAAACATTTAGAAAGCCTAAATTACATTGACTGTCCTGGAGGTATTAACAGAGACAAGAGAGATTATGTGAAAACACTTAATACAATAATTGCAAGGTAAAGACAGTTAACATTACCACCTTTATAAGCACTGGAAACAAGTGCACTTCTGACAGCCAGAATACTATTTCTCATATTGCACAGGACTCTAGGGTACTACAGCCTCTTGCCATGGGAGTTCCCAGCAGTTAGAAAAGACAAACACAATCTTCTATTATCAGGGACTAAAAACGTGAGTGTTGGATAGTACTATGACTCCACAACTGCAAAATAAAGCAAAATAAATTCCTTTCTGTAGAGCTAGATAAGCATCTGACTAGATAGACAGTTCAGGCAACTGCAGCTCAGCAGAGTACAGCACAGCCTCAAGGCAGCCACAGCATATGTAACATTGGTCGAAGAGAACACAATGGAGCCTGTTTCAAAACACTTAAGTACGTAATTTCCCACTATCAAATTACATCCCCGAGACTCACAAATTACCTCTGAAAAACTTTAAATGCGTTAAAGTAGACACACAAGTAATTTGCTATATGGATTCTAGTTTCGGCTTTTTACATAGCAAGTATTTGCCATAGAAACAAAAGGATCACAATTACTAACAGATCCCATAGTTTACAAATGAAGGCTTGTTTGTATGACCCTAATTGCACTTTCTGTGCCTACTCTCAGTAGTCGGTACAAAAAAGTCCTCTATTTTATGGGTCACAAAATCCCAAATTTTATTATGTTACAGTAGATCTAAGCATTCAAGAATCTGTCGTTCTTTTATGTAACTTGAAATTTGACCTACATCCAGATTTCTTTCTTAAATATGCACAGATATTCCCATCTGTCTGTCAACTACATCCATGCAGTCCTGGGCAGCAGAATCATAATTTCTATCAAAGTGCTTTGCAAGGAATTGGAAATATCTATAAAATTCATGATACATGTTTATCTCAGAGTCAAATTAACTCAAACGTGGTGGTACATTGTACTCTGAACCATCATGTTTTAGATGCAATTTCATTGCAATTCAAAAGAGCAAAGAGGTTTCCAGGAAAGTCAGGTGGTTGAAATAGGCACATTTACAGAGGTGTGAATCGGCCCACACCCCCTCAATGTTACCAACTGAATGAAAAAGCCTATGGAGATGAATGACAAAGAAATAAGCTTCCTCGTTTCACTGAAACACAGCCATACCTGGAACCATACGATCTCCCTCAGCTTCAACACAGCCAGCATGAGACTGCCCATTTCTAATATTCCTGTTCTCAGGCTCACCCACATGCCAGTCCCACCAGCAGAACTAGGAAAGGAGGTTTCAAGAAACTCGCATCCTGGGGATGTGCACTGAGAAAACCGAAGAGCATCATACTGCAGTGCTCTGAAAAACTTTACCAAACCATCAGTTCCCCAGGGAGAGAAAAGCAGGCAGCCACGAGTAAACATACACACACACACAGACAGACAGGCATTTGCTCTAGGACAGACTTCCAATGACAAAAGCACAAATAGGAAGAGAGGTTTAAACACAGTAAGAGGAATGAACACCTTCGAGAAGAGAATGCCATCTAACAGGTATTTCCAAAACCCTTATCACCATACACCCTTACATTCTTATTTATAATTACCTTCCAGTATGCTATCCCTACACCTAGTACACCTCATCTCTTTGACACAAGCTCTTCTGATCTATGCTTTTCTTGATCAAAAACCACTCTCACTACTTGTTTACACAGGTCATTAAAACTTCCTAAGGATATTTTTAGACAACTTTTTCTTTCTGCAATCCAGCTTCTTTAAAAAAAAAAAAACAAACATAACTTATTAAAATATATGGGATAATATTAAAAAAACTACTCCCTCTGTGGAAAACCCTGACAATAATCATTCTGATTAACACCAGATGACTGAAGGTCAAGTTACATCCAGTTCACAACCTCATCCTCCAAAAGCCACTTCAGTTGTTTAATTTGAATATATTCACTGTTACCCAACAATGTAACTATCAATTCAAGCTTCACTTCCTGTGGTTCACTCAGTTGTGCACATCTGCACACTCCCCACAACATCCAAATGCTTTGGACTATTTTCTACATTTGGCAAGAGTAACAGTACCAAAAACCCAGTAACTAAAAATTTAAAGAAAAAAACCTTATGTTTCTATATGTATTCCAACACAGAGGTTTCATTGTAGATTTGTTACTAAGTGTAACAGATTCCACACAGAATACAGTAATCCATGATAAAGAATATTCTACCTCTGCTTCCAAGAAAATTTATCTGGTCTGAAGGAGCTCTTTAAGTGGCAGCAGCAGATCATCACTAAAACTCTTAAAGCACTCTGCATCCACTCACTTAAACACAGCTGAAATATACAACAGACTGTGTTTCTAATGAGCAGGTGAGAGGAAATCAGTTGGTAGCAACATCTGTAAAACCAGACAAGGATTGGAGCTGGAGTTTTAAATAAAGTAGAACAGATACTGCTCTGAAAGCAGCCTATTTCCAGTTCCACAACAAAAACTCGGCAACTGGGTATTTCCCAGAAGGATGCTGTTGGCATTTAAATAATTTAGGACGACTCTTCATTCTCTATCTCCCCTCTGAGGGCGAGACTAATCTGCCTACACTGAGAATTGAGACTTCTCTGAAGACAAGTTCAGATCATTAAGTCACACCCCTATTGCTTCACATTCCTTTAATAAGCCTGTCTTTTCCCACACTGACTCTGCCTTAAATTACACCAAACCAAGACTCCCCACTTCACTCACACAGAATCAGTATAGGATCAGAAATGTGGAGTAACAAACTCTATGCATGCACAACCATGAAACAGCTACTTATTTTTCATGCTTCAGCTTCTACCTTGCTCAATATACTGAACAGGAATACTGTCACTATTAGATAATAAAGATAATAAAGAGCTTTTAGGAGACTATGCAAAAAATATATTAAAACAAAAATATTTATTGAAGGTTTGCTACCAACCATGTTACATCTTGGAGCATGATAAATTCAAAAGCAAGTCAGGTTTGTAGTATGCTTTTAGAGTAAGCCCATTTTTAAGAAGAAAGCCTAGTACCAGCAAGTCACCACTAGATACATACATGCTCTCTTATAAAGAGAGATCACACGTAAAGTCAACAGCCAACTAGGGAAAGAAGCAACAGCCATTTGTTGGGACACTCAGATTCAACCTGTGTATGACTGAAAAAAATACTTTTTCGAAGAAAGGGATGAAGAATGCTTTGGAAAAGGAGCTAAGTGAAAAATATATTACTTTCTTATGTTAATATCATTTACCAAACTTGATAGGCAGTTGTATTCTTTTGGATGTAGTTTCTTTTCAATGCACAAGAAAAGCATTGTTACACTTTTGTACTGATGAAAGCAGATTACATCCCTTACAACTCCTTACTGATAACTTTGCCTAATGAATAATAGTAAGTCACAGTTTAAAGGCATTGGCTTGGCTGTGTGTTGGCTCTTTGAGAAATGAAAAGGGTATCTCTAGAAGAGGTTCAGCTCTGGGAAAGAGAAATAAAGGGAGCCTAGAATATTTCATTGTACCAGAGTTTTCCATTCCTCTGCTATTGATGGTAGATACATAAACAACTTTCTAAAATTAGGGAGAATTTTCAAGTTGATAGAGATTACAAAACTGAAGAGCAAGGCTTATTTGTGATAAAGCAGATATTGTGAAGACAGCATACCTGCAAACTCTTACACTGTTTATACTTCACACTGATTGTTATCCACTTGACTATTTACTTGCTTTTCCTTTCTGGATCATCTGCAGAAGTACTCAGAGCTCAGCACTGATGTTACATGGCAACTTTTAGATGGAATCTGGCATTATTAGTATTAGGGCACCAAGACAATGTGATTTCTTAAGACATTTGTGTATTCACTTAAAGTAGTTTAGCTGGTTCAGTCCCCAGAAGGTAACTGGTTAGGCTTGCTGTGGCTAAAGGCAACCGCACAGATGGCATTTCTGTCGACCTTTGTCCTCACCACTGTACAGGTGTCACAAATGAGTGTTCTGGGTTTTTCTACATAATCATGGATCATGCTACAACAGGTGATAGTTTATTCTGCTTCTAAAAGGTTTTAAGGCTCCAATAGCTATGGCTTTCCTTTTTAGGAAATGTAGCTGGAAGAGGAAAAGAGGTATATTGGGCTTCAATGCATTAATTCAGCTGTAAAGTAAAGGGTAAAAAAATACTTTCATTTTACATATGTTTCACTCTATTAAAAGCCAACCTGATAACAAAATTCAGCACTTGCTCCTACAGCCTTTTTAAAGGGAGGCACTGAATTTTAAAATAGCAAAAAATGTGACACAGCATGGTGACAAGTACAAGATCAATGTCAGACATAATGCCTACATATTCAAATTCCTATTTATCTGCCTTTATATAATGAAGTATATTGCTAATTTAAGTACATATCCTTCCTGTTTAAGAGCAGATTTCCAGATACATGGAGAAAAGCACTCCCAGGACAATGGAACCCCATAAAGTGAAAACCAAACTCTGATTACCTGTCTAAATAAATTAAAATATCATCAAGGCACTTCAAAAATACATCAAAGTACAACGTATTTCAGTACAGGCACAAAGGAGTTGCTTAGTAAGAATCTAACACCATTATCCTTATGTTCGTAACAGTAATTTATACACCATATTCAACAATTCAAGTTTAAAGCTAATTCAGACCTCTTTCCCATTACAGTAACTCATCTTCCTCCAAAAAAAATTTTTGATGTGATCATTTTAGTTGAGCAACACACAAGTCTGAGAAACTGCATGTTTATTTCAAATTAGCTGCTTTGAGTACTTTATTGGCTCCCAAATGCGCAGTATGGTCAGTAAGTAAGATCTCAGATTAAAAATTTAAATTCAGCTTTATTTTAATCATAGATCACTTCTGAAAGCTTTTGCATTTTATGCTGAATTCCTTCATGACCAACACTTTAAACTGCTATCTCAGATTTCAGATTCACTTCCTTTGTAAAGCTGCAAAATACAGATGGTTTCAGGAAACGGGTGAAAAAAGTCAAACCTAGTCAGACCTATTCACTTAATTCTCACATACATATTCCTGGCTTCCATGCTTTTACTTAACATTTTAAGACTGATGTACGGCTGAATATTTCAAGATGTTAATTTAAAAAAAGTCACTATCAAGCACTAATAAAACTTCTGTTAGTTAGGAATGTAGGATGTCTCTCAACTCCCCAGCCACGACCTTAACTTTACGCTCTGGGCAAATCTGACTTGAAGGATGTCATCACTGTGTTGCACTGCTGCTCCTCCTAATCTGCACAGATAGAAAATAGGATCTCTCATTCCAGGTAAACTCCTCAGGGACCCTAAAAGCACCTATATTGGGTTTGCATGGCCAGGTTGTAGTAGTAAGGAGGTTACAGGAGTGCCTTTCTGCAAGAAGCTGCTGGAAGCTTCCACCATGTCCAGAAGAGCCAACACCAGCCAGCTCAAGACAGATGTGCTGCTGGCCAAGGTCGAGCCCATCAGAAATGGTGGTAAAGCCTCTGTAATAACTTATTCAAGAAGAAAAAAAGAAGTTATTGTGCAGATATAAGTGCAGCCAGAGAAGAGCAGAGCGAGAATATGTGAAAGGAACAACTTTGAAGACACCAAGCTCAGTGGAGAAGGAGGGGGAGAAGGTCCTCCAGGCACTGGAGCTGAGATTCCTAAGCAGACCATGGTGCAGCCAGCCCGTGGTGAGGCAAATGCCCCTGCAGCCCATGGAGGACCACAGGGATGCAGAGATCCACCTACACCTGTGGAGGAGATCCACACCGGAGTAAGTGGATGCTGAGAGGAGGCTTTGACATGATGGGAGGCCCATGCTGGAGCAGGCTCCTGGCAGGGATCTGCAACCCCAGTGAAAGAGAAGCTCACCCTGGAGAAGGTTTCCTGCTAGGACTTGTGATCCTGTGGGGAATCCAGGCTGGAGCAGGCTTTTCTTTAAGGACTGCACCCCAAGGAAGAATGGCCCATGATGCAGCAGTTCACAGAGAACTGCTGCCTGTGGGAAGGACTCAACTGGACAAGTTCATGGAGAACTGTCTCTCATGCAAGGGACCCCACACTGGAGCAGGGGAATGACTCCTCTCCCTGAGCAGCAGCAGGGACAAACTGTGATGAACTGACATAAGCCCCATTCCTTGTCTCCCTGTGCCACTGACGGGGAGGAGGTAGAGCTGAGAAAGAGGGAAGGGTGGGGGATGGTGTTTTAAAGTCTCTTTTTACTTCTCATTTTCCTGCTTTGATTTTGTTAAATTCAGTTAATATCTCTAACTTGAGTCTGTTTGATCTATGACAGTATTTGATGAGTGACCTCTCTCAAAGACCTATCTCAACCCACTAATCCTTTGTTATACGTTCTCTACCCTGTCCAGTTGCAGAAGAGAGTTAAGGAGTGGCTTTGGTGGGTGCCTGGTGTTCAGTCAGGGTCAGCCCACTACAGCGCCACACACAAGCTTTACAATTCCAATTGACAGTGGGGAAAGTGGACTATGCTCCTCAGTAAGGCAAGAGGATAAAGGTACAGTTCTTTCCCCCAAGAAAATGTACTCATCTACAGTGTAAAGGCAAAAGTGCACTGTCTCACATTTCCACAACGGATGAGGAAAACTGGAAAGCTAGTGTTGTGGACCTAAAAAGAGGTTAGTAACATTATCACTCCACTGCGGTATATTGGATTGTCATTTGCATGAAAACTGTGATACCACAGAGGCTTTGTTACACTGTGCATAGATGACAGACACAACAGGTAATTCAAAATCTGGAACTGAAGTGAGACAAACGAGAAGGCACCTAGGCAAAAGGCACTGGAAATAGCATTAGCTGGATCAGCAACAACAGGGAGGTAGGTCATTAGTAACTAGACTCTATAAACATGCAGCTCCCAGGCACATCCTGCAGTAAAGCTGCTGGAGTGCAGAAATGCCAAATGCCAGTATCAGCCAGAAAAGGGATCACAAAAAAGGATGCTTAAAAATATTGACAAAAACCATTTGCTGAATTAAGAAAATGCTCAAAGATCTCTAGTTGTTTATTCACTTATTTGCTCAAGTACAGGTCAAATGCAGGAATGTAATGCTCCTGTAACACCTCACTGCCTGAGAATACTTGGAAGGCCAGAGATCAAGACCTCAAGCAATTTCCAAGCCCTTCCTGCATTCAACCCTTTCTTTTTTTTTGCTTGCCCCAAAGAGTAATCTCTTAGACTGATTAGATGCTCACTCAGCCACCATAACACGCTCAAAATAAAAGGCTGGCTCCTTTCCTCCCTTCTATTTGCCCAACCTCCTAAAAAAAGAGCTGTTCTTGCAGACATCTTGGCCTATTCCACTCTGAAGAACAGTTCTGTCACCTTTAGCTGTAAATGTGCCTTAACAAGACATCCCAAACTTTCCTTCCCTTGCCATCCCAGCTCTCCTGCCTTCATGAATGTCTCCAACCACAGACACCAGCTGAACTTTAGCCATGGAACTGACTGCTCTTTCAGTACCTTTAGATAGGAAACATGACAAATGGGAGGTGCCCTGACAAGGGAAGCTATTTCTACTAATTATACGATCACCCAAATCCATCCCCATCAGTGCTTCCAGCTGCAAGTTGCTGTGATCAAGAGTCATGCATCTGATGTCATTTATCTTCCTGACTTAAGAGCAGACATCTCTCTCAGATTATTTTAACTGATGTTTAGATCATGGAAAGGACATACGTTCTTTCTCCATACTTTAAAAAAATTACAAATTGGAAAATACGAAATATGTATTCTCTCAAGTCCAGTTACAAATATTTTAGTGTGATTTAAACACACATTTTGAGTTAAATCCCTGTGCACTCCCCCTGAGCACTTCTTTACAAGACAGCAAATGGAAAAATGTAATTCTTTAGTAATATGAAGAACAGGCTGAAGGAAATACAACTATATCATAAACAAAAAAGCACCTTTTTTAGGACTCTAGAATGAATCTCTGTTTGAAAATTACTCTGTTGAACTCTATGTGCAGGAAATAAAGGGAAGGTTAAAGTCACCACTTAAATCTAATGTGATAAGAGAAGCACTTATATATGGATTTGTTTACTGCACGTGACGTATTTATTATCTCAGTCCCAGTTACTACAATATCCCTAACAGAAGTTTTTGTTTGAGATACCCCATACAATTTCATAGAAAGAAAACACCCTACCAGGGTATACTAATTCAGTGGATTATAATACCCTTTGTGAAGCACAGAAAAAAAGGCATTACATTAAGCAAAGTCTTACAAAAATTCATATTCAGCTAAAATCTAGAAGTCATAACATATGAATGTGTGTGCTTTCCCACTACAAGACACATCAAACAAGACTTCATTTTTCTGTTCTAAACTGCTTACCTTCAGTTATTGAAACTTTCTACAGGAGCAGCTCCTTAAATGAGTAGGATCATTAAATTTTTAAGAGATATCATTGACTAGAACAAACTTATTTCTAGTAACACTAGATATAAATTAGAAGAAAATCTTATTTTTTCCACAAAAGAACTATTCTCACAAATCCTTCTGTACTTACAGAGGGACTTATCTATATCTCCCAATAGTTGCCTATGTAGCTGGAGTAATAAAACCAAGTTACAGAACCCTCTGGCAGACTATTTTTTTTTTAACTTTTAAATACAAGCAACTTCATTACAGACTTCCACCACATGCCAAAGTGTGCTCACACTGCTTGTTAGAGGATGACTCCACTCTTTTATGGCTACAACTGACTTTGAATGTCTGCTCTAGTTACCCACAGTCAGTCCCAGGGGCTTTCACTTAGCAGAGGAAACATCTCCAAGGTTAAGCAAAGGGTAGTCATAAATTGCAGACAATCAGATGGGTGAAGCATGCAGTTCCCATCCCAGTATATAGCTCAAATGTACTTTCCACTCACAGAGAAACACAACTAGCTCACTTTCATTGCTTTGCAGAATTTACAATTTACTAAATGTGAGCATGTTGAGCTTTCTCTCACAACAAAAAAAAAAAAAAAAATCCACAACCAAATAAACGTATCTGGGAAAGTCCTGTAAGTAATAAAACTCACAAGATGCTTAAGTTAGAGACCACTTTGACTGAAGCGACTAAACCAAATGGTTCTGTGTGACTCCCTTCCCTCCTGCAAAACATGCTCTACTCGTAAGCTTTCTTAATTTTGGTGAGGCTCTTATTTTTGCTTGCTAACTTCCTGAATAGCTCCAAAAAGTTGCTCCTCACAAAACAGCTGAGAAAGATATACAGAAATTCCCTCATAACCTAAAATTAAGTGTCAACTAGAATATCAGGAAAAAAAAATCCGGTACATAGCTATTAAATATGCTAGCACTGATAAGAAGACACCACCACAATGTACCAAAAGTTACAGTATATCCAAATTTAAAGTTATCTATTCAGAGAAACAAGCCCGAACCACATCTTAGATGAGGGCTTTTTTGAAGCGTTTGCACTGATCTGTCAATTACGCCGAATTTAGTAGTTTTAACTTAGATACTCACAAGAATCAATAATATGTATTTCAAAGCAATTGTAAAGCTTTGCATAATAAATCATCAGTGAAGTAACAACTGCAGCAAAAAACCAAGTGTAGGAAACAAAAAAAGAAGATAGTCAGAACAACACAATTCTTCAGAGTATGGCATCATACAGCCTGCTATAAACCACTCTGAGCATTTATTTCTACTGAGGGAATAAACACAGGAACTCAAATCTACAACCAATTTTTTTAGTATCCAATGCACTGCTACCCAGTGTTTTCTTAAAACCATGTAAAGTATGGGGGCTCAATTTTACCAACCAACAGACACCTTAAGTAATAACTGGTACTGCAAAAATGCCACAGCTAGTAATCCTGAAATGCATACAAGCTAAAAACATCCCAGGCAGTCAACAAATCATGCTCTCTCAATTACTGCCTAGCTAGATATCTCAGCAGTTCCAGTATTTTAACATAATCATTAACTATCTGGGACAGTATAAATGGAACACTAAAACTAGAAAATGCAGAGACATCTAAGAAAGCAAAACCACACTATTTACATAGTACAAACAGTACTCATGAATTAAAAAAAAAAAAAAAAAAGTAAGGAAATTAGTGAATTATACTTAGTAAGCATGGAAATAATGTCTACACCTTGGGAAACCTGAGGCATCTGGTAAAAAGTACATAATGTGTGAAGAAGGAATGTACCTCACACACCAAAGGCACAAAGTTTAAAAAATTGAGATCTGCTAACAAACCACAAGACTGATAATAATTGTTTTAGCCAGAACTAGAACAAAACAATAAATATTCAGTGCTTAGTTGAAAATAATACTGATACAATTTACATCAATTTGATATTAAAACAGGAGTGACTGAAGTAAAGGAATCAGATTCACCTGTAGGGTCCTTCCAACACTAATGCAGTAGAGCTCTTCCTCTCCTAGCAATGATAGAACAGATGAAAAAACCATGCCAATTACATGCTTTGCTCTGATGACAGGAATGGAGTCAGATGGCTTCTGTCATGATTCTGGTTACAAGAACACCTCTGCTCTTCCTCTGGCTGACAGTATTCTCATTTAGTGCATAATAACAATCACACCAACTACCTTATATTCAATTTTCAAACTTTCTGCTATGAGGTTGTTTAGTATAAAGGGTTTTTTCTTCTCCCCTCGAATGAACATTGCTTTAAATATTGTCCACATGACCTCACAGACATTTTGACTATAGATGCAATATTGGCTCTGAACAGTCAGTTGAATGTGTACATACTTGGACAAGTCAACATAAGATAAATTTATTAGACAACAAATTTCTACAGTGTTAAAATAAGTTCTCTTAAAGGACTACAAAACTGTTCTAATAAATTAAATGCAGTGGTTTTGCCAATAATATGATTTACAGCTTAGCAAAATATATCTGTTCAGTATATCACAATATATCACCAAAGACTGACATTCAAGACTTTAAGATACAATAATTTATTAAGTTAAGCGATTCCTTTAGGACAGTCTGTCCTGGTTTCAGAGTTCAGCTTCTTTAGGAAATTGAATAAACTGGCTGGCAGACTTTATTTGCTTACATGATTCAGGCTATTATTTCAAACAGGTGAATGAACCCAAAGAACCATTTATTCTTCCTCATCTCATACCATCATTAACAAACTGACACACAAGTTCGGGTCCTGACAAGTGAACTTTTATGACAATTTTACTTGTTTTCCCTTAGAACCAAAAGAAGAATGAATTATATATACAGTATTGTTATAACTTCAAGCAACATCTGTACCACAGAAACTTGGAATGGTTCTGATCCAAAATCAAATGTTTTAAGGCTTTTTTAAGTGTACTATGTTTTTCTTTAACAGGACAAAATAGTATCAGAAGCAATGTAGTCTCAGTAGTCTAACATAAAACATTGTTTCAATCACAGTTTTGGAGAATAATCTCCAAAATATCTCCACTAGTAACTCAGTTATTAGTGCTTCCAAGGGTACTCACCAAACCAAAACCCAGCCTAGAGATAAGGATAATGAAGAGTGACCTCTTCTGCTGTCCTTTCCACCTTGGAACTCTTTTAGTGTCCCTGTCCTATTACTATCAACATTTTTTTTTGACACACATTTACATCTGGAAGTCAGAAGCAGGGAGATTCATCTACTGTACCACTGCAATGACTCCTACTAACTGTACAAAACTTTACAGAAACTGCCTGCAATCTTCTGCTCAGTGTGACAGAAATTCAAATTAATATATAATATATATGTATAGTCTTAACTATATAAATATAGTTGACTACATAAAGTTTGAATTTTCAGAAATCTGAAGAAGCCAAATACCCATGCTTCCAGACTCCATTCCAAAGGAAGACATGTCCTAGTTTCTGCATTATACCACCTCAGAGACTTCTCATAACTCAGCCTCTGCTCTGAACACCAATCCCTCACAAACTGGTCCTGAAAGTGCTCCATCACAGTACCAATTAGATATGAACCATCATCCTGTCAAGAGTTAAATAAAAACCAAACAAAATGGTAACATTAGAAATTCAGTTCTCTAACCTAAGCTCATGTTTTAGCAAGTAAAGAAATAAGATCAGCATCCCTGGAGGTACTTTAAACATGTGTAGATATGTCATTCAGGGTTTAATTGTGGACTTGGAAGTGCTGGATTTGCAGTTGGACTCTATAATCTTGAAGGTCTTTTCTAACCTACATGATTCTATGGTTCCAAGATTTACTTAATTTCCAGCTGATCAATCACAGAACTTTGGTTTGAAAAATATTTCCCTCAAGAACAGGACTGATTTCTCAAATGACATTTTTTTTCCCCTAAAAAGTTACTTCCACAACATATGGTTCTGTTTTAAACTCAGATAACTGTTATGGCCTTTGAGATAAGCAAAAATGTCTCAATATTTGTCCCAGTAAAAGCTAGGCCAGGATTATATAGAGACCCATAAAACCAATTATTTCTTGGATATAAAACTCTCAAGCCAACTGGAAGGCTGGAAATATAAACCAAAAAATACTGTTGCCCAATGCCCTACCAAGCCGTAATTCTTGTTAGTCGGTGCTATTCCAATATTTCACTCATCAGTATTCCTCCTTCTCAAATTTTTATAATTATAGTCATCATCAGAAAGAAGGTTTGAAAAATTCACCAACTACAGGGAAACAGAGAAACACTCTCTGAGAGCTCAATGCCCACATAACAACCTTGGTGAATTTAGTATTTTAATTAGCAGAAAATTCTAGACATTTTGGCTGTGCAACTGCATAATGGAAGGCGACTGAAGTGATGCACCATTGCTTTTCCAAGCATGCATTTGCCTTGAGTACTGCCTACTGCATTCAAAGCCTTAACATAATGATACCTGCAAGGCTCTGCTCAGGATCAACATCACAGCCCAGAGTTATGCTGACAGCAGTTTCTTGATCAAATTCATGTCAATACTAAATCAGTTTAGTTTGGAAGAGCTAAAAGCAGTTGTACAGGAAAGTAAAATGCTTTAATAGGACATAGTTCCCAGTCTCACTTTTTTCTCCCAAAATAAAGAAATGGGTGAAATCAAAGTGAAAGCTAGAGAAAGGGCTATGCTACACAGTAAATGCTTTCGTTTTGGATACGAAAGCCTGGGGAGGATAAAGTTCCTTTCCTTTGAGCAGTGAAACTGGTCAGAACTTCAGACAATTTTTACAAAAATTGTTGAGAGAAACTAATTCCTCATGAGGATGAAGTGACACCGTGCTGATCAAAATCAGAAGTGCCTTCTCCTTCCTGGCAGCAGCACTAATGGATGGTGATGTGTTTCTTAGCAAGGCAGAAGAAACTTATGAAGCCTTCTTGGCTGAACTTTCAAAAGTCTTGATTAGAGGGCTACAAAAAATGTTATTCCAAAAGAATTTAATTTGTTTGTTTTTTCTCTAACCAAAGATTATGCTTGCAATTTAAGTTTTTGTAAGGGAAATGCTGACAGTAACAAGAAAGTTTACATTATCACAATTCAAAATGTTTTACTTAGGTCAGGCTGAGGAAGAATATCACAATTATAATTTTGACTTTGAATTTCAGTTCTGTGATGAATATAATAAAACCAGCACACTGAGTTTGTTAAAAGAAACCTTTCCAGAGAAATTAATTCTTTGTAAGTACATTAAGTATGCAAACAGAAGAACAACTTAATATATTCAAACTTGAGATTTTTGCTACCACTTCCTGCTCCACCATTAGCTAACTCCTTTTCAGTTGTGCTTGTAGTTTACCTTTTGACATGAAACTCTTTTGCTTTATTTAATATGCATTTAAAAGACTGGTCAGTACCCCAGTTTGTTCATGCAAATACACCCGCTCAAAAATTAAACTTCACCAGTGTAACTATTTGGTTACGGGTACTGGCAGAGTTGTAGCTCTGAAGAAGCCTTCCTTACTTTTCTACTCATGTAAATATGAAATTGGAAATGCTCTTACAAGTTTATGTAATACATCTACATTTTTAGAGTTTGGACTGATTGTTGCGGCACAGGCATGTACTGGACGAAACACTTTGCAAAGGCAAATCTGAAATACCTTGATGTTCCAGACACAAGCTTGCTTTTTTAACAGTGAAAGAGATTCCAATTACTTATGTTCAATCGTGTGTTTAGAGCAAAGGCATCTACTTCAGAAACTACTAAAGCAGGGCCCCTGTCGCTGTCCTCCTCAGGTCAAGGCACATGCCCAGCTCTGTGCCAAAGGCTGCTTCTCCTGCTTGAGGCCCATGGACACAACCTATGCTCGACTTCATAAAACAAACACAACTCCCTGAGAAAAATGAGATGAACCTCTTTGTCAAGTATCTGTGGTTTGATCTGTTATGTGTTACTGGGCCACCTTTATACTGTAAAAACCAACCTCAGTACATTTACACAAATATTTTCCATTAGCAGTTCTGTTTAAAGATGAGCTTACACTCAGGGATGAAATCCTATTCGGTTATAAACTGCAGATAGGCTGAGCAGAAGCAAAGGTCCCTGGAAGGTCTTCCAGGCCTGTGCTGATGTGTCACCAACTCCTCATCAGCGCCAGCCCCCGACCCCGCGGCCCGGACGGGCCGCCCTGCCCCCGACACCAGGCCTCGCTCGTCCTGGCCGGACGTGGAACATCTCCCAAGCATCCATCCCTATTATCCCCAGGCAGCGATTACTCGTGACTCAGAGGATTTGGGGCTGACTTGTTTGTGCGGCCCCGCGCCAACTCCGGAGTTCTCGGCAACGCACATCTGCGAGAGAGCAAGCCCAGGGCAGCTGGGCCAAATCCCAGAATCTCGGCCCGAGTTTTAAGGACTTCCCAGAGGAGATTTCCGTCCAGCCCCACAAATAACAAATAAATAAATAAATAAACAACGCACAAAAAACCCAAACAAAACAAAACAAACAAAAAAAACCCCGAGCGAATTCTGGAGCAGTCGAGTTCGAAGAAGGAGACGAGGCTGGGGGCAGAGCAGAGAAGTATGGGGACACCAGCAGGGCCTGGCGGCGGTCCTGAGAGGCTCCAGGGACCCTGCCGAGGCCGGCCGGGAGAAAGGCCGCTTTGTTCCCCCTCCCCCGCGGCCGCCTCCCGGCCCGCGAGACGGAGGCGGACGGGCGGCGTCACTGCCCGGTACCTACCGCAGCAGGAGACGACGAGGAGCAGGAGCTGCGCTGACCTCCAAGCCGGGGAGCCCTCTGCGCTCCCCCAAGGGGCCATAACACCCGCCCGCGGGGAGGCGGCGCGGAGCCGGAGCTGCCACCGCCGCGCCCCCGACACGGAGCAGGAGCTGCCGCCGCCGCGGGAGGGGTCGGCGGCGCCTCGCCCCCTCGCCCGCCGGAGCCGCCGCGTCGGGGAGCGCTAGCGGCCCGCACGCCTCGGCCGCCCGCCCGCCCGCCGAGCCATGAGCCGCCACCGCCGCCGGCCTCGGCCTCTCTCCTCGCGCGCCGCTTCCTCCTCCCGGCTGGGCTCCGCCGCGGCTGCGCACTGCCGGCACGAGCGCATGGAGCCGCTCCCGGCAGCCGCGGCCGGGCGGGCGAGCGGGGCGGAGCGGCGGCCCCCAGACGGCGGGGGCGGGCCCGGGCCGCCGCGCTCGGCTCGGCGCAGCACCGCCCTGCCGGCTCCTCCGGCTCCTCCTTCGTCACCTCCTCCCTCCCCTCCCACTCCGTCGCCGTCGCAGCCGCTGGGTTTTGGCCCGCCCCGTCCCAACGAGGCAGCCGCCGCCACCCGTGGAGGCTGAGGCCGCATCCGGAGGAGGGAGGGTGAGTGTCCCGGCGGCTGAGCAGCCCAGATCCCCGGCCCACGCAGGATAACCCAGTGGGAGTTTGAGTGCCCTGACTCTTCGCCCTGAGTAAAACTGCCTGAATCCAAACCCCGTCTGTAAAGCACAGGGGTACTCTGGCAGCTGGTGGCTGCTGCGCTTCTGACCTCCGAATCTACATTTCAACAGTAAGACCGAAAAATTACCGTGGGAGCACAAAAAGCTCAACTGCTGTAGATGCAAATTTACGGTCCCCATAGAAATTCCTTGTGACACTTCCTGTTCAATTACGGTTGCCCGTTTTCCTGCTGCATGGTTATCCGTTGTCAAAAGCAAGTGGGATTCACAGTGCAATTTTTGTATTTAGCTTCGGTTTTGTAGGGCCTGTGGCAGACCATGAGAAGTGTTTAGGGACCGTGTTGGAATAGAACCATTTGTTTGGAATAACAAAGTATTGTCATTCTCGAGAACAGCTGAAGTTAGCTTATGTGCATAAGGCTTTATAGCTACACCTTGAAAGCAGATGTGTTGAGTCAGACCAGAGTTCTTGCTCCACAAATGGTCATTGCAATGGAGAGTGCTCTATGCTATTTCTTCTCATTCATCTCATTTTTTCACAGAATCATGAAATCATTGTGGTTGGAAAACACCCTTAAAGTCATTGAGTCCAACTGTAAATATAGGATTGCCAAGTCCACTACTAAACCGTGTTCCCACATGCCACATCTACATATCCTTTAAATACTTCTAGGACTGGTGAGTCAACTACTTGCCTGTTCTAATGCTTGGCAACCCTTTCTGTGAAGAAATATTTCCTAATATCCAATAACTTTTCCTGTCACAACTTGATATCACTTTCTTTCATTTATTGTTCTGTGATTTCTCCTGCATTTGTATGCAAATCCCCATCTATTTGGGGAGGAGGAGAAATATATTGGGAAGATGTCTCATTTGAAAGGGTGGAGATGTTTATTTAAGGGTGAGCATTTGGATGAAGATTCAGCTTTAATAATTGTCATGAAAGAAGGAAGGTGAACCAGCCAAGCATGAATGCTTTCCATTCTGGGAAGCTGTGGTCCAGAAACACCCTGAGATAGCATCATTGAGTTTAACATTACTCAATGGATTGGTCTTCAGTACATTTGCCTAGTCACAGTTTGAGCCTGTAAGTGTTCGTCCCTCCAAAGCCATGAGTTTGCACACAAAATTAACATTTCATGGAAGAAGAGTACACAGCCTGTAGGTTTATACAAATAAGTAAAGCATTTACAGCAGCTTGGCCAAGAATCTATTATGTTTCTTTCTACTCAAAAGTCTAACTTCCTCAGTGAAACCTTGGGTGGCCTTTTTCATGCACTCAATCCCATTCCTTTTTTTTTATTTTTAATTATTAACGATGGGGCACTGAAGGAATGCTCAGGAAGTCTGGTCTGTAGCTACTGAGAAAAGCATTACTGCTTTTATGAACAGACACCACACAAACAGGGAACACACAGGGACTTTTAACCCTCCCACAGTAATTACAGCTGTAACTGAGAGATGTGATATGATTGTCTTTCCATAGATTTTAATTGCATAACAAAGAAGACAACACTAATTACCTTTTAAGATTTAATGCAATTCCAAACAACTCAAATATCTGCGTTGGCAAAAGTATTTTCAACCTACTGCACAAGTAAGTGGCTACCATTTACTATGTACCCAGGTTGATTGTTCATGACAGAGAGCAGAGCATCAACCCCTGGCATCGGGGGCTTAATTCCAACATCCTTCTCAAAGATGCTAAGTGAAGATTGATATGGAAGATTCTTGTCTCAGTACTAAATGAGCTTGGCAAACTAAAGGTGAGATACCAAAGAGATGATCTAATGAAAAAAAAACTGCAGGAGCAGTTTGCCTGCATATGAGATGAGCTGGATCTTGTAAGTCCACGGAAGAATGTGTTAGTAGTCCAGATAAAACACTCAGGATGTCAAGCAACATCTACTCACATAACACCCTTAGCAAGTCCACCAGATATACAAACTTCTTTCCTAGCCAAATTGCTTGAGTAAAAACTCTTACTCATTTTTGGTGGGTGTTTTTTTTTTTTTTGGTTTTTTTTTTTTGGGTTTTTTTTTTTTTTTGGGTTTTTTGTTTTTGTTTTTATTTTTCCTACTCCTTTTGGTCTCTGCTGAGAGCCTTCTTAATCTCTGATGTTTCGGAAGAACATCTTTACTCCTATGTCTGGAAAGTATGTTGTAAATCACACTCATAACTTTATGTACATGAAATTCTAATCATGACTGCATTTTTTTGTTTGGATTTTTTTCTGTACTCTTATCTGAAGATGACTAATAGAAGTTTATTACTAGGAATAATTTTAAACTGGCAAAGATGTTGACAGCACCTTTCTTTTGCATTTGAAGGCAGGTGAAGATAAAATATCCTCAAAGCACACATGCTTCACCTTGAACCCAATCAAGATTGCTGTTACAGGCAGTTATTCTTCTGTCTATTGCTTTAGGTTGGCACATGAAACTCCTGAGACAGCTTCAGCAAGAATTATCAGGCACCCACTGACAATATCAGCATATGATTTTTTTTTCCTTCTGTACTTTTCTTTGCAACATTATTATGTTTTTAATGATCAGTTGGGTATAGTCACTTCAGTTTCACTTCACTTCCTGCTAAATGCACTTTCTTTTTGCCATCCTTGCTATTCTTTTTTTTCCCTTCCTCCTCATCAGTTCTCCCAGTTCAGATTTATGGGGTTAGCAAATGCTTCCCACAGAGTTAACAGCAGTTTTATTGTAAAACTACTCCACATTTAATTCCTTTCTCTCTATTCCTGCTCTGACTGTGTGTAGAACTGGAGAAAATCTTACAGTGTCTCTCTAATACTAAGTCCTGGTTGGAACCTCTCAGGACCATTTTAATACACAGTGAGAATGAGGACAATTTAAGATGTTGACTAGATCTCAGCTAAATAAAGTAATAGTATTCTTCCTTTACCAATCTCATTATTTTCTGTCCCATAACTTCCCTTCACCTGAGGTCATAAGAAATATTGCTATAATCAGTACTAGTATTTAGCTTTTTGTTGAGTGCTCTACCACATCTGAATTTACTTGAGCTGTTTTTTTTAGAAGTTTATCATAAGAGGGACAGCAATGGAATTCTAAATATTATTATTAGGGGTTTTTTTTTAATATTTAAAAGTAAAGCATAGCAAATAGGCACCAGAGGAAGTGAATTTCTCTTCTAGATTTATGTTTATTTTGTAGCACAACATATGAGCCTGGAACAAAAGTTATTTGTGCCATCTATTCAGTATTTTTTTTTTTCTAACAGTTGTTTGCACAGCAGTTGTCTAAAGGGTGCTACTAAACTACATTTTTATACAATGTTAATTTTAATTCTAGACCACAGCTACCTCAAATCTAGAGTACCCTACATAACTTCACTGCAAAATGATGAAAGACAGTAGAAGATGTTGTCAGAAATGTCTCGATCAAGGCCATTGTGCTAAAAATATATAGTATACATCAAAATCTGCTTACAGTGTGCTGGTGTACATATTCATATTGCTCTTCCATACTGGAGGAAATATATCAAATGTGTTGAGTCATCATTTATTTCCCTGGTATTTATTATTAGTATCATTGTGCAGTCTAGAGGTCAGTCAAGAGCAGGGCCCCATTTTGCTAAGGACTGTACAAACATAGGACATGCTGTACGTTTAGCAGTGAAAATAATCCAAATATAGTTCAGCTAATGGCAAATGAAGTGTGCCTGGAGACAGTGACAGTGTAACTGCATCTTTGTAGCTTGCACCCACCCAAGCTAATTTTGTAGGGCACATTAGTTTAAGCATTATACTCCACTAGCTGCCTCTGGGATTAATGTTCATTTCTTCAAACCACTGCAAAACAGCTGGAGTAAGTCACTGCTCTGTTTCCATGCTTTCTGGACTGAGGACCTATTTGTAGACAGTTTGTAGGCTCTTTGCCTAGAATCTAAACAAAGTAACTGTATCCCCCTCAGAAGAAAGGGATTTGTGTATGTCTTGGTTTGGAAAGACAGGATACACCAGGGAAGGTTGGAGCTTCCCTTGGAATGGAGCTTCCCTTGGAATGTAAACCCCTCACCCCCTCCAAATTATTATAATTTTGCAAATAAGGGGTTTCAGGCAAAGATATGGGAATAGGAATAACAGTTCTTTACTAGGAATATTAAAAAAATACAAATGTAGTAGTACAAAAAACAAGCAAGCAAGCAAACAAAAATCCTAGAAACCCTGACAGAGTCAGAGATACAACCTGACACCCTGTTGGTCAGGGTGTTAGAAACAGTCCAAAGTAAGTCCTCCTGGAGTGGCAGATGTAGTTCTGTTGGAGTAGAGATGATCCAGAGAGAAAAAAATTGTCCAGTGATGGTGAGAAGGGTCCAGTCTTCCTCCAAGAATCCAGTGGAACTGGATTCCTGTGTTCCTGCATCTCAGTTTTTATCCAGGTAGGAAGGGTTGGCTCCCCCACTGGGTGGAGCATCTCACAATGGGATGACGGAATGTGTCATGTCATTGGTGAGCCTTAATGGCCCATTAGCAGAAGATATCCCCCTGGAGGGAGGACTGCCAGTGAAAGAGATAAGAAACTGCCCCACCTGGTTTTAACAGTTGGCCCATTATCAGAAGGCATCCGCCCCGCTCCCCCCAGAGTTACAAGACATAAACATCTCCCCAACTGCTTTCAACAGATGAAATAGAATACACATTTTTGGTTCCATAACCCAAGACAGTGTACAGACAAGTTTTAAGAATTGTCTACAAAATTTCTTACTTCAGTTAAAAGTACTTATGTCCCTAACACGATAGTAGTTGGGGTTTTCTTTGCTAGTCATCCAAATCTGGACTATCTCTCTTACATGTATCAGATATTATTCTTTAAATATTATTACAACTGGTTTGTGTTCAACTGACTCTGCAGAATAAATCATGAGTTGTAGTCATAAGCTCTGTAGTTCCCTGACAGTAACAGCACTTCTGTTATAGGCTGCATGAATTGCAATTGCCTAATTTTTTAGTTTTAAACAGTTTTGGAAATGTTGCCCAAGCTTATTCATTTATTGAAGTACATTGCTGCTCCTGAAAGGACAATCAAACAGAAGTAACATCAATTTGGAATAAGCCATGTGACAAAGTGTGACCTAATTCAGCCTGCAATTACACTACTTATTGCTTAGCTAAGTCCAACACGGTAGCACTACCAGTATCAAAACTGCTTTTATTCATTCCTTACTGTTAAGTAAAGCAGCTTAACTCTTACTGTAACAATGTGGACCTAGATAACATGCAAAGATCAACAAGTGTGGTGATATCTTCATTTTTCTGCCTTAATAACAGCCCCAGAAGTGGTTTAAGAGCCATTATATTAGCATTATTTTACTACAAAATTTCCAGTGCATTTGACAAGCAGTAGTGGTTATCTCAAGTGGTTGAATGGTATCAGAAGATAGGAGATAATCAAAGTCTATAGTTACATTGCATCCCAGAAGAAGATTTAGTCTTTCACTCCAGTTGTAGAGACCTAAGGCTGCTCTTTGCAGCCATTCTCTTACCTTTGGACTTCTCAGGATTAAGGAACCAGATCTGCTTGTTGATACCTGGAAGAAACTTCTGTCACTGAAATCTCTGATTTTTACACATTACTGTATAAAACATAATAAACCCATAAGGAAGGCCTGAGTTTAAAGTCTAGTAAAAACAATGTATTTATAACTGAAGATATTTGTATAAAGCTTTCAAATACCTTTTAACAACTATCCCATCACAGAAAGAGCACAACTGTTCAGTTGATTCATGGATAAAATTAAGAACTAAACTATTATTTTAATTTTAGAGCAAGCCCAAGGACCCAAGGGACAAAAAAGGCAAAAAATCCTGAATATGCAAAAAAAAAAAAAAAAAAGAAAGAAAGAAAGAAAAAGCCAAGACAAAAGACTTCATGATTGCAAAGAAAACCAAAAAAATCTCTTCAATACTAACAGAACATTTCACGAGCAGTTTTCAAAACCTAAGAGGCTAATTAGTTAGTGTGGAAAGAACTATTAAACCCCCTTTTTTTGTGGATTTTTTTCATTTTCTAAATTAAATTTATTTTTTTCTTACATACAGTTTTTGGAGCAATTATCTTTTCAAGCTTCATACTGACACTGGTAATATTCTTGATTTTTAATTAGGTTAAATTAGAACCTCCTTTATCTGGCCTGCACATGCACATTATGTCTCCACTGGTCATTAAAGCAGAAACAGCACAAAGTCTGAAAGTACAGCAGTTTTAAAGTTTACTGAATTTATTAAAGTTTGAAGAAGCACAATAAGTTGTAGTTTTATAGCAGTAATCATGTTCTGCATTTTGATAGATCTGGAAGAAAGGCAACAAACATAATATGTTAGTATTTTGCCCAAATAGATTTTTTAATCTTGTTGAGTGCAGCTAGTATTTAGTCACGGTTCCAGATCATCTGTTTCTGCTGTGCATCCATAATCTCCAAGTGGAAGACTTTGAGTCAGAGGGAAGGATCCCAGACACAGGAGTCCTCCGCAAAACAAAGCTGTGGACCTGTTAGAGTGAGTCCAGAGGATGACCGTGAAGATGATCCAAGGGCTGCAGCACCTCTCCTATGAAGACAGGCTGGCAGAACTAAGGGTGACAAAATTAAGCCTGGAGAAGAGAAGGGTCCAGGGACACCTTAGAGCAACCTTTCAGTAGCTAAAGGGGGCTTATAAGAAGAGGGAGAAGACCTTTTTACATAGGTAGGTATTGATAGGACAAGGAAGAATTTATTTAAACTGAGAGAGGGCAGGTTTAGATTAGGTATTAGGAAGAAATTCTTTACTGTGAGGATGGAGGATGAGGCGCTGGAACTGTTTGCCCAGAGAAGTCAGAGCTCAAGGCCAGATTGAGCAACCTGGTGGAAAGTGTCCTTGCGCATGACAGGGGACTTGGAACTTGATGATCTTTCAGGTCCCTTCCAACCCAACCTGATTCTATGATGATTCAGGGACTTAATCCATCTCCTTCCCTAGTGGATACTGGAACTGATGTCTACAATTCTCCAGGACCAAGAATGAAGTGGTTTGTTTTACTTACATGATGGCAGTTGAAATGATTTACAAAGCTCTGGATGTACCCAAGATGAACACAAACTTTTTAGTTCTGAAGTGTGTACAAAATATGCAGGTAAATTAGAACTCAAAGCAAATTTAATTTTGTTTGTTTGTTTCCATTTACAAAGGTATTTTATAGAGCATTCTAGTCTATTCTGACAAAACCACCTTTATTTGAAATCCCATACACAAACTTTTCCTTATTTGTAAAAGCAAACCTGTATTAAACCACTCATAAGACAGAGCAAGTGCATTTCAAGACTTTGTGCATATTCCTGAAGATGAACCTTAGTATAAATTAAAATAAAATGCCCTAAATCTAATAACTCAGTATTTTAATTGGACATTGTGGTAGGGTGATATTCTGTGGTAAAGAAAGATGTATTTTATTTTTGTTTTAGCATTTCCACATCTTTTAACTAAAATACAAGAAAATGTGAAAGGAAGATTAAGATACAGTCTGTCACCTATTCTTCAGAGAACATATCAACAGTACATTTTACATCTAGTCATTAGAGCTACAGGAGTAAATTAAAGCCTGAGTGTCTAAATCCCATTTACATCTTTCAATGCATCTCCCATGAGTGACAGTGAAGATTCACAGCAGAAGAGATGCCCTCATATTCCCTGTTTCCCTGTAGCTACAGATTTCAGTGGGTTACAATTAGAATGATCATTTGGAGGAGCATTTAAATACACCAAAAATACATTTAGGACTAGATTCAGTTGTTTTACATTTTAGTTCTTCACTGTGCCAGGCAATTTGGCACTTCATTTTTCCCTTTTAAGCTTTAGTCCTGACATGTTATGCTGCTTATTTATTGAAATGATTTTTTGAATATATTCCTGTTAGGCTTGTAGAAGCCTTTGACACATTCCAAGTGAGCAGTACCATAGTAACACTGAAATATTTTCATGGCAATATTCAGAGATTTTGAGTTAGAGGCTGTGTCATGAACTGCAGGAATTAGCATTGTTCCTCAAAGTGAATCAAACTTCACTAATATCAGATTTGCCTGAAATCACTCTTGCATCAAGCTTCAGATTTTCTGTTTGTGAGAAGTTCAAGCATTTGATGAAGTTTCACTTGTCTGCAAACAGACATCTGGCTTTTTTTCCCTACTGGAAAATAGTGATAGTGGCTACTAGACAAAGGCTTTTGTTTGTTTGCTATGGAACAGCTGCTCCTAATCTACCTTGGACTCACACTGGTATTGCAGTATGAAGGAGGATGTAAGCAGACAAACAAGAGGACAATGAGATCCTGAAGGGCAGATTTTCAACACCAGAAAACCCAGTAGTAGTGGATTCAGATGCAATTTGATGTAATATCTATGTAGTTTACTGCGGTCATTTATTACATTGTCTTTTAGCTCCAAATGTGCAGAATAGTTTACTACTGAGCCTGCATAATTGCACTGCAGGAGATATCTAGGGCTCCTGGAAATGCCAGCAGCAGGGATCGTTTTCATGAGAACTAACACATGAGGCTTTTAAAATTCACAAAGACATTTTGTTATTTTTCACAGTTACTTGCTTATTCATGGCTGTCCAGGGCCAAAGGGTAAAGACACAGGCTCTGTCAGCACTAAACCCTCTATCACTGTCCCTGATGACTGGCCTGCACAGAAAGCAGCTAGCTGACGCTGCTGTACCCATCTCTCATTTTACTCACCTGTGTGCCCTCCTCCCCCTCCTTATTCATCACAGATCTAGAGCTGGAAGGATAAAAGTAGAGGGGAAGCCAGTATTTCCTCACACTTAATCTATGTGTCCAGAGACAGTACACACTCTGGCCATGCTGTTAATCTCTAAGTGCCCTAAACTGATACAGCTTTCTAGAGAAGATGCTGTACACACCAAGGAGAAGATAAAACTCCCTTGGATACTTCCTTGGTGTCTTGGTTTGACAAGACAGGTATCTGCCAGGGAAACTGGGGTTTCCCTTAGAATAGAGAATGCAAACCCCCCACTCCTGCCAAATTATAAATTCTCAATTAAGGGCTCTCAGGCAAAGATTTGGGAATAGGAATAACAGTTCTTTACTAGGAATATCAATAATACAAATGTGGTAGGAAACAAAACAACCCCACCAAACCAGCAAACAAACAACAACAATTTGGGAAAGCCCTGACAGAATCAGAGCTGCCACCTGGCACCCTGTTAGTCAGGGTGTTGGAAGCAGTCCAGAAGTGAGTCCTCCTGGGGTGACAGACGTGGCTCTGTTGGAGCAGGGACGATCCTGTAGCCAAAAAAGAGTCCAGGAGTGATGAGGAAGGGTCCAGGAGTGATGAAGAGGGGTCCAGGGGTGAGGTGATGGTGAGATGGGGTCCGGCGATGATGAGACGGGGTCTGGCGAAGATGAGATGGGGTGCCGTCTTCCTCCCAGGAATCGGGGTGAAGCAAGTGAAGTCTGTCCCCCCCCCCCCCCCGGCTCAGTTTTCCCGGCAGCAATTCCTGACTCCCCCCACTGAGCGGGGCATCCCACAATAGGACCATGCATGCAGATGGGGCTCTGGGGGGAGCGGGTATAGTCCGGGGGTATAGTCCGTTAATGGCCCATTACCTAAAGGCACCCGCCCCTCTCCCCCGTCCCTCTCCTTCCAAAGTTACAAGAAATAAAGAACAATTCCCCAACTGCTTTCAGCAGATGAAAATAGAATACACATTTTTGATTCCATAACCCAGGACACTTGGAAGACTTCAACTTCCTAGCCTGAATCTGGATATAAAGTGCAGGAACAAATCCTGGCAATTTCTTCCTGCAGGAGGAGATAAAATCTGATGAAAAGAGGGACAGAACTATAAAATTGCACTCCAGCAACCTGAGGCATCAAGAAACGTATTAAGACAGCCTCCCATTAAGCTGCTGTTAGGCTGTTTGCAGGCAACTTTCTGGCTTTTGCTGACCAGGCTCAGTACAGACATGGTGCTTGTTTCTCTAAGGATTGAAGTGTTCTTCACAAAGGAATGGTCACTGAAAATTTCACATATTACTGCAAATTTTCTGTAGACTCTTAGTTACTCATTTCTTTCTCTTCTAACTAGTAGTGCAGAGAAGTGGAACTTTAATATTTCAGTTTGTGGGTTCCTTCAGCTGCCCATTAAACAGATCCAGACTAAAGTATCACTTTCAGTACAGACCGTTCTGCATAGGATAATCCAGCCTACCTAAGATCTACTTAGTTCTGTGACAACTTGTGACATTTAGGCTTTGCCAGAAAAGAAAAAAAGGCAGGCCAAGAGTAATAGAAGATTGGAGTGCTGCAGACAGGACATCCATGGAAGCTGGCAGAAACTGGCACTAAATCAAGAGATAACTTCTTGACTCTGCTCCAGTTATCCTCACTGACCTTGTAAAAAACCAAGCTTTTTCTGCATCTGAGTTTCCAAGGTAAAGAATGAAGTAATATTCTTACCCACCATTTTCTTTAAACTGGGAAGATGTTGATGGTGGATGTCTCACTGCAAAAATGTACAGTGCCCGTAGTTCAAGGATTCTGATTTTAAGCATGCTACAGTGTGTTTAGTAAACTGAATTGAAAAACTGTCTTTGTAAAATATAATTCATGACATGTATGTCTGGACACACAGCAGCCCCTTAATATAACTCATTAGTAAAAAGCCTATTCATCTGCCTTCTAAAAAAACAACAACAAGGACAGTACAAAAGCAAAGGACAGATCAATGAAGTAGAAATTCAGAGAGAGTAGAGATGCAAAGGTAAAGCTTCTGATCCATTTTAATGCATCCATTAAGGTACATTTCTTGGGAAATTCTTTCTATGTGTAGATGTGCACCAAACACCTGGAAATCTCTTGGGTGAAATTTATAGTTGCAAATCACTTATAAATTAGATTTCTCTGGAATATCAACTGGCCCTCCCCTCTTATTTCAATCCCTCCAAGAAATTACCTAGCGTGAATAAGGATTATACAAAAAATTTTTATATATATACACATACATAACTCATATGTTGCATGAAAAAGTACTTTAAACTGAAGTGCATTCACACAGAATTTACAGGATGGCCAGGGTATCAGACCCAGCCAGCCTGGTTTTAGGAAGGGCAGGTTGTGTTTGACCAACCTAGTCTCCTTTTATGACCAGGTGATCCACCTGGTGCATGCAGGGAAGGCTGTGGATGTTGTTTATTTGGACTTAAGCAAGGCCTTTGACACTGTCTCCCACAGCATACTCCTGGATAAGCTGGCAGCCTGTGGCTTGGACAAGAACTTTTTGTCCATGGCTTTGCTGGGTTAAGAACTGGCTGCATGGCTGGGCCCAGAGTGTTGGTGAACAGTGCTGCATCCAGCTGGGGGCCAGTTACCAGTGGTGTCCCTCAGGGGTCTGTACTGGGGCCAGTTCTGTTCAATATTTTTACTGATGACATGGATGAGGGTATCAAATCTTTTATTAGTAAATTTGCAGATGACACAAAGCTGGGAGCGTGTGTTGATCTGTTGGAAGGTAGGAGGGCCCTGCAGAGAGACCTGGAAAGGTTGGATGGATGGGCAGAGTCTAACAAGATGCAGTTTAATAAGTCCAAGTGCTGAGTCCTTGGACTGTTGGCCACAATAACCCCCTGCAATGTTATAGGCTGGGGACGGTGTGGCTGGACAGTGCCCAGGCAGAAACCTCGAGGTTCTGGTTGACAGCAGCTGAACATGAGCCAGCAGTGTGCCCTGGTGGCCAAGAAGGCCAATGGCATCCTGGCCTGGATCAGGAATAGTGTGGCCAGCAGGAGCAGGGAGGTCATTCTGCCCCTGTACTCGGCACTGGTGAGGCTGCACCTTGAGTGCTGTGTCCAGCTCTGGGCCCCTCAGTTTAGGAAGGATATTGAGATGCTTGAGGGCGTCCAGAGGAGGCAACAAGGCTGGTGAGGGGCTTGGAACACAAACCCTGTGAGGAACGACTGAGAGAGCTGGGGTTGTTTAGCCTGGAGAAAAGGAGATTCAGAGGTGACCTTATCACTCTCTGTAACTCCCTGAAAGGTGGCTGTGGTAAGCTGGAGGTTGGTCTCTTTCTCCAGACAGCAACTGACAGAATGAGAGGACACAGTCTTGAGCTGTGCCAAGGGAAATATAGGTTGGGTATTAGGAAAAAGTTTTTCACAGAAGGAGTGATAAAATACTAGAATGGTCTGCCTGGGGAGGTGGTGGAGTCACCATCCCTGGATGTGTTTAAAAAATGACTGGATGTGGCACTTGGTGCCATGATCTAGTTGAGGTGTTAGGGCTGGGTTGGACTCGATGATCTTGAAGGTCTCTTCCAACCTAGAAATTCTGTGATTCTGTAATTCAAAAATGAATACATCTTAGCAATGGATGCACAAACAGCCTTTATTCTATATTTGTACTTGCTCATTATATATATATATGCGTGTGTATGTGTGTGTGTGCTCTCCAAATATTAAAGGAGTATCTATTCTCCTACTGTTCTTCTTAGGTGGCTAGAAGATAATAGTCCCATCATCAAATGGTTTATTTTTCAAACCTGTTGCTAATCTGCTCAACAGACTGCTCAAAAGCTGCATGTCTGGGGTAGAAACCCCTTGACTAATAATTATAATTAAGAAATTAAGATTATGCCACTATATCTGGTGATTTGGCAGGTAAGGGAATACATGAAGAAACAGAATATATAAGGATGAGCCAGTCTAGAAGATATGTATCCTGTAGTCTTCAGGGTATTCACTAATAAAATTACTGTATGACTTGTAATTATATTTTGTAAGTTAAAGGAGAGCCAGAGTTATATCTAAGGGATTGGAAATGAAAAGATAGACTGATTAATTTTTTTGTTATATATAAAGGAATAGTAGTAATTACAATTTGCTAAACATACCTTGAACTATCATAAATTTAATTAAGATCATAAATAAGAACATCTGTAAGTGTCTACACCATGAGGACTAATAACAATTCAAAGGATGCAGATGCAAAGGCATATGGCACCCTAATGTTTTAGGTCAGAATTTCATTAGAGTATTAGATACAACTGTAAAATCTGATGGGACTTGAGGAGTTATGAAAAGAGGAGAAATTCCAAAGTCAACACAAATATGAGTTTGAGATCACAGATTCATGGAATATTCTGAGTTGGAAGGGACCCACAAGGATCAAGTCCAACTCATAAGTAAATGGCAGATTAAACCTACACCCTTGCTGTTATTAGCACCGTACTCTAACAAGCTGAGCCTAGGTAAATACAGAGAAAGCCTTCATGAAAAAGAAAAAGAAAAGAAAGAGAAAGAGAAAGAGAAAGAGAAAGAGAAAGAGAAAGAGAAAGAGAAAGAGAAAGAGAAAGAGAAAGAAAAAAAGAGAAAAAGAGAAAAATCAAAAAAAAAATTTCCAAATTTGACAGAAATTTTCAAGAAAACTTTCCAGTTAGCTTCAAAAAGCATGGGTGGAATTCTACATGAATTTGAAGTCAACAACAAAAGACCCATGAACTCCCATGGGAAGCAGACAATGTTTTGTACTATTTTATTCAACATAAAGTTTTACACTGCATTTATTGCTGTAGTCTCTGAGTATTTTCCAGGGCATTAGGGTAATGACTGCCATCTATCTGCCACTCAGCTGCTCCCTTGAGGCAGAAGTGAAGGTGTGCTAGGTGGTGTGCTTTTCTCCAGAGGTGAAATGGAAAGACCCTGCTAGGTTACTCCAGTGCAGGTATGAGAAAGCTGCAGTGGATGTGGATGCAGGAGGTGAAGCATATCTGGAGTCAGGCACATGTGCTCTGTGGCTGCCACATGGATTTGGCCACTGAAAGGAGCTCTGTAATGATGCCAATGTAGAGGCTGCCAGGACGAAGGTCTAAGCCCATATCCATACATCTCCTCACCAGCATGGCTCTTATACTAAGGTCTGAGCAGTGCTAGCAATGAGCTGCAGGGGTAAGGGAATTTGCAGTGACATTTCACTTTCATGGCATTATACCGACAGTCTTTCATCTGCTGGGTTATCTGACCTGTATTTCATCCTGTCCAAAGTAGCTTAATTTCTAAGAATCTTCCTCTTTGTACATTTTTAATTCAGAAGAGTAGCTTGTACTGATTATCATGCAGGACCTCTGAGTTTTACCAGAGGTAGAATACTATCTACATTTATTTAGCTTGCTCAGCAAACAGTCCTTTAAGGTAATGATTGACAAATTAAAGAAGTCAAGTTAACTGCTGCAGGGATACAAAGGGATCACACAGAGTGTCTTAATCAGAAAAATACTCTTTGAAACAAAACGTCATCAGAGACAGGTATATTGAAAAATGTAAAACATCTGTTAGATAACCCATTTAAAACTGGATCTACTGTCATAGTTCTTAAGGAAAAAAAACCACAGAAACAGAACAACAAACCCAAAATGCTGCTTTAGTTAGTCCATTTGCTGCTTTAGTTGGTCTGTATTCCACTGGTGGAATTGGATGATACAAAATTATGGAAATAAAAAAATAAAATAAAATGTCCATTTCTTAATTTGAGTCTAATGGTATCCAAATGACAGTGTCTGAAATTACATCTTTCTAATTAATATTGAGTTTAAATAATGTACTTAGAGATTATATTGCTAACTCTAGGGAACACCTAAATAACAGATCAGTCATCTGCTATTTTATTTGTAGAGTACTGATAATGTATTGGATGTAGCATTTTCTCAAATACTGTTCTTCCTTGATCTGAAAACAAAGAAAACAGATGTGATTTTTTTCCAGTGTAACCAGCAATATTTTATAAAAGAATTCAAGGCTGAACAAAAAATTCTAATTACAAAGAAAATTAGAACACCATCATATTTTGTTGTTGCAATTATGAAAACATTCAGTGCGTATGTCATGCACTCCCTGCAGGAAAAAACAAGTTCAGCATTATGTAAATAACAACAGTGTCCTTACCTGTGGGAAAGCTAGAGAAAGTCACACCATGAAAATTTTCAATGTAAAGGAGCTATTGAGGTTGTCTCCTCCCCTCTAGTCACACACTGGATTATTTGGGCAAGCTTCAGTTCATTTCCCTAAGCTTTATGTCATCAGAGTCACTTTTATTGTTTTCTTTTGGTTTAAGAATTTTCCTTTTTTAAAATAATTTCATTTCCTTAGGCTCTTCTCCTTTTTCTTTACCTTTCTTCCTTTATTTCATTATTTTAATTATAGTAATTTTGGCAAGTTTTGGTCCTTTTCACTGCCCCTCATTTCATCTCAGTCCATTTGGTTGTAGTCACTCCATTTCCATATTTTCTGGGTTTTTCAACTGAACTGTTTTTGCTCATATCTCCTTTTCAGACAGTTTGTTAGCCTTTCTTCTCTGATTTCGCTACTTCAGTCCCTTTCCTGAAATGAAGAACCTTTCAGGAAAGGGAATGAAATCTTGTGATTTTTATGAGCATCAATTTAGCAAGCTTTGGTCCATTTCCATGCACTTCTTGTCATCCCATTCATTTTTATTGTTTTCGCTTGGTTTCAGAATTTCCCTTCTTTTTTTTAACGTTTCATTTCTTTAGGTTGTTCTTCTCTCTTTGTTTAAATTTATTCTCTGATTTGGGATTCTGATGGGAATAATTTTAGCAAGTTTTGGGCCTTTTCACTGCCCCTCATTTCATCTCAGTCCATTTGGGTTTTGTTGGTCCATTTCCAAATTTTCTGGTTTTTTGAAATTGCACTGTATTTTAAAAGTCAGCATTTTTAGAACTGGCAGCTGCTGTTAAATCTTAGTTACTATATTAGAATAATAAATAATTTCAGTATCAAATCTATAACTCAGTCTTTTGACTACTACTAAATATTGATATTTTAGTTGTGAAATGAGGTCTGGGTTTCTTTGGATAGCTCTTTAAATTACAAAAAATTCTATTCATTTAAAATGCACATAATGGCAACTGTTTCAGACTTAAAACAGTACCAAAGTAACATCACATTTAAGATTTTAACTTAAATTCTTAAAGTTCCTTCTATAAACAGTAAGATGTTAGATGCTACTGCTTAAAAATAATTAAAGAAAATATTTGTAACTGTTGATTATCTATACTATTACCAAGCAAGATATTTACTTCAATTCTCTTGTTGAAATGTTCCCATATACTGACCAGCAGAAGTCTCTTTGCTTCCCTAGGAAATTTCACATTCACTCTTGCTTTACACTCTTCAATATTTTCTCTTAAATGATCCAATTGTGTTTTTCAGAAATCTGGATCTATAACACTTTTGCATAAAATTAAATAGCCCCCACTGGTATATTTTGAATGCTGGGGAACTGAGAACTGTTAGCAGTGATGGTCCATACCAAAAACTTCATTTGTGACACTGGGGCATGCACATTTCTTCCCAAACATGGTATTCATATTCCTTTCTAAATTCACATGCGAAAAGGGTTCCCCTATTCATTTTGAAGGGATGCCTTGTGTAATGTGAGCATGAGCATATATGAAGAAATTCCATAAACACATCAACTGGAACAGGTAGTATCATACTTTTTTATAGTATCTGCAGGTGCTAGCCATAATACGCACAAAATGAAACAAATATTCACAGAGCCAGAAAGCAGGATGGCAGGGCCAGAGCACAGCTAAACCTCATGGACCAGCAGATGGACTGACAGCAGGTATGTGCATCTTTATCCAAGGCCATAGGGAAGAAGGACAGAAGGGCAGAGCCATCACCCCAAAGACCCATTGTCTGTAGTTGTGTGGGGAAGGAAAATGCTGAGCTCCCAAGGTGAAAGTCACTGGAAAGGACAGCTTGGAAAATGTGAGGAAGTGAACTGGGTATTTGGTCTTAGTAAGTCCACAGAAGCAGGACACTGTGTAGATTCCTTTGTAAATAAACTGAATTTCTCTAAAGAAAGACTTTATTGTAAAAATCCAATTCCCTTACCAGCAGACTAATTGAGCACAGCTCTGAATACTGGCTAAACACTTGAGTCAAAAAACAAGATAAAGCTTTGTGCATAGTAGAAAAGTTAGTAAAAGAATATTTTCAAGCCTATTCTGGAACATTACACAACTTATTTCTTCTTCAGCCTTATCCCCAATGCTCACTGTCACCGTTCTCAGAGATTTTTTCTAATTACCAGTATTGAAAAGCATTAACTCTAGAAATAGTCTGCCTTTCTACAGAATATTTCTTTCATGCCTCTTCAGGTTTCAAAGCAAAGTCCAAATACAGATGATGTGGGAAAAATCACCTCTACCAAATGGGAAATTGATGGCAAATAAATAGGTGGAGGCATAAAAAGAAAGCTTACCTCTTACTAAATGTTATTTATCTTTGCTTCAGTGTGGAAGTCCTCATATACCAGTCCTCACTGTCCTTAAAGGAGAGGTATTCAAAAGCCTGTGGTGGCACAGAAGGGTGAAGAATCAGGAGAGATTCTAGCTAAGCAGTGGCTGGATTCATTTTCAGCTTGTTTCCTCCAGCTCACAAACACCAAAATTGTCCCTCTGTATCTAATGTCATTTTGCAAAAGCAAAAGACTTTCTTCTGTAACACCCCAATACACAATTAGGCTGGGGAACTTAGAAGATGCTATGTACATAAATGTGCATATGCCTTTTTGATAAAGTCTTGAAGAAATATTATTAAATAAGCCTATGTGCTTTATGCCAAAATTAAGCAGACTATCATATGACAGTCAAGAGTGCAACAGCACACATACAGATTTAATAGGAACAAAAGATCTCCCCATACAGATGTGAACACTAAGCAACTTCACCATGCAGAGTGAAATTAATCTGTGTAATTTACACAGTTTATGTCTTTTAGTGTTTAAATCTATGGATATGCCTTCAATCTTGAGACAATTGTGTAAAACTTCTTTTGTAATGAGTGTTGTTCATTTGACTGCATGAAAGTCAATGAAAGTCAAATGCATTTCATTAATGAAAGGCTTCTTCTTATTCAGAATCATGTATTTTGAGTTTGGGGCCATAGATAAATTACAGTGTACACAAACTAAATGAAAGTAACATTTGCACTGTGAATGATTTTCTTTTCCCTCTTGCTGGAAACATTCCCTCCCTCCCTGCTAGTAACCATAAATCGTTCTATGTACTGCTCTGTTAACTTTAATAAGAAGTACAGGACAGTACCCAGTGCTGGCTTTCACTTACTCTAGCTGAATGTTAAGCAGCATTGCAAAATGTTAAGTTGCAAGATAACTGAATAGTTTTCTTAAGTCTTTGTATTGGGTTTCCACAGCAAGATTTTGGAAGTGGGAAGGTTATAGGGTTGGCTTCTGTGAGAAGCTGTTAGAAGCTTCCTCTATGTCAAATGGATGCCAAGAAGCTCCAAGATGGACCTGCAACTGGCCAAGGCCAAGCCCATCAGTGACAGTGGCAGCACCTCTGGGGTAACATATTTAAGAAGGGGAAAAGACCTGTGAGCTATGGATGGAGCCTGAAGGAGACTGTGACCCTGTGAGACACTTATGCTGGAGCAGCCTTCTGACAGGACTTGTGTCCTCAGGGGGAGTCCACACTGGAGCAGCCTATTTCTGAAGAACTGCACTCCAGGACCCACTCTGGAGTCTGTGGGAAGGATCCACTTTGGAGAAGTTCATGCAGGACTGTCTGCCACGGGAGTGGCCCCACACTGGCACGGAGTCCTTCTCTGAGGAAGAAACAACCACCAGAGAGAATGTGTGGTGAACTGACTGCAGCTTCTATTCCCTGGAGGAGACTGAGAATTAACAATACTTCTCACCTCCTTCTAGACACTCCAGTAGGAAAATACTAATTTACTAATAACCTCATCACAGTTGCCTTGCTTTTCATTTTCTCTGTTTCAGACATTGTATATACAATGACACTATGCATTGTTGATGGAAAAGTATTTGGGGTTTCTTTCAGCAAAGATTCTGCTCACAAAACTTTATCCAAGAGAGGGAGAAAACTTGCATTCTTTAGGGCATAAAACCCATACAACAGAATTGCATAGCTTTTTCGTATGATATTGTTAGTAATGTTCCAGTGCTTTGTGGCTACGTTTCTAATCACAGATATCTGTAGCCCAACTTCTGAAAAACAAAATGTTACTTTAGTTCTTTTAACACTGTCAGCAGCAATGTGTAATGAGAGGATGTGTTTATACTGTTGGACTGGATTCCTCACAGGAGTTCTAGTCCACAATAATCCATACTGCCTATGTGTTGATCTGTCTGCAAGGAAAAGTTTGAAGGCAGGCAGAAGCAACCACAAGTGGTCACAGCTGACAAGATTCCAGTTGGGATTCCAGTTTGTCCATGTACTCTGCCACCTCCTTGCACCAAGCACAAGGCACCGTAACTGTGCCCAGTGCTGTGACATGCAGTGCTGCAGTGAGCAGCTCTCACCTACTCACTTCCGCTCTAACAGCAGCAAAGGTGGTGAGGATGAGCATTGTTTTCCCACAAGTAATGGTTTGGTTGCACGAATCTGTTCCAGGCCTGGTACACACAGATCAGGAAACCATTTCACTTAGAAATAAAGCCTCAGAGTGGATCATCCTTGTTCCCCTGAAACAAGTCTTCAGTTTTGAGTAGCTCACCAGATTTGCCCTTGCTACTGAGCCAGTCCTCATCCTTTACAAAGGGTCTATGACCAAATCAGACCATCCATCCTGTCCATATTAATTTCCAAGACACAGAAGTAGTTTCTTCCCCAGGCCAGTCTGTGGCCATGGCAGTGACACTTTTCCCCCAGTCTAGGATAAGTCAAAACTAAGCTGCCTGACCTAGCCAGCATTATGGCATTAACTCTGCAAGGTAGCTGGTGCAGGTATGCTTGCTGTTGGTGAGGGGAGCAAGGCTGAAGGGCAGACAATGCCGTCTTTAGAGAGAGGACATGCTCTGCACACACTTGCTTATGGAGGGTATACTGACAGCCAGTGGCCAGAGCTGAGTGCTTGGGATTAGGAAGACTCTCCAAAGGACTATCCCCTCTCTCGGTCTCCTCCACATATGCATTTTTGCTGTTCTCCCTTCATGCACCCAGCAGTAAAGCAAGCACTGCGAAGGGGTTCTACACTCAACTAGTTACACTTGCAGCTCCTCAGAACTATACTGCAAATCTAGTTCTCATCTATCAGCCATGTAAATAGGCAAATTTCAAGCCTTGTTAGTTGCAGGCTGCAGTTAACAGCCTGTAGTAGTCATAACACTCCAGCCTAGATCACATTTTTGTCCAGTGTGGGTAAATGTGGCATTAAGCAGAGGTACTATAATGAGAACACACTACCACTTCACTAATCACAAATGCCCATTTTGCTTTCCAAGGACTCATGAAGGAGCCATGGGTTCTCTAACCACATCTCTACATGTAGGCCAAGCATTAAGACAGACAGACAGACAGACAGACAGTAGGGTGGTACCATTAGTATGGTGTCTTCAGGGAGACAGCTGTATCTGCCGGGAAACCAGGTGTTGCAACCTGAGGCCAGAGATCTTTTCCAGGCAATTCTCCTGGATCAAGGTCAGCAGACAAATGAGCCCAGCCTCAACAAAGCAATGTGAGTAGTGACCCGGCAGGAGCCTGACTTCTAATGTAGAGTCTGTCCTCTTCTCTTTTCCAACATATTGGGAGGCAGAGGAGAGTGGAGAACTTTTTCGTGGGAGACTTTGTAAGTACATGCTCAAAATGACAGAAAGAAGAAATGAAAAACAGGACACAAAAATTAGGAGTATCAGCACTAAGTTTCTGTGCCTGATTTTTGCCCATTCCTGTTAAACTGCCTATAAGCAGAGAAGATGTATTGCAGCATGTCTGCAGGTTCTGTAGCACACCGCTGCCACAGCCACCCAGCCATGCAGGAGTCTCTGTCAGGGAGAGCATGCAAACCCAGAGGATGAAGAGGAACAAGGCATTTGGACCTGTTAAGATCTGAAAGAGTAACAGGATACACTAAGCATATGTTCTGGAAAACACAGACCTGATTTCCAGAGGGAGTATTTAAAAATATGTTCAGGCCAAGATGGACAGAGAAGGATAATGAGATTTTTGCCTTTGGGGTACAGGTACCTCAAAAAGAAAAGTAAAAAACATTGGTCCCTGTGGACAGGGCTATTCCCCCAAGAGGGACAGACACATCTTCTCTGTGATGTAAGACAGAGGCTTTTCTTTTATTGCTCTATAGCAGAGTTGCCATAGAGCAACTGTTTTGCTGAATTGAAAATATCTGCTCTTTGGTTTTGCATGGGAGTCAGCTCCTGGCAGGAGAGGATGTTTTCCTCCTCTTGAGGTTTTGTGCACATTGTGGGCTGTGTTAGATGTGGCAGGGCAAGTGATCTCACTAGTGCATTTTGGTTTCCCTATTTTTAAACTGCAAAGAACAGATGAGTCCATCCTTGATTGGAAGTTTTGGCCAAATATTTCTTAAACTGTGTTTTCAGAACTGTAAAATACCTTAGGACTGTTCCAAAATCAAATCACTTCAGTGCCTGTCTACTCACTGACCTAAGTGGCCAATAAAGTTGTGGCAAAAACTAAAGAAAAAGATACAGGTGCTGACATTTATATGCAGAGGGGAAAACATTCTTTATGAGTCTAATGGTATGCATTTGGTTCTGCTGTTTGTGCACTCAGAAACAAACCAAAAAAGCAAATACATAGTGATGGTTTTTCCTGATGCAGAGGTATGAATGGTCAAGTGCATGGTGGTAGCAGTGGTTGGCAATGCCTCATTACCCAGTGGAGTTCCACTCAAGGATGGCTCTCCAGAGCTGCTGACTGTGCAGAGAAGGCATAAGCAGGTTATCAGGTGGCATAACCTGCGTTTATTCCATTTGATATTGAAGAAAAGGTAAGTATTGGTGAGTTGGAAGCAAGTATCATGTGGCCTTCCAGCCATAGGCCTCAGCTGACTGTCAGCAGTGGGAGCACTAGGCAGCATGGTCATGCAGATGCCTAACAGTCCACTGAAGGCTGAAATTACGTATTGATCATATTTCACATGTGACATTTTAATCTGATTATTACATTTAAATTACATCTAAAATGCCTTCTTTACATATCTTGGACTGCTAGATCACTGAAGCCAAACAATAACTTTTATGCAACAACAGAATAATTTTAAGAATGCAATAAGAAACAAATGAAATTACAGCAGGGCTTCTGCTGTGACTGTAATTCAATTTCTTACTGAGCCTGATCAGCTCTTCCTCTCTTGGCGAGGAATGTGATAGATAGGACCTGCCCTTTGCTCTGTGAACAGATGAAGGGCTGGTGGGGCAAATTGTTTTTGGTGACAACTGCTTTGGCTCACCAAAGATACTCGGATTCAGAAAACTTCTAATTACATAAATGGTGAATTGGAGCACGGGCAGTCCTTCTTCCAGTGTCACAGAGGGTGTCAGTGTCACCACCTCTTGCTAATTCCCTGCATTATACAGTACATGTAGATGAAGGCAGCAAAGCATTTCCTTTACCTCAAGCTATGAAATAATTAGAAGTACAACAATTTAAATTCCTTGGTGCTGGAGGGACAGGTAAAGGCAGTGGAAGGGCTAAAGGTGGGCAAGAGGTGGATGAGAGATGGGCAGTTAAGCTTGCATCTTCTCAGTCTCAAAACTTATTCAGTTTTAAATCAGATGGCCTTTGTGCTACTTTTCAAGTTACTTTTCATGGAGAGATTCAGAAAACCCAGTAGCCTAAAGCAAAAGCTTAGCAAGCCAGGTTGCAAGTCAAGGCTTGCTTATTATGACCTTTACTCATGAAGACTGTCTGCACTTTCTGAAATAGTTTTCTTTTACCAATTGTCAGAGACTGAAATGTCATGGTTCATGGATTAAACATTTTTATGAAGGACCTTTTGCCCATGATGACAAATCTATAAAGAAGGTGTGATCAACAAAGCCCTCCCCTTCCTAAAGATGCCTCCTAAGGGGAACTTTGGACTCTGAGTTAAGCCACCTAAGGGAACTTGAGATAAGATAGAGGTGACACTATTGTTCAATCATCTCAGGTCTAGGAAAAAGCAAAGAAGGCTGAGGAAGAAGAATGTATCCACAAGAAAGCCAAACACAGCAGCTGTCCCAAACATCATCCCTGTCTGGGTTCCATGGAGTGGCGGAAGCCACAGACCTCAGGCTCTCTGTTGAGGGCAGGTTTGCACAGACTTCTCCCCCTACCCCAACCAAGGGGGGAGGAGGAGAGTTTTGGGTATGTGGCATAACCTCAGGTCAGAGACAGTGAACACCCATCCTCCCTTACATAAATGGCTCAGTTGTTAAACCCCCCACCCCAGGAAGGCCATGTCCATGGGATGTTCACATGAGAGGCATCTGAGGGGGTGTCATAACCCATCAAAGATCCCCCAAAGTGCTCTACAGACTTATTCCTGAGGCCTTACACCAGAGCATTGCACATGATGCAAAGAGATTCAACAGATCCAAAGTCTGTTACAAGAAACAGTGTCAAAATTGTCTGCCTCCCTCCAGGGTGGTACCTGGGCATTCCCACCTAGCTTAAATATATATTAATCCATCAGACTTTATGTTTTTGGGGGCAACCCTCACCACCAAGAAGACTTGATGGAGAGGATCAATGGAACATTGTTGGGATCCATGGAGTGGTGATATTTTCTACTTAATCTGTCTCTGTCACTGTCTTTCTGTCCCCCCACCTCTTTTCTCTCTCTTTCTTTCTCTCTCTCTCTTTCTCTCTCTCTTTCATTTACTTTTAAATAAAATCCATACTATTGACTTTGGAATATGGTCTTGTTTGCACCTCAATTCAGAGCCATTTTTAATAATTTAAAGAACTGGATCATAACACCCATGTAGTATGTATTTTCCAACCAGTGGAGAAAATGCAAAATTTGTCACAAAAAGCATAAAATTCATGAACAGCAATTGAAAGGATGCAGTTAAAAATAGGCTGCATCTTGGTGCCTGAGCTTGGCAGGAAAATTTACTTCTGTTAAGTAGTAGCTTCTGGTTCATGAAACTCTCTTTGATTATACCATTTTCTGGACTTAATTGAGAGTCAAGTTATAGAGGGCAGCATGGTATAAAATGTGACAGGCATTGTACATGGAAGCCTTCATTGTAAATGCCGTGAATGGGATGATGCAAAAAGATGTAAGGTAAACACTGAAATTGTTAGAAATGTTCTATAAGGGTGATCACTCTGAGTGATAGGATGAAAAGGAAGGCCAACTGCAGATGGATGCAGACCTGGCTGCATTTAGTCTGTGCCAGAGTGAAGACGAGGCTCAAGGAGGTCAAGCTGCAGCAAAGCCACCATAGTCAGGATGGGAGATTATAAGCACCTATAAATAAGCTATGATCTAAGAACTACCTAATAGGATGTGAAGGGTGAAGTGAGAGCTTGATTCCAATTCAGTTAGAAAACTTTAAGATTGCAGTAATAATTCCAGCATCCACTTCAGAACTGAAGTTCAATGGAGCAATACATTATTAATATCCCTCCTTTTCTGTAATCTTACCCCAGTGTGCTACCATGTCTGTGAGTTCACTTTTGAAGTGCCCTTCTGTTTCAGCAATGATTCTTTTTTTCCATCATCTTTCCTCCTCCCAGTTTTTTTGTCCTTTTGCTTTTTCCTAGCTCCCTGCCATTAATTTCTACCTATTTTCCCTCTTGCCTTGCTTAGTCCCATGTCCCTCCTTACCAGCTCAGTCTTAGTAAATGCTTGCAGATAAAAAACATATGTTAGAGTCATCACTGACTGCTGTTTTTAAATGCAACTCCCAATTTCAGCAGCCAGAAGCCTTTAATTGGCATCATGCTAGAATAATGACACAGGTGGGGAAAGGGAATTGGACTCCCAATATTTACAGTTGTTAAAGTTACAGACTCAGTGTTATGACCTGTCCCTGAAGGTGAGGGTAACTGAAGTTCTTTTTAATAGATTCCCTTGGAGTGGATTAGAGTGAAACAACAGTGAATGATCAGTGTTTAAATATATATAGGTGTGTAGGGTTTATTTTGGAACAATTTGGTTGCAATAGAAAGGAGATATGTAGCCATTTTGGTTATTATTCTCTATAGTAATAGAACAATATAGAAGTATAAAGATATCACTTAAGAAAATATATAAGGAAAAGAAAGAAAAAGAAAGGATAGGAGTAGATTGTGCAGAGGAAAATATCACCACCTGTGGATCCAGAAATGAGACTTGCTCATTTCAATTTTGATGTCTGCTGGTTGAAGTGGTCATTACAATCTTGATCCATTGGGGTAGGGGAGGCCCACAAAACACAGACTTCAATGGGTTAATATAAATTCAGGTTTATGTGGGAATGCCCAGGTACCTCCCCTGAGGGGGCAGTTTTATACTGCCTGATGTAACCCTGTAGGTCTGTTACAACGCTGTGGATCGTGCACAATCCTCTGAGATGGAAGGCCTCAGAAATGTGTCTGTGGGGCACTTTGGGGGCCTTTGATGGTACATGACATCTTCTAAGACATGACAGCTGTCTCTCACACCAGCCAGATTTAGTTGAGCCAGTTATGCCCCATCAGAAGGCATGAATACCTTCAGGCCTACAGAGACTGTCTTGGTACTTCCCTGGAGGAGAGGAAGTTTTACAACCGAGTCAGTTGTGTAAGGGAGAAAACTGGCTTGATAAAAATCATTATCCCATCTAATAGCATCTGTTTCTTATTGGCCCTCTCCCTTATGTGGCTCAAACCCCAGCTTGTTACTTAGTAAACGAACGTTGGTTTTCAAGGTCATCTTCTGGTGATGAATGCTCACCACCTCTGTCTTATGTGGATCAGAGATTCCACCACCACACACAAAAACCTCCCCTGCTTTTGCTGGACATGCAAATCTGGCCTCACCAAAACACCCTGTTGTTTTTGAAAATGGCCAATAGTTTGAGTCATTAACCATTAATATTTCAGTCTCCCAGTCCATAAGGCTCAGAAGGAGTCGAAATTCTGCAGTTTTGCATCATGCCCGTAACATATGCAGAGTTGTTTCCCCTCTGCTACATCTCCAGCATATGGGGTCAAGGTGCTGGTGGACAGCTACAGTTCAAAGTGGGGAGGACACTTATGAGACCAAGAGATATCTCTTCTAGAGTGATTGATTATTTCCCACAACACATCAAGATGCGGCACTGCAGTAGAATTTGGGGGTAAATCAGGACACCCTTGACTGTGAGCAAGGCTACCAAATGTCTGTGGTTTGCACAGACTTGACCTTTTTTCCAGTACCCAAAAATCTTTCTGGGTGAACAGCTGACACATGAAAGCCCTTTGATGACAAAATCGTCCATACTATGTTGCCCCAAAGTGATGTTGGGCTGATGCTTCTCTAGTGCTCTTACACAACAAAAAGATCATATCCTCTGCATTTGGCAGCACAAATCCTAATCCTAATCCTGACCCTAAAGACTGCCTATCAAAATTTTCCCTCGGCCAAAAGACCAAGTGGGTAACAAAGAGGAAAACAGTAACAATCCAGCTGTAAACAAGGAAGGAGTGTTCCAGTGCCCCAAGGATAACCACAGTCTAGTATTTGGATTATCCAACAGCATCGGGCAGTGCCACAACTGATGGTCCTGGTGCAGGGGCAACCCTCAAACTCTTCTAAAACCAAATGCAGAGTGGTGGTCAAAAACTGGTCAGTCTGCTCTAACATTTACATGGATAGTCCAAGTGATAAAAGCATTAAAACCACTGTACATGCTCTGCAGAGTCACAGAACTCCTGTGAACATCAAGGAAGGATGAGACAGCCACACTGAACAGAGTCTGCCTATGAGACACTGATTGTCTTTTTCTGGCACAAAGGGTCACACAAAGGGTTGCTCCACAGCTGGAAACTATTCATCGATGTGGAGGGAAATTGATTGTAAATCTAAAATACAGACAGCCAAATGCATTGGTTTATTTGTTTTGCTTTGGTGGGGAGTGTTTTTGTTTGGTTAGTTTTTTAGCTATTGACATAATTTTTCTGTTTGCATTGCAAGCTAGTTTCTTGGAATTTTTTCAATACCATGAGAATAAAATAACATGTGCCAATACACATCCTTACACAGTAAGTAATGCAATAAATATAATTCCTACTAATCGTTGCTTCTGGAAAAAGGGGGATTTCTTGCTCTCCCTTTGGTATGGGCATTTATGTCAATTGTTAACATTTTTTTAAACATGTATCTAGTATGCTCACCTAGACATGACACTCCAAAAAATGCTTAAATTAGGCACACTGTTTTCAAACCTGGCTACTTAGAACTTAATTGTTTAAATAAAATTGTAGTCAGTGAAACTTCTTACTAGTCTGCCTGTTAGCATCAGTAATGTTAAGTATCAGTTCTCTAGAAAATTAAAACTCCAATAAAATCATCTATCATTAATTAAAAATGGTTGTTTTAATGACTTATTTTGATATCTGAATGTTGAAAGCAATGTAAATGAGACATCTGCAGAACTAATTTTCAGTACATCATGAACACTCAACTGCTGTCCATCAGTTTATTAATAATTATCACATGCATAGTTAGAATTAAAAATTTAGATTTGCTGCTTTGCTGTGATAAATTGAATTATAAAAGGCCTGAATCATAGTATCAGTGTAAAAACCTTTTTTTTGCCCTGAGCTCAGAAAGTAGGTTTTTTTTAACTTCTGAGAGCTTTTGTTGGTTAGCTGTTACAACATGTGGGAAGACAGGACCAAATGTACAATTTTGGAGAATACAGCTGCCATTAGTTGAGCACAGAACATGAATTAGAGTGTCTGTACTGCTGAAAATGTTCAGAACCTTTAAAAAAAAAGCCTCCATTTTATATCAGTCAATTTAAATGCATTAGTTCTGAGAGTTTTCTTGCTATTTGTCATCACAAGAAGCCAAGATGTTTTATGGCCTTTCATGCAGAAAAAGCATTGGATTATGTTAAATGTATGTGTGTGTGTACATATATATACACACTATATATATATACACACACATATATTCCATATAAAAGCTGTCTTCAGGACACATAGAGACTGCAAAACCAGCCAAAGATAAATGTGTCAGCACAACCTCTTGCATATTCATTATATGCAGTTTTTTTGAACATATTCTTTCACACTACTGTCTATGGAATACTTTAAACTTTTTCATTAGAAAAACCTTCCTGTTCTCTAAGAACTATAGCAGCTCACCATCCCAAAATAAGCTTTTTGACAGCCCTACAGGCTGACTGTGCTGTTGCATTCTCAGTTCTTAATTGCCTATTCTTTGCTGGGAACTGTTGCCATCCCCATTTTGCAGGTAGGAATATCAGGGGGATACTTCCCTTTCACACTTGCTGTCAGCCTGGCCAGTGGATTCAGTCCACCCAGGTCTCCAGTTTCAGTTCACCCGGATGGCCCAAAAGTGGTGGCATGATTATTTTCATTCGAAAAACTGTGGATGGGGACAGGATTACAATGAGCAGCTGGGATACAATAATATCTCCAGTCAGTAGAGCCAGCTTGGACAAGGAGGGGTGTCCACAGCCTCACTTATACCAGCAAAATAGTATTTTTGCTGAGATGGCTGTTACCAATTCCCAGGACAGAATTAAGGCATGTAGCACTTGTTCATCTGCTTTCTTTTTTTATCTTAACTTCATCTCTCAAGGGAGTCTTTGCCTGTAGAAACCAAAAAATGACAACGAAATACCAAGAGATTTTAGATCTAGACCTGACATTACATCTTTGCCTTGAACAGCATCCAAAATTTTGAAACTGATTACCATATGGATCACAGGTCTTCATGTAATAATCAGTCTTTCAAAAAAGCAGTGATTAAGACATGGATCACAGGTCTGCCTAGAAAATCCTTTTAGAAACCAGAAATCAGGTCCTGAGGCAAAGCTAATGATTTACCTTTGGAGTAAGGTAAATCTGGTACTTGCTTACCTGAAGTTCCAGCTTTGATGTGGTGGTTTTTCAGTTCCCTCTAGTTATCAATTCCCATGAGTACCTCTGTAAAGATATGGCCTGCATAGGCCCATGGTGTAAGCAGCATCCCAGACACACTGAGGTTCCCGTGTCTGAAGTTCTCTTAGAAAAATTCTTGGATCCTGGTTAATCTTAGAATCAAAAAATCACAACTTGGAGTAATTTTTTTGCTTCAGTGATTTGAGAGAATAGCCTTTGTAAGAGAAAGGCATACCACAAATCTTATAATATTTCTAATATTAGTGTTCTTTACAGTCAGTAAGTTCACCTTCTACAATTCTCAGTCATTATATTCCCCTCTTTTAAAGAATTATTGAAATTAGATCGTACGGTTCTGTAGTTTGACACCTACATTGAGAAGGCAGACAATTTTTTATTTGAGATGTACATGAAATAGTTGAAATAAATCTTTAGTTCTTGTCTCCTAACCTTGACTATAGGACAAAAAAATTTATAACAAGCTACTCCTAAGTGACCCCTTATAGTAATTTTCAGCTTGGCTAGTGTTGGTTGCTCATCTTGAATGTATATTTTTCCTGTTCTAATAGACACCATACCCACTGGGAATGAAAGCTTTTCTTCAAATAAGACAAGAAGTCTCATTCAGATTTTCTATAAATTCCCTGACTATTGCAAGAAGTCTTTTCCTCTTGGAAAGTAAATTAGGAATGCCAGCTCTCCTGACCTGGCCTGCCAGCCTTTCAGTCATTTCTGTGAGAGACAGAGAAATTTGATCTCTACAGTGTATTAACTTTTTGTTCCTTCTTTGAACTTGGCCAACAAACTGGGTCAATTAACATAAATGGCAAAAGAGGCTGGACATCTGGGGAATGACACCAAATTCATTTTCCATAAACTTCGAAGTAACCAGATGGCAAATGATTCAAAGGCCTATTTTCAAGAACCAGCTGTATAGTCCAGTTACCAGTATGGTGTTATAAGTCAGGCTTTACAGTAAGAAATTACACCTACAACTTTTCCAATGACCTTGCATTAAAAAAAAAAAAAAAAAAAAAAAAAAAAGAAAAAAGTTAAAATAAGAATTGTCACACTACAGGAAATTTATAAGGAGCTTATCTGTAAATGAGGTATAGGCTATCAACAGTTAATTATTTAAGGATAGCACTTAACAAGGAACAGGGTACACATCTTACCTATGCAGGCTGTATATTCAAAACAGATTAATGTTAATTAAATGGTCCGTCAAGCTGGAGTGTGCAAAATCGATGAGCACTGACAGCAGTATAATAGAGATAAATCTTAGACACTGCCAACTATGGAAGGAAAAGTTTAGACATTACACATAAGCTGTGGCATCCAAATTTTGACTGGGACTTCCTCACAGGTTCAGTGTTTACTTTGGCTGGGTTTTAGGGTCAGTTCACAGAATAGAGGGAGATCAACTTTCAATCTTGTCGGCTTTTGGACTGAGATAAAAACAAGTCAGCTCTACCGCTCTCACATATTTAGGCTGAATTCCCCTCCCTCCACAGAAGGTAGATGAAGCATGACTTTTAGAAAGAGATCTAAATCTGATGCAAAAGCTTTCTGCTGACCATTTACACTAAAGTCAAAGTGACATTACACTAAGCAACATCCATCACTTGGTAATTTGTTTCAATTCTCTTTGCAGAATATGCAAATTTAATTAGCACAGTTTTTATGGCATAGTATTATTCCTAAAGAAGGGATTCTGGTCCTTCTGGAACTTCCCCTCCCTGGACTTTGTATTAGAAAAAACACTAAAATTACTTCCAGTTCTGAAACAAAGCAAAGTTTTAAATCAAAATGTCACAGAATATTAACTCCATACTTCATGAAATGCAAGAATTTTACTTGTTTCTATTTAATGCCAGTCTGACCTAGATGAATTATCTAACAATCTCATCTCTTTTTCCTCAGAAGACCTTCCTGATAGCAGGATGTCAAAACAAAAAGGGAACAAAGTACAGTTGATAAGCCTCTTCCTATCCAACATCTTTCTGTAGCAACCCTGTGCCAAGCACAGCACGGTGGCATAAAGAGACCAGAGCATCCCTGGATTATATACTGAGCTACATGACAGACTAGAGAGAAATACATTAGTTATACTTGTATTTTTAGTTTCTTTTCTTCCCTTGACGCTTTCCAGACAGGAATCACTTTGGAGAACTGCAGGAACACAAACATCTCATGGAAAAACTTTTCTCTGTCTGCTCCTTAATTCAGGTTCAGAAACTTTCCACTTTGAATGAATGAATGACTACCATGAGAGAACCACACAGATATTTTCTCTTCAAACATTACAGATACTAAAATGAACTTTGTCTGGTTTCTACAACTTGTAAGTCACTTCTGTTGTACTTCTCTAGAAAGGTGCAAGTTCCCCTAAAACTTCTAAGGCCAGCTCATTTGTGTATCATCCCTCTGCTGCTGATTACCTAGTGCTTAAAAAAGAATGAGCTCACCCAGCATCTTTTCCTGAGGGCATGTATGATATCTTCTTCCTCTAAACAATCATCTGTTTTCAGAGAGTGCAATTATCTCTGAGGGCTGATTTCTACAAGAACAATGAGCTTAAAAGTGATTTCTAAGAAGAGTGCCCACATCTGTATATGCTTGCACAAAGGCAGCATCATTTTATTTCCATAATAAGCCATAAACCAAAGTGCTTTTTAGATACTGGTCCATCTACAGAGTTTCCCATAGTCAAAATTCATGAGAAACATTAGCCAGTTATTTTCAATTGACTCTGGTCAAATAAAATAGTAAAACAAAAAAGAAATTCTCAAGAAACACAACTAAATAAAATAATAGCTTAGTTTAGGAATCAAAGGAGGATCTATGGAGGTACATCCATGCAGAGCAATAGGAAACAAATAGTAGCACATCCTAGACAAAAGGCTAAGAAAAGAGCATTTTGAGTCATTCAGCCTCATCAACTCCCATCCCGCTCTACTCTGTGCTAGTGCAGCCTCACCTCAAGTCCTGTGTGCAGTTTTGGGTGTGCCATGAGGATGGTGAAGGGCCTTGAGGGGAAGCCGTATCAGGAGCATCTGAAGTCACTCAGTCTGTTCAGCCTGGAGAAGAGGAGACTGAGGAGAGACCTCACAGTGGTCTACAGCTTCCTCACAAGATGAAGTGGTCACCTTCTATTTGGTGACCAACTGTACAACTCCAGGGAATGGCATGAAGTTATGCCAGGGGAGATTGGATATTAGGAAATTATTCTTCACTCAGAGGATAGTTGGGCACTGGAACAGGCTCCCCAAGGAAGCACTCATAACCTCAACGCTGACAGAGTTCAAGAAGCATTTTGGAAAATACACTCAGGCACATGGTGTGTTCCTTAGGAATGGTGCTGTGCAGGGACGGGAGGTGGACTTCAATCATCCTTGTAGGTCCCTTCTGACTCAGCTTTTTCTATGATTCTATGAATGCCACTGTATAGATGACAAGCAGTTCCCTGACATTCACATAAAAGCCTGATCTACTTTATGTACCCAACATTTCATTGTGCTGCTGTTGTCTTTTGGGAACTCCTCTTCCTTTTATTTGTTTTCGACAGCATCTTTCCTTCATTTTAGGGATCGACTGAGACACCCACGAACATTCACTCAAATGTTTTCTCAGCTCAAATATTTTGATGTTACTTTTGTTCCAGAAACAGACTGAATACCAAAACATTCTGAGAAATTGTTTGAAATGTTTTGGAAAAAAAAAACAGAAAAGATTTTTTTTCTCCAAATCCAAAAGAATAATTTCAGCATTTTCATATCAGCATATTTAATTTTTTTGCATTAGAACCAACTGCAGAAAAGTTGCTTGAAGGCCATATGAAGATCCAGCAGTCTGTGAGGTTGAAGTGCCTCGTGGACCTGTCATTCTAGAGCCCTCCCTCCTGCCTAAGAGTTAGGCAGCCTTCTCTGCAGTGCATGATTGCCGTGACAGTATGCCAAAATGCATCATGAGAGAGATGTATAGGCAAACAGAAGCTCAGACCATGGAGTAAGGGAGGGCCACAAAACATTTGCACAAATCTGTGAAACCAGCCATAACACATAAAGGTTGAACTGATTTCAGACACAGAGTTTTAGCGCAGTTCAAAAGATTTTAATTTGGATCAAATGCATTCAAGAGGAGGTCCTTTCTCTAGTTTTCTCCTTGAAATAAAAATAACAATAATTTTTTAAAATACTGTATTAAAGAAGTTATAAAGAGAGCTTCATGATCTTAAGCAGAAATTTATGAGTGGGAAAAACCACAAAGAGATGATCAGAGCGTTGGAGCAGCTCTCCTACAAAGACAGGCTCAGGGAATTGCAGTTGTTCAGTCAGAGGAAGAGCAGGGTTGCCCTTAGAGCAGCCTTCCAGTGCCCCGAGGAAACTACAAGAGAGCTGGAGAGGGACTTTTCATATGGGCATATGATTCATCACTATTTGACCATATAAAAGTAAATGTAAAGTAAATTTCTATAGGAAGTTGGCTATAATTACCAGCCAAAATGTTGGCAACCTAAGACCACTCTGGGGTGATTTACAAAGGCACTGACCCCACACAAAACTCTTAGTTTTCTTTGGAAGCAGTTTTTTTTTTCAGAAATGTTGACTGCCATCTGGCAGGGTATAACTTTCTAATCTCTTTCTGAGCCAGTTTGAAAGTGTTAATAATGCCCCATAATTTTAAGAAATAATTCTTCTTTCTAAAAGGTAAGAAGATTCAGGTGTCAGCCTTTAGGGACCTTTGAAAACATTATTATATTCAGGAAAACTATCCATAATCTTGCACAGAGAGAAAAAGTCTTAGAAAGGATTAGAAAATACCAGTGTTCTTTGTCAGTAAGTACATAATTCATTCAATTTAGTTACTGCTAATCTTTTTCTTTACCTTTTTAGAACTGACCTAATGTGTTGAATTTACATACATTTCAATAGAAACACATTCTCTAGTCATACAGAAAAGATTAGCTATATATAGCATGGTCCATAAGAGTTCCAAACTACTTTTAAATCCTGCAAAGCAATATAAATTTTTAACTGTGCTAAGTGATCTTTTTATATAATTGCTAATAAGAAAATTAGCACTCTTCCCTTACTAAAAGTACATTAATCTCATCTATTAGAGATAACCTGGTGCTAATGCATCATTAGATCAACAGCATCGATTTCAGGAAGTTTTTATTATGTATACACATTTTAGAAAGATCAGACTATGATAAATTTTGGTTTATAAGTGTCCTTTTGCATATGCTTATCATTATTGAGCTTTGTAAATGACCCACTCCTCAGTCACACCAGGAGAATTATGGTAAACCACTTGATCACATCAAAGGAAATGCAATCTGTTAGTCTCTGCAGCAGCCACTGTGCAAAATACCTGCCTAAAAATTAAAAAGAAAACAATAAAGAAAAGACTTAATGAAAGAACAACCCACAACTAGAAGAGAGACTGGCTGGATTGCCATGTGATTAAAAACTTGAGTTTACAGTTGTTAAACCTAGAGTCAATTCTTGTATTTACCAATGCAATTTCTATTCATAACTTTGCATTTGTCAGAAATGAAAATATTTTTCTACTTAAGCAGCTAATGTGTTGGAAAGGAACTGTTTGTCAACGTGTTTCTTTATTGTTCCAACACAACAGCATCCCAGTGCAACTGGAGACTGGGCACCATAGTGGCACATATTAAAACCCCCACAGAAATATTTATACAGACTTTAAGATTTCAGAGCAGGTAGGGGATCTCCATAGAAAAATGAAAATGACCTAGGTAAACAACCATAAGAGACAACATTTAAGGCCACAGGATAAGGTACAAGGTAGTTCTGGAATCACTATGCAGGTACCACTTTTAAGCTAGTCATCCTGACTGTTCCTTAATATTGGACTGAATGTACACCTTCTAATCACAGAGAGAGGAAAGGTTTGGCTGTGTAGAAGAAGTTCAAGAGCAATAAATTACTTCAAATCTCACCAGGCAGCAAGAAACTTTTTCTGTTTGTTTGTTTGTTTGTTTGTGGGGTTTTGTTTGTTTATTTGGGTTTTTTTTTCCCCATATTGTTTCCTTGGGTGGATTTCAGGAGGGAGGAATAAGGATGAAACATCCCATAACTACTGACCTTGTGAAAATGGGTGATGTACATAATTTACCAGTTATGTGAGAATTCATCAAGCCCCTTCCCTACCAGTTGAAAATCATTATGCACATCCTATTTTTAGTTCACACAGAATTTGTTTGTGTATCTTTTTTCCTGTCTCTTTTTCCCACCAGACAGAGGGCAAGCACTGTGGGAAATTCAATGCTTGTTTGATACATATTAGTTTTGGTTTTGTATTTGAAGCAGCAACAAAATCTTCCACATTAAAAGACTAGAGTGAACCATGACTACAATCTTTTCTTCTGACAGACAAGGCTATAAAATATCCTTGAATAAGCAACCATGTAAAACCATGTAGATCTATTAAAGTAGTTCAGATTTATTAAAAACAATAAAGGTAGTAGACCACTTGCAGCATTCATTGGTTAACTGTTTGTCCTCATAATTAAAACAATAACAAAAAAAATTAAGTAAAGTAAGTCTCTGGGTTTCAATTTCTAGACTGGATTTTTCCAGCATGTACCACTGGATACCAGTCACATCTTCACCTGCAACACTGAAACCTAGACATTCATCAGTTCTCCATCACAGGCTATGGTTGGAAAACAAGTCAGCCCTTAGCTTTTTCTGTCACATCAAAGTGAATGGCACACAGAATTCTCTCAGTCAACCATGTATTAAAGGATGGTTTCCAAACTTTTCTCTAAGCCCTCATTTAGTGTGGGAAGAACACAGCCCTGAGACAGCTGCATGGCATTTGAGCTGTGTCCTTGTACATCTGGTTCTCCCAGCTGCTGTCTGCCTTCTTCAACCCTACTGTCAAAACTGAGACCAACTCTTTCAAGTTCTCTTCAACTGCATGCACAGGACCTGCAGCTACTCTCCAAAATTTTCAATTGCTATTCCCATTCTCCTGCTTTGTTCTGAAAGAGTCCTGGCAGCCAAAGTTCTCCCCAGGGAAAGAGCATTTTCTGCATCAGCTTCCCTCAGAACTGCCATAGCACTTCATTAAAGATGAATTGCATCTTCCTTTGCAGTAAATACATGTAGGGTACACTGAACACTGAACTACAGCACACATAAAAGCGGGTGGAAGAAACTCTGCACTGAAAAGTTTTACACAGTTACACCCCTCAGGGCTTGTTCTGCCTCATTTATAGCTTTCTGCACCCTCTTATTCTACCCCTTTCCAGGTAACAAATCCCAGATATACTTGGATAAGCACTTTAAAACTGTATATTCAGAGAACAGTTACAAGAGACAGCTCATATTTACAGTTGCCATGGAAAACAGCTCTACTCTATGCCATGCTCTGTCATCTTAAATCTGGTTTAGGCCTGACGGGCTGAACAACCAAGGTAATTACATTTAAAATACATCTAGCTGGAGTCAAGCAGTTATTCTTTCCTAAACTGCAAAGCCATAAAGAAGATGAGATGCAGTACTGATGGTAGTAAACTCGGTGATCATTTTAAGGCTAAATGTGCTTCCCCCTTTTCCATTTACACGTTTTTGCTCCAGAAGGGCCTTAAAAGCTTGGTATAGTTTGCTAACCAATTACTGGCTTAACTGACACCCAGTTACCAACAATGGCAATGAAATTCCCAGATCCCTCAAAGGTATTTCAATACTAGGAGTTATCAATGATCCAAGGTGCTTGGGCTACCCTTTCCCTGCCCTGACTTAGTGACACACCTCTGCCAGGAGCAGCTGCCTGTGCTGAGTGAAGCCTTCCTGCCCCTAAGACCAGTAGGAATTTGTCATTAGCTTCCAAAGAGAGACACCAAAATCCTTTCTATGGAAGCCTGTCAAGGATCAAAGGGAGGTACAGCTCAGTCAGGTTTCTATTTCTGACATCTACCTGAATCTTGCAAGAAAGTGGATTATCCTCATGCAGATATTTAAGCATTCCAGTAACTATGGAATTTTTTGCATACATTTCAGCATGAAAATATGAAACACATACACAACTCTTAAATACTCAGTTGTGCAAATGTTTCCCAAAACTGCATGATAAAATGTTACATTAGCTGCCTTCTGGGGCCAAGCCATATATCTATTTTATGAGGAGAATTTGAAAATTTAAAATTAATGCTGAAGGGTTGCATATATCCTCTAGAGAACAAAGTGTTGAAGATGAATATATTTACTTAGCCCATTTGATCTTGGAGAAATAATTAGTAAGTAAATTAATCCCTGACACGGCTCTGAGGGCCTTTTAGTGTGTCTATCTCCGGCTCCATATCTCAAATTTGAAGTTTACATCAAGTCTATCTCTATTAATATCATGTCACAATCATGCAGTCATTTACAAATTAGGAGTTAAATACATTCATTCGCCACTAGCCCTAACAGGTAAGTGCAAAGGTGATTGTATATGCAGCCTAACAATATTTATAAAAGGGTGAGCTGAACAAACATGTCGAATGAGCTAAAATGAATAGTTACAATGATCTAATCATCTGTTGGTTAGTTCTCATTTTCAGATCAAGGTCTGTGTTAACTTTTCAACTTGTTACATTATGCAATTTATAACCTACCTGTTCATACTCATCAAAAGACACTGTAATATATATATATTTCATTTTTAACACCACTTGTTTTCAGCCATAAAGATCATAATTTTCAGGATTTTCTCTTATTATCTGCAACACTGGATAAGATCTGAATACAATGCAGTATAGTAATCCCTTAAGTGCTACTTTTCAAGCCAAAGAAGCCATGCAGAAAATTTTCTGAGGTCCTTAACAGAAAAGGTTTTGTGTAGGAGAAGCGTAAGAAAGAAATTTTAATCTCTTGCAGTATACTGCAGGAGTTGCAGTATAGAGAGACAGGTTAAGGCTCTCCAGGGGCGTTAGCAAAACTGAATTTTGCCTCTCCAAGGATGGAGACTCGGGGCTTTGACCACGGGAAGGGACAGAATCACCATGGGAATCTTGTGAAGGTATAGAGTTTGTTGTGTTTGCTGCTGCCAGAGACGACTGGGCACTCCCATGGGACTGGGCTGCCCACATGTGCCCTCATCCTCACATTGTAACTCCACTTCCAGCAGTGACCTTCCCAGTTTTGCCATGGGCAATGTAACCAGGAAGGGCCCAGCCTTCCACAGTGTCATCCAAAGCAAACACCAACTCCTGTCCTGCTCACAGGTGGTGATTATCTTTAATTATCAAGATATCCCCACGGCAGACAAGTTCCAGTGTCTAAGAACATTGTATCTCCTTTTCAATGGATAAATAAATATTTTTGGAATCATCATACATGAGCATTGTGAAAAAACAGGATCATGAATATGCAATGTAGATTCATCCTCCAAAGGATCATCCTTTGTTGCTTGCCAAAGAAGAAACTTTTTTTGAGTAATAAAGGACAGATACTCAATTACTACAAATTGCTACATGGTACAGACATTCAAAATTCATTCAAAATTCACAGATCTGTGATAATTTTCATTTTCAAACAAATCACATAGCTATAGTTATTTTGTTTGTGGTGTACACAGATGTCTAGAACAAGTGGTAGCCACATTACACAAGTCAATAGGCAGCACCCATCTGGCTACAAGGCACCACTCATACAGACAGTGTGTAAATACTGGCTGAGACCAACAAAAATCAGGGCAAGATGAAGACAGCACAAGGTGGATGATGAAGCTATGTAACAGCAAGAACATGGTTTAGTATCAACTAGTCAGGTGTGCATGCTATAGAAAAAAGAAGCCATTGGTAGCAGCAAGCACACTATGAATGTTACAGCTAGGAAAATAAATATATTTTAGATGATTTTAGGGTCTCTTTCAATTTCTACATTTATTGTCAAATTCAATTTCCTTGAATTTGCTCACTCATAGCTATATTTGCTTTCTAAAATAGCTTCATGAGAATGCCTGGTTCTCTGATTTCAATTGGCCTATAGAACCAATCATGTACAGTTTCAGAAGTGGAGTTATACAAAGTTTGTTAACTGAGGTATTTGGGCAGCTAACTTGCTAAATTAAAAAATGTATGAGTTAGTCCTGCTTACTTAGCTATCATTAATGATACTCAGAGTCCCTTCCCCTTTTTAAGTTTCAGCTGACCAGAGATGAGAAGCAATCTGATTTGTCAGGACTTCATGAAACCCTGTTAACGAGAGTGAGGAACAAATAGCCAAAGCAGAGGAAGAAACCTTGGGCTGACAACGTCCAAAACTTCTAAGACCTAAGTATGTTTTATTAATAGTTTGCAAACAGAAACAACTGCAGACTGAAAAAAAAAAATATGATGAATGGCTTGATAGCATTTATTTACCACATCAGCAAGAAAATGTTTATTTCTAACATTTTAAATAAAAAAAATATATTTTTGAAATGGAACACATTCACACTATATAATTGTCTTTACTTACGTTGACTGGAAATATCTCAATCTTTGCAACAGAAATACTTATTAATTAACAATACTAATTTTCTAGACTTGTTCAGACAAACACTGTTGATTAAACATCCTCAGAACCCAGTAAGAATAAAACATGAGCGTGATGTGACTTGTCAGTTGCACAAACATGACTTTCAGTTACCAGGAAAGTCTTTGGGCTACATAAATACTTACTGCATTCCTACAAAACACAAACCACATGGTGAACTGCCTCCACTTAAAAAAAAAAAAAAAAAAAAAAAAAGCAGCAGAATTGCACGTAAGTCATGCTTTTTCACTGCTTGAATTATGTCTTCTTAAAAAAGAAGAGGAAAAGCAGAGATATTGCAAAGAGGTTAACATACATTTGTGCACAGACCTCTCTGCCCATTCATTTATGTAAATACAATTAGCATTTCATTTCTGTGAGTGTCACTTTTCCCCTACATTGTTCTAGTTAATTCCTGTATTACTTTCTGAGAAAAATAACCATTAGGAAAAGAAACAAATAACAGGAGACAAAGAGTGTCTAATTAAATAAGGTCTCTGCCTTCTTCCTGGTACTCCATTACATCACACTCCCAGAAAATATTTTCAGAAAATCCATTTGTTCCAGATATCGCCTCCTCTCCAGCAAATACACAGAGCTCATCCTGCTTTTGAAACACTTCGGTCTTAATATTTTAACCAGTTCACATTGGAACATTTGTCTGGATCCTTTCACCTAGGTTAGAAATGGCAGATATCCAAGCACAAATCCTTGCAGCAGTGTGAAGGGTATTTTTGCTGGGACAGGAGACCCATTCTTTTTTTGTGTTCACCATTTCTTAACCTAAGCCTATGGTTTCTTTTTCTTTGATGCTGGTCTTGCACTTGTGTACATGAAGACAAAGAAGCCTGTAAGAGATCATTTATACTACCTACAAAGTCAGGTGCACTGGACCACGGAATGTTCCTCTGAGCCATTTCCTCTGCACTCCCCTTAGAAACAGAGCTTCATCTCCTTCTTGTTTGCCTCATTCTCTTTACCACCAAAAAAAAAAGGGTAATGTGTTAGTCTTTAATACAGCACACATCAAGGACTTGGATTCCATTGTGTTAGAAATGACACAAACAAGGATAAAAAAATTCCTTGCTCTAGAAAGCTTGCTGTTCTGAGAATTAGATATGCTAAACTGCAAAACTAATGAACTAGATCAATATGGCATTTGCTGCATTTTCCTTTGCTTTGTTCCTTCTGGTAAATAAGCAATAGACTCACTTCACTAGCAGGCAAGCTGTAATCAGGGAGCAGGGAGTAGGGAGTCATAGCTGAGGTAAATCTTTGAAGGCTGTATGAAAGTCTGTGGAGACCACAGAAAATACAGAAGTATATTTGCAGGAATTGCATGCTATTACTGTAAATTAGTCTTCAGATGATAAAGACTGACACAGCATAAAGACCAGATGATGAATATTTACGAAGATTCATTCAAACCTACAGGTCCCATAAGTGTGTAGCATCAGGACATGGACAAGGAAGGAGAAGGATGGCTGCCCATTTGTGTAACTGCTTGCAACTCCAATACCCAAGAAACTGAGTTTCCATTTGCATCAGGACTGAGTAAGGAAATTTCAAGCTGCTCTCTGTAGAACTGTAACACAATACATCAGGTTGCCTACCCCCACATCCTGACAGGGTCAGTGGCACAATTAAATCAAATGACAGATTTTCTAGCTCATCACCTCTCCTTCCATTCCATCAAGGCATTTGCCTTCTAGAAACCATTCACGCAGGAACACTTACTCCTTGCTGCCCAGCACTTTTGCTACTGAAGATATAAATCAGAGGCAGCTATTACACTCAGATCTCATGCTCCAGGGCTTCGTCAGCTCAGCCAGGACAGCAAACCAGGTGGCCCACAGGACATCCCACCCACCTGACTGCCAAGCTCTGTCTTCCTATCCTGCTGGATCATCTGCTCCTCCAGTCTCTGCCTCTCACCTTTTCTTGCTTCCAAATGCAGAGAACTTGTCAGCTGCTACTTGCTTGGAGCAACAGTTACGTCCTTGGAGGGGTTTCTTTTTTGCTATTTGGTGGCAGGTTACAAAGCTTGACTATGGAGTGGGCAGGAAATAGGGCATAATCAATCCTCACACGCAGGCAAGGTAAAAAAATGTCTTTGGACCATCCAAAGGAGAAAATAATTAAGCTAGACACACTGCTTTTGCTGTGTGCCTCACCAATGCTTTCCTAGGAAGTGATAGGGACCTACTTGACTGGCAGCCAGAACTATGAGTTAATTCTACATCTCTCAACAAAAATCCTTGGAAAATCTTAGTAAAACAAGGAAACGCTGGCCCTTTTTAAAGGTTTGCATGCAAAGACTGCCTGGCACAGGCTGTGTGGGTGCCTCCAGAGTAACTTCATACTGACCCCCACTGTTCACACACTGTGGATACAGACACGACTGGGAGAGCCTGCATGTCCTGCACGTGCAGAAAAGTTCATGTACAGCACAGCTGCTTCTTCCCAAAAGTGCTGGCATTCACTCCAGAGTGGTGTTGCTTAGGATTTGGAACACACAGCACATAGGCTGGAATACCTGAGAAATGACAGTTTGCCAGGTTGTTGCATGCCAGGAAGCATGGGATACCTAAGAAAAGTTTTCAGACAGGAGAAGAATGCATCTGAGATAACCTAACTATGTAGTCTAGAAGACAACCTTTCAACCATGCAGATGACCCAAGGGTTCCTCAGCCTACTGGGAAGGGAGAGTGCAAATCCTTCCAGCTTCCAGACTTGTTTGCATTTCCTGTTCCCACTAATTTCTTTCCTGCTCCTCTCCGCAACCAGCTTTTCCCTGTGATTCATTTGCCCAAATTTGTCCCCTAACACCTGCATTTATTTACCCTCCTGATATACATAGGGTTCTGCACACATTATCTCCCTGTGGTCATCCATACACACCTTTTCTGTCCTTTCTGACAACTGAACATTTTCTGAATTTTTCACTGCACACAGGCTGCACTGCTTTTTATATCCCCCACCTTCCAACTCCCTCTGGAGTAAAATCTTCTCCCCAAGAACATAAGAAGCTTTATTCCCTCCTCCCCCCGCCTCTCTCTCTCTCTCTCTCTTTTTTTTTTTTTTTTTTTTTTTTTTTTTTTTTTTTTTTTTTTTTTTTTTTTTCTGATTATGTCTGCAGTAGCTACTGGCTTGGGGTGAGTGCCAAGGCCATTTGCCTTTAGAAAAAGCTGCCCATCTCACATAAAAACTGGTAGGCAAACTACCTCTCAATATAGTTTAGGTTTGCAAGTGAAGCTAACACTCCCCTGCTCAGAGGACTTTCCTCTTCTATTTTTTTTTTTTTAATGTAAATAACCTTCTTCATGCTTTTCTCCCTGTAAGGTAGTAAGTGACAAACTTTAGCTGGGGTAAACCAGCCATCGGGAAGGACAATGAAAATATGTTCTAATTTCTTGGAATTTTGGGAAAACCTTGACAGAATGTGGCAAACCTTAATGAAAGCTATCTTTAGAAGGGGGCTTTATCCCAGAAACCTTTTAGTGAAACCACACCAAGTGTGCCTTCCTGCCTGAGGTGCCCCATGCTCTCCTGGTGCTCAGGTGATTGTTGACTGTTTCCAGAGCTCTGATGTGCAGCAGAAGTCTACTGGTGCTGGCACTGTGTCCCAAAACAAGTTGTGATACCAAGGCTACAGCAGAAGGGGAGAGAGAGCCTTAAAGGTAAAGAGAAGGTGAAAGGTGTCATCTCATTTTTAGTGGCTGCTAGTGACAGGAGAAGCAGCAATTATACTGATTTATAACTTCCTTTCTACAGAGAGGATATAAAATAAACAGAGTAAAAGGATGCAAGAATGTGGATATAGCTTGTGAATATCAGCTTGATCATTCCTGGAAATAAATTTTTGGGGTTTTTTTTTAGATAACTTTTTATAGAATCAAATCTCACTGTGTTTTGTAGAAGGTATCTGTTAGAAAAGCTCAGGCTGCTGTCTCTTGCTTCTCCCATGTGGAGTTTAGGATTATGTGCAGTTTGGTGTGTTCAAGGTCAGCAGTCAGGCTATGCTGGAGCCTGTTGGCTCCCTGCTAAAAAGTGAGGCTCATGGTGCACTGCAGAGCTCATTAACAAGGTCAGCTTGTTCAAGTAAAGGTCTCTTTATCGAAAGGATTGTTTGCAACACAAGTAATCCCAAATGTTTTCTGCACACTAAATTCATCATAGAAGTTCATGTCTGCACATCTATTTCTTTCCAGTAGTTTAGATGCAATAAATACTAGGATGTTAAACCACAATTAAAAAAGAGGGAAATTTTTTAGTCTTCCAACAGAGATGTCTGCTGCTTAACTGGAAGCCCAAAGGAGGAGAAAAGCTCTTGAATGTCAAATAAAACCAAATACAGACTGAGATTTGCATTGAGTGAAGAGAAATACAATGCACATATGAAAAGCAGCCACCCTATTTCCCATTTGAAAATTTTATGTAATTTTTGAATTATATGACTGAACTTAAAATTAGACATCTGTTTAGACAGATTACTTAGCACCTTGGCACAGATGTTCTATGTTTTTTATTATAGCACTTTAATTAAAGATCATTCATCAGCATTCACTCAGCACAGTTAAGTGCCATTTTGAGTAGAGCTGCACAGGGAATGAGTCCTGTGTTCCATTTGTAATAGCAGCTTTAAATCAGGTGGTGATGGCAGATGATTGCCACGAAGCCAGCCACAACCTTTGTGCCACTACTGAGTGGGGAAAAGAGGTCAGGAGGGGACTCACACTCTCACATGTGTGCAGCCGATGCCAACACACCTTCCAGCCCCTGCTATCCCCAGTGCACCGAGAGGGGGGGAGCAGGCACTGAGGAAACCAGCCCGGGCCTCCCCTCTGGTATCCACTGTGACTCTGCCCCATTCCCTCCTCTCACTGCTCGCTGGTCTCCTCCTGCTGGCCCCCAGCAACAAGTGTGCTCTACCAGAAGGGGTTTTCAAAGGGGGTGAAGGGAGAAGGTGACACAAAATCCATCTTAGCTGGGCAAGGTAACTGGGAGTCCCAGGAAAACTACAGAAGGCTAACCAGGGAGGATGTGGAACAGTCCTTCAAAACTATGTGCCAGGTGATGCAGTCCAAAAGAATAAATTTAAAACCATGTTAGTCAAGGATAAACGTTTACAAGTTTAATGTCACATCCCTGCAAAGTATTTCTGCAATTCAGTGTATTCACTTCACCAACACAGCACATCAGCCTCTTGCAGGCACACTGTGGTTTCCACCCTGGGCTCTGCCTGGCAGATATGACTTGCAGAAATGACTACTGCATACCACAGAAATGTGCTGGGTGGGTTTGATTTGTAGAGAGCCTATAATTTGCTTCCTATCTCTTTTTAAACCCATTACATCCCTAACAAAGGAAACTGTCAGCTGAAGTGATTTTGTCAGCCAAATTTGAGAAGCTGCATATTTTATGACCATTAAAGTTTCCTGTAACTTCTCACTGGAATTTTTCCATGCCCAAGAACATGGGGTTTTTATTTCCCAAATTCCAAAATAAGCATCAGCAGTGATAAAAACTTGTCAGCTCAACAGGAAAGGAACTGAGGATTTGTTCCCGGGGTTACTTCTATTCTTTTAATCTAATGAATGTTTAGCATAAAATGCACAGACAATCACAGTTACACTTGGTGCCATTCCCATTTTTCACCACGTGGGTTTGGTTTGCATTACAGACAGAGGCAATTCTTCAGCAGTAGGAGGAGAAATACGTTTCCCAAACCTTAATTTCACCCCAGTGGTTTTGGTACTTTTCCAGGTAATGTAAGGAGCACACTTGTTTCAGGCCAAGAGGCTGCTGAACCTCAAATTCCCCTAAGGCAAATTCTCACCTTCACCAGAAAATGCCCAGCTGGGTCTAAGAGGGAGGAGTCTTACAGCAGCCTGATGCTGGTGTGTCAGCTCTCATTACCCACACATTTTAAGTAGACCAATGCAGTGCTCTGTTGGGAGGGAGGTGGCTCACCCACCAGGCAGGGAGAGCAGCCAGCTAATAGATGTCTTGAGATCCACCTTGCCGGATGGGATCCCAAGTGATTTGCTTTAACTAAACTCATAGTTTCTTCACAAAATCACTTTTAGCTGGACACTTCCCTGCCATTTGTGTTTTTAAACTGCTGTCAGTGTCTAAGCATTAAGGACAGCATCCTTTTCCTCCGTGCTAAGCAGAGCACATAGCAGAGGCTTGGTCAAGAAGCACAGGGCTCCCTAATAATTCTGCTGGGGCAGAATGAGTAGATGATTTGACGGAACTTTGGAGCAACATACAGATCAACTCTTTTTAGCATTGTTTCTAAAACAGTTTTGTAGTGTCTTTCTGCATATGTCCTTTCTCTGCTTACATCTTTACCCTTCTGAAGGTTTTTTCTGTCTTATTTTTTTGTCAGTACAGAAACACAGTTCTGCTTAATATGCTTTGATTCCTGTTATATGCTGATATAACAGAAAAACAATTGAATGACTACAATGGCTTAATCCCTATTCTGGTTTTGTGGATGTTAAGAAATCTGGGAGATTGTGTTTTGTATTTTTGTATTTTGGAATGCATTTCTCATCCTTCAATCCCTACCCTACTGTTCATAAAAGACTTTGTGGGTGAAAGGCAAAACCATGCATGCCCTGCTTCAAATGCTGCTTACCTTTCATAACTACATGCATCAACAAGTTGGATAAATACTTTTTTCCTGGAGTAAGGGATGAGAGAAAGATGGAAAGAACAAAACGTGACGAGTCTCAGTGAGTTCACTTGATGCATAGTGGAGGCATTCAAATACTTAGAAAAGCAGGCAAAGAGGGGACAAGGAGCATTGAGTGCTCACAATCAAAAGAGTCCCTATTGACTTCTTTTTAGGCAGGACAGGTTATTTTGTGACTACAGCTACTTAAAACAGGATTTGACAGGATCTGGTCTTCAGTTAAACATCGGTGTGGCTCTATGCTAAGATGCCAAATTGCAACATTAAGTACAATTTCTCATCAAAAAGCTCTGTTAAAAAACAAAGCAGATAAGAGACCATCTCCCATCTAATGTAGTTGAGAACCTGATGCTACAAAAATCTGGCCATTCTGCAGAATAATCAACAGTTCAATCATTTTTCTTTTTTTTTCTTTCCTATTCAAATTCTCTGAAACTAGTGTCATATTCCTGACCTGCTCTATGTCTTATGTTGCCCTTCTTTCAGATGCTAGGCTTGCTATCCCTCCCACCTTCCTAATTATATACATATAAAATATACATACATGTAAGCGATGTATTGTTTTACATAAATTTCCTCATTCCTTTAAAGAAATAGAGATTGATTAAAACAATTTTGTTTGTTCCTGGTAGATTTGTAGAGTCACAGAACCAGTTAGGTTTGAAAAGACCTCCAAGATCGAGTTCAAACATAAATTCAGCACTGCTAAGTCTATCACTAAACCATGCCCTTAAGTGTCACATCCATATGTCTTTTAAATACCTCCAGGGTATTCCCTGGCAGCCTGTTCCAAAGCATAACAACCCTTTTGGTGAAGAAATGTTTCTAAACATTCAATCTAAACCAAGGAGGTCAGTCTCTCTCAAACTATCACTTGTTACCTGGGAAAAGAGACTGCCTTCCATCTCTCAGGTAGTTGTAGAGAATGATAAGGTCACTCCCAAGCCTGCTTTTCTCCAGGCTAAACACCCCAAACTCCCTCAGCTGCTCCTCATGGGGCTTGTGCTCCAGACCCTTCCCCATCTCCACTGCACTTTTCTGGACTCACTCCAGCACCTCAGTGTCCTTCCTGAACTGGGGGGCCCAGAAGAGACACAGCACTCAAGGCCTCACCAGTGCCCGGTACTGGGGGACAATCCCTGCCCTGCTCCTGCTGGCCACACTATTGCTGATCGAGGCCAGGATGCCATTGGTGTTCTCCGCCACCTGGGCACACACTGGCTCACATTCAGCTGCTGTCAACCAGCATCTTCTGGTCCTTTTCCACTGAGCAACTTTTCAGCCACTCTGTCCCCAGCCTGTTGCTGTGATCCGAGTGCAGGACCCAGCACTTGGCCTTGTTGAACCTCATCAGTTGGCCTCAGACCACTGATCCAGTCCGTCCTGACCTCTCTTCAGAGGCTCTCTGAAGAGCCTTCATTTCCTCAGCAGATCACTGCAACTCAACTTGGTGTTGTATGGAGGAAAAAAATTTGAGATATTTTTCCCAAATTTCATCTCTATTTTATTTTGATACTTTCAAGATGGTTATTCTGAATTCAACAAAAATTAGAGCATTTATCAACATTACCTTCAACTGAAATCTGAAATAAAGTATTCTATTCCATCCCCACCAAGTGTTCTCTATCTCAAAAGTAGTCCAGAGCTGGCAGTTCAGATCTAGTATTCTCAAACACACAAATTTCTTTCTTATCACCCTCCTTCTTATATTGCCTCACTAACATTCCCCTGTGGTTTTGCAGATGAACCTTTGAGCTTAGGCTAGTGAGAAAACCAGGATTAATCACCTGCAGGACAGGATTCCCTCTTTTTCCTTCATTCTCAGGGAGTAAAGACAGCTTCTTTGAAAGAGTGGATTGCTGTTTCTGATCCCTTCAATTTACTTTGTCTGTGATGATGATCCTTCCAGCTGTGAGAAATAGTAATTTGCTTACAAAATTGAAAGAGAACGAAGTTGTCAAAGCAAAACTACTTATTGATATAAGCAAGTAAGCTGAGTCAGGCACATCTTACTGAGGAGGAACACCTCTCTCTAAATGCACAAACTTTTAGACACTTCCTCATCTGGTGGGGTCCCTGTCCCTTTTTCCCTTTGGCTGAGTACTCAGGAATTCACATTCTTTCCAACCGCCTATGTGCTCAAACTGACACCTCCTTTCTCCTCCCCTTTCTATCCCTCTCAGAACAAAGGACTCTAAGTAACAAGCATCACTTCACTCCTCTTTTTCTCCCCTCCATGTTCAGGAGGCCTGGCCTTCTGCTAGCTACATCTTTGCCTACATGACATAAGTACACATTCTTATGGCTGAAACAAAACATTATTTTATCTCTCACACAAATCCATGCCAGAGTTAATTTCATTTTTTTGCTTTCCGACTTAGTTTAAGAAGTCTTCTAGGCCTGTATGGAATATTAAAGTTACTTAAAGTTGCAATATTTGTAAGAGAAAGCATTAAAATAGGCTGTGGACACAGTACCATGCCTGCCAGAGTTTGGCAAGAAATATTTGGACAATGCTCTCAGGCACAAGCTGTGATATCTAAGGTTGTTGGGTGCAGAGCCAGGAGATGGAATAGATTATTTTTGTGAGTCACTTCCAACTCAGGATATTCTATGATTCTATGAAGAGTAAAATGCAAAAGTCCCTCAGAAGTATTTGCAACGTGGAAAGAGAGAAGAGGCCGTGGTCCCCATCAGTTTGAATGAATGTAGAGCAATGCCTAGACAAGATTCTGTTTACCTCTCCCTCCTAGAAACCAGAATGGTCAGTGAGATAAATGATGACAGACACTGGAAAGGACAGGCAGAGCATAGTTAAGTAAGCTTCACACATCAGGGAACATACAGACTTCCAAAACCAAATGCTGACAGGCAGACCTGTGACCTCCTTTTTAACAAACTTGGGAGTAGACAAAGAATACAGCAGCTTGCAGTGTTTTGAAGAGTTTTTGTCCCAGTGTGATTTAGTTATTCTTAGTGTTAACAGAAAAAGATATACACACATCCAAATACCCACAAAGGACTAAGGGTGCTGTGTAGCATCCAGATACTGTTAGCAAACAATAGTTTTTAAACTGCAAAGTAGAAACAGTTTTCAAAGCAGAGTTGTGAGCAGAGATAATTTTAGAAGTAAGGAATATCCCTCAGCAGCAGCAGCAGGAGGTATGGCAGTGGGCAAACAGTGTCATGGTCAGAGCCTGACCCCAGAAAGAAACAACAGGATGAACAACAGAAGAGTAGCTGAAAATTACAGTCAACAACCCTTTTCTAGCAATTCTGATGCCATTACGCTAAGATTACGACCCATGTTATTATTTACTGAACAGACTTATGTCATTGCAAATGAAAATTCTGAAAATTAATGGATTTATATAGGCATATATATATATATATATATTCAGTGTTACAAGAATAATTTATGGACTTGTAATGAAAAATAATAAAGAAAAGGGGGTTATCCGGCTTTTTAAAATTAGAAAATTTCATTTTGGAGCATTGCAGCACAGAAGCATTAATATGTACTTTAGTGTAGAGTTCACTCGAAGTGTGTAAATAATCTTGGGAAAATTGGTGCTGAGAGAATTTTGCCTGAAAATCAGTTTTCATGACAGTACAAATATAGAGCTGGGAAGGTTCATATATTAGCCCTCAAACTGATCACTGTAAGGAAGAGCACAACCATGAGTTCAAGCACACAGGGCCTATCAGCCAGACCTCTGTGTGCAGAGGGCAGAGCTCTGCTTGATCAGCCTACAGCAAGTGTTCACGACAGAAGTGTCCACAAGGGATGCGCAAATATACGGGTATGGAGTGTGCCTGTCTAACACAAGTCACTGATCCTTGGGCCACCACAGGGGAAGAAAAGTATCAGTATGCAAGGCGTATGATCTGTACATAATAATAGATCATGGAATCACGGAATTGTTTTGGTTGGAAGGAACCTTTAAAAGTCATCTAGTCCCAACTACCTGCCATGGGCAGGGATACCAGCTTGCTCAGAGCCCATCAAACACGGCCTTGAACGTTTCCAGGCACGGGAAAACCCTGGGCAACTTGTTCTGGGGTGTGACCACCCTCATCGCAAAAAACTTCTCACTTATATCCAAATGAAATCGACCCTCCCTCAGTTTAAAACCATTATTTCATAAATCCTACACTGGCACCAAAAACCGGTGTGGCCTAAATAACACCGCTGGTTAAAACTGTTCCATAGATTATAGCTGAACTCCACATCGTTTTTATCCTACCGGGGGTTGGCTCTGGTGCTCTAAAGAACGGTGCCGGAGTTTGCCGGGGCTCCCGGGGAAGTCCCCGGTCCGTGACTGCCGCGGTGCGCTGCGCCTGCAGCAGAGCGAGGCCCGGCGGGCCCTCAGCGCCGGCGCCACAGCGGCCTCTGCCGGCACCGCCCGCCCGCGCCGGGGCCGCCACACGGGCAGGGGCCGGGGCCGCAGAGGCTGAAGGCGCCGTAGCTGCTGCCCTGCGCACGTTTCCTGACACAGGGAATTACAGCCGGCTGGTGAACGATTGCCGCCCGCACCACCGCCTGTGAGCTCCGCAACTCGGCGGGTGCTGCGTGCTCAGGTGCGCAGCTTGGAAGCCAAGCCGAAGGGATGGCGGCCCGGCTCAGCCTCTGCCTTAAGTGACTCGTCTCCATCAGATGTAAAGGTCTCACTGTTTTGGCCCAGTTCAGCAGTCTGTCCCTGTTCGGGGTACTCATGCCAGCCTGCTACTAACTTCTTGTTACAGGCAAAAAAATGATGTAAAAACCCAGCACTCCCCATCCAGAACTTGGTCCTGTGCAGGCGCTGAGGCAGGTCCGGCTAGGGCAAGCTCACTGAGCAGGTAAAAACAGGAGAAAGAGAAACAAGAGCTGTGAAAATGAGAAAACTTGCCGAGGAGTGTAGCGTCATCAATCAGCTGCTAATCTGCCAACAGTTCATCTCGCGGCTCAGATTAGTGTCCTTTCACTAATGCCAAACAGGTATGTCCACATGAATGAACAGATAAACGATAGAATGTGTTGTATGCATTCTGCCAGAAACCAAGAAAAACTGTTTTCTCTTTCACACAGTTTGCATTTGTCTGACCAAATTCAGTGTGTGTGACCAAATGCTGATATGTAGATCTGTGAATCCCCTGTGTTTAATTGACACTTTAATTTATTAATTTAAAATTTATTGGCCTATTCAGTAAATATTATTTACACATTCTGGAGCAACTCAAGCTGCAGAAGTGGTCCTTCAGAAGTAAACTTGGAAGTAGATCCTTCAGCTGACAGAGCACATCCTGCAGCATAGCAATACCATCAATCTGAATGTGGACTGACAAGTTCTGAGGTATATATTACATATATATATATGACTGACAAGCCCTTGAGGTATATATTACAAAAACACTCCTTTGGTCATCTGTATTAGAATATCATCCAGTGGCATTTGAGCTGGGAACAGGGTTGTGTGATGCTGGAGATTGAATAACCTTTCAAAAGGGATGATATTTTGTTCTTAAGGTGTAGAGAAATTGAAATCAAAGTGTGAGTAACATGTGATACTAACACCAGAGGCACACAGACTGTAGGAATGGCACAGTAGTAACTGCACAGATTAACTGGACTAACATAACAATCCTACATCAGACCTGAACTGTCAGGATCTAGAACCAGACCAGAACCAGTTGACAGCCCCAACTGGTGAGACTTAACTGTTGTGAGAGATCCTCTATTTGTTGCTGTCTCTTTTGCACCATCTGTGAGAGATCCTCTATGTTGTTATCTCTTTTGCACCATTCCAGCTCCCAGCCTCAGAGGCAGAGGATGTACAAAGCATGCTTCCCACTCCTACACTTCAGCCACAATAACCCGAGGCAGTGCTACAGAGCTGGGGAAGGGTGGCTGCAAAGCTGTCCAGGGGAAAAGGATGTGGGGATGCTGGCCAACAGCCAGCTGAATGTGTGCCAGGGGAGATTCAGGTTGGATATCAGGAGGAATTTCTTCATGGAAAGGGTTGTTAAATAATGGAATGGGCTGCTCAGGGAAGTAGTGGACTCACCATCCCTGGAGGTGTTCGAGAAATGACTCATGGCATTTCGTATCCTGATCTAGTTGACATGGTGTTGTTTGGTCAAAGGTTGAACTCTTTCCTAACCTAAATGATTATTTGATCCTCTGATTCTGTAAACATGGCATTGAAACTTGGTGGAACCTAGAACAGTAGCCTGGGATAGGTCTTGTTCAATAACATGCCTTCAGCATGCTGACTTCTGCTTTGCCTGTCCCAAGTTGACTGATAGTAATTTTTTTTTTTTTTACTTCCAGAAGTTCTGCCAAGCCATTCCTGACAATCTTGTACACTGTATTGACTGAGTCATAAAGACTGTAAACAAATACAATAAACAAAATATGTTTATTTGAATTATTTCCTATATAATTTTCTATTTTGTTTCTACTGTAAAGGCTGATACGCCAAACAGGTCTCTGACAAATATTTAATATTTATAAAAATTCTTCAGAGTTCAAGTTCCTGAAGCTGAAAAGTTTCAACGAAAGTTGTGCAGCCATACCCTGGATACTTTTTCTTCCCAAAGAATTTTTTTCCAGAGAATTCTTTCATATGGGCCTCATTTTTTCCCCTGTACTTTTAAAGTTAGTAACAAGTAATTTTTAGTAGTTTCAGCTCATGAGTCTTCATGTATTTATTCAACAACATAAAAGAGCCTCTCATCATCCAGTTTTGTTAGTGTCTCATAGCTCTAATCTTGACCTAGTTTGTGAATGTTTTATTTATCGACAGCAGGCTGCACAAACAGCCTCCTCTCGGAGGGATTCCAAATACTGGCTCAGTCCAAGAGGATGCAGCTTCTCCAGAGCATTCCTACCTCCCCCATTTTTATTTTTGTCAGTTATGCCCTCCCTCCTAAAGGGCCTTTAAGGCCTCATTTTTCTTTGACAGTATTTTTTTTTTTTCACTAAGAAACACTGCCATGACACATAGTTATAATTAGTTTCTCCTTTCTCCTGCAAACTATGACTACAAATCATGCACACAAATCTTGCATCATCACTGGGAAGTGTCCATGATGGTATGACTCATTTCTCAGCTGAGATTGTAAACTAGAGCTTTGCATTTTTCTCATCTTTCAATAAAAATAATCTAGGAAAAGAAACAGTCTGAAGCATCAAGAAAGGACGATCAACAGAAACACTGAAAGTAAGTTGAGCATATAACAATGTTATATGTCGAACATGTAACAACACCTTTGTTACATTGGCCTTTGTGGTGCTTCATGTCACTTCTGTTTTAGAGAACAGGCAGACCTACTAAGTGGATGAAAAGCTGGACGTGACCCAGCATTGTGCACTTGCAGCCCAGAAAACCAACATACCCTGGGCTGCATCAAATGAAGCATGACTGGCAGATCAGGGAGGTTATTTTCTCCTTCTGCTCCACTCCTGTGAGACCTCCCCAGAGTGCCATGTTCAGCTCTGGGGAGGGAGGGCATGGATCTCCTGCAGCGAGTTCCGAAAAGGGATATGAAGTTGGTTGGAGGGCTGGAGCACCTCTCCCAAGAGGACAATCTGAGACAGTTGGGGTTGTTCATACTAAAGAAGGGAAGTCTTCAGGTAGATTTTATAGCAGCCTCTCTGCACTTAAAGGGATTTATAAGAAAGATAGGGACAGACTTTTTTTAGCAGGGCCTGTTGCAATACGACATTGCATAGGTAAATGCGGTTTTAAACTGAAGAAGGGTTGATTTTGATTAGGTATATGGCATACATTTTTTATGATGAGAGTGGTATAACACTGGCACAGGTTGCCCAGAGAGGTGGCAGATGCCCCATTCCTGGAAACATTAAAGGTCAGCTTGGACTGGGGCTCTAAGCAATTCGATCTCATTGAAGATGTTCCTGTTCAGTGCAAGGAGAATTGGACTTGATAACCTGCAAAGGTTCCTTCTAATGCAAACTATTCTGTGATTCTGTGATTAAACCCTTAATGTCAAAGGATTCACCAGCCAAAAGACAAAAAATACCCCCCAAACTAAAACCCAAAAGCAAAGAAAAAATCCTATGTAGAGCCACAGAAGGATTTTTATTGATTTAATTCTAAAAAATGACCTGACATTTCGTAGTTGCATATTGAAAAAACCTAGACATTCGTACTGTCTACTTTTGCTCAGGCAAGTGGGCTTCCAGCAAATTCTGAAAGTACTTAGAAACTATCTGCTTTCACGATAGCTGTTTCAAATACTAGTGTAATGCTTTACCAAAAAGCCACTGCCTGAGAAAAACAGTATCAAATGAGAGCAAACCGAGATTTCCACTGCAGGAGAAGTTATTTCAAGGGCAAACATAACAGGCTTCAAACAAAGCAAATTGACCCAGGAGAAGTGAAATACTCCTGTTGGCAGAGTTTCACAGGCCTCCTGTAGAGAGCTATGAAGCCCCATAGACTCACTGGAGAGTTTCAGGCCACCACCCTGAGACTGTGGGTGAGGCTTAAGAGCAGGGGTACACCAGAGTTGCTTCAGCTCTGAAAAAAAGCAGCAGAAAGGTCCTATGGTTGCTACAAATTCCCTCAAGGAAAAGGAGCCATGGCAAGAAATAGGCAGAGCTTGGGCGTGAGGGTGGAAAGAAAGGACAACGCCTAACCTCTCTAACCTCTGTAATTGTCTCTCTAACCAGCCATGGCTATTTTGATTTTTGGCTCACCATGTGGCCCCAGAGCAGGTGCTGCCTCCCTCTGCTCCCAGCATATTTGCAGATTGAATTTACTTTATTATTTTCTCATCATATGCCCAAGGTCCACCTTCTGCCCAGCTCTTTGTCTCTACTTTTCCCCCAGCTGTTACCTTTTCAGCATCTCATCAGCATATACTTTCGATTCCCTTTGAGACTGTTTATAAAGATGTAAAGGAACATAAATTCAGTTTTCTCCCAAGTACATTAGAGATTTGACTGCTTTGCAGCATACTAAAACTGGACTCATACAAAGAGGCTTTGAAAAGGTCAAATTCTGTGAATATTCAGTTTCTAGCTACATTATATGCAGCTGTGCTTATACTCGTTTTGTGTTCATTTTGTCAGGCTATACTAACAAATGAGTTTTCTGATATTATTTATGGGATAGTAAATCTTATGTGCAACAACATAAAATTCATACTAATGAGCAGAAATCCATCACTGATCTGTGTGTTCAGTCAAAACAAAAATAAATATTGGAGGCTGTGAATACCAAATTCTTAATAAGTCCTGGAGATACACAATTTAAGGATTAAATTATTCATAGTTTCCACTGACTTCAAATAATAAGTGTATGGGACAAATTTATAACTCATTTGTTGTTAATTTGTAAAAGGAAAAAGGTAAAAATTGCCATATATATGATTCTTGCAGTTTATGTCAAATAGTAACCTAATTTTAATCAATTTAGACTCTTGAAAGTTTCCTAATGAAGACCACTTCAGTTAGTTTCAAGAAGATTTTATCACAATCTGGATTGATTTACACTGATATGACTTCCCTGCAGTCAGTGGAGCTAATCTGATTTAGTCCTCATGAAGATCTAACCTTAAACAAGGTACCAGAAACAGCTTGCTCAGAAAGTATCCAGAGGTGGAGGTGCCTGGAGTGGAGGAGCTCTGGCTGATAGAGAATTTTTGCAGTTATCTCCATCACGCCCTAGGTTGCTGCTCCTCAGCACATCCAGGGAAAGAAGGGTGGTTGTAATCGCAACATGGAACAGAGGTGACACAGCAAAATTTAATTGTACCCATCTTTCTCTTTTTTTTTTTTTTTTTTTTTTTTTGTATCTGATGGTCACTGAATTGGGATCTGTGTATGTCTCCACACTCCATCCCTTCAGCACAGTGAGATCTGGAACTTTACAGCGAAGATCATTCCTATAATACATCTAATATAGACTAACATGTAATTTCATTTTATCAGGATCTTAGTGAGGGATGCTTTATTTTTATATAAACTTTTTAATAAAATCTTTGCAGTCTCAGACAATTAATGGAATTTTAAAGAGGTGGGAAAGTAAATGACAAAAAGCAAAATCAGAAAGAGAAATGAAGAAATGAAATCCAGGAGGGAAAATAAGAGAGGGAAAGGAGAAAATAACTATAATTAAGTATGACTGGAAGATGTTAACGAATATAGCAGCACTGTGGTCATCAGCATAAGGCTATAGCATTTAGTAGAGAATGTCAGTTTTTGTGTAAAAAGTCTCCTGGAAAAGAATTTGTTATCAAATATCTGCCATTGTTCTGCCTGTGCACCATCTTGTTTCTCATCCTCAAAGGCCTCAGCCATGGTGTCATTCAGTTCTGTGGGGCTTTTGTCTCCTGTCCTCTTCTCTGCTACACCCTCACAGCCCCTCTTCTGCTTCTTTAACCATCACAAAGCCTTGTGCAGAGGCACAGCTTGCCCAGCCAGGCCTTCTGCAGCCAGCGGTCTTGCCTTTCTGCTACTCAGAGGTGATCCTGAAGAGAACAGAAGGATGGCTGTAGCACCCTCCTCGCTCCCCCAGTTCCACACAAACTGGCTGCTGGAGGAGAGGCCCTCCTTCCATCTCCCGCAGTTACCCCTGTTGGCTTCAACGCTTTCAGAGGCAAAGGTGGGGAAAGTCATCAGGTGCTCCCCACCACACCCCATATACTGGGAAGTCGTGAGCATCCCGCAGGTGCATATCCAGGAGCCTCTGCAGCCTGTTGCACACACTCTTTGTCTTGGATTTTATGATTGACAGTAGTTTGTACTGTAAGTAATCTTAAGAGATGGAAACCCCTTTTTAGCCACATGCTGTACCCTTCCACCCCAATCTAAATGTGCAAAATATGGAGAGGGCCAGGAGGCAGCAACAGCTGGGGTGATTTGCCCAGCACAGCTCAGTGGTGCGGGCAGAAGCAGATTACAGTTCTCCTGCCCTCTATCTTCTTACTGAGATTGTCCCCCAGTTAAAGCAAAGTTTATAGTCCTACATATTGTTAAGCCATTACAGCTCTGGGCTTTTACTCTGGATCATAAAAGTACTTCAGAGGGTTGAATCAATTTTATTATATGACAATTCATTGGAGGTCTTTTGTGCCTCTCTTCTACACCCCTGCCAGTGACTGATTTCCAAAGTAAGGGAGAGAAAAAGAATGAGGAGGGAATGGTAGCATTGCTTCTTCAGATCCTAATTATTAATGCAGATTTTGGATTTGTCTTATGGATGATGTTTAGCTTCTAGCAAAGTTAGTGAGTACTACTGCGCTACATGGATAAAGAGGAAATCAGATTGACTGCACAGATCAATGGCTTGACACAAAAGCCTTCTGCACGCAGACTAAACAGATATCTGTTAAAATGAACCATGTAATCTATGGACAGAGTGCTGACATGCTCAGAAAAAAAAAAAAAAAGGCAGCTAGTATTTAAACCAGACCCTTGTTGTGAATAAATCTCAGTATCTTCAGCTGGAAATGACAGAGAAGATCTAGTGGATTTCCTAGAAAAATTACAGTGTGCTATTTGTGAGCTGCCAGAGAATGAGGATGCTTCCTGCATTGATTGATGCTATAAAATACTCACCCACAACCAACTCAAGGGTACTCTTTCCAAGAACACAATGCTTCTGACTTTAGTGGAAATGAGAGATAAGGAGAAGATCCTTCAGGCAGCCAGGAAAGAGAGAAGCATTGAATTCCAAGGGCAAGTGATAACAATTTCTCCAGACTTCAGCCAAAATATACAAGAAAGAAGGAGTTGGTAGAACTTTAAAAAGCCTTTGTAGATTTAAAATCCAAGGCTGTCATCTCTTCTGAAAGTGGGGGTTCTACATTAAAATAAAGATTACCCCCTCTGGGATGTAGATTGAGGGAAACAGTTTGTGGCAGATACTACCCTCATTTTTGCCCTGGGGCATTAGATGATTAATTCCTTGTGTTTTCCTGGCAAAGCCCTGGTATATTGCCATTCCCAGCAGTGTATGGTTTGTGCAGAGGGTCCCATGGGAGTTACAAGCAGCCCACCAAGTCTACTCCATCACAGGTACTGAGACAGATGGTGCAGCTGCCAAAGCTGGCGGGGCCGAGCATCTGGTAAATATGTTGATTTAAAGCAGTTCTCAAGCAGCAGCCGCTGCTGTGGCTGAGATGAGCACAGTTCAGAGGTGCTTCCTTGTCTGGAGCCTGTGGAGGAACTGGGGTGGTATTGCCACAGTCTCTTCTTGGAAATGAATACTAAATGATTTGGAAGATGAAGAAAAGTTTTTCGGTGACCTGTCAAGGATTGCTGGTATCAGAGAGGGAGTCGGCCCATGGAAGGTTAATGCAACCACTATTTCACAATGATATTTGATATTTAGGTTCCTCTAGGAAGGTTCTGGTCAGGCTTGTATTTTATTTCTTGGCTTTTTCAGTATCTTCTGTCTCTCCCACTCTGAATAAACAACGTCTGGTTTAAATATTAAACTGTACTTCACTTTCTGACTACTCATAGCTGGAGATGAGTGATGATTTCCCTGGGATACAAAGAGCACAAAGGGAGAGTTTACCAGCCCAAAGCTGAGATCACAGCTTTGGTGATTGCACCCTAGCTAGATTTAGATTGGCAGTGTGGAGGCCTGGACATGTTGTTCTCTGGTTTTATTTGGAGTCTGAGACAGCTTTTTTCCCAATTTGTCTATCATAGCATTTGTACCAGGTGACAGCACTCTGCTTAATACAATACAAATACGACCTTAATGATACCAAGTCATCAGAAGAAGACTGGTGAGACAGGACTGAGGAAAAAACTGTACGCTAGGAAAAACTACTGATTTTTTTTAATCTGCATGGGCAGCCCCAGAAAAGACAGTGAGCCTACTATTAAATACGACCATAGTGCCCAGGAAAGGGAGTGCCCGTGAGCTGTGAGGAAACATTACCAAAGCCATTCCCACAGTTGCAATGGGAGACTGCTCCTCAAATTCGCTGATACTTTTGCAAAGTTACTGCACCACTCTGAAGACATATTTATTCATAAAGTAGAAAACAAATACTTCTTGTGTGTGTCAAGCCCACAATGCTAGGAAATTACTGTTGATGATGCTGTCAGTAAAACTCTCCCAGTACATTTCACAAAAAAGTCTAAGCAAGACAGCATGCTTGGTGGTCAGATACTGATGATACTGGAGAACTGATTTATAACCGTAAACCTTGTCAGTTTTTATAGCTGAAAGCTTCTTCACCAAGAAATCCTTGTGAAGTTGCCCTTTCTTGGATAAAAACTTTGCAAATGAGGCCAGCGTTTGTTGAACAGTCTTCTCCACCCTACAGGTCCCTTAATTTTTGCGACTTTTGGTTTACCTAAAGAATTAATGCTTGCTATATTAGGATGTCATTTACACCTTAAAAACTGAGGAAATTTCTGTGCGTTGATAAAATTTGACATGTTTTATCTGTGCCCTACCATCAGAATGCTAATGGGAATCCAAATGTTTTTAGAACTTTTTAGCTGCCACACAAGCATTCAGGAGAGACACCCTATCTTTAAATCAGAAAATAGCTTCATTCCTGCTATCTTATCAAACAGCAGCACGTAATCCTACAAAAAGTGTCCCCACTGAACTACTAATGGAAAGGTGTTTACATACCAGACAGGAAGCCATACAACCTGTTTTGGGTAATCATAGGAAATGAAGGGATCAAAGTGTGGTGGAGAAGGAATTCCAGAACTGGTGTGAAGACGAAAGACATTTGGATACAAAGACTCCTCTTAAGAGCACGAGGAGCACGGATAATGAACCTTAATGAATATGGGTGGAAAAGATGCAGTGACCACTGAGAAAGTGATTACTTCACTGATACATAAAAGATCATGAGTATTTATTAATATTAATTTGTCAATTTCCCATTTCTCCATCATTTATGTTAAACAAAATATTTAACAGTTTATGTAAGTACAGACAAAGAACAGCTATTAGTGAATTAAAGAAGACACACATGCACTGTATATATTTATATGCAATTACGCTGCTTACCCAGAACAATAGAAAAAGTCAGAAGATTTGGCTTAAAAAATTAAAGAAAAAAGAAACTTCTGGAGATATTTTTGCTATTAACAGTCCAAGAACCTTGGCGTATAATGTATAATTATATATGAATTAATAATTTTCCAGTTACTCTTTGAAAGGTGTAGTATTCTTACTTTGAGAAAGAAGTAACAGCATTAATAATAGCCAAAAGCATATCTCTGATCCTCTGCCCTTGGTGTCTTGAGTAAGAAAGACACTGCTCTGCCCCATAAAGAACTTTACCCCCCTCACTTCCTTTTGCTTCTGTGTTTTTGCTCCTTCACTGCTCAGGTATTCATTCTCTCTCTCATCCTCTGTATCTTGCTTTGGTTTTGACATTGTTGATTCCAACCTCCTTTTGCCCTGTGAGTGCCAGCTGTTGTTTCCTATTTTTACCTTTTCCCAGAAACATCTTACTTCTTTCTCCCACACTGTCCCCAGGCTTGGGAGATGTCTAAAAGATTGGTTTCCTTAACCTCCATCTCTAAAATATCTAAGAGAATGGTCTTCTTAACCTGCATAGTTAAAACAGCTTTGCCTTGGTGTCGGCAAGACAATCTGCCATTGTTGAAATGACTGCTTTGTGGGTAACTGTCCATCACTTACAAGAAGTGTCTTGTTCTTTCAAGCCTGTCTATATCCGTCTGACTATTAGGGCATGTGGGGTTCACTCCTGTTCATCACTCGTGCAGCTCCTGTGACAAGCCTCTGAGCAAAGCCTCAGTGTCTATATGCAGCAGGAGTATGTGGTCTTCATGTGTTAGAAAGCCCACTCCTGCTCTGAAAGTTTAGATATAGAAAAGACAGACTGTTTTATCCTTGCCTTACAGAATATCCATTTGGGTTTAGGAGCCAGCTCAGAGAGCCTTGTTCACTCGCTGAGTTCAGCATGGCTGTAATGTGCTTAGTTACAGTCCTGATCTTGAAAAATTGATTCCACTTTCAGAAATATTACCAATTCTAGGGATATTCACCACTGTAAATATAAGGGCTATTGCAAAAGCCCAGAAACCTCAATGATCTTAAATGTCATTTCCAAACTAAATATTTCTATGATTCTATGGAATTGTGAAAACCATGGGCAGCTTTATAAATGTGCCCATCAAGTGTTTCGGTTCACAGGAAGAGAAGGAGCACAAGCCTCAGGAAGCTGCAGGCTCATTTCATCCAGACTGCTCTAGTCCAGGAATATCTCAGAAGAAGACATTTTCTTGCAAGTTTTTGTATACTTGTTACAAACCTGTTGGAAGCAATATTAAACCCCAACGTTTTTTTAGCATCTCAGGCTTTTGTGGTTTAAGTACAACAGGCATCCCATAATGCTCTTTCTCCTTTTCCTGAGTCAACTTGGCCAGCACTGAAGATACATTCAAAACTTTGCACCTGAGAGAGCCTCTGATCCATGTAACCATCAAGGCACCCTGTGCCCTAAGACCCCTTCATCCAGCAGCACAGAATGGAAGAGTGACAGTCCTGTGTGTCCCTGGATAAACAAGCCTTTGTAGGGCTCTACCTGGCACTCAGGGCCAGCACTCTTGGGTATAGCTGAGTTAGAGCCAGGCTTGAGCAGCCAAGAGGAGTGTGTGTCTTTCCTGTGCATTGCTGAGTCTATGCAGCTGTTTCTTCCCACATTGCTGGCTAAAGGATGCTGGCTGAGATATATATACTGCATACTGGGGAAAAAAAAAAATATATATGTATAAAATCCCATCCATTTTTCTTACCCAAACTATAGGAAGCATAGAGGAGTAGAAGAAGAATGAGGAGAAAAAGGGGAAATTCCTTCTTTAAATTTAAATATTTAAATTTCTTTAAATAATCTTTTTAAAGACTGTTTTTAGTGTGTATGATAGGTTTGGAGTAAATATTAGGAATTTTTATTTCCCTGGTTTTTGTTACTGTGTTGATGTCCATTGCAGGATCAGGTGTGTGAGCCTCCCATGACTATAACACCCTATTTCAATGTTAGTTATTTCTATGGGAAGGAAATGTGTTGGGCCCAAATAGTAGCAACAGAAACCAGGTTGTCAAACTTGCTGCTGTGAGCACTCAGAAATTTATTCTGATCTTTCTTTTTATGGCAAATATTCTGACAACTATGTGTGTGTCCAGTGACAACAAAAAGCGATTAACAGGAACCAGTTGAACTCAAAGCCACCCTTCTCTACACTATACCCTAGTTAAACATATCCCTAAACATAATTGCTACTGAAGAGAAGATAGAAGAAAAATACAATTAGTGTCTATCATATCTATGTACTTAGTGTACCCCTTAAATATACTAATAAATGGTTAAGAGGGCAGTATAAGGACATGAATAGACTAGACTAGACTAGAAGTGATTAGTGAAGTGAAAAAAAAAACAACAAACAGTGGCCAAAATTTAAAATTTTGGGGTTTTATGTTTTTATTTTTTGGTGCTTTTGTTTGTGTGTGGTTTTTGGTTTTGATTTTTTGGTTTTCTCTGAGTTTGTTTTGTTTTTTGAATTAAACCTCTGTTTTTAAAAAGGTTCTGTTAATCTTCATCTGGACGCTAGATGGGGAACTTGAGTCAGTCATGCAAGAGATTCCTTTATCCTGCTTTTTCTTTATTTTAATCTGTTTTATCATGGACGGAGTACATGCAATGCAAGTTTACTCTTCAGGCACTTATATTTATACTAAGGTTTTTTTGGGGGAAGGGTAATCTACAGTAAATAAATATTTACTTTTAAAAATGCAAGTTTAATTAAGGTTACATTGCATCTTTCAAAACAGAAGGGAATGCATCTGGAACTGTAGAGAACATGCTCTTCTTCGTCCTAATTATTTGTTTAATTCCGATGGCACATTGCAATTGTTTTCTCACTTTTCAGTGCGGGATGTGGTTTACAGTGACAATTGTCTCACTGCTCTGTAGCACAGATTATGACAAGGGGAGAGGCGGCAGAGTCGCTCACTTGCGGCAGTACTAATGACCCCAGCATTGTTATTTCCATAAATGGGATCTTTGTGTGCTAACTAAACCTGAGCAATACAACTGTGAAAGCTGCTTTCCTTCAGTCTTCCCCAAATCTCCATATGACTTGTATACATGATAATAAATTAATCTCTCTTGTTACCATGTTGTTGTTTGTTTAGTAAGTATCTCTTTCTTTCATGTGATGTCAAGCTCAGCCTTAAAATGTGAATCATATTTTGAGCCATTGTCTCAAATAGTTCCTTTCTCGAAGGATTCTTTCTTCTTCTTTCAGTAAACTGGGCTTTGCAAATTGCATTGTAAGGAGGCATGTATGGCACCAACTTCACTCCTTCAGTCACTGCTGTGGACTGGTCTTAACTAAAGTGAGTTTGGCTGTCTCAGCTCATTTTGTAGGGACACACTAACCCACACCATGTAACATGCAGTTTGGGATTATTGCCAGTTTCTTCCCAGAAATATTCAGAAAGGACTGAGTGACTTCTTGCGGCATCTGTGGAATCAGGGTATATCCAAGGTGAAATGGGATCATTCCTCGGGCAGCAGAAAGGAGGGTGAAACAACCAACCCTGCAGTGGCCTGTTCTTAGTGCCTCCTGCCATTATTGTTGGAACACTCTGAATAGAAACATGCCGGTGGAGGAATAATTTGTGCTGCAGAGAAACAAGCTGAACACCAAATCAGTTCGTTTAAAAGGATCAATTTTTAGAATGTATTATAAATAAACAATTGTTTCTCGATATGAAGAATGATTTTATTTGATGACACACGGTGCTGCTTCTGCAGAGCTGATTGCTCTGCCAGAGCAAAAGGAAAAAAAATATATTAAAGACATGAGATGCATGAAAAATGTCATTGAATAAGTCTTTACTAGCCTTGAAATGGGGATGGTTTGCATAATTAATTAATCATAAGGGGACATTTTTGGTCACAGAAATTATCATTAGTAGAGCTCCAAAGTTAAATAATCTCTATACGAATAAAAAATGCCATTTTCCCTTCAGATCTTTCCAAGATCTCTTATTTCTTTTATTCTTTCTTGCTTTTAAAGGCCTTAATAATTAAATGATATTTAACTTGAAGTGTGGGTGATGAAACCCTTGTGAGCCAATTTCTCCCCCCGGCACACAGCGAGTGCAGCAGCGCCCAAGCAGCTCATGTGGGCCCAATCCTGCAAGCTCAGCTGTGGTGCTTTGCCTCCCTGCACCAGCAGTTTGGATCTGGGCTTTTCCTTTCAAACTCCACTCAATGAGAGCTCTCTGAATTTTATTCCTGTAAAAGAAAAATATAATCATGCCAAGCAGCATCTTTGTGCACCCTTTTCCATTCCAGTATTAAAAAACAACTGTCCTGTTTGTTCTGAAAAATTCCACCTCCTTGTGAAACTCTGGGCTTCACAAACATGCACACACTATTTTTGTGAGATAGCTTGTGGTCCTTTATGATGGATGTCACTGCATCTAGTTCAGAGATATAAAAATAAATATTTTTTATTGCCAAGAATTTAATTAAAGGAAACGGCTTTTGATACACAGTTCTCAGAAGGATCTTCTTTAGCTGGCCTTTTTTTTTTTTAAGGCTATTTTAGATTGAATAAAACAGGAATTGCATGAAGTGGGAATGGGTAAAACAAGACTTGCCATACCTGATTTCATTATTAAAAAATAAATGGTGTATGGGTTCAAGCCCTGTCCCCCACCACAAACTGGCAATCTTCTCTACTTCTCATTTATTGTTAATCCTTCAGGAGGTACAAATGGTTGGAAATCACATCTACAACAAAAAGAGGAATGGAGATGTTTGGCATCATACAAAAGACTTTCCTGTTTGTTATTTTGCTATGGATAGTTTAATTTGGTTTATTTAACCAGGAGGTGATCCTTAAATTGAGACATAAAGTACCTTTGCATCATGAATGTCCTTCTCAGGAGATCTCTAACTGAGAGTCGAAATAAACTGCAGACAGGAAAATGTGTTCAGAACCTCATTTATTACTCCATTTTTAAAATGTGAAAAAAGGGTAATACTCATGTATCCCAGAAACGTATTGCAGTGATTTCCAAAAAGGAACATAAAATTAGTGTAAAAATAATTTCAATCTGTAGAAGTTTTTGATTTGTGTTTATTTGTGTGCAGAACATAACATATATGTTAACACAAGCTACTATTCACTTTAGCTTGTACATGTACTGAGATAATTACACAGAATTGAATATTGATACGTGTGGAAAATATATTGAGTAAATATTTAAAGGATGGAACAGACTTAAGAGATAATTTCACTGCGTTTAGACTTTAATTGTTATACAAAATCAAGATTTCCTTACTAAGTTATAGTGGTCCTATTTATAACTGTATTGCAATGTGAGGAACTGTTTTCTAAATCTCTAGTTATAGCTAGCCAAATTCAAAAATGAGTCTGAGGATTTTGAAGCAAACCAGTTTTTCAGTTTCTTACCACTTGATTTTAGCAGAGTAGAACCACAGCAATGCAGACATTTAAAAGGTTTACAGGATTTCATGAGGCCAATTTATATATACTTTTGCCAGTGAAGAACACAAATGTTGATTGATGAATACTACAGCTACTATTTAAAAAAATCTCTTACCACTCTCTTCCAAAGTTGTTTCTATTCTGTCAATATTTTATTTCAAACTGAGTTGTATACATTTTTAATGTCTCGAGATTTATTTCAATATCTCATAGGTATATAAAGCAAGTGCTTTAAAATCCTCTTTTAAAAGATATCGCTCTTAAGCAAGAATTGGTAACTTAGTAAAAAACTCTTTTGTGTGATTTTTTCATCAAAACGTAACTTGCTAATACAACAATAATGATTGTGTTGAAGATATTTTCTTTCTGCTTCTGTTTTGATGCTCTGTTTTTCTGCATCTGCCTGCATCGGATGTTCGGCATTATCAAATATTTGTATGAACAGGAACACATTACAATGCTGCAATATGCTCAACCAGTGTGACATACATTTTTTGTGTGTGTTTTGCATCTGAAGTTCTGTAGTAATTTAGTCCCTAGACCATCAGCTGAGATTTACTAGCATGGTATGACTGTATTAGAGGTGCAAGACATCCATTTCTTCTGTATTCACCTGCCAGTATATTTTAATAACAATCCTAATTTGAATAATCTTTCCCAATGAAGTTGTTTAATAGAGGTATTCTTTCTTTCACTTTACCTTTTCCTTGTATGCTCCAGTTCAAGAAGGCTTCCCACCTTTTGTATTTAAGCATGTTTTGAAAAGCATATTTTAACTTTGACAAGATCAAACATTTTTTTAGGCTAGTGTGAATATTCCAAGGAGATTAATTATTTGGTACTTACATTATGAATGCATGATGGTATGCATACTATCCTGACATTTATAAGAATCAAATATTTAGAAACACAGTAGTCATTTTTGTTCAGTACTGGAAGAAACCGGAGTTTAGCCAATGGGAGGAGGAATACTTTCTCTTAAAATATGAAGTTATGATGATCTTAACCATGTGGAGTACTAAGAATACATTGGATAATAATGAGTTTCCGTCACAAAACCCAGCTTGCTTTTGGAGTAGTGACCTAGATAAGATGAGATCTGTATTCTATTCTCACTCCCTAAACTGCCTAGTCATACATGGCACTTTATCACCTTTCATATGCCAATGTGTTATAGTATGCTGCTAGATCATATAGCCCAGGACACTGCATGGCTGATGTGTTATTCCTGTATTAATTATGCTTCATATTCCCTGTGCCTTTATGAAAGAGATGTTTAGCCTATTGATCTTGCTGCAAACTCTAAGAAAAGTAAAAATAAAATGAACTTTTCCTGAGATGGTACAATTAAATCCTCAAGAGAATGGAATTTGTCACCTCGACTCCTGGAGTTCCATATAGTGAGACAGGACTAACTCCCATCTATTTCATCATACAGATTCACTCAGTGTGTATTAAATGTACATTGACTCAACTGCTAATTCAGGAGCATGAGTAAATTGTACAGTGAAGGAATAGAATAACTCTACCTGGAAAGACAGGTGTTGTCCACAACTTACTAGGTTAACCTGTTCACAAAAAGCCCACGTTATTTTTGGAATAATTCTGTTCAACACAGATACTTTTCATGGAAAATCTGTTTCCAGTATTGTGCACATGCCACTATCCCCTCTCTTGTTGCAGTTGAATGCTGACATAAATCTTTTTCTAATAAAATGAACTATTCAAATTTTTTTCTTTACTGAATGATGTCTGAAACAGATGTATTTTAATCTGCTGGGCATAGAAAATGAAATTTACATGTCAGTGAGGTCTTTCTGGTTAATAAATGTTTTAAAAGAGAGAAAGCAGGAAGCTAAATATATGTAAAACTGCACTGCTTTGCATATGGTGCTTTTAGCAGAAAATACAGTATTCTAATACTAAATTGTATCTTATTTATGAGACAAAAAGTATACATATTTTGTGATAACAAATATCTTTTATGTCGGGGTATCATATAAAATGCTGGAAAGAATTCTCATTTCACTAGCAATACTTCTCTTATGCTAGTCCCAATAATTCTTTTTTTTTTTCCATGTAGGAGCAGCATCTGCATGAAGCATTTTGTTTGTTATCTGTGTGTGTGTGCAATTTTGAACTCATTATATTTTCCTATTATTTTAGCTATTTATGTAGCACCAGTTTTAGTATATTACTGGAGCTTTCTCTTACTCCAAGTGAGCTGGATCCAAAACCCACTGAAATCATTGGAGGGGCCCTGTTAGCTGAAGTTGACTTGCCACTGGGGATGGAGATTAAGACAAAGAAGAGTTGTATTCAGTGTCCCCTGGAGGTTCAGACAGGTTTTCCAAATAATCATGAACACTTCTAAAAATAGCTGGGTGTATTGAGGAAATTTTATATTTTCCATCACAGTAATGACAATAATGTTACTCGTTTTGTAGCATTATTGGGAGAGGGGGGGCATCAAAGATAATAGCTATTAAAAATGAAGCCTTAAACCAAATTTACTTTACTGTCTGAACTATTGCCAAATTTGATAGAGATGTAATGGCAGAGCCAGCCTAAATTGCTTATATAGAAGGCCAACAGACAGCCCCATGTGCTGCTTGTGCCATGCGCTGATACCCTGAACCAAGTCCTTCCAGCCCACCCCCCTTCCCTCCCTCCCTTCCTCCCTCTCTCCCTCCTTTTTTCTTTTCTCCTCTGAGGTTCCCATTTCTTTCCTTCCAATAATAATAAACATTAATATTATTAATAAATAAAAACAAACAATATAATCAATAAATACAATATTTTAATATCAATATAAAATAATCTCCCTATGCTCAATACCCAAGCAGTTCATCCTCTGAAAATATATTGATAGCTGAGGTGACATGAATTTTACCTGAAGGAGAACAATGGTCTGAGAGAGTCCTTTTTCGTCAGAGTCAATGGTTGGACAATGCAAGAATTGTCTCCTGAACATTTTTACCTTAAAAAATGGGGCTGCAGCACCACAGTAGAAATCATTCCTTAAGTATCTCAATTAAGAGCTCAGTTGTTATCTTATCCTGATTAAAAAGTGCTTGAGTTTCTACAAGTTTTCAGCCAGAGAAACTCAGGAATGATGTCCAGGCTCATTTTTTAACAATTAGCAAGTCTGAGCCTCAAACTGACAGATTACCGCCATTTGGCAGTATCACCAATAGACAGGGAGTTGTGAAATTGTAAGATATTATTGTATTGTTGGTAGCCTGAGTAAATCTAAATCTTTTCAAGCTTTGCTTCAGTGGGTTAATTCCAGGACCTGAATTACAAGTGCAATTTGAATTACATTGCAAAGACTGAACTTCACTTTAGCAAAGTCCTTTTTCGTAAGACTCATGAATTCCAGTTATTTTGAAATCCTGAAATGTTGAAATCTTTTGATACCTTTCTTATTATTTCTAAGAAGAGATGGTAAAGGTTTTTCCTGACTTTTCCTGCCAGCACCTCTTTATTTAGGTAAATGTGTTTCTTTGACTACCTTTGTGGCATCTTAGCAGCTGCTACATGCAATATACATCCACAGGGGCTTTTTTTCTTCCCATCCTAAACTTGAGATATTAAAATAGCAGAAACAAACCTTGCCAGAATCAGAAAATAATAAAAAGAAAAAGAACCAAATACATGTTCTGTATATATTTAGGGCAAATGAAGAGACCTGCAAAAAGCAGGGGTTATTTCAGATTGTCTCTACATATTTTGTCTGAGTATTTTAAAACACTTAATGGATTCTAGCTAATTAAGTTCAATGCTTGATGCTGAGCTATATGAGGCAGGGCAGAGGACATCACCTATTCTGTTGAGGAATGAAGGGAACAGTGATTGCATGATTTTCTGGGTACAAAAGATTATTAAATATTGGATTTGTGAGTAAGGATACACATTCCAGTTACAGTTTAACCATTAGGATTGATTTCTTTTCACCAATAACAACATCTGTTGATCTGACAATAGAGAAAAAGTATGCTGTAATGAAGTCTCTCATAAAATAATTTGTTTCATCAGTAGCTCGTTGTTAAAAGAAAGCTGTATCTGACAATAATACATACAAAATTTTATTTAGAGTAAAAGGGCTATTACTGATTACTGGCTTGAAACTGTAGCTTTTCAGGTAGTGGAAGTATTTATTATGTATTATCCACAACAGAAATACTCACTGGATAATTGCTGCAGAGGGCAAAAAAAAATACACAATAATAGCAGTTCAAAAGCTCAACAATATTTTTAAGAGAAGCAGCTAAATGGGGCTGTGGCCCTGCAGTTGTTTACAGTAATCAAGGACTTTCAACAGACACGTCCTTATTCAGTTTCTAACAACAGTGTGGATCTGAGTAATCAGACTGGAAACTGTGTACATACTGTTCAGGTTTCAGCCTAGTTTCTGACAGCTTTGGCTTTCCCTGGTGTGGCACCAGGATTTTTAAAATCTCATCAGATAAATTCTATCTATGGAAAGATATGCTATGCTGTGATGATGCATAATTCTGCATCTCTGTATTTGTCGCGTTAATAAACCAAAAACGAATGGGAAATGGAAAAGATCTGTTGCTAGAAATGTTTAGTCTTCCATATCTGCCAGTTGCAATTTTTTCCTCCCAAAGTGTTTTCCTTAATCCAGCCTTAAGAGATTGAAGTGATGAGGCTTCCTACACTTCCTTTCAGAGAGCATTGCAAAGTATAATACACAATAATGCTCAATATTTTTCATGAAATTATGGTTATATTTAGCTTTTTATGTGAATTCTGTAAATCTGATATACAATCTTTTGTTTGTGAGAACCCTTCACTATTCTGGAAAAATACGTGTTATTAATATTTCCAGACAGTTGTGCTAGCCTCCTTTAAGTATTCGTACTGACACATGTTTCCAATGATTTTAGAACAATTTAATTCTAGGAAAATATGTCTGAAAAGCAACATTTTTTTCAAAATATCTGAGGAGAGTATTTGTACTTTATTCTGTCTGGAGATGAATTTAGGATTTGGCTCAAGTTGAATTATAGGTACAAATGCCTTACACAAATTTGCAGGTTGTGTGACCCTGTGGTATTTGGTCTGCTTTTTTGTGCTGCTCTCTTCGGGTTCTCAGATTTTTCTTATGGTAAGTTCCTGATCATTTTGCAATATGATACAGAAGTACCAATAGAGGAAACCTAGATCGAAATGAATAAAAATTTGGTTTATGTTTTTCATAATCTATAATTTTTCAGTATCTGTAACTCTATATGAAGTCTTTTTCATATTTATTTCAAATTCACTTATTCCTCTGGTTCCTTCTTATTATATGATGTGCCTTAAATCTCTCAGGGTAGTGCAATGCAGAGACTGAGGTACTGCAAGAAATGCCTTATGCAGACTCTGAAGAATGCATGACATTGGCTCATAATTGCATTTAAACACATATTATTAGGTCTCTCTCTGATTGCATATAAACTATCTCCTGTAACCATTTGATTTTGTGAAGCTGGAAGGGGAAGGCTGCAGTGTTCACTGATTCCAGTGGGATTCAGGTTTTCAAAATCCTAATGTGTACCAGATGTGAAAGGAGGGAGACTGTAGCCAGACTGGTGAGTGGCGGCTGACTGCCATATTACATAATTACCCAGAAGTGGGGAATGTTCATCACACAGGACACCCACTGTGGGGAAAGAGAGAATGTGGAAATCCATTTGAGAATTCAGGGTTCAGTGTCCACAATATTATTCAAATGCTTAATGCTCATCAAATACATAGTAGAACAGCAGCAGCAATCTCTTTTTTTGATGCAAGGGGTTTTTTTTAATAGCTTGTTTCAGAATCTGTTTTTCTCATTAAGATTTTAAATCCATGGTTTCTAACTTTGTTCTCATTGGTTGATACTAATCCTTACTTTACCTTGTTGCTGTTTTGGGTTTCCTTGGGATGGGGGGCATCCCTCAATCCAAAACATCTAGTGCCACTTCATCTGAGTAAAAAAGCAACCATTCTCCAGGAGAAGGCACAGATAGTTCTGCTTTCTCCCAGGCAGAGAGGGAAGAAGCCTCAAAACCAGAAGGAGTTAGACACCACCACCATCTGGACACACCACTCCTGTATTTACTTCATTGCACCCAGGATTGCACATATGACAGTAAGAGAACTAGCCCTCAGAACTGTCCAAACCACACTTTGGTTGGCTTCACTCAGCACTGCAGTAGGTGGGTGGGTTTCAAAGAGACAGAGAAAAGAACTTTCTTCCAATTATGTTTAACCGTTGAGTTTTGTATGTGAATGTCACAAACATATCACAGCAGATCATATGTAATGCATGTTCTGGTGTAGCCCTGGCAAAAGAGAAATATGCTGAGAGTGGTGACATCTGCCTCTGTCCTAACTGCAGAGCAGAAATGTACCTGGATCCTTTTCATTTGGGATACCAGACCCAGGTTTAATTTGGCATGACCACATATCTACACATCCCCTTATAAATGCAAAGGAAGATACTATTCCTCGATGGAGTACTTGTAAGTTTTATTTGTTTGCTACTAGTCTTTCCTTTGCCAACAAGACCTTTACCTGACAGTATTTAATTCAGGGCCAGGATCTGGAAAAAAATGGAGGCCAGATGGAATATCATCAGCTCTACATTTGCAAATTTGCTCAGTTTTGTTTAAATGACTTTCCTGCTTCCTAGTTTGTCTTCCTCTCAGCACAGAAAAAAAAAAAAAAAAAAAAAAGATTAAGGTTGTCAGGGCTGTACTTCAGAGGCAGCCCCAGCAAAGCCCCTAAAGAGGAAAAATGAATGATCATAACCCATCCTCTGGATCCTCTCCAGCGTAAGAAAGGATAAACTAATTTTTTTAGCACTTTTTAGGTTTCACAGTCAAATAAACAGCACATGGCAGTCTCTGGAATTGAAGATAGAAGGCCACAGAGACCTGGATTTAATAGTGAGGACACTGAACATAGGGAGCATTTTGGTCACTGAAACTGATGCCATGTCAAAATCTGAAATTTAACTGATTGGTGTCTAAAAATTAAGAGCAGATTATGTTAGACACAATTTGCTATTTATCATCTCTTCAATAATCTTGCCCAGAAATGGGAGGTTTAGCAATCAGACAATAATTTCTTCACAAGAAAATTAGTGTAAGAAGAGGGTCTATTGAGTAAGGACCAAATAAATGCGTGCTTGAAATCTTCTGGCAGTCTGCCTTTTCTTGAAAAAAATTACCAGTAGAAGGCGTTTTCCCCCAGTTTTCACCATGGGAAACATATTTCCCCCTCTGTGGAGTCCTTAAGAAGTTCTCCTTGGAAGATCCAGGACCTCCAATTGAAACGGGTGAAAATTGAGTTAATTATTTGGTATCTTCATTGCTTTTTGATACTTTTACAGTGACAAATCTACACCCAGAATTCAAAAGTAATAACAGCTTTATGCAACATGACATAGTACAAGCTTAAACAGTTGGAGGTAATCTTGGCTAATCAGATAAATTAACATCCATAATTGTTTAGTGAGTTTTAAGATTGGTTGGCATTTGCAATAATAAGTCCAGTCAGGACTGGACTTTCATTCAGCGAATACACAATCCAAATGCCCTGCAAACTTCCTGTTCATTGTAAGGCCAATGCAATAGAATAAAATGGATGTTAGAGGTGTACAATGATAAAGGTCCTTTAGCTGATGCGTTGTTTGCTACTTCACAATTATTGACAATTTATGGCTCATTGGAGGACAAAAAGAGATTGAGAGGAAGGTACAAATAAAGTTTGGAAGGCTAGAGTTTGCATTCATTAGACTTGATAAAAAAGCAATTTCTCTTTTTTGTCAAAACTGTGACATCTTTCAACGGCAGATGTATTTTCTATTAGGTAGTTTGAGTTCATTTTATTTGAACATAGTACGCCCACTTCAAGATATACCTATCAAATATAGCCCTAGATAATAATTTAGGAGAAGTTAATGCTAATTTTTAAAGTCTAATTCCAGGCATCTTATGTCCCACAGGTTTGTTGAGAACTATTTTTGAAGTCTGCAGTTCTTATGCATCCCATTGTTTAGATGAGAACTAACTATAATGTTTAGTTGCAGAACAAAGAACTCTAAATCTAAGTATCTTTGGCTCATGTATTTTACCCATAACTCTTTATAACAAAATCACAAAAAACTCTCACAGAGTTTTGAAGGTGTGAGAAGGATGAGGAGAACAGCTAAAAATTAGCTTTAAGAGCTGTAAGTTACTTACTAGAAAGACTTTATCTCTGTGTCAAATTCTGTACTTTCTTTGTTTCAACAGTAGCAGCTCTTCCTATTTCCTTTTGTCTGCTACTCTACATTACACTTCTGAGCTTTGTTCTTTCTCATCTAAGTGAAGTTGTATTTCTGGGTATGCCAATAAAGCATCTCTTCTCCAGGCAAAGAATTTGTTGTTGGAATATCTATATTGGAGTTCAGAGACAAAAGCCCTGTTAATACAATTTCTATTCTGGATTTTGAAATGCTGTTACCATTTCTCAGTTTTAAAAGGATTTGTGCATCTTGACTTTTTACTTAGGAAGTCAAATTATTAATCCTCAATATAGTCTGTCATGGCCCACCTAGTGCTCACCAAGAAGAAATGGCTTTAATGGCTCTTCTTGATGTTAGATGTCCCTGGTATAAACCAAGCAAAGTAAAAATGGATCCATCCTGCATTTTCTTGGGTATGACGGGGGGCAACAAGAACCGACTTGTCTGTATAGTTATAAGAAACAGCCCCCCCCCAAAAAAAGAGATGTCAAACAGTAGGGCTGGAATTAAACCAACATATCACAACATAAATTGGTTGAAGATTTCATCAGTAGAGGAGTGAAACATCCTCTTGGAGCAAAACCAAAAAATACAATTTGCTCAGATAATAATCTGGAACAATGATACTAATAATTTTTTTTAATAATATATGAATTTTTCAAAATCTCCTGGATTTGTGTGTTTGTAAGGTAAGAGAGGCTTGATTCTCTCACATTTTCACTTGTTATACAACTATGCAACTTTGTAGATTTTGTGCCTCTGTAAGGGCTTCATCCAAAGACTACCGTATCATTGGGAAAAATGTGATTAACTTACACATGCTTTAGATAAGGGCATAAATGAAAGATGAACTCTCTGAATCATTGTGCTTCATTATTTCTGTTACAGTTTTGGCCTTGGTCATACTTCTTCTCACATAGGGCATAAAAAGCACACATCCTCAAAACATTTATTCATATGAAACCAATTTGTAGTAAAAGTATTTTTAAAAAAATCAAACCACAAATATTCCAGACCTATGCATTCTTTCATCCATTAAATTAATTTCATTAAAATCATATGGGTGTGGATGAAGATTTTCCTTGGTTTTATTCTATGCCTATTGAAACACTGAAGAGTGTTGGCTGACATTTCTAGCAAAATACATGAAGGTAGGATCATCTTACTTGATGTTGTATTCTGCCAAATTGCATTTGGATTTCAGAGTAGATATTTAATTTTTACGAGACACACAGGGAGTAAGAAGCATTTTCTACTTATAGAAAGTGATTACAGCTGAAGACACGCAAGTTGTCAATTTATCTCATGCAATGTGTACTGCAGTACATCATAAATTATGCACTTCTTGGAGGAAAAAGCCTCTTTTAATCTTAGCAACTAACATATAAGAATCACAAAACCATTCCATTATACCTATTTGAAGAGCTGAGTCTAGAAATCAATAATAAAAAGTAGATGTCTCTTGATAGTCAAATGTGAGTAGAATCTCCTAAGTATGCAGATTTCCTAGGTTAAATATGAAACATAAATACTCTCCAGGCCATTTCTAACTATGCCATTGCAACACATTTGATTTTATATTTAGGTGAATAAGAAAGTTTTGTATTTGAGAATGTGTTGCAAGAAGAAATTCATTGAAAGGTATATTCATGGCTACTTTTACTAAGAGACACAAGCAGTTCAAGATAGATCTGTTGGAAGCTGTGAACCAAGCAGAACTCAGCTGAGGAATGAAGGCCTTTCCCCCAACCCTATCTATGGTGTGCCTGCTCTTTCATGACAGCCTGCACAGGGAATTTGGTGTGTAGTTCTCTGAAAGAATGTATTACTGGTTTGTAACATGTTTATTGGTATAGAGCAAGTCAGTTGAAACACGGTACAATTCTTTACTTTGTTCAGCAGCAGCAGGGTATACTATGATGAGTTTGGCTAGTTCTGGAAACAAATATTTATTACTGAAGGACTATCATAGGGGTTCCTGGGTTGACGAAGTAAGACTGGACTGCTAGGTAGAAATCAGAAATAAACTTTTCCAAAAAAGTTGACTATAGCATTTGATCATAGGTGAGCTTGTATATAGATTCTCTGAAGTTGCCAAATGGGGTCAGAATTTCTTCAGCAAAGATAAACACAGAGTGGCCTCTGCTATGGCACGTTTGAGTTGCTGTTTGAGTGTCTTGTAAGTTTTGAAGCCTTTCACTTCAGTTTTGTTAGCCTATTGGAAGAAATCTCATTTAACTGGCATTTTTACATCTACATTAATTCTTTTAAAACACTGAAGTGAGTGTTCTACAGCTATGTAAAGAAACGCATTATCAAAGCATTAAGATATGATTAAACTGACATTTTCTTAAGAAAACGAAAGGAGCAGGAAAAAGCCATTCTAAAAGGACTGAGTGCTACATACTCCAGATATTATCTTCAGTGCTTACTCAGGGATCTTTAAAGAAGCTTATTACCAAGTACCCTAAGAAGACAAGTGTGGATGTGTACAGATCAGAGGAATGCAAGTTAATGCACCTGCCAGATTTTACTATCGTACAAAGCATGTCAATCAGCACTCAGACCTTGCGTTTAAAAATGTGTTCCTTCAGATTTTTTTCAGTGCTGTATCGCACATAGCTAGAATTTCCTAGTCAGTATCCATCCAGTGTTGCAAATGCCATAAATTATGCTACTGAATATATATCACTGAAGGGAATGTGAATAGTCCTTCATTAGATTCAGTAATGAGCTATAGAAATACTGGTAGATATGGTTGCTGTGAGTACATATATTTAAATCTTTCTGCTACTCTCAATAGGAAATAAAAATATTTTGAAATTAAGGAAAAAATCAGTTCTGCATATGTTTTCTTTAAGAAAGATAAAATACATAGTGAGTTGAATAGAGTGGGCAGTTTTTAGCACATGAATTTACAGTGGTTTGAAGCACAGCTACTTGATAGCTACATACAGATCACATCCCACAGGACCATTTCGAAAGTGATGTGTCAGTTTTGGCTTGGTCTTCATTAGGGAAAAAAACATTTTCAGAAACTTGTCCTGAGAGGTCACCATCTGGAAAAGCCTGTAGTGGAAGAGGGCCTGGTGTACCAGATCACCACGGGATGGCTGAAAGCTGCTGAGAATCTGCAGTCATGAAGAAGACAAATACAGAAGAGAACTTATGAGGAAAAAAAGGCATTAAGGCCATCACACAATCCTTTGCCACAACACATCCTTTGTTGCTCTGTACAAAAATCTGAAATTGTTCTCTAAAAAAAAAATTATCCAAGCTGGAAGTGCTGTAGAAAGACTAGCAGTAGGATGTGGAGAAAAGAAACTCAGGGTAAAAATCTTCCTTTTGCTGTGTCTACAGTATCTGGGGAAGTTATGACTGCTGCCTATATGGGGTCAGAGAGACATGCATTTAACCTGAGAGCCACTTGCAGGTCTTTATGAGCAGATGGGTGAAAATACAGATGGCAGCAAGCAGCAGGTCTTGGTCACTCATCTGGGTCCTTAGGCTTTGCTTCCCACCAAAACAAGGAGTCTGAACCTTGGGAGGTTCTCTGGTCACCTTCATGTGCTCATGCCTTCTTACCTGTAGCTCTCACTTACTCAGAGTAAAAGGTCTTCAAACCTTGCAGAAGGGTGCAGCACCATGAAATCCTGTCTCTATTCACTGTTTTAATTGGTTTTTTCAGGATTTAGCCCAAAAAATATTTTATTGAGTGAAAACTCAGTATTTGCTGAGTGAGGACATCAGGTTGTGGTGTTAGATGAAAGTCACTTTATAAAGAAAGTAGAAGAAACATGAAGTGACTGAAGGTATTCAAGTGGCACTGTTCTACTGGAAATATAGTCATATAAATAAATGGGCTTTATCAGTTTGCTGGTACCTCCAGCAATGTTGACATTTGCATTCTGCTCTCCTACCTCTGACAGACTTTAGTTCTATTAAAATAATGAATTCTTATGTTGATATTCACCTCTTAGCATGAGGCATTTGGAACAAGTCAACACAGTTTCAGGGATGAATTTTGGAAGTTTATTAAGATATAGAGATTTAAAAAGGAGAAATCTGTACAGATGGCATGTGTCAGAGATTTCTCTTTTTATCAGTCCTCATTAAACATGTCCATATATGATGCATTTTCCAATAGAAAAATGAAGCGCAAATCCTATTGGGATCACCAGCAGGGTCTGATGTCCGAAGGCAGATATTTTATTTAAATGATCCTATACTGCTCAGTAGGAAATACCATTTTCATTGTGTTTACAAACATGTTAGCATTTATTAAAATGTTTTCCTGCTGCCCTTGAGATATGTATTTTAAAATACATACTTCTGAAAAGCTTTAGAGAGCAGAATTTTTTAAGTCTGATCATTTGACAGGTGTTAATTCGCATTGAAATTCTCATTGCAGAGACCTAGAAGCCAGGTGTTCAGAACAATTTCAACACCAGAGAATGACTGGACCATAATGCCCTTCAAAATAGTTTTTGCTTCATAACTTTGTGGCTACTTTTGAGGTCAGTATAGTGGTACCTACCTGGGATATGACATACTGCAATACAATCTGTCCAGTGGTATCCCCAGTCAGCCCCATGCTCTGCTTGTACTTATCAACATCTCAACACTATCATTTCCTTTTGATGCATGACTTCAAATGCAAACAGCTACTGGATAGTTTTGGCATCATCAGCTTTTGTAAAAAATTAAGTTAGTAATTTGATAAACTCTAAATATGTCATGCTCTGAAGACTGTTCACTCTTCCATTTTTTTTTTTCTATGGTGCAGAGACACAATTTGTTAAGACAGAGGGATGATTTTAAATGCTCAGAAAAGGTACTCCATCCCAGTCCCGTCTCGAGACACTATGGCCTGTTAAAAATTCATTCTCTTCACTTTACAAGGCTTTTAATATAAATATCTCCCCACTAAGCGTTCACCAACAGGGAAGCTAAAAGTGCAGGAGAATGATGTTTCTTAATAGCTGTGGTACTACCATAATTATCATTGGGGATTTCTCTATAATAGAGAAATTTTGGGATGATATTCAGTTTCTTTTCAGAACTATCCCATAGCTGTTGAGGCAAAGAGGGAATGATAACAATAGGGAGCATGGGCAGAATTATTTTCTGTTCCAGAAGTGATACCCTGATATAAATTTTCATGTGCGGCCCAAAACCCCAAAGTATTTTTAACAGAGGCAGGAGGCTGCTTATATAACTCTGCTGAAATCACTTAGTGATTTCCCCTCTTCAGGTGCATGAAGGACTGCTTGAGGAGGTATGTCTTTCAGGCTGTAATTGTGGTCCTTCAATCCTCCTGGCAGAAATTGTACAGGTTTTCTTAGCAAAATTGCTATGACCAGCATTGTCTCTGTATGGAGAATTTCCACAAGGGTTGATTTCTTTCATGGTGCAATACAAAAAGGACTAGCTACTATCTCATTTTAAACTTCGCCTAAAATTAGGGGTCTTGCAGGATGAAGGGAAAATAAACTATGTGGATATTATTTCTTGCAATTCTGCTTAATTGTATAGAATATTATCTTCCATATACCTGCCTTATGTGGAAGGTCAGGTAATATTATCAAATTATGTTTTCCAGCATTATATCTTGGTAATGCATGAATTAGCCAGCAAATTTGTATAACTTTTTTGATTTAGAGTACTTCAATATGTAATTTACTTCAGTGTTTAATTTCAGTCAATAAATATTGTTCTGTAGTGTTTTTATTACAACAGGAAGTGCTTTGAAACCAATTCTATTGGTATATACATTTGAAGAGACCTGTGCTCTCAGGCATAAGATGCATTTCTTAGTACCTGGCAAAGTGTAGGTATACTTTTTTCTACTTGGATATTGCACGCTTTGAAAGTGATTGTCCTGTTAAGAAACTGAAACTTACACCATGGTTTCTTACTTTGGATATGTAAAATTGGTAGGCAAGCTAAGCTTTCAAACACAAATTCCCCTTATGACAAATTTTTCTATTATGGTTAATGAAGTTTTGTGATAAATCTTCCTTTAAAAAAAAAAAAATTCTTCTGAATTCATGGACTAAAACATATGACCTTGAGAAACTTTTAAGTGAAAGAGGTGTTTCCAACTGTCAGAGATGCCCAGTTCTATCAAGACCTCACACCATCCAGCAATCATTCCACAGAACACTGAAAGGTTATGTCCTGGAGATGCTGAAGGTTTTTTAGCCTTTAGGACAAATGGAGAGCTCTGTATGTGTTACGGCTTTAAGATCACAAATTAACTGGAAAACAGCTTGAGCAAAAGTTAATGCTTGACCCTCTATTGGATTATGTTTATTTGAATGGTTCTGTGAAATCTATAATTTTCTCTACTTTCTTTAAATAAGTCTGGTTTTGAAATAGTTAATTAATGTGCGTAAATAACGATGACTAGGGAGTAAGCTGCATCACGCTTGTTTACTTCACACTAGCATTATGGTGAGGTTTTGGATTAGTACAGCCATGATGTACAGGGAGTTTCCAGTTTTGATCTGGTGGTGGTTTGCAGAATCAGAGGGAATCACCGTTACAAGAAGACCATGATCCTGATTATGTGCTCCTTGCTAGCAGGTAATTACTTCTAAAAGTACTTCCATATGGGTCACCACAGTTTTGAATGTGCAGTTATTCTTGAAGTAAATTCAGTAAATTCAGACAGAATTTATGTGTGAGCCTGCCCAGTGAATCTCTTTAGCTTCTTCTTGGAGCAATTTAAGAATAGATTATTCCATGTAGACAGATTCTTCCAAGATCCTAAATTATTTTGTGCTCTTATCACCAAAGTCTACTCATTTTTTTTAATGGCAAAATTCCAGGATTTGTAGAGTAAGCTCCATAATCCAACTTTATTGAAAATCTCTTATATCTCTAATTGTAAACTCCTTGGAAATGTGAAAAATCTTTAAAAACATTCCCACCAGTCCAATGTAATAAAGATTTATCCATAATTTTTCTAGATACAGCTACACATGAAATACTTAATTTTATTTGGCCTTCCTATCATTCATTCATGAAGTACATGGCAATGTTTCTCAGTACAAGTAAAAGTTTTCTTGATCTTCCCCACATCAGCTTCACTAAATTTCCTCCTTAGTTAGTGGAAAACTTCTTCTTCATTGAATTATCTAACGGAAACCCAATGAAGCTTGTAAATTAAAAACAAAAGTACCACAATCCAAAGCAACCATCCGACAACAATTTCTTTCTCACTCTAGAGAGAATCAATCCATGTGGAAAAGGTAAGTTTAAAGTACATCTTGAATAATACTGTGATGTGAGTTACAGAATAAGTTAGATAAAGGTGATTGTCTTTTATTTGCACTGTGCATACGGAATAAAAATGGAAATGCTTTAACGTGTTGCATAACGTTTGCCCTAACGCATAACATTGCATAACATTAGCCCTAACTAATCTTTGAAACAACACTGATTTATGTACACAGTAACTATTTGCATCTTTCTACTTAGCAGAGTATTAAAAAAGAGATTAGGACCAAGGTTCAGGATGAAGTTGCCTAAAGCTAAGTATTTGATTTTGGCTTTAGGAGTCTAAATAAAAATGGCCTAGTTTTTAGAGCTGCTGAGCACAGATACCTCCACATCAATCTTGTGAAAGCTGTAGTTCTTACATGATGTGGAATCTGTCCACTCTTTGAAGTTACTTACATGGGTTGAAGTGTCTGGATGATGTGCCTTATTTTGAAAATGTTGGTCTATAGTGCTTACCCTGAAACAAGCTAAGCAGTTAATCAAAGAGAGAAGGAATCCTGTCAGAGGGACAGCGATCTCCCACTTCCATATTACAGGCAGAAAATCTCCATAGGGTGGACAGCATCAAGAGCAACAATTAGTAGGGATGCCCTTGCCTCTGCAATATCCATTGGATCTTAATGGACACCTGCAAAACACTATACAGTAACACATAGGAGCTGGGAACTACCCTTCACATCAGGAGGAATGATCTTCCAAAAGCATCTATATTGCCCCTGAGTTTCAAAGTATGTTTTTCACAGCACCTTTCTTTGTTGTGTGGGCACACATCCTAGCTCATACATAATACAGAGCCTCTAGGATAAACATTGTTGTGCCTTGGGGGGCCTACTCTTGGGTTTACTTGTTCTCTTGAGTTGAACATATTTAAAGACATCCCTCTTCTCTTGATTTTTCCACCTAAGTTCAGCCTGTTTCAGGTATGCAAGCTTTTTTTCACGTCAGTCATAATTCCATTTGCAGTTTGAAGAAATTCACCACACATATGAATATGAATAAATATTCACAGGTAATGCTCCCCTTAGTTAACTGAATCTTTTGCCATATCCAGTTGCCAGAATATAGGTAAGGAACCAGTATTTTGTACATATGTGTTTTTCAGCAGAACAATAATTTATCCGTCTTTTAAGAAACCATCGTCAGTGGCTACTCTAAAAAGACAAGCATATATGATGCAATATTGTGTTTCATGGAACACTTTTAATTGATTACAAAGTCTCTAAATATGTAGAAGCTAGGGTTTCATTTTCCAAATTCATGTTGGTTTGCACTGCAGAATAAATTTTCTTGTCTGTGTCATAGTAGTAATATGTTCACTAATAAGCACAAAATCAGGCACAAGGATGGATTTGAGTAGAAGGTATGCTATTTCAACTTGGTAATGACAGGAATGTTCCCACACACATCAGGAACTAAATTGGTGCCAGTGAGAACTGGAAAGTCTTAGTACCGCATAGGTGGTGTTAAGTGGAGATTGGCTTTTTTCAGCCTATCCCAAATACTCTGTTCATTTCTGAACATTGCCATCCTCTGCTCTGATTGAATAGAGGCAAATAAAGAGGGACTTCTGACATGCCATGTTACCTGTCCCACAGTTTACCTCTGGCAGTTGGTCTCTTTTGTCTTTATGTGCAGGGGACTGCAGTAGCAACATGCTCAGTAATTCCAGGTCTCCTAACAAGCACTTCCTATTCATATAATCCTGACTGTTCCTTCCCTTGTTGTCCTTACCAAATAGACACAAAAATGGAAAGCAATCTTTCCAGTAACTTGACCACATCATTTGTCATGATCACATCCACATCCAGGGACCTCTGCTGTGAAGAGGTGTGTGTCACACCAGTGATGGAAGAAAGAAAATTCTGGATGATCAGATAGGAATGGAAGACAAGAGGATCAGTCCTCTTCTTGAGGGTGGATTTAGGAAAGTTAAAAGCAAAATCCCAGCTCTCCAAAGTTTGCATGACACAGACTAACTCTGGTTTTGACTATATACTGAACTAGTCCTGCAGTTTAGGTACTGGTAGGAATCACTAGAGATTGTGGCACTGTCCTTTGCACTGCATTTTGCTGCAACCCAGGCAAACATATTGGGCCCTTTTTTCCCCTTTTTTTCCTGTTTAAGCCATACATGTGCAGTCTCTGTATCTCAGGGGCAGAAGCCATGAGCACATGTAAATGCACAATGTTCAAAAATTGCCAAGGGTATTCCTGAGGCTGGGTATTTTAGCACGAACAGTGTGACCATGGTTGTGGCTCATAGCTGTCACTTGAGAGCTCCAGGAGAGGTTTCCACCACTTCCTCATTTTGTAAAATCAATAATAAAAACAACAGCAGTTAGCACTTCTCTCCTACTTTCCAGCCCGCAGAACACAGTATAAATATTGACTAATTAGCCCATATGAATCAGGACAATGCTTACCACTCTGCTCAGAAATGTACAATGAGGCTGGGGTATTCACATGAGCCTGAGGGAGTTCCCTGCCCAAATCACATGGCATGTCACGGGGAGGTGGGGGCGAACTCCCTGAGGTACCCTTGAAAAACCTAGCTTTAATAGATCATGTCTGCAGTCAATTTAACATACAATTAAGCATTTTGACAAAGCAAATAGTACCAGAACTGTTGAAAATGTAATCCTGCCCCCTTGTTACAGCAGGCTTGGCTTTTTGGCATTATGCAGAATGACTGTCACCACAGTGCTTTGAAGTCACTATCGCTAAGGCAAACATGTGCAGGTACAAATAATTCAGCAGCAGAACACTGATGCTCCCCAAGTTCCTTATGCCATGTATGATCCTGAAATCTTCAGGATCATATTTTAGTCTATTTATTCTCCGCACAAAAGGTACTTTACAAAATCTGCTAAATAGCTGGGCCTACTTACTGGGTCCCAGCTATATGCCCTGAACACATCTCATCAGACACATCTGTTCCTCCAGCTCCTGGCTCCTCTGTTCTCTTTCACCAGCAGCTGGTCTCTGAATGGATGTCGGAGACTGATCTCTTTGCTTTGCTTAGACTGTGGGATTGTTTCTCTTCTGGTCTGCAGAGATCTGTCAATATTAGCTTAAATGTAGGCTCCTTTTTCTTGTGAAAAGAAAAGATAATAATTCTTTCTCCTGATGGTGGCTTAGAGCACTTCAGATTATCCCTTGTTATTTCTTTGCAAGAAGAAATGTATATTCTCTTTTCATAAGAATTATAGCAGTTAACAATCCTCCAGCCCAAACTTTGTCCCATGAAGAACTAACATCAATGGGAGTTAGCTATATCCGCTAAGAGTAGAATTAGGATTCTCACAGAAATCTTTAGGTTCAAATAAAACAATCTTCACTGCTGTAACCATAGCAGCTCTCATGTCCTACATAGTACTTTTTAAGGATATCTTGGTCAAACAGCTTTCAAAATAAAACATTTTTTTCTCTCTCTAGGCTCTGCAATTTTCTCTCTACAGGTCTGTGTTCCACAGAGCTACAAATATTCCTCAAATGTCAGGAGTCTGGTTATTTATTTGTTCCAATTTCAGTCTTGTTTTCCAGATAATTTTGCGGATTCTAATTTAAAATTTAGGTGAAACAAACCAAAACTAATACATTCCTTGGCCAACTTTAGATGCCTACTTTGCACACCAGAGTCATGAGATTGGTTTTTCTCAGCTTCCAATATAACTAATGAGGACAGTGTCTGTTCTAGAGCAAACTTTAGGCTGCCTAAGTTGATTTCCTGTCTGAAAATTTGCCAAAGAAATCTTTCTGAGAACCAAAGATATCCAATTTAGGCACCTAAAGTACCTTGTTTGGTGCTAGGAGAGCCTGGTTTTTTCTGCTTCCTGTGGGTCACGTTCCCCCTTGCCCAGGCAATGTGCCCAACCTTTGGAGACAGAGAAGGCCCTCCACATGACGTACCTTCCCATTTGGGTTTGCTTCTGACCAGAAATTACTCATGGGCTAGAAACCTGCTGAAGAGGGATCAACACTTCACCAGGCTCTGAACCATGGACTTCAGCCAAAGTGCCAGCTTTCCAACATGGAAACCAGGAATCTGGTTTCCAGTAAAACCCGTGGAAAGGAAATAGAATATATGATTTCCTTTTCTGTCACTCACTATATTTATTAACCTATGTTTAGCCAAATCATCAAGTTTTTCACAATTGCAGGAGCACTTTGTATAGGGATTAATATTTCTGTCATGGTTTTAAGGCTAATGATGAAGCATCAATCAATCAATACGTTATTCAACAAGTGGAGACACTGGAGTTGTTCTACACTTATTTCGTTCATCTCAAAAAGAAAACAGATTTTATTTGGGGGAGAGTTGAAGTTTATATAGGATACCTTGGTAATGAAACTAAATATTAAGTTCTAATGCAAGTAGGTAGCTCTACAAGGGAGAATGGGATAAATACTCATAAAATAAACAGCACAAAAACTTGACTGAAGTGATAAGAGCATGGTTGTGAGCAATTAACAGCTTTGTCCTTGATTGCTTTAAGTATCTTTTAGTTTACAGGACTAGTTATCCAGTATGGGATTAAGAGCTGTTCACTGGGCTGCAAAAACCACTACAGCTGCAATGGGGACAAAATAGAGTGGGGTCAATTTTTTTTTTTCAAAATAAAATAGAATTTTATTCAGAAATCATTAGAGTAAGTCTTGTGAACTGGCTGAATATTTCAGCTATCATCTGTATTTTTTCCTTGATCTATCATTCACATTACAAAGCCATGGCAATAGTAGCAATTTTTATTTGCTTTTTTTTGAAATAGAGGATTATTTTAGCATGCAGATATCCCAAATATACTTGTCTTGTCATCTAAGTATGTTATGTAGTAGGCTGAAGCCTGCCCCTTTGACGCATTGATTTTAATATTGGATCATGTTAATACAGTAAAAATTAACAATTATGTCCAATCTCTACTGTATATGGCAAAAAAAGTTTAGCCACCTTTCTAAATTTGCGATGTGCCCTAAAGAACATGGTTATAAAGCATTCATAGGGACACTATGCACTTAGGCCTTTCTGAGACCTGAATGCTAGACAGCAATGAGAACTCCTTTCCCTCAATAAAGATCTGTAGCAAAAAAAACAGATATGCCCATGTACAGTACTGTTAAAATGAATAGTTCCCAAAATGTAAGTGTATTTAATTGTGGAATGTATATGTCTTACAGGATCACATTCAGATGCATGTGCCTTCCACAATGAAAAATGGATTTGCAATTTTCATTTTCCCTAACTATAAATATTTGTATGCCACTTAATTTAAAGATTATACTGAAAGATATCATTTTCGATTAATATGCTGTATTTTCCACAGTTTACATTCCATTTCAATATGCTTCCCTTCTATAAAATGTATTTCAAGACTCCCTAAAAAAAAAAAGAGAAAATAGACACACTTTAAGCAGTTTACAGGAGACAGATCATTATCTCCTACAAAGGAAAGGAAACAGGAAAGCTGTAAATAATAAGTTCTGAATAGGAATGACATAAACAGCCTAATCAATGTCTTCCAGAACTGGCAAGTGACACCTCTTTGTTTTTTGCAAATAAAAACCTTCTTAACATCACAATATAAACCATTATCTCTGCAAGCAAGGTATATTTAGAAATGTACAAAATGTACATTTCCTGCCAGCCACTAGATCAGTAGGTGGAGATCTAAAGTCATGCAAATATTACAGTAAATGCAGGCAACCAATTTCTAATTATTCCATATCAGCAGATTTGTGAGGAATATAATTTATTAAAAAAGAACAGTTTATGATCAGCAGACCTTAGTTATGACTGTTTAGGAATTCAGTGCATTTTGATCTAATCACAAAATCAAAATATTCATGAAACACAATGATATCTCCCCAAAGCAGCCGGGCAGCCATTAATTTTGAAATTCGGGTAATTTATTAACACTTATCTGTAGCTGTAAAAGCTTACCTCTGTGTTTGTAATACGGGTAAAAGTGAAAGCAGTTTTAAAACTGATTCCTAATGATTTATAATGGTTTGCTGTAATTTGAGCCAGAAATTCAATTAAAATGTATGTCTAGTTTTGTTTCAAGATCTTTAGTTAAAAATTCTATTAAAATTCTATTTCCTTCTTGCATTAAATGTATCTGTTATCTGCATATATGAGAAATATAAGAAAATTCTATCATTTATTCCCCAGACTGCACAAATGCTTTTAAAAACATCCATTTTTATTTCATAATTCTGCCAAGGTACTATTTAGAATTTATGTACAGCAGAGGAAGAATAAGTGTGTGTGCTATTTTCTTTTGAAGAAAACTAGCTTCTCTACTGAGTGCTCATGCAAATATTCAAGTGACATTTATCAGTTCATCAAAGAAAGGAAAAACAAATAACACTGAATTATCGGGTGTTTTAAAAGCTTAATTACAATACCAAGGGTATAGTTTCTTTCTATATATGTTCCCATTATAAATCCTTCTTGTAAGGGATATGTAACTCCACTACCAAAAATCCCTTTCGAGATAACACTTCACATTGTTATTTATAAATAATGAGAAGTAAAACTGGCCACTCTCGTGTTTATTTATAGGGAAACAAAAAAAGACACAACTCACTACTGATGTTGGAATCACTCCAGGCAAAACCAGAAGTGAAGGAGTGAATATTACTCACTTTCCCTCTGTGGTTGTCTTATCTCAGAATACTTCACCGCATGTAAAGGTAAAGGACTGAGTTTATAGATGAGCACATCTGTTAATGTTGATGAGAGTGATGTGGCCAGTCCTAATTCTCTGTGTTGGGAACTGATCTTTTGTAATGCAGTTAATCAGTCGCTTCTAGATAAAGAGAAAAACATTCAGGTACCCAAATAAATGTTACCTTGTGCAAAATACTTACTATTTTCAAATTCAGTGTTTCAGCATTTACCATACTTTGGTATAATTAACTGGGAGTAGTAGTGAATCAGGATCATATACCAGCAAAGTAAGGATGCAGTTCAGTAGACTGAGTGGCACTAGGCTTGAGGGCTTTCTTGTTCTATTTGATCTGGGTCAGTAGCAGGTACTGACCCTGTGTAAGTAAGCTTTATGGAAGGCTGGGACACTTCATAGTCAGTGGTAAAGGTAAATCTGAGAGGAAGAAGATGTAGTATCCTCAGTGTAGGATAATTACTGGATAGATTTACAGGGCAAATAATACACTAAATTACTTCATTGGCTTTAAGACTCAAGTGCTTTTGACCAGAGAGTAAGGAAAGTCTACAGATGAGGAGGATCCAAAATGGAAGAAGGTCCATACAAAGAGAGAATATTTGATGTGAGAGATATGGATTAACAGGGATGGAGGCAACACAGAGAGAGTATTTGGATGATGCTTTCACAAGACAAAGAGCAAAGGATCAACGTTTCTACTGTTGATCAAGTGGCAGATTTAAGGAGGGAGTATTCAATACATTGTGTTTTATCTAGAAGCAGAAAAGGAAACAACAGCCAGTTGACACTGGCTCATGAGAATAAATGGGCAGGGCTGATGAGAATCTTCATTCCCTAGGTGATCTCACCAACATATGGAGCATAAACTGTCATGTTTCTGTCCTTTCACACCACTGACAATTGATGGTTTCTTCCAGATGAAATGAAGACTCTCTGTAAGGTGTGGCCCTACAAAGATGGTATTTTGGACACAATCCACAATATGTCTGTCATTCTCTCCTGTGGAGGGCAGTGGTACTCTTAAATAGTAGCTCCAGGCTTTAATAGTGTAATTAATGATCTCAAGATGAAGCAGCAGCCAGCATGTTAACAATATTTTTGTGTACTAAACTGGATGAGAGATACTGCAAGAAACAAGAAATGATACAAAGGGTCATAGAGAGGTTAGATATGTGGGCAAAGAAATAACAAAATTGCTTTATCTTTAAGACAAAATACATAATTTTCTAGTTGTTTCACACTTGTAATAACGGTTCACAATAGACAACAGACAACAACAGAACTAAGGAGTGGGTGAAACTTGGAGAAACCTGCTATACCAGGAGATAGGGGTGAGAGAACAAGAGACCTTAAAGTGAAAGAACAAGAGATATCAGAGTGATAGCATCAGAGACCTTATGTTTATAGGACATGTAGGAGTGATAGAAGAAAGCAAACTGGATGATAAGTGAGATGCACACAGACATACTGGGACACAGAAAAGACTCTAGAAGCATTTAATGAAGAGATGTGTTCCTAGAGCTAAGTATATGTATTTCATTGCTGCTGCTTAAATTAGGTTTTTATTGCTTTACTGGGTTCAGTCAAAATTCTAAGAAGCAATTTAGGGAGACTACTGGGAAGAAGAAATCTAAATGTGTATAATGTGAAGGAACTACAAAGGAAATTTTGACTCCCAAATTTAGGGCAGTTAGTATTTACAAAGCATCTTACAACTTCAGATGTTAAAAATCAAGGTAAAACATTTCTTTTATTAACATCTAGAGGGAAATGTTTCCTCTTACCTCTCTTATTTTCTTAAGAGAAATGTTGGCATCTGACTGGTGAGGGCACTGCCTCTGCCTGTGCTAGTATCATCATCTCTGGGCTTGTTGTCCCTCTTAGAACACCCTCATGCTTGCTGGTACCTGACACCAAATCCTGTTGCAAGTACTAGGAGTATCTTCACTGGGCTTCCATTTTGAGGCAGATGGCTGTTTGCTTTTTCCAGCTGGTAGAAAGAGGGAGATATTTCACTTGACTTAATTTGATCTTTCTCTGCTCTTTTATTGGAAGACATTTTTAAAATACAAAAATGATATATTAAAAAGAGTGGATGAAAAATGTAATTTTAAAAACAGTAAAAAACCCCCAGTTCTGATATGGATTCTCAGAAAACTGCTTCTTCTACAATAATTTCAGAACTGAAAACATTTTTACAAATACTGGGTTATCATCTGAATATTTGCAAGAACTGAACACCATGTATGAATCAGCATAAGCTTGATTTGTTCATTTTGGAGAAAGAGAAAAAAGAGTAGGTTTTCCATTGTTCTTCAATTTCCATAAAATTTACAAAATGCCATCAGGAAATGCTGACAACTCTGCTTTAGATTGAGCCAGATTTCTCTGAAAAAGGAGTATGTAACCACCATCTTTAATGACATGCAGTCCATAAAATTAACAGTTTAAATCCTTTATATGGCTAGCATTCTGCCTTCCAATTAGATACATGTTTCTAACCAGGATATATTAACCAACTATATGTACAAAAAATTACTAATAATTTTTTTTGTACTGAAATTTTATGCAAGGGCAGGAAAAAGCTGGAATGTGAGAAAAGAGGAGACTCAGAGCCCAGTTCTGCAGTGTCATAATCCCATCTAGGTGGGATCTGTCTTCCCTTCACCAGCTCTTGACTGCTTGTTCCTAGTCTGTGTGCTGATTCTGAACTAATCTGTTAAAAAATGTCATTGTTTTGCTCCATTCATGTCTCTGCTCCCTTTACTGGGTCACCATTTTGAATGGAGGGCAAGTAGGTGGTTCTGGAGGAGACACAGACTGTAACTATGGCAGACCTGACTTGGGGAGTCTTATGCTGTGGCAGGGCTACATCTGCAGAAACACTGACAGCTTGGTATTGAGAAAGTGTCTGTGAAAGACCTTTGGGAAAGGAGCTAGCAAAATGAGGCTTGGAGATATAAAAAAAACCACAAACACCTAAAAGTATTCCTTAAAATTTTTGGGGAAATTTGACTCATCCCTTCTTGATAGATAATGCCAGAAGTACCTAATACTATTATCAAACTTATTCCCCTTTCAGCAGAATTTATATGCCCCTGAAACATGCTGCTATATTATTTAGCACTTACAATTGTTCTGGGTGTTTCAGATATATAAAACAACTCCTTCTCCCCTTCTTCAGAGCAGGTTCCCAAAGAGCTGGCAATGTCATCTTCCAGAGGCATGTGATGTAGCTCTGTGTCTCACTGACATAAGTGAGTCAATAACAAATCCCATCCTACTTCCAGAGCCAGCCTTCTGCCAAAATTTTAATGCTTAACTCTGTCCTTGCCTGAAACCTGTGGGAAGATGAAATTCTTCAACTTAGTAAAGTAGGTGTCTAAGCCTTTGTTCACATCAGTCTAGTGCATTCAGCCTTCCTTGAAGGAAAGCAGATAGCTGCCCATACACAGGAAGAATTAAGAGCTTTCACCTTTGTGCTGTTTGATCACTGTTTCTTTCCACCTGATTTCAGTGAGATTTGGAGCAAACAAAGAGGAAAGATGAAGGAAAGTACTGAAGGTGCCTTTGATGCTTTCATAGACATAGTTTACATAGGAGAATAGAGGTCTAAAACATTTTTAGGCACTCCTTTGGATATCTACACGTCTGAAAGAATAGTGCTGACTTTGTCTCAGAATCATACGTAATATTTTATAAGCATACATAGCTATTCTAGCCTCTCTTTACTAGCTGCAGTTACTCTTTTTTTTCCCCTGTGAAATGGAAACATGGCATTATGTATCAGAAAACTCCATTGTTTTCTCATAGAACTCTATTGCCTGTGATGTATTAGCAGCCCTTTTGCACTGGAGAACATTTTGTGTAGTATATTTCCTAATTACTTATGAATTTTCTGCTTTTATTTCACCATGTCACAGCCTTAACATCTCTTTTAATGTACTTTTGTGTGCAAATTAGAATAGCAAGAGTTAAGAAGTAAGACTTTCTATACATGGTGGCAGATGTTCAGAGCAATTCAGCATGTCAAGCTGGGGTCAAATGGAAAGGGAATGTCATTACTAAATGGTAACATTTTCTGTGGGTTTTATAGAAATTCAAATCCTTTTTTAATCTAAATTTATTTTATCTCTTTTTTTCAGGGTTAAGGGTTGGACTTCAAGTTTCTGTTAGATATTTGTATATTAAAATGACTTTATATTTAATTATTTTCTAAACTAACTTTCAAAATAGTTTTTCGCAGAACTGCTATACCAGAATGCAATCTATTTCTCAGGACCTTTTATCTTGATTCACATATATTTTGTATGATATACTTTCCTACTTGTAAGGCATGGGTTCACATATTCGCTAATTATTTTTTTTTAAATCTCACGCCCAGGAAGTGTCTAATGTCATTCTAGAAAAATCTGGGACACAATTCTGTATCTGATATGTATGTACCTAAGTGTTGCCTAAATGTCACTGATTTACTCTGAGTAGATAAGCAAGAAAATTAAGCCATGATTTACTTCAGGAAATATGCATAACAAAAGTTAAGGGAAAGGATTTCTTTTTGTGATACTCATGACAGTGGTCAGTTGCCTTCTTTTTATTTTTCTCCATTCCTATACTCAGTGTGCAGTTAAAATTCCTATTTTCCTTTAAATCTTCAGTGATGTTGGAATGAGTTTGAGATGGGGTAATGTATTCAAAACTATAATGGTTTAGAAAATTAGTTTCTATTTTTTAGCTATTACCACAAAGTCTTGTAATACATTATCAAGAAAAGGAAGGACTAGGCATGACAGGTGTGCTGTAACTTGGTCATAATTGTACTAATGTGTGTGGGACTGTGTGGCTGTAGATTATCCCAGACATTTTTTTCCATTATTACCCATTTCACTTAGTCAAGGGCAACTATCAGCGCCAGAACTCTTCCTTCTATACTATCATTTCCCTGCCTACCCAGTTTTCCTCCACTTCAGCCAGGTGCACCTTGCCTAACCTATGACCAACAAGGGATGCTGAGGCTCTATGGACCCAGTAAACTGCATGAGAGGAAAAAGGTATTGCTTTCTTATAGTATAATGTCTTGCATCATTACACACCCTCCAGTCTTGTTCCTGCTTTGAATTCTGATTTCTCAGCAAAGCAAGCCCCAGTGGAGTGCTTATTGACACTTAAGTCATGAAACATGTGCTGCCTGAGAAGCAAGGGGTAGGAGAGAGACCTGAAATGAAAATAATGTTATCTAGGCCAGTCTGTAAGTAAGAATCTACCCCAGCTCAATATGATGCCTAGGACAAAGTTCTGACCACACCATCTACCAGAAAACCTAAATAGATTGAACACCCAGGAGAATATGTCCCAGTATTCCCAAGTACACACAGCCATTTATGAAGCTAAGTGAGGGTGCATTGCTGATGCAAGCTACTCTGGAAGGTGTTTCAAGCTTTTTAGAACATTTCTGTATGCACAACTTTCCATCAGTCTTTATAATGACTTTTCTTTTACAAGGCTTGGGATATTTAAGGTGTATAGAAGCTTAGCCTAGGAAAAATATTCATCTTGTTCCTGTGAGACCTATATTTTATTGATAGCTAGCATTTACTTTATCCATATTGTAGAAATTCCTTGTTTTGTTACCAGTAGGAAAAAAAAGTTCATGTTGCTGGCATGTTCAAAAATATATTTTAAAATTATAGGTTTTTTGCTTTTTCCTCCCACATTAAAACACCCTTGAAGTTCAAAAAAATGTAGTTTTTTTGCTTCCTGAGCCAGTGACCAAATACAATCTATTGCTTTACAAGTAACTGTTCCACCACAGAAAGGATTTACCAAGTATCAAGAGTATTTCAATGAAGGAACAAAAGTTTTTTGGTTTTTTTTCTCTCATATTAATAACTGGCATTTAAAAAGTGATTGTTAGAAAGAAAAATCCCCTGATGGGGGGCTGTTTGAAACCTAGGTGTTTCTAAATATGTGCAGCCTGTATTTCTGCACTTCACATCCGTAGCCTAGGTCTGTAATGAGAAGTACTGCTTTGATTTCTTGCAAGAACCCACCTGATACTCAAGACTCCAATACTGTGTACAGATGTGAGATACAAGCAATTAAAATCATGAAGATGGCCATGCTGTCATTCTTTAGCTGAAAACTGTGAAAAAGAAAATATGGGCCAGAGTTTGTACTAATCTTCATAGCTGTAAACTGTGACAGTCTCCATTTGAATGAATTCAGATGACCATTGCACTGCTTCTCTAGTTCCCATTAACTGACACACTCTTCCCATTAATTGATTTCCAGAGTGTCAGTATCAAAGACAACTTTGAAAATTAAATGTTCACAGAGAAAATGAAAATTTAATTTTTAAACATTTATACAAATTATTAAATTCTTCATACATTCAAACTCAGGACTGATCCCTCTCCCTTGCTGGGAACTCCAGACACATTGTAGAGTTAACTCACAGAACTAATAGGAGTCTTTGGACCTAATTCAATAGTTCTTGTCTGTGAAGGAAAAATGTGTTTTCTTTTACTAGCATAAGACATTATGCAGGACCTTCCAAACTTCTCAAATCCTACTGCTCCACTGAAGCAGTGAAGCATGTCCCAAGAATCTGTGTGCTATGCTTTAAGAGTATTGCTGGTTAAAGTTAAGGAAGTATCACAGCGAAATTCAGGTTCAACTAACTCAGAATCCTCCTGTTCTAGGATGACTATATGAGATACAGAAGAAGGAATATGAGAGAGACTAAGGAAGATCAGTCTTCATGGTTAAATCAGTCATTATTGTATTCTGGATGGCGGTAATAACGATGTAACTCCAAATTGTCTTGGAGGCCTTAAAAGCAATGTTTCTTAAAAGGCACATCCTTTTATACAGTGTTTCGGTACAACTGGATCCAATTGGTCATTTCTGTCCAATGCCTCTTAGTAAACATCTTTGAAAGTAAACAAGTTGGTAAAAACAGCAGGTGCAAGATTAGAAATTGTTTAGAATGTCTTCTCACAACTCTCCCAGAGCAATAACTGGGAAAGCCTATCTGACTTAAATTCACAGCCTGCCTGAACCCTAGAAATTCCTCCTTGACCACTGTCAGTTCCCACAGTCTTCGTGTTATATAGCCTTCTGTCTAGCCACAGAGAGAAACAAGGGGTCAAATTAGACAGTGCTGCACTGCATCACTCTCTAACATAGCCTGTAACTTTTTATTGATTGAAGTGGGGACAAACTTTTCAGCATTTCCTTAGGGTTACACTGACTTAAGATTCTTATTGATTCAGCCAAGAAAATATGATCATCCGTAAAAACAATGATAGTTGGGGTACACAACTATCATATTGTCTGCATTATGTTGTTAAAGCTTAGGGCTTTATCTGTATTGTTCTTGAAAACAAAAATATGGAAATTGCCTAGCCTCCCAGCAGGTACTGGCAGGGTACTCTTAGGTGCCTGGAATTGCTCCTTCAGGTTGGAGCAGCTCAGCCCCACCAGTCTCTCTTTACAGAGCAAGTTCTCCACCCTGACCAACTGGAGGTTCTAAGCTGAACTAGTCCAAGTTTGTAAGTGTCCTCACATTGGGTTATCAAAAGCAGATGTGATGTTTCAGGTGCCTCACTAAGCTTCAGCTCTGCCTAGGTGTTTCGAATGAAGTCCTTTCTGAATATGTAATTGCCTCTCAGTGTATCATCTTCGACAAATGTCTGTCTAAATCCACAGTCTCTTTAGAGAAAGCAAAATGAATCATCTGGTATTATGGACAAGTCTCTTGCTTGATTTTAAATCTAGGAATCATTGTTCAAAATAAATTTCTAATTTAAAAAATCTAAACAAACACTCCAGTTGTTACATCCTTTCTGGTTTATTTGTGAGTTCACCAAACCGAACAGAATTGCTAGGAAACTGTAGGAGTAAGGAACTGGAAAATCTGTTCCATGTGGGTATGTAGAGGAATTACCTGTTCCTGTCTACAGGAAACAATCTGTTTTGTTTGGAGGTTCAATCCTCTGGTTTAATACTCTTTCCTGTTTTTTACAGGCAGCTCTTTGCACAGGGCAACCTGTGACACCCCTGAATTCTTTTAGTGTCATTGTGATATATTTTACCATTTCCATTATATGCTGCATTATTTTTGTAGAGAAAATAAAATAGCAGGAGTGACTGAAGAAAATGTTCCGTCTTCAGGAAGAATGCCTGAGTGAAATATTTTGGGTTTGGTAGATTTTTGAGCTGTTCTATTAATTTACTTTTCTTAGTTTTTTGAGCGTTTTAAAAGCGTTTGTAGTGTTTTGAATAGTTTCTATAATTCTATTGTCTTAACTTTCTCCATAAAGTGAAGAAGTGATCCCACATATACCATGAGCAATGTACGTTTCATTTTCCAGTAAAAAGCAATAATTAAAAAAGAAGTATTGAGGTTTTGCATTAATTGTTATAATTTATGTGTGTACATCAATTCTCCCATTTCAGAATGCCATTGAAGTCCCAGTTATATTTTCTATAAAATTTCTTGTGGTTCTAGCTTTTTTATCCATTACATCAATAATTACATTATAAGCATGAGTAACAAATTTAGTTATATGAAGTGCATTTAGCATCAAGTATTCTATCCCATTAGTTAAGGGTGGTGTATTCAGATCCCTATTAATGAAAATGACCCAAGTGTTATATTGATTAAAAAACCCCCTGTATTAGGAAGAGAAAAATGGATCTTGAGTTGCTTGAAATCTTGAAAGATTTACAAAAGGATGAATCAGAAAGATCACCTATAAAATTAACACCGCTTACCTTCCAATTCTTGAAATCTGAATTACTGTAGAAGAGTGGTGAAAAAGCATTTTGGATTCAGGATGCAAGGAAAAAGCATCACTAATTCAGGATTCAATTCTTCTGCTGGAGAAGAAGGATAGCTTTCTTCTTGGTCTAGGTATTTTTCTGAGGCTGAGAGATGGACTCAGTTTTGTGATGCTGTATTTGCCCAGATTTCACTAAGTCATGTATTCCAGTTACTGCACTACCTGTGGCCAAAATATTCAGCTTTAGGGGCAAAATTCCCATTGCTTCCCTGCTGGGAAATTTCCAGGAAGTGCTGGATTCTTAACCAGGGTAATGTGCTGAGCATGAAAGTTATGAAGTTGGAGAAAAATGGCAGTGGTAGGCATTGCCTACAGCCCTCGCTCCTCTGCACTGTCCTTTGCTGGTGAGCTGTGGACTGACTGGTCTTGAGAAGAGCCCCCATTCTGGGGTTCATTTGCTATTGAATGAGAGGTACAAATACAGCCATAGTGATGGGTAAACCTTAAACTGATTTTCAGAATTTCAGATTTTTTTTCTGAAAAAATCTGTTATTATATCTGTTATTCAAAAATGACATGATTGAATGAATGCTTCATGCTCCACTAGCTTATAACTTTATATGAATGCCCCTCTGCATACATCAGTCTGGAGGATGCATTTATGAACTGAAACTTCTGAAGATTCAATTTTTGTTGAAGAATTTCATCACATATACTTATATTTTAAACTTGAAATAATGAGTTGACAGCTATGTTTTGTGAGCTTCTCTACACATGGTTAGAGCAATTTGGGCCCTCAGGTCTCTCCGAGTAAAAGTCCACTACCTGCTTGACAATGAGGGACCTTGTCCTATTCATTATTGCGTTAACATAACAGTATTTCATGAATGGCTAAGCAGCTCTCTTTTCAGCAGCTTTATAGCTGTGGCAGTGTGACACTCCTTTCCCTAGCATCCACCATTAATGAAAAGCTGCAATGAGCAATTCTCCCGTGCCCCCACCGAGGTGTTCACCACCCCCTCCAGCGCTGCTGGCTGTTCTGCTGTGGTGGGGTGAGCACTGAAGGCAGTAGGAAAGTGACACTATTAGTCAGCTCTGTCTTGCCTGACCTCAGCGACCAAGGCTGGAGTTAAAAGCAGGGTAGTTGTGTATAAAGCAAAGTGTTACAGACATGTTAATAGCTTCCTCTCCCCACCCACTGTATCAGCGGAGATACCACGTTCTCTAATGCTCCACTGGTAACCTGCTGGCTTTTGACTTTACTTTGTATGAGATGAAATCCCAAATTAGAGGTTAGTTTAAAGTTAATTTATTGTCCTCACAGTAAAGGAAGAGTTCAAACAGGTTTCAAGAAAGGCTTCAGCTGGGCTGTTGCTGAGAGAGGTGTCCTGGATATTAGGAAGGAGTATAAATATATCCCATGTTTGTTTTTGTGTATGTATGTCTATATCTCTACTTATATTAGAATATGTATCTAAATGGAACACCTATTTAGAGCTACATGTGTTAGTATTGCTTACTACTATGTTGTATATAGTTATATGTGATGTAAATATCTTCCTGTATTTTTTCACTGTATTTTCTTATTTTCTGTGTGAAGGCTGTTGCATCCAGCTTGCCCTGTTTTCCATCACAGGTGGATGTAGCATGGTGTAGCATGGAAGAAGCCAAAAGTGACTTTTTCCTTCCTTTTTGGACTAACTGCTGTTCTTTCTCCCAGTAGCAGTCCTCCTGTTCAAAAAAGTTTCATATGACAATACAGAGGTGAAATACTGTCAGGAGTTTAGTGGCAGCAGGATTTCCTTCTTGTTTATATACATGCAGTTTAAATGAATCACTTAATTTTATTTGGAGATGCACACATGTTGTGTGCTTTTCTCTTTCTTAGGCAAATGGAAGTAAAACTTAGAAAAAAGTGCACTACTGGTCATACATAAAGAATTCCAGTTCCTCTTCTGCTTATTCCTGAGGCTGGTTCCTTGACTTATGCTGTAACAAAAGCCATGTACAGGTCTTGTCACAAAGAAAACCACACAGTATGTGTGAAAATTTTGTGAGGCAGTGCACTAACAATAAGGCGATGTAGTGCCTGTGTTCTGGTGCTCAGATCCAGGCTATCACCATACTGACCAAGGCAAAGCAGTTCACCTATATCTAGAAGAAAAGTAAATCATCCCAGGAACTGGTATTGGCTAGAGATTTGATTGCAAGTGTTTTGTTCCTTACCTCTTTTTCTCCTTCTTACAAAAGTTAAAAAGCTAATGACTGTAATGGTTGTTGAAAAAAGGCTGAATATGTGATCTGCGTCCATACTGCAGGCTCAAAACCTAGAAGGCAAATGAAGCAAACATTGTAAGACACTGTAACGGCATATTTTAAAGCCAATTGCATGGTTTGAGGGGCCTGACTTATGAGTGTTAAGTATTTGACATCCCTGTGTGCTGATTTAGCAAAGTAGGGCTATTCTTCCGCTGAAATCCTCATAGGAGCAGTTCAGCTCTCGTTGCCATTAACAAGTTTCATATGATAATGCAAAAAACCCACTTATGCATACTTAGAGCAATGCAGTACTTAGTTCATATTCTGGCTCACATCACACTGACTATGTTTATGCTTAGATACTCATCTGGACATGGGCAGCACTGTTTTGCTAGTCTCCAAGGTTCAGATGCTGCAGTGAATTCCTGCCCTTGATGAAACACTGCGATAATGGTCTCGGTTTATGTGGTGTTTGTTATCAGCTCCAACATCACAGAATTTTATGGGTGTCTCATTCACTATAATGAGATAGGAGGCTACCAACCCAGTGGGCATTGTCTTTATGTTCATTTTAGCCACTTACTGGTTCATGCTTTGACAAGTAGTCATTTTTATTCTAAGAAACAAAATATTTCCATATTTCGTATTTCCAGGAGAAATGTATTTATTTCACTTATGTGAAGAGTAAATAGGACATTTTGCTCACTTTATCCATGTGTATAAACCCACATTTGTTATTTGAAGAACCAGCTTAGTAGAGATCTTTACTAGGGACATTTTAGCTCTTTAATTTCTGGAACACATAGTACAGTCTACAATGCAGTCATACAAATTACTGTCAAGAAGCAGTCTATAGATACATCCCACAATATCCTTTTTGTGTCTGTGGAATCAATGCTTCATTGTCACAGGAATCATAGATATATAGGGCTGGAAGGTATCTACAGACATAGGATAATTCATTCCCTATCCTCACTGTACATAAAATAAGCATTCCGTATCTCATTAAAAACCTTCAGTGAAAGAGATTCTGGAACCTGCCTCAGTGAACTGTTTCAACCCTTAACTGCCCTTCCAATTGGAAACCTTGTAACCTGAGTCTCCTTTGCTTCAACTTACTTGGCTTTTCCTACAAATCCCACTCAGCCCCTAAGAATAATTGATCTGCGCACTCTTTCTAACAAGCTCTATATATTTGAAGACATTATCATGCCTGCCTTCAGACTTCCCTTTTCCAGACTAAACAAATCCAACTCTTTCAACCTTTCATTGTAGGTCACGTTTTCCAAAGCTCTTATCATTCTTTTTGCTTTCCTCTGGATTCTCTCTAAATTGTCTGTATCTGTTCTGAAGTGTGGTGACCAAAATGGGAAACATTACTCCAGCTGAGGTCTGAGCAATACTCAATGAGAGCAGAACATCAAGAGCAGCACCTCCAATAGTTTATACACAACACTTGTGACGTCCCCTTCAGTTAAAGAGTTTTTTTGCAACAGCAAGAAACAATTTAGTTTATGGCCTCCTGTGTTTGTTTGTTTTACATTAATCTTGCCCATTTATTCTTCATTTAACAATTGCTCATATAAGTTCTCTAAGTCTATGTATATTGACTGCATTTCATGTTCACTTGTGAACACTTTCTCCAGCATTTGATGAATGGCTTGTATGCTGACCAAACTGCCAAAACGCTTTGCAGTTCTTGTCTTGTTCCATATACTTTTGGGACAAATGCCAAGTATAAAAAACGTAACTGTGTCCTCCATCCTACCACTGAGATTGTCAGTGGAAATCATAGTACAACAGAGGCACTGGTAGGGATTCTTAGAGGATTCTGTTTGAAATATCCTCAGTTTGACAGGGAATCTGTACTAATCATTGCGGTGGGTGCTGTTTTCCAAACACATCGTCACACTCTTTTCACTAAATCATCCAGACCACATTTCTCTTGCTTATGAGAACAGTATGCAGAATCGTGTTGAAAGACCTGCTGAAGTCACGATTTATCAAATCTGCCTTCTGCTATGCTGTTATCCAGTCATTCTGTCAAAGAAAGAAATTAGATTCATGTGATCTGTTATTGACAAATCTATGCTGACTGTTTCTTTTCAACTTGTTATCTTCTTGGTGCTGGATTGTTTAATGATTTGTTGGTGTGTCTTTCTGGTTGTCTTTAACTGGACTATAGTTCGAAGATTCTCTTCCGCTTTAAAAAAAAAAAAGAAACAAAACAAACAGTTGCTTTGTTCTCAGTCCTTTGGAACCTCTCCCATACTTGAGAAAATTTTGAACACAATGACTGATAGTCTAGAAATTACTTCATCTAGATCATTACAACTCAGTGACTGAACACTGTTTGGCACTTTAAACTTGAATACATGCAAATTATGTACATACCAGGTCTTTAACCTGATTTAATTAAAACTTTGTTGGATCTATTCTCAATATATTGTTCAAACTATCATATGAATTTTCATGAAGGAAGCATTGTTTTTATGGGATTTATTTTCTGCCATGTTGAAGTCATGTTGAAGTCATATGTTTGAAAGAATCTCTAAAATCTGTTTACATTTTTAAAAGTCCATATGGTACAAGAACTAGTTTTAAAAAGTTTTGGATCCCAGGAGTATGTCTATAATCAAGTGACAGTAGTGAACTGAAACTGGTCAAAAGAAATAGGATGGGGAAACCAAAAAGAGAAGAGTAATGGAATTACTAAACTGCAAGGTCAAAAGACACCTCAAGAGATTGTGCAGTATCACCACTTCCACAGAATGAAGGTCACAGGGGACTAGACAAGCTCCAGCTGATAATTTATACCCAGCTTTTAATATCTCTAGTTGTGTGGTTTCCATCAAAACACAGTATTTTAGAATTCTGATTATTGAATGATTTTGCTAGCAACACTATATTTTTCCCCATGCATATTAAGGCAATTTCATCATGCATAGGAATACCTGAAAGAAGGGTACAAAGATGGAACCAGGCTCTTTTCAATAATGCCCAGCAACAGGACAAGAGGTAATGGACACAAACTGAAATGCAGCAGGGTCTTTCTGAACATAAGAAAACACTTATTTTCTGTGAGAATGTCTGAGCACAGTTACAGATTGTGCAAGGAGATGGTGCAGTCTCCCTCCTTAGAGATATTAAAAAAACATCTAGACGTGGTCCTGTACAACTGGCTCTAGGTGTCCCTACTTGACAAGCTGGGTTGAACCAGATGACCTTCAGACTTCCCTTCCTAGCTGAACCATTCTGTGATTCCATGATCCCATCCTTCTTCCAGAAGTCAGGGAAAATGTTTGAATATTTTGACATGTATCCACAGTTTAGGCTTCTGCAATTGATATTTTTCTAATCTAAATAAACCCATTTTATTCACTTTTTTCTTGCATCTGCTACTCATTTCTAACCAGATGTAGATTTGGGCTACTAAGAGAGCTTGGTATCAATATTCTTTTTTTCAGGAACGCTTAAACATTGTTCTACATATCATGTTTGTGTACAATGAAAATGTATTTGCTGCTCACTGCTGGCTGAAAAATCTCATCAGAAGTGATCAATTATACATTGGCAAATTGGGAGGTATTTCAAATGAAATACAGTAGGAGTCTTTGGCAGGTCTGGGTTTATTCAAAAGTTCCATTAAGGAGCTTCTCTAGCTGTACCTATCTGCACATCAGTTGAACAAATAGTGGTATCACACATCCCTGGATTTACCTTCAAGCAAGGTCAGGAGCAGAGAAGATGAACTCTTTGATAGGCAATTCACAAAAGAGTTAAAGAAGTGAAAGGATTTTTAAAAGCAAATGTGAGTGAAAAAAAAGCATTTTTACAGTAAGTCTGATGATATGCCTATAATTAAGTCACACAGGTTAAAGGCTTGTTATGCTAGGATTAACATATGGTAAATATAACCATTGAATTTCACTGAGATTCATATGATGATTACATATAAAATTCCATGTAATGAGATATATTTATCATCAAAAGGTCTTTGGCCTTTAAGAAAATGTTACAACAATTATCCTGTGAACGTGAAAAGTCAATAGAGGTATAAATGCATGTCTTTATGCCATTATTGTGACTGGATTAATTTCAACAAGACCAGCCCTGCTGACATTAAGCCATCAAGGAGGAAGCCTAGTGTTACTCATACAGCCTCTCAGCATGCCCTCTTGTCTCTCCTTGTCTGCTTGGACAGACAGAATGAAATTTTTCCTCCACTCCATCCTTTTATATGGAGTTCCATAGTAAGTACTGCAAGATACACTGTCCTGGAGCTCTTACAAAGTTGTTTTGTTTTGTTTTATTCCCTCTTGGATCTCCCAAATATCTCAATTACAAAAGTTGTATTAGACAGCAGACACTAAATTTCAGCAGTCACTAATGTGATTTGGAGTAACATATTACTATTAAGCAGCAAGGTCAGGCTCATAAACATAAGGGAAAATAAACTGTGGAGTAATAGAATAATAATTTTCTGCCATCTCTGTGAAAGTGAGATGCAAAAATGAAGACGGGGTAGGATCCATAGGTATGCATGAGCAAGCATCTAATAGATACACACACAGGTGGCACATCAACCTGCCCATCCCTTCTCCAGAAGAGCAAAAAACACCCATAAAGGAATGGTTTCCCTTATTTTTTTTCTTGTCTTAAGTGTTTTGTCCCAAGTAGTTATTTTCTTCTTTAAGTATAACTTTGTTGCTTAGTATCTAAAATTTCCAGTCTCATGCAGTCTTTCAGTCACTGATATTTAGTAGTGTGCATTTGGATGTCCTGTTTGAGCACAAACATTGCATTTAAGGAGACTGAAAACAGATTTAGAATAGATTGTCTGCCTTGAATCCTAAGAGGGCTTACACCTTGCTTTCAAGCACAGGAGCAGCCTGGTGTCATTCTTATTTACTAAGTAATTTTTGTTCTAACATTTTTAAGAGCAGTGTTATACCATTTGACCATTTTACATCAACAGCAATATTCAGCCACAAGGGAATATAATTATAAAAATCAATAACACTCTTCTTCAGTGGATTAAACAAAGACCTTTTTTACTTCTATTTGAGTTTGCAAAATGTTGGGAATTTGACAGAGACCTAGATGACTATTTACTCATAATTTATTTATTTCTCTTTCTTGAATAACATTCTACATTGCAGATTCTTGCTTTCCTCTGTTGTCTTGTGAAAGAGTTAAAGGCAAGAAGAAAATATGTATATTTCTCGCCACTACTTATTATTTCACATTATTAATTTTTCTCCCCAAACTGATTTTTACATTTAATATGATACCAAACAACTAAGAGTACCATTCTTGTCTATAAATTGCAAATTAGGTTTAGCTACAAGCTCTTGTTTGGAAGTATAGAAGTTTACATTGTATTATATTTAAAGGCAGCTGTCTTTTGTGGAATTTTAAAATAGGCTATTTTTTATCAAAGGTTTTCCTTTCATGTCCTTTGATTACTAAGCTATATAAGTTAACCAAAGATAACTAAGCATTAACCCATGTTGCAGTTTTTATCTCCTTTGGCAATCCCATGAGACTTCAGCTAAGTACATTAAATGGAGCATAAATCTTTTAGTTGTTTTCATTAAGTCACATATTTAGAATACATATCCCGGTTTATTTGATCAATTGTAAAATATTAGCTGTTGCAGTGAAGATTTGTGACATGGTTTGCAGCAAGTGAACAAACATTTCTGCAGAGCACTGAACATTTTTGCTGGAATGCATGGATAAGTTACAACAATTAGGGTTTGGAACAGCCATTTGAGAGGTTTTTTCTTCATGTAACTTGCAAATGTATGCTTAAAGGCCAGTAATACCAACAGGCAAGCTTTGAAGATAATTCTAATATCGGCTTAATATTCTTGGTTTGCATTTCTGTTAATTTTCCCAGTTTTCCTATCTTTTGTTCTTTTTTTTTTTTTTTTTTAATATTTATTTATTGGCCAGCCACAAACCTCAAGAAAGACACTAGCTGCAAAAGGGCAGGTGTTGGGAATAGAGGTTTTAGTGCATGGTGGAGCTTACCATAGCTTGCTAAAAAACTCCATATTCAACTCTGTTCTGATATTACATTGTGATAAAGTAGTAGTTATGATAAGTATTAATAAATTAATTATTTGTGTTGGGGGAGTGGTCTGAATATAAGATTTATATCAAATAATTTATTGAAAGCTTTTGCCCTTGAAATAATATTTTGCACTTTCCAATTTGTTTTTGTCTAAGACTTTGACATTGCTCTACAAGGATTAGTATCATGCATCTCAATACACAGCAGGAAAAGAGGGTTTTTTTCATTTACCAAAAGTGAAGGTCAGGCACCAAGGCATTACACAATTTCTTCCAAGTTACAGACAATAGAAAAACTAAGATTAATGCCAAGATTGTGATGCCAAGACAGAGCCTTGCACTGACATGGTCCTTCATATCCTTTTGGTCTTTTGTGGCTCTTGTGTCTTGAAAGAGGACAGTTTAGCTCCTTGGCTAAATTGCCTGGAGTAGAAAGAGTCTGGTGTACGCTTTTTGCTTATCCACAATGACCCTGAATGTTTAATCAGGCCTGTGTCCTACTATTTTTTACTGACTTTTGACTTTTCTTATGTGATGACCTCTGTCCAAATCAGTAAGGCAGTTCATGTAATAGGAAATTTCCTAAATGAACAAAGAATTCTGCATTACCTTGTTAAATAAGTTTGAAACCATACTTGTAAGCTTGTGTCTAAACCATCTCGGTTTTCAAACCTTTACTGCCAAGGGAAGAATTATAACAATATTTACCTGAAAAGTGTTCTTAAAGTATAATCTATGCTACCATTTCAGTGTTTCTGACCATATACATAGGATGTATGGGTTTGTCAATACAGAATGGTATTGCAGAAATTCAGACTAACTGGAGGACTACATAACAGTTTGACAAGAACAGCATATGTACAAAGCTGTGTTCACATTTAAAACATGCAGAAAATGCCATATGGAGATATTTTTTGTACTTTACCAATATAATCCTGCAGTAATTCTCTTTAGTTTCACAAGTGTTCAAAGAGATTACATGAATGTCCAGTTTTTGTCTTAAAATTTTAACTGTGTGTTTGACACAAATATTCAGTCAGCAGCTCAGATGACACAAATATTCAGTCAGCATTTTGAAATTTCGAAGCATACAGTCAAGTTGGTAACAGCCCTTCATATTCTTTAGAAACATTGCTAAAACTTGATTCTTAGTAATAGCCAGTGTGGAAGTTCCAAAGCAAAAGCAGGACATTTACATGTGCCCCAAATCTCTTTGATATAAGAGGCATAGCTTCAACCTTATTTATGATAACTGCAGGTCTTTACAGCACTGGGAGGTCTGAAATTCCTTCTTTAGTTGTGCGTCCTTTAGTAAATGATTTAGCTCCTACTAACTCAGCAACAAAAGGCTTTAGCTACCAAATATTTTGAATCCTGGTCTGGAATTCTTTGTTTTCTATAAGACAAACAGTTAAGTAATGCTCCACAAACTCAAGAGAGCTGTGTGTTGCACATTCTAGGGATCATTATACAGGCCAGTTTTACTATCAGTAACACACCATTTGGGAATCAGTAACACGTTGTTAAAAACTTGTGTACAACAATCTTTTTTTGGCAGTGAAATACCCCCTTTGTGTTAATATACACTGCAGTTCTGCTTATTTTAAGCATGCTATACATTAAGTAGATATGATAGGTTGGCATTCATTGACAAATTAAGTGAGTTGATTAGAAATCTGAAATCTGCATGGACCTTCATTATGTTTGTCATGAATTGTAGGCCTAAAAAGTGGTTTTCAGATAAAAGACACAAAACATGAAAGTGAAGCAGAGGCTGATAACCCTTTCTGAAGTAAGAGCTATTAGTAAGTCTCATTGCTTAGCCGTCTAGTAAACACTTCAATGACTTCTGATTACTATTAACCAACAGAATGATGTTTTTCTCAGCAAAAAAAGAGAATTACTTATGTTTCCCAAGCTGTGCACTTCACTTCAGTAGAAAGACGGTAGCTTGGTAACACAACAATGCAAATGTTGGCCAGTTTAAGAAAGAAGTATAGGCAGATTTCCTTCTGTTGAATTACCTGTTTTATCCAAGGCAATTAAAGTGTTCTCAGTAGAAACCACAACCTTTTAAATATATATTTGATCAGATCCAAGGTGGTCATTACATTTTTAGAATCACTTGTTCATTGAACCTTCTTAAATTAGTCATTGTGTGAACAACCCAGGTCTCACTTGCATGCACTTGGTTTAGTATTTTCTCAGATAAAAATGTGGGGTTTTTCATTGTTTAGAACGTATCTAAATTTACAAATAGGTGATGAAATGAGGTCTCAGCCCAGAAGCAGGGGAGAAATTTTTAGCCAACACTCATATCTTGGCCCTATGGAAGCCCTGACAGCATAATTAAGGATTTCCTTAAATTTGCTCTAAATTTCATCCAATTAGCTGGAGTTCCAAGATGCTCCCTTTTAAGCAAAGCACTGCCAAACAGAGAAAAAAAATCTACTGTTTCCTCATCCATGCTATGGAAAAAGCCATGTGCATAAATGCACTCTTTGAGAATAGAACTTTTAAGAAAAGGTAATATGTAGCTGAAAAAAAGGCATACTTCCCTTTGCACACCCATTCTTTGAGTAACTCATAATTTTTTTTCAGTTACACCTTTAGACCATCATGGCTGTAACAGCAATTGGAATACCCATGTGCCAAGGCAGTTATGAACATTTATTTTCAAAGGAGGCAGTTTCATCAGTGTTGTCAAAAGCAATGGCTAAAAGAAATGAAATACCACCAGATAGGTACAGCTTGATTCATTTTATGAGGACGGAGGACATGAACAACTGAAATTGTCTTCCAGGGTATGTAGAGCATAAGCCACATGAAATCTAGGCATGCGATTACTCTTCTGTTTGAGTGTACACCCATCAAAATGATGATGTTACTGATTTAACTTCGATCAAAAACTACTTGACAGAGAAAATAATTCACATCATGTTATGCAGATGAAGTTTATCTCTGTTGTGTTAGAGTATATCTAATACTCTAGCATCTAAGTACTAGGAAATTATTTATAGCTATAAAAAAAATCCTCTGTGTTTCATTACCTCAGCCATACTGCGGTAAAACACGTTAATATAACAAAATACTTAGTATGCAGCAAAATACTTGGCATGTAGCAAAATTTCCACCATAATTTTTAAAGGAAACTCAAGTAAAATCTTGCAACATCTATTGAATAGTAGAAATATTTCATAAAACTGGAAAATGCAGTCGCTTCATAAATATGTTAAACCATGAACATAGTTCTGCACTGTTTCCCAGTAGATTTGAATAGTTCATCAGAAGAGGCAATACATTTCTTTATTTACTTGGTAATCAGAAGCAGATTTAACCCTTTAAGTATTTCTCTGCTGTCGAAAAGGAGGTTTCTAAATGACCGATTTATTTTGTCATTTTTAACACTCGCTCATATTAAGGAGTGTAAAACACTTCTGGCTTGTTTAACGTGCAAATTCTTATTGGATAGTTTATGAGGCAGCTTACAGGTCCAGGGTCCTGGGTAGAATCTGTCTGTTCTTCAGTACTGGTAGATCATCAACAGAGCATTGTCACAATGTAGGCATAAACACAAAGAAACCTTCATGTAAAACCTTCAATGACTTTATGGTGTGTTGAAGTTAAACTGCTTTGTCTAAGTGTGAAAATGCACTATCTATTAGTTTTGGATTCCTTGTGTCTTTGTTCAACATAGCTCTTAAAGAAAAGCCAAATAAATACTGCATAAAACCACTGAAGTTTTCAAATGCCTCAAGGAGTGTTTGAAACAGTAATTGAAATATCATCAGGTGTGCTAAAATATAGCTTTCAGGTGAGCTTGATAGCCTGTTATTACCACTGTCATGAGTATTATTGTTATTTTAATTATTTGATCTAATTTTAGGATGACAGGACTTCACTTCTGTAAGCAGTATATAAACACAGACGGTGCCTCTGCAAAGGTTGATGAAGCACAAACTTAATAAAACCTTCCCTAGCTCTGCCTCAGTCAACATAGGAATCCTAGCAACAGTCAGGTGTGCAGAAAAGGAAGAAAGGGGTTGGTGACTTTCTGCATTAATCAGTGGTGCCGAGTATATATACTTACTGTAGTTAGGATAAGATATATTTGGTGCATAGTTTGTGACTAGACAGTGAAAATATAAGCAAGTCCTAACCATGCAAAGCAACTTTCTCTGCTTCATTCTGACCATTACAGAAAAACATCATGTTCTTATCAGCCTTTGATATCCAACAAGGGGCCAAGCATTGGCCTTGAGCAATTTTGATTCCCCTTTACGTGCTCAATGTTCTTTAAGCTCTGAGGCCTGTGGCCATAGACTTAATGGATCTTAGTTCTGAACAATACATTTGAGTCATCAAGCACTCCAGGAGGAAGTAAACGTCTGTCCAAAGAAATAGATTCTTGAAAAAAAGTGAATTACTGACAAAAGATTAATGAAGTTGGTGAGAAGATCCAGAAACAATTCATATTGTATTTACAACTGCATCTTGAGCTTTGCTGGAAAGGGGTTGTTTAGATGGCTAAATAATTGTCAGATTAAAAAAGCCTCCATTTGATTTTTTTTTTTTTTTTTGCTTCCAGTATAAAATCACACAAATCCCAAGAATTTTATCTGGGAAAATCCAGAATGCTTAAATTCCCATGGTCCATGTGTTTTCCTTATTTTGTAAAAATTGTATTGCTTTTATCTACAAGTGGATTTCTTACTTAGCAAACCTTTAAGATTATTGATAGCTTCTACATGGATTTTATATTTTGATAAAAAGTTACTGTTAACATTAAAACATCCAAGAATTCAAACCAAACTAGGATTGTAATCTCTTTTCACAATGTTTTGAGAGGCTTCAGCACAAGGAAACTAAAGTGATTTAAAATGACCTGCAGACTGCTTTGTGAAATAATAGCTTTTTCACTTTTCTATAATAATTTTTTTATAAGATATGGATACTGATTGTGCATGATGGTTCATAATCTTTCTTCTGTATCTTAGTTTTCCTTTCGTTTTTCTCCTTTTCGTATTTACTCAGCTCAGCTTAACTAGAACCATTTCATGTCTCTCTCCACTTTGTGGTGTGATGAATGCAGCCATTCTTCTCTCCCCATCATTACAGCTGGTCTTTGATCCAGTACATCTAATTTATATTTACCAGCTATCATCTACCATCAGAACTGTATTGGAAAAGAGGTGCACCTGGACTGAATTAATTTCTTTTGATGGAGTTTGAGACTATTTTAAGACTTGTGGTTAGGACACATTCACCCTCTTAATGGAACACAACAGAGCCATCTTCTAATTGGTGCTAGCAAGCACTTGGTTTGTGTCAACACATCATACATATTTCAAAAATCCTCAAATATTAGATTTGGATACACTCATTTGTTAGTCATTTGATCAGAAAGGTTATTTTCCTTCCTGAACTGTGATGTATTTTTTTTTATACACATACAAATGTTATTTGTATTTGTAGCACAATCCTAATCATACGTCATTGTAAAACTGTAAGGATATAGCCACCCAATAGACTGTAGAAATATCTCAGATAATTCTGATCCCTAGTCTTCCACAGATAAATTGTTACACATATACCTAAATTTACTTGGTTCATCCTATTTAGATATGTCTTCATTGCACATTAAGACAATGCACCTTGTACAATTAACACTCTTAAAGTTATAGGTATACTTTCATTATACCTGTATACAACCATCAAAAAATCTATCACAAATTTTCTTTAGACAATTCATTCATAAGTTACTCTATTTTATTGCTGTTTCGTTTTTTTTTTCTTTTTTTTCTTTACATTAGCAACTCTCAAATAAGAAAATTGGACATCATCTATGAAATTGTTAGATGAAGCTGTGAAGTATGGGTTACATTGTCAATTCTCCCTTATGTGATTTGAAATATTGTTGCACTAAGGAGGACTGATGGCAAATAAATAAACACTGCTGATATAACTTATTCTTGGGGGTGTCAGCTATATGTTAAGTTATAGCACCTAAATTCAGGACTCTACAAACTGATGTTCACATGGGCCCTAATGTGCCCAAGCTTCTCTTATAATTAATACAGAATCTAATTAATAGAGACTGAAGAGTGACTATGCTCATAATAAGCGGAGCTCTATCATGTGTTTAGAACATGCCCACTTAGGTTTTTTATAAGTTGTTATGTTTTATATTTCTCAAAGATAAAAAAAAAAAAAAAAAAACAAAACAAAAAAACCAAAAAAACAAAAACAAAACAAAACAAAACAAAAAAAAAAACAACCAAGAAAAAAACACAAAGAGAGAAGGCAGGTATCTTAGTTCCTGGAAACTCACCACACTTCCCTCGATCAAAGGACACAGAAGCTGTCTCTCACTAAAGTGACTTAACTGGGGAAACCTGACTCGTCTGAAAGTTCTGTATTGTTCTGGGAAAGTCCCCTGATTTGAGAAAGTCCTCTGTCTCAAAGCTGGAAGAAGTCTAGAAAGTCACAATTCATACTGAGTACTGCAGAACTTCCATTCTCTTGGCTTTGACAGGGATCCAATATTCATCAGAAGCAAGTGGTATAGCCTGTTAAGATGTGGTCAGCTGGCAGGGAACCTGAAAGCTCTCCAGTCCTGTGGCCAAGGCAATCCAAGGTAGTACTGTCCCAGTCAGTGAATCTCACAGACTTGTGTGTCCAAACAGCCTGGTCCATTCCACTGAAATTATTTTTATGTATTGATGAGAGCTCATCAAATTCAACATACTCCTTCAAAGCATTTAGCGTAAGAGAAATATATTAAGAATTTCTTAGATTAGAGGCTGCAACTGTTCCCTCTTAGTATCTTCCAGTGCAGCATGCTTGTTCCATGTCACAGGATGAGGCAGTACAATCATACAAAAGCTGAATTTGACCTTGTGGTGTATGTGAGAAAAGCATCTAATCAGATCATTTGGAAAATTCTCTGATAGGAAAAAAAAAAAAATACTTCAGTTGGAAAATTTCTGCCTAATTATTTGTAGTTCAAATTTTTTGCAGAAGGCTGAAATGGACAGCATGCAGCACACAGGATGGATTTTAAGAGTTGAGGACTTACACAACACCTCAGGCAATAACGTAACAATGAGTTATGGCATGGTGGATTACTATAGTGGTGGCTTTACAGTGGGTGCATGAAAAAGTGCATAGAGACCTGTACTTCTTCCTCCCCATTCAGATCCCATTGGTGTGACCTGCCCTAGTTGGGGAAATGATCCCATAGTGACTTTACAGTCTGCTCCTCACCCTGTCCCCATCACAGCTGCATCCAGTCACTGGCTCACCATGGGGCTGACGACAGGTTGTTCACTGATAATGACCCACACTTCATAACTCTTTTTTCAGTCGTCCCTGATAGATGGTCAGCTCCAGCAAACCTGTGCAAGGCAGTGACAGAACTGCAGGAAGAGACATTATTAGCAAAAGCAGTCAACTCCAAGCACCCAGGCACAGTCAAGGCACCCATATTTTTTCATGTTAGAATATAATAACAACACAGAAAATCACACTAAAAGGCTGACACAATATTTTTCTATCTTTGATTTAGAATAAAATCAGAAGTTGTTACAACAATCAGAGTCTATTGGCCTTGATCAAGGGAGAGAGTTAACTTCATCCTTTTCATATATTTCAGGCTAGAAAACAAACACTCACCTAGGCATTGTATCTATCTATCTGTTGAACTTTTATTATAGCCAGAGCACTGGTGTTAATTAGATGCTGTGCAGGATTTTAATCCCTATCATTTGCCAGGATTCACAAAGGAAGACAGCACCTTATACAATGCATCGCATCAGAGAAATCTATTTAATTATTTGCTTTATTATTCAGGGAGTGTAAAACTTCTTCACATGGTATTATGATGCTGTGTATTCACACTCCCTAGGCAGCACAGAGTAAAACATTAAAGCATTAGCAACCTCAAGTTTTCAAAAAGCCTGAGACTAGTTTAAAAACAAAAAGATTTTTTAAAGGATACAGTTTAGGGCTTTTTTTCCCCTTATTGAGATTATTTTGTTTTGAGCTTTTTTGTTTACATATGGGTGAATGTCAAGATTTCCTTAGTCTCTGCATGGCCTGGGACTCTGTTTTAATGAATATATTTCTGTTATTTCTTGATTCCAAGAGATGAGAATTTTGAGGGAAAAAAACTGACAAGGCAAATCCTAAAACAAAAATCCAAACTAAACTCAAAACACACCAAACAAAACAAAAAAACCAAGAAAGGAGTATAACAGAATCCCAGTGTAGTCAGGCGTTCTGTCTATGTTTTATTCACTGCAAGTGACAAGCCTTGCTCAAAATAAGAGCTTTTAATTCAAAATGCCAGTTTTTATTGTAATCCAAAATAGGGTAATTAATGAATTCTTATACAGAGAAAAAATGAAATAATTGGGTCAAAGTGCAGAGAAGTCACAAGCAGAGAAGAAAGCCCTTTGCTACAACCATCTGAGTCCTCCAAGGTTTGTCTCTGCTTCCCTGCTTGGTTCAGGCCACTCAGAAACTGTCAGCTGGATCACACTCATTCTGCCCACTCCTGTTTTGTCCTTGAGCTTTTGTTTTGTCCATCACCTCAAACAGCTAGCTGTGCGTTTCTCCCCTTCTCTTCCCAGTATTCCCTCCTGAGAACCCCAAATCATCTCTATGAGTCCCTGTATTTTTCATTCCCACTGAGGATGAATTTCAGATGCATTTCTCCCAGAGTCACTCAGCTGCTGATACAGTGCAACATTCTCCTTCCTCCAAGACTCTCCCCTGACCAAGTCACTCTCCTGTAACCCAGGAAAAATCAAAGCAGACACCAATGTGTGTTTTGCAAGATTGATTTTACTCTAAAATGAAGCTGGCAATATATACTCTGGATATGTCCTCTGTAACCTGCTGTGCTAACCTCTGAGTTGGACCAATGCCTGTTTCCACAGCCTTGGTCCTGATTTCAAGAAGTAGATTGCTATGTTTTGTGTGTTTATGCAAATATGTATATCACTGTTTTGTGCTTTATGTTGCATATTTTCACATGCATCTCACTATGCATCTAGTGCTATGATATCTGCTGAACTCACAAGTAGTACAGTTTAAGGCTCTGCATGCATAATGCAAAGGATAGCATTGCGTATATATGCATATATACACAAAACAAAAGAAAGTCATTATAGAGGTAGAAGGTAATTTTGCAGTTATGCTTACTCTTGCAGTAATCAAACATATTTGCTAGTTTATTGTGTAACTTAAATATAAATATATTCTTCCATTGTGTTGCTCTCAGAACCCCACAGTAAGGTAGCACATACCTTTCCATAAGAGGCACAATATATGAACATTTCTCATTTGCTTGATTAGATCTTATATGATGATTTTTGAAAGGTCAATAAATGGTACTAAATGTTTACCAGATGTGTTACCCACTGAATTATCAGTACTTGTAAGTTGTTGCAAAACCTAATGATAATTAAGGTTTTTGTATTCATCTCTCATAGCTCCTTTAATAAAGACTCTGAGAATAGTTTATGACATACCATACATGATCACACCATCAACTTATTTTCCATTTTAAGATGAAAATGACATATAAAATTTCATCCAAATTAATGCTTAAAGATCTATCTCATCCATCTCTAAAACACTATCATCCAAAACCAAGTATAAATTAGATACAAATCTGCTTAGCAGCAGATGGGGCTGTTATGTCCTGATATATTGTCTATGTAGCTAGTGGAGGGCCTTGGAAGTAAATCCCTTGTAGGAGTTTCAAAGTGAAGAGTATAATCCAAATATAAGCTAATAAACTTTGTAAGGAATAAGTCTTTGAAACTCAGGACAAGAAAACTCTCTCACTTCAGGAGAAATGTTTTTCTTTCTGTAGCTAAGCAATCACTTAGCTGATATTTGAATCTTAACTTATGTTTCCTGAAGTTGTTCTTTGATCCAATACTGCTCAGTCAAAATCCACTATTGTAAGTTTATATATGGGATAGAAAAGTGACCTCAGAATGTCACACCATGTGTTTCTCATGAGCTGTTAGCATGCTATGATTAGAAACTGCAAGAATCCCCTGTGCAGAATGATCTGATGATATCATGAGACTTGCATTTCTCTGGATCTTTAGCTACTTCATAAAGACAATACAGAACAGATTTTTTTTCTCTAAATAAATGTAAAACCTCTATATCATCAGAATAATGGAATTTAGTGTAAGCAAGAGTACAGTAGCTGAATCAAACCGATGTTCTGAAGCAAGGACTGGATATTCAGTTGATTGTCGACAAATTACTATTAAATGGTAACTAGATAAATTATACTGCAAAGCACAATGCAGCTTTGAAAGACTGACTCTATGTCAAAATGAAAGCAGAGGCCTGCAAATCGTGAAGCAAAAACTGCTGTGTACTTAAACCCAGTGTCAGCAGGCTTGGTGGATGTGTGTGTTCCACCCAGGCAAGTGCAGCGGGGTGTGCTGCCTGTGGGCACTGCACGCTGCCATCGGCAGCACATGGGCAGGTGACACGGGACTGGGCAGAAGAGGAATCAAGATATGGTGAGAAACAGCCAGGAAAGGCTGGGTTTGAGGGTGGGAGGAATCTCAAAATAAAACCCAGGACTTCAGGCATCAGGGCTTTAGGTGAATTGGCATCTGAGAGAGGGATGAAGAGTATGGAAGGTGAGTTACAGGTGTTCTTCCTAGTTACAGAGCTGAACTGTAGCCTCAAAGGAGGCTGCCTTTTCTCTGAAGGAAGAAAAGTGCAGTAATTATGTCTATTCCTATAAACTGTGGGGAATGAGATTATACGGGGGTGGAGTGGAAGGAGGAACAGAATGAAGAGATGGGTGAAAGCCTTAGGGTTCCCACACACACACACCAGCTAATCTCCCGAGACCACATGTCTTGGAAGAGGAAGAGCTCATGCTATGATGCCTGGGGCTCTTCCACTGCTGAGCTGCACACTCTTCCTGCTGTGACAATAACTCCTTTGGAGGAAATGCTAGAGGGAAGGAGGAAAGGATGAAACTTGGAGCTTTCTGGGATTATCATCAAATATTCACCCTGGACATACTCAGGATGCAAGTGTCCAGTGTTAGCCTGTAAATAAAAATGAAAAGCAATGACTACAATGTCAAAATGCCACAGGGAAAAAAACCCAAACCTTTATTTGACTTTGTGACTCTATGAATTTATTTGCAAGAGCTGTCCATTTCCTTTTTCTGCTCTGTCTTGATGTAGAGCGTGCTGTACAATAAGGACTTGGTGAATATAGTTGTTTCTGAGTTTGTTAGTTCTGAGCACCTCAGAAAAGTTCAGGAATGACTTTCAATCAGACATTTTTAAATTGTTTTTAATTTATCTAAAAACTAAGCTAAAGAGTTTAATTAACAGGCTCGGAGTAATAGTTATACCATTTTTCCTCTGCTATCAGCTTTCACTTTTATTTACAATGGGAGTCCCCCTTGTATCTCCTTTCCCACAGGGCCCACTATCACTAATATTTCTGTGATCTATGAATAAACCAAAATTTAAAGTTAGTACTTACAATCAATGCAAATTAATGATTTCTTAAAAAAAATATTTCAATCAGGAAAAGCAGCTTTGTAGTTGAAAATCCCATGCTGGCCTTAGAGTGGGAGTTTTTCCAGCCTCTGCTTAAATCCAAAAAAATACTGCAATCTTCTGGCACAGGCTCACTGTAATGCTTTAAAAACAATTTAGCAACTGTCATTGCTGTAATTACAGTAACTAATTACCATCCTTAGCAAACAAATAGCTTAACATAATACGCAAGCCGAATCAATTTTGAAGAAATGCAAATTCCGAAAGCGAAAAAGGGCATTTTGGCAAACCTGAAAGAGAAGCGGGAAAATAATACACTTTGTTTTATCTGCACATAATTCCCAGGGAATATCATATCATAAATATTTGCATTCAGTTCTTATCAGGACATTTGCATTTGCTTCTTATCAGTCTGCAGGCTGGACTCTGCCAGATAGAAAGTAGAGCTCCACACCATGCACATATTTCTAATGAATCACGTCTCAGGCCGAGAGAATATTTTGGCTGGAACTTTATCACTGAGATGAAGAGGTCATTTACTCTCAGAGTCAGTTCATCTTGGAATTGTCTTGAGATTTTGATGTGATTCAACCAACATTTTTTAAAATGAGAAACAAACCAACTTTGCATTCTGTTTCTGTAGCAGTTATTAAGTCTGATTGTTTGAAAAGTGATTCCTCTCCCCAAAATCGGAATCATATATAAACAGGTTTGATTCGTGTTTGTGTCCCACACTCTATAACAAACAATGCTGCACATTTTCCAGTGTACAGAAAAAGAATAAAGCAGTAACAGACTAAAATGAAGCCTAAGAAGGAAACAAGCCACACTTAACAACCATTATCTTGAAATTTAATGCCAAATCCTTTTGTAGTGCTTCAGAAATGCATTTGATTAGTGGCAGTTTTCTCAGTAATGAGAGGAAATGTTTATGATGGGAAAACAGTGTCTCTAATGAGCCATCAGATTTCCTTAGCAGTTACCACAGAAAAAAAATTCACCTTTTTATTATAAAAAGTGCATTTCAACTGTAAGAAAAACAAGTGGAAAATGTCATAAACATTTTCCTGTTGCTACCTCACATGCACAAAGGGAATATACACCAAAAACACTGAAAAAAGTCAATTCTGCTTTCAGCATTCTGCATGTATGCAAGATTTTGTTTGTTTTTATGTAGAATACAAGTGTGAGCCCGTAAACACATTCTGTGATGGCAAAAAAATAAAGACTTCTTATTCCTAACTATAAAACTGATAGCTATTACATGTCATCTGGAAAAATGTAAATTTTCTACCTTTATTCAGGGGTATAATATTTCCAAATATTTTAATGGAACAGAGCAATTATTTTCTGTGATTTTCAGTGCCAGAATATCCGTTTTTTGTTTGTTTATACATTTATATGTACTTTATATTCCTGTAGACTAATTTAGAATTTAAGACAACTTTTCTTTTATTTTTTGAATGTTTACTTTTAAGCCATGCAAATCACTTTCGAGTTCCTGAACTAGTGCAACAGCCAGATCCTTACCAGGTGCAAGTTGGTATTGTTCAGTGCACAGTTGCTGTTTACACCAGCTAACTATTTGGCACTATTTGTTTTCACATAACTTCTGAGAAGTTGAATCTTGACTAGTGATCAATCTACTATATGGTGTGTTTTTCCTGTTATGTGTTGTAACATAGCAAACAAATTTGTCTCCCGGTCGTTTGAAGCATTACAAAACCATTTTAAAACGCATCTACTTTTTTCCATGTAATGATTACTTAAAGTTAGTTTCACCTGATGCCCAAGTATTCCACTTTGATTTATTTGTTGAAACACACTGTGCAGTTTCTTGTTCATTATAATTCAAATGACTGATACAGCTCATTTGGACCAAGGAAAACATTGCATCAGCAGTGTCAGAATTATCTGAAAACAGCCCCTGAAGCCTTACTGCTGTTGCCAAAGTTGGGATAGTTTTGATAATATACTCTGTGATAGAGGGAATGCTGTTTTGCCCTTTCCTGGTGCAATATTTGGATTTGCAATGCTACAAGGACTTGACTGCCATGTAGCTGTAGGGATGAAGAACAAATATGTGAATGAAACTTTGATGGAATTGTACAGCTACAAAAATCATCCAGTCATTGTTTCTATATAGAAGAGTTAACATCACCTATTTTTTTTTCCTTGAATCATCAGAAACTAGTGGAAAAATCTCCAGAAACAGAAACAATGACATCCTCAAGCCCTCTCAAAGATCTCCTTTAGAAAAAGTACATATCTGAGCTCCTGAATATTTCCCACATGCATAAAATGTTTATGAAGAGGAAAAAACACCCACAAGATTGTCTTTCTCTAATTTTACTTCTATGAAACTAAATGTTATTTCACTTAAGATTAGAATTTTGTATTTGTTTCTATTTCTGTAAAAGTAGAACAGTTAAGCATTTGTTTCCATGTTGCTGAACATATATCACTGCAGTCAGTGATAATTTAGTCATTTTAGCTCATTGAGAGCATTTTCATCCTCATCCCCATCCATTCTTCTTTTGTCTCATAATTACATTCGTACTAAATTAGGACTAAGAGTGCAGTGAAAAAGCTCTTTTGAACATGCAGTTGGATTCTGTAACTCCTCTGGTCTAGAAATCATCTCTAGGGTTCATGTTTTATCATTTGTTTTGAGCTCTTTCTTTGAGGTGGGAAGGGCTTATAGTTAAGAGTCCATTATCAGAGTGAAGGATGCAGGAAATCCAAAATATTTATGTTTGTTCATGGCACGCAGACAAGAAACAGTGCTCAAGAAAAGGGTTTTCTGATTAAGTGATTGAAAACACTCTGGTGTATGTTAATGGCTTCTTCTGTCCAACAGATAACATCATCTTTAGCCTTATCGCTGTTCTTGAACTTATTTTAAACATTCTCCCGTGCTCTTCCAATTATATACTGTGCTCTTTAGGCATCCCGTTTCTTCACTGCAAATCATCTCATTTGTTTGCTTTCTAATTTTTTTTTTTGCCTGCAGGTTGGGTGTAAAAAGAAGCATTTAAAAGATACTTGAAGTGAAAAAATACTTTCCCTAGTAAAATTAATTTACATGGAATTAAACCATACACTTACAGAAAAAGAAAAATTGGTTTTTAAAAGAATAACACTTGAATTTTAATACCTTGATATCATTCTGGCTGCATGAGCTCTCTGAAAAGATAAAGATGAAGGAAGATCTGATCATTATTTAAATGTATGCAGAAGACTCCCAATGAGATAAAATTGGGTATGACCATGGTAGATCACAATTTTTAAAACATTGAATATATCCTTGTCTTTTGAGCTGTAAGAATCTGTCCAGGATAAGACACTACAAAGGCTTTTGTACCAATCATAGTAACTCGTAAGGCACCCCTTATTGTGTAGGATCCCAAAGAGGTTAGCAACTAGGTCTGCTACTTCTTCATTAAAGAATTATGCTTTTAATAAAAGAGCTATGTCTATATCAGAGGCACATTTTTATTTAGATATTCTGCACTGTCTCTAGCAGTAAGTAGGGAAGAAGGCTAATCCAGAAATTAGTATGTAACTGTAGGCCTGGATTTGATCTAGTCTGTTGCTGACGGTGTAGCAGATGAACAAAATAAAACATGACTTCTCTGGTGAGAGGGACAGGGAGGGAGAGAGAGAAAGGAAGACAAGAAGCGAAGGAGAGCACAGAAGTGAGAGGACTGCCTTCCAAGACCTGATCCAAGATTTCTTTCTATATTTTACTCACTATTAAGTACAGAAATTTTTCTTAAGCAGTGTCTAAAAATTCAACCCCACCTTTTCTAAGTCAATCACTCTACTCCCTTGGCCAGCTAGATGAGTGTTTAAACCCTTTAGAGTGAGCTGAGTGCTAAAAGAAATCTGATATTTTCTTGTTTGAAGGGATAATCGCTATGATATTTTACAAAAAGTAGGTTACATCAGTGGAGGTTACAGTGTTTTAAAAGAATATGTGAGATGAGCTATTGGAAAGGAGGAGAGCCAGGCTGTGCACCCTGGGTGGACAACGGTGCACCAGAGGATCTCTGAGTGGGGGAACGATCACCCTCTGTAGTGATATGAAGCACCCACCCTTTGTCAACCCCTCAACAGACCAGTGAATAAGAGGCAGATGTAGACTCTATTTACTGACATTTATTGACTGCAAACAAGCAGAAGTTACTAGAAGGGACTTCCTCTGTTTGTGTACATGAAAAAAAAAAATCTGAGTCTGTATTTCACATCCCTGGATCTCTGGTCTGTGAGATGACAATAGAAGACTTCATTCAGACGTTTATTCCTTTGGAGGGCAGGGGTAGGGAAATGCTGATAGAATATTAAAGGTGGTCATCATTAGAGCTGTATTAGTATTTCTTAATATCAAAATTAGTTGACATTTTTAAAGGAATAAAATAATTGAACACATTTTTGGTAAATATTACCATTGTTTATTGAATTCTTTATTCAAGCATGTATAGTATTGAACTACTCAGAATTACTCTAACACCTCATAAAATTACTTGTTGAACACATTATTTGATGAAAAATTGTAAATTTCTCAGTTAGTATGTTCCTTAAGCACTATTCATCCAGCTATAATACAGATAAGAGATTTTTTATTAAAACACCAGACACTTTAGGATCCTTTTGAATTGAAGGACCTACATAAATATTGAGTTCTAAGGATAGAAGGGTTTACACCAGTCTAGCTCTATTGAAATTACAGCAGCTATACCCCTTTCTACTGATATAAATCCAACTCAGCTTACAAGTATTGCACAGACATGTTGACTTTTATACTAATGAACATATCACACACTTACCCATTTATCTATCCTTATGTTTCTGTCTAACTTCCTATGGGATACACATGTGAAACTCTTCCTGCATCCCTGAAATTCTGGCATCCACTGAGGTGAAAGGCAATTTCTGTTTAACAGGAGACAGAAACACAAAACAAATATTTAGGACAGGAAGTGAAGGAGAACTAATCTAGCTGAAATTCCAAGAGGTTCCAAGCAGACAGAATAATATTTGCTGATGTGATTAAATTACTGGTTGTGAATATTTTTCCCCATTTAGTCCTGAATTTAGGACTATTTTTCTGAATCTTCTTGTTGTATCATAAACTGTATCATCTATTAAGGGTAATATTAATGTTGATATATTTTATTCATCAGTGTTTGCTTTTGATTTTCCCATAAAGATACTAAAATCAATATATTTTTTAAGCACTGATGAGAGCTTATCATAATTAATACTTGTTCTCCATAGGGCATATCTGATCATCTAAACCTTATGCTATTGCTCTGTATTCCTGACGGATGGTTACTCTTTAAGAGCCCATGCCTCCTTTATTGAATGGAATACCAAAGGATGAAAAATGAATGCCAAAACACTGTATTCATGTAAATATTAATGCTGAAAATATTCAAAGTCTTTGAAATCACGACATTACAAGTGAAGTGGAAATTTTCAGCATGTGTAAAACAGATGCAGTGGCAGAAATAAAGAGTTGAACAGTGTTAACAGCTAACTTTTTTAAACTAGTCGTTCTTGTATTCATTCAACCACTGCAATTGTCCAAATAGTCCTGGAGATCTCTCTTCACTCTCAGCCAGGACTAAGCTGCTGGAAAGATGATGGAGGTGAGCACCGGCACCATAACAGAAGAATGCCTCAGAGCCAGTTTATTTCTGGATCTCCTTGTTTGCATGGACATGAAACCACCCTGGAAATCACAACTTACAGGCTGTAAGTCCATTTGGGCTTTATTCCTATTGCTCAGTCTGGTGACTAAGTAAATGTTCACCACAAAATCCCTTCCTTTTATTGAAACTCTGGTTCTGGGAGAAGCTGACAGGGAGGGAAAAAGATCTTGGGTATGCAGCACCTTGGTGGGGTGGGACTGCTCCTCCTGGATATATGCAAGCTGTCCCACCCCACCATCCTAGCAAATGCTGCTCATTTTCCAGGATGACAAGGTTGAAGGGGCTGGAAGCAGTTCAGTGGCTGAGTCACGGTCAGGCAGCCCTTTCCCCAGGAACAAACAGATTATGTGGCTGGGTCCTCTGCCCTCTCCTGGACCAGTTTCCGCCTGCCCTTTCCACCATTGCAATCCTGCCACACACTTCACTGGGTACAACCATGGAAAAAAGAGTAAAATAGCTTGCTGGTAGAGAAAAATCATTGTGAAGAGTGGTGATCACCACTGGAAAAGTTTCTGGACCTGACAGGTTTTCAAACTTATGGTTAAACACCAATTCTATACCCTGATTCATGTCCTAACCTTCACTATTAATTGTTCCTTTTGAAGCGGTATAAAACAAAGAGACGAAAAATAGAGTCTCTTAATAGAGTCCCTTTGCAGCTGGAAAACACACCGATTGAAATATCATTGTGGGTAAGTCCGCTCTGCAGACACTAATTGATATTGTCTGAATAAGTGGAAGTGCCTGTCAGAAAATCCTTTTAAACTGCTGACTTGTTTCCATATCCAGTATACTTAAAATTGGCATGATGTTAGCTTCCCTCTTAGAAATCCTCATATTTTGATTTATGAATGTTTTCAAATTTTTAAGATTCTCAAAAATGTTATTTCACCTGTAAGTAGAGAGATAGCTTGTTTGGCTAACTGCCTTGAATGACTGTGTGCCAGGTAATGAATAATGCCACGTTCAATATTCTAAATTTGTGTTCCAAATTCTGAATTCCAAATGAGCTGCATGGAAGTATACTGATAAGTGGCTGATTTTTACTGCAAGGATTGTCTTATTTTAAACTTTAAATTTAGTTGCCTTACTTTACTCAAAGGATTTTTGAGTGGAATGGGATTTAAAGTGATAGTCCATAATATTCCTACATCTTTCTAAGTCTTGGATTATGCCAAATGAATAAAGGGGTAAACCAGTGCAATCTTTTTCTGCAAAATAAAAGGACAAAACACACCCATGGGTGTATCTATCAAGAGTTAAGTCAAGAATGAATTTCCCCAAAGTATTAAAGTACCAAATCTGTTTAGATACTCTCCTGAGGCCAATCAACCTTATTAAATGAACACCATATTTTAAGTTCGGCGCTCCATTTAATTACATTATATAAAGAATTGGGTAAAAAAAGCAAGTGGGGAACCCAGAGAAAGCATTTACCAGTGGTGGGCTTGGAGATACTGTTCTATTTTCCAGTCTGGAATATAAGGAAGCATTGTGTTTGTTTTTCATTTACATAACCTCATGATAACTGCTGAGTATTTAACAAGCATGTTTGAAAATTGAGGTTACAAAGAGACAAAGGAATTAAGTCTTTTATTAGAAATTTAAAATGGATATGAACTAAATTTTATTTGAATATATAACTGAGGTCATCACTATGTAAAGAAATGTGAAATGAAGACAGTTCACATATTTTGTTGCTGAACATGCTATGGAGATTGTATATTATTTTAAATTCTCTTTAATTAACATTTTCTGAGCATAACTAGTGTCACATATACAGATGTGGAAAACTACTAAAATGGTGCAGTAGATAAGCAAAATAACATCAAAAGTCCATTATAATTATCACAAAATATTTTGCTCAGTATAATAACATGGAACTGATAATCATTATTTAGCTGCAACTATGTAGCTGCTTTAAGACTAATAAAATGCAAAATAAAACCCAGTTTCAATATCAAGAAAGTCACAGCAGCAGAATTGCTGTTAGTCAGTCAAATATATACAGAGGTGTAGCTGTGGAAATGATTGACTACATTAACTACCACTGCAAATTGTGATTGCTTTTTATTTCACTTGTACAAATCTTTCCAGTTATCCAGGTTTATTAGCAATTTCTGATTTACAGAGAGATACCTTTGTTCCTCCTAGTGTTGTTTTAGTCCATTTTATCAGGATATTCTCCATCACTAGAGTGATCTCTGGAGAAGTATGTTTGCTGACTTTTAATGTATGAAAAATGCCCAGCATCTGGAACAATACATGTTCAATGTTTTTTATTGTCTAAACCCCATGTGAATTCGTTTACATCTCTGTAGTTTACGTGAGGAATGTTTCTATGTCAGGACAATAGAATATTATTTTCTCAGTCATAAAGAGCAACAAAAAGTGCAAGTCAAAAGTGAAAGAGCACAATCACAGACCAGACTTAGTCCACTAGAAAAATAGTAATGTTTGTAAAAAGCTATTACTGAAATCTTTAAAAAGTTAGTTTGGTGCAGTTTTTAGGGCCATAGGCATGGAGGTGTTCATCACAGCACTTTCACTGCAAAATGTAGGAAGCAGAAGGATTCCTAGAACTCATTTGATCACCAATCATCTTGACTCAAGACCAAAGTCAGACTAATTAGTAAAATTAGTGCCAGAAGACCACAGTCTTCAATAAGGGATGTAATCCCTTTTCATAATGCAGAATTAAACTGGATCCCGGGATGACAATAGATTTTTTTGTCATAAATTAGTATTCACTGCAAACAAATTAATTGAAATATGGCTTAGTGTTGATGTTCTGTTCCAAAAAGGTAAGTATTGTGGAAAAAAAGCCAATAGAATTTGGTCCTGACAATTTTTTTTCTCAAAGATTTTTTCAACTCAGATATGCAAGACAGTAGTAATTCCATTTTATTTCTTATCTGCTGTGTTATTTTTTTCCTAAAAAGGGATAAACTTCCAAGTTTTCTTCTGTAGAGTCCATCCTGTGTAGCTTAAAGCTCTTTCATATAAGTGAGAAGTTCTTCAGGTGATTCTATCATGTCAAAAAAAAAAATCCAAGGTGCTGTTTTTCAAACTTATAATCTTTTCACTTTCCCAGTGAAAAGCATATTGCTCTCTAATGGCAGTAAATATTAAAAACTTTGGCGTTCTTTTCTTATCTGTTTTCTTATCTCTGTTTCCTTATCTGTTTTTTCCTTGTTTTTCACTGCTCTTATGTTATTCATCAAGATAAAGGGGAGCCCCAAAACTGTCTATTTTCCAAAAGTTTCTTTGTATAATCAATCTCTGTAGGAGAATTTCCTTTTTTAGTTCTTAACCTTTAAGAGGATCTTGTGCCAAGATGGACTCTCTGCATTATCTGAATCCTGCTGAATATGTTTGAAGTTCAGCCCTATGTTAACGATGTTCACAGAAGTCTTGGCATCATCTTCAAAGATGTGTAGGGCCATATTTTAAAGGTATTTAGGCACCTAAGCATGTTTTTATCTCTAGTTTTAGGTGCCTAAACATGAATTTATCTGCTGCATTTGCTGATTAAAAAAATGTGTTTATGTGCAGTTTTAAAAATCTGGCCATAAATTTTCAGGTAACTCTAGAAATATTCAACCAAAACCAGAAAAGGTTCCAAGGGGGAATACATCACTGTATGATGTGGGGAATTAGGTGGCTCCTTCTTCAGTGTGAATTTGGGGCTAGCTTGAAAATCCAGCGATAATTCATGTGAACATTAGAATGTTTGTACTGGACATGATGAACCATCCATCTAGACTGTTGTCCCGTGTCCAACAGTTGCCAGTAGCAGACTTAAAAAAACCCCTAAACCCAGCAAATAAACCCAGGGCAAGAAAAGAACAGTATTTTTCCTGGAATATCATGTTACTCTCATCATGGATTAGGGATTTCCGGAGACAGATGCTGCCCATGTAACAGCTCCTTGATATGCTGTCAGCACTTAGTGGTTGCAGTACAGCACTGGCCTGAGGTTAGCAAAAAAAAAAAAAAAAAAATAGCCAGACCATCTCCAGAATCTCCTTTTGAGGGGTAACAGCTATCTGTTATCCTATTACTGCTATTTCATTTACCTTTATGAATATTTTCCCAATGCATCTTACTTAATGCATGAGTACCTATGTTCCTGTAGTCTTTGTCCACTGGCAATGTAACCCCATTCTTTGTTTCCCCTCCTTCTTACTCAGAGATTAACTCATGTCTGTTGCTACTGGCTTTTCTGGTAGAGAAATGAGACTTACTGACGTGTGGTGTCAAGAGCGTCTCCTGGAGCTCTTTTTAGAAACTGAAGTCACCTTTGCCTGTTCTCATGCTGCAGTGCTGAGAATGAGCTGGAGCACAGCAGTGAGTATCAGACCAGAGTGCAGCAACATATTGAGATCTTTCCAAGCTCTTCAGTGAATGGTTCTAGAGATTTAGTCTTGTTAATTGCAACCATAGGCTCTAAAACCTCTTTAATTTATGCTCTTGTTTGAGACAGTTCTTCTAGCTTGTCCGTTTCATCGAAAGAAGCAAGTGTTGGACTCCCTTTATGCTCCCCAAGAGTGAACATTAATGCAAAGAACTCTCTGAGGTTTTCTAACTGAAAAAGTTTTATTTTCATTGAGCTTCCCTCTTGCACCTTTACCATCTATCAACTCTACAGATTCCCTGGCAGCCTTCTGGTTTTTTTATGGTCTAAAGATGGTTTTATTGTTAGCTTTTTATGCTGTTAGAAAGTTGTTCCTGAAATTCTTTTTTGGCCTGCCAATGTTTTTTTTATTTATCGTTTGATTTTACTTACTGGTGTTTAGACTAGAAAGAATTTGCAGACAAACTAAATGCCAAGGTTATCCATGAAAGTAGAAGAGCTGGATCAGCTTAGGAGTTCACTTTTCTTATCTTGACAGTGGCTAACCCCAAATATTTCTGGAAAGCAAGGAGAGGGGAAAAGAAAAAAAGGAACAGGATGTTTTCAAATTACCTACTCTAGGACATTACAGTGGTTGAATTTTTCCCTGAAGACCAATATTTTATATCACTAATATTTTTTTAATCTAATCTTTCTGTGAATTTGACTCCTTGCTTTCACAATATCTAGCAGGAGTGAGTTTTGCAATGTTTATTGTGGGGGGAAAACATTTTTACCTTGAAACTTTTTTGGACTGTTTTGGGGGAAAGAGTTTTTATTTCAGAATAAAAAGAGAAGAAATTGGATAAGTCAATATATATTTTATTTACTTGGGAGGTACTTTGACAAATTTGTGGGCAGAAGATTTATGAAATGAAAAGGTCCTGATTCTAGTGAAAGGAAGAAGAATAGGAAAGTAGTGACAGAAAACTTTGAACATTAAAATGTCGGTAAGCTATGGTCAGGTAAATTCCTTGGGAAAGATTTCTGTGAGGAAAAATAAAGTTCAGAAGAACTGGCCATTCATAAGAATGACAAGATTAAAGTCACAGCAGTAAATAGTTGTGAAACATAAGCAGTGCATAACCAATATTGGAATCTTTAATGCAGTCAAAAAATAGAGAAAGGGAAGGGAAGGGAAGGGAAGGGAAGGGAAGGGAAGGGAAGGGAAGGAAGGGAAGGGAAGGGAAGGGAAGGGAAGGGAAGGGAAGGGAAGGGAAGGGAAGGGAAGGGAAGGGAAGGGAAGGGAAGGGAAGGGAAGGGAAGGGAAGGGAAGGGAAGGGAAGGGAAGGGAAGGGAAGGGAAGGGAAGGGAAGGGAAGGGAAGGGAAGGGAAGGGAAGGGAAGGGAAGGGAAGGGAAGGGAAGGGAAGGGAGGGGAGGGGAGGGGAGGGGAGGGGAGGGGAGGGGAGGGGAGGGGAGGGGAGGGGAGGGGAGGGGAGGGGAGGGGAGGGGAGGGGAGGGGAGGGAAGAAGACCGGGTAATACATTGGCAAATGAGATATATTTTCACCAGTCGAAACGATCCAGTAAAGTATTATGTTTAGGAACTTCTATAATGTGGAGGAGATCCACAAGACCAAAGAATGGAAAAAAAACCCCCAAAACAAAAACAATTGACTCATAAAAATCGGGGGGGGGGGTGGGGTGGGGGTGGGACGGACGGACCAAAACCTACAAAAAATTACATAGGACACTGTACACATTTTTTCAAAACCTTAGATCTAATCATTAGCCAATAATATGAAGCACATAAAAGATAAATATGGTTTTGTCCAGACAAAATTATCTCAACCCTATTTTCTTTCTTTGTCAAAGTAACTGGAATAAACTGGAAAAAATAATGATGATTTATCTTGCTATTTGTAGAGATTTTTATGCTGTCATATTAACATTCCCAAGAAAATCATATAGGAACTTGATTAAATAATTGCATTTTAGATGAACAACTGGTTGGAAAACAATACTCAAAGAGAATGCATCCATAGCACTCTATAAAATTGCAAACTGAACCATGCACAATATTTTTTGTGACCTGGATTAAGAACAGGAAAGCATAATTGGTGAATGTCAAAACTGGGAGGGAGAATTACACACACTTTGAAGAATAAAATAAAATAAAATAAAACAAAACATTGAAATCTGTAGTTAATGAGATTAAACCCGAGGGGGAAAAAGTATAAAGTGAGACATGCAGAAAGGAGAAGTCAAACACAAAAACATGCAGTGGACAGTAACTAGAAAGAATGATGTACTGCAGAAAATATCTTCAGCACCACAGATTGAGTGTGAGGCAGAAATGTGATGTTGTTTCAAAAAGAAAATCTTAGTCAAAGATGCAGAAGAATGATGTGAGATTTGGGAGGCAATTATTCTGGTGTATCTACTACTGGTGGAATATTTTATCCAGATTTGGGCACCATGCTTTAAGAAAAACTGAGTTTGGAGAGAGTCCAGGACAGAGTGACAAGAGTTATTGGAGTTTTAGAAAGCATGGTCTATGAAGAAAGGTTGAAAGAATTTGGTTTGTTTAGTCTAGGGGAAAACAGACTGGGAGACAGACGTGGTAGCAGCCTTTCGATATGTACAATTTTGTTACAAAAGGACTGAAATTACTTGTTGACTATAGGTAAGTTCAGTAATAATTGGAATACTTTTGTAAAAATTTGAGTTATATAATAGACATGACTTTGTAAGTGAGATATTTAAGCAGTGGAGCACCCAAATGAAGAAACTTATGCAATCTCAGTTGATGTTTTTTCATATCAAGTAAACCAAACACTTATGTACTGCATGTTAGATCCTTCGTCAGAGCAGGAGGACTATTAGATGGTCTCTTCACAACCCTATTTTCCCATTATGCACATTTCCTTACTCAGAATATTGTATTTGTTACCTAGAACCGTGAATGAAACGTGAACAAACTAGCAAAACCCACTATCCCTTACTACACACTTTTTATGACTTGAAGCAATTTTTTTTGCTTATTCAAACAGCCAAACACTTTTTTTCAGAATCACTTTAAATTAGTTCTCTCATGACTCTAACAGGAGTAATCAGCTATCAGTGAATATCTACCTACTGTCTTTAAGATAGAACCACAGCTGATCATAGTGTTCCAGCTGAGAATGTGCTGCTTGTTTATGACTTGATATAATTTATCAGGATAAATGTCTGTTCTAGTCTTTATTAAATTTTATACATTGTTTCTGTCCTTAGCCATTGTTGGCAGTGACCTGACTGTTTTTTGGATACCTGTTCACACAGACTTGCTTCTCCTTATCTTTGTGCGTGCTGGTTATTCTGAGTGATGCTATGTCATCAAACATTTTGTTGTATTGTTTTTCACCCTTTCTGCTCATCATTGCTATATATTAAAAAACAGTCCTAGTTTACATTCTTTGTGTTCTCTAATCTTTATCTATTTCTAGTATAAAACTATTCCACTAATATCCTCTGCTTTTTTATGTTCCTCACAACAAATGCTTATGAAGTCACTTCATAGACTTTATTTTGCCTTCTCACCTTATATTGAGGCATGCACAGTAAAAGTAACCCCAGTAACCCCACACCTGACTAGGCCACAGTTGAATGTCTTTCATTTAGTGGAAAAGAACAGAATCTTAAGAATACTATTTTAGATGTCTATTTTAGATGACATGAACTAGTTGCCAGTTGCACTCAACTGAATGTAAAGACAGTCTGACTGACTCAGACAGGGAGTTTAAGTATGTTGGCCAGGTGAATTATCCTAAAAGTGTACGGAAATATTTGAACAATTATGCTTTTTCATTGTGGCTGAGAAGTATGTTTTGGAAAGCAATAGCTGCTCAGACTTCAGAGTCTGAAATTACATCTAGTCACTGCTTCACACATTGTTTGGTATCAGAATAATACCAAATAAATATCAGAAACTTGTTTGTGATGGAATCCACTAGAGGATTGCAATAGCCTCCTTATGTCTGTGACAGAGCACGGACTTCCTCAGTACATGACACACAAGGGGGGATGAAGCAACAAAACCACAGTGACATCAAGAGTAGAGTGACCATCCGTCCTGTGTAAGCTCTGAGGTGGTGTCCTTCATGGAGACACAGCTCCACAGACAGGCCAAAACTACAACTTTCTGCAAAGTAGTGTTTGACTACCAGGACATTCCTAGATGAAACACTATGTTAAAAAAGACCTGATGACCATTTCTTGAGTCCAGAAAGATTATTCTCAATCAACAGAGAGTGGATGCTACACAAAGAAGGAAACCTTCTGAGTTAAAAGCTGAAGTGGCCTATACTGAGCATTAGCTGTGAGGACACTGAATTCTCTACAAATTGAGCATGAAAACTAACAGCAAAACTTGGGAAATTAGACTATGTAGATGAAATTTAATGGTATAGAAATATAGAATAGCCCAGGTTTGAATGTACCTCAAAAAAATCGTCTGATCCAGACTTTTGCGGGAGAAGGAGCTTAGAAGAAATGACATTTCCTTTACAAATGAGCCAGGATGTCTGTCTTGGCCATATGACTAGGCAGTTTTGCTGTTACATGGCAAGAGCTGGGATGAAGCATGTGTTGTTAGCTGAGCTAGGTAAAGATCTGCAAAAATCCTCTTGATTTCCCTAACATAACTTCTTTATGTATGACTACATGAGGAGGTTAATAAGAGAGAAGATATGAGTTGATTGACAATGTATAATATCACTAGAATAAATCCTTTAGCTCCATCATGACCACCCTTGTCTCTAGAAAAGAATCTCTAGATTCCTTTGTCACCTCCAACACTGTCAAGAATCTCACAAGTGAAAACAGAGACAATTCTGCTTCTGGGCTTGCTCATTCCCTGAAAGTCAGTAATGAAAGTGACAAAATTGCAGCTATGATTCAACCATGGTATAGGTGGTTTCTAGGCAACTTCTTATAGAGCAGTAAAGCTTTGTCCATGCCATTCACTCGAAAAGAGTCAGCTACTTGAGATAGCTACAGGAAGAGATGTCAGGTTTCAGAATATAAAACCCATGAAAGCCTACAAACTAAAACCACAGAATTAGTACTGGTTGGGATGAGTGGGTCTGGTTAACCTAGATTTTTGCAGTCACCAAGCTGATAGGGATTATTGCATTGTTTTATGTTTAAAACTAAACCCCCAGGATTTTCTCTTCATACTTATCACTGGCTGCAGAATCATCTCCTTGATGTTGAATCAAAAAACTATAAAAAATGAAAACAGCTACCATATGTTCATCACTGTGATCTTTTAAAATGTGCACCAGGTATGAGATGATAAAAACCACTCTTTTCTGCATCTTCAGGGAGCCTGAAATTTTATCTGTAACAGAGGTGTAACCAAACTGCTTCATTCAGTTTGATTGTCCATTGTGAAACTTAAAGATAATAGGAGTGCAACAATTGTTAACTATTTGAGTGCTGATTATGTGGAAGGATATTTTTGTGACTGTTCCACAACTCCAGCCCTCTACTGTATTTTATCTGAGCTCTTACTTGTTTCTTAGAGGTCTCAGAATTCCATCATCTGCCCCTATCTCAGCCCAAGGCAACTTCTAAAACACAGTTCTGTGCGCACCTCCCAAAAACTATAGCACACTGAAGATGTCTGGTTAGAGACAGATAAATGAGATGTCCCAGCAGCAAATAAAGAAAACATCTGGAAATTAAAAATTTCATTTACATTTCCAAAAGTTTCTCTCTGTTTCCCTTAATTGACCAAACTGTGACCATCATAACTACTGAGCAGTAACTCAATCTAAAGCAAATAGGATCACTGAAACCAGGGAGAAAAAGTATGGTTCTGCCATGAATAGAAGTGTCACAGCCTGGTCCAGGCAATGGTGCCTAAATTAGAAGTACACTCAGGAATCTGCCATTGTACATCTCAGCAGTTATTCAAAGTTCCCAACTGCAAGCCCCATCCTGGGTTGGGTTTTATCAGTGGTAGATGTTGCCATGCTAAGGACAGGGTTTTAGTATAAACCAAGAACAGTGCAAAGATATCCAAGGTAGCCTGGCTACCGGGAGCAGTACAGATATTTGTGTATAGCCTCATGGCATGATAGGCAGTAGTTACCCTTCCTGGTTCCAGCTAGCTCAGTTATCTCTCTAATGCACTGCTGTCTGCAGTGTGACATATCCTTTAAACAGTTCTTATACCAGGAAAAAAAAAGAGTATTATTAGCATGGTCACACAGAAACCCTGTGGTAGAATAAGGAAGTGACTCCTTATTTCTTAGACTCTTGTGTTTAGTTGAGAGACCAGACTGCTGTGTGCTCTTTAGCAAGCCTGGCTTTGATGGTGCACCCAGTCCCAGCTCGGCAGCCCCAATCCAGGCTGCTGCCTGGTGCCTGGCACAGCCCAGGCTCCTTCTCTTCCCAGCACAGGCACCTTCCTTTCCCAGCAGAGTTCCCCAGCCCCTCCTGAGCAGCAGATTAAGTTCTTCAGCTCACTTCCATGGATCTGTACCAGGTCTCTCTGGGCCTCATGAGAGTGATTTTCAATCCTGGGTTGAAGGAGTAATACATCCAAAGAGACAGGGATCCTGCTGTCAGCTGGTTGAGCCAAATTCAGTCATGATACAAGCCATACTAATGTAAAAACAAGTAAGGTATTTATGTGCAAGATCTGAATGTAAAAAATGTTCATAAGGCAGGTGTAGGGAAAAAAAAGAAATTATTCTTATTTTAAAGGCTTTTTTCATAGTTGTTGACAAGTTGACAAGCAGTTTAGAGGCTTATTTTGCCACATGGATGTGAGCTAGAACTCATAAGGACTTTTTGCCCTTAATTTTGTAGTCATGGAGCAAATTCTTTGTTTGCAGGAAGGCACTTAAAAATCTAATTCTTACAGCAGGAAGACATTTGATTTAAAGCTACTTCCTATACCTTACGTTTGTTCACTGGAAAACTCCTTTCCTTCAGGAACAATTATATGAAAAATAAAGCAGAACGATCTCAGCAGAAGAGATTTCCACTGCTATGTTTGTCCTTTACATTTCATAGGAATCAAGCAATGTAGCAATCATAGCTCATAGAAGCATATTAATGCCCTAAATTCTGCACTGCCTCTAGTTTGAGACCAAGAAAATATATGAACAGGTGAAATAGAGTTAGTCACTGCAACCTGTTCCTTAAGGGGTGCCTTGCAACAGTGTGTTTCTTTTGACTCCATTAGAAAACCTATGGTCTGAAATTACTTCATATTTACCAGCTATGGCTAAGTCTGTTACCACAAGTTTCTTTGAAAGCCAGGACATTTTTAAAGAAAGTTATTGAACTAAGTTTTCTGGAAGGTGTATGGATATTAATGTATTTCCCTGAGAAAGCATGAATTCCCTCAAATTTTTTCTTAATTTCTATACCTACAATTTTGTAAGGCTTCCTTCCACAATGTACTATTGAAAAACAGTATAGCAATAGTGTCTGATGTGCATTGATCCAAAATAGTTTTAAGACTATTAATCTAATTAACCTCCTGAAGTATCTACTGGCATAAGTACTTGGTGGGAAATATTCTGAAATGCTGTAGAATCCGGAGGATTTCCATGTCTGAATATTTTTATCATGAGAATACTTAGACTGCAATTCCAAAGCAACATTACACACAGCCATTGTAAATCATTCCTTTCTCTTTAGACTCCACATGCCAGAGCTCTCATCTAATTTATGTTGAGATGAAAAACAATTAATAAATACATGAGAAAGAACTATCTTAAAAAACCCCAGATATATATTAACACTTGTCCTAAAGCATAAGATTTTAAAAATATACAAGGAAATGATAATTAAAGACTTAGAGAAATTTTTCTGAGAGTTGAACTTGTTTCTGACTTATGCTGCTTGGCTGAGAAATCCCCCAAACCCTGTCACTCTCCTTGCTGTGTTCACACACTGCAGAAATCACAGTGAACATGCTGCCAAAGCAGATTGTGGTGGTTTCTTTACTCATCAAACTATAAAACTGTTGCATTTATCTCTACAAAAATGTTAGAGCTACTTGCAGACTCCTGAAGAAACAGCACATTCGTCCAATTTCCTTTGAGTATCATTATGCCAGAACATATCAATATCTGACTTGGGCAAGCTGACATTCCCCCCGCCCCTCCCCACACCAGGGTAGAAATACAACTAATGAGGCTTTAAAATAGGCAATTTATGATATTCAATATATTTCCCACTATGTCTGTGGGTTAAACAACAAGGTAATCTTTTGCCCTGAGGAAAAGGCTAATGACATAAGCAGCTCCTGAAAGATTTTTCTGCAGTTAAACTGTTTTATTTTAGACACCAGTGTTGAATTGTTTCCATTTATGTCAATAGAGTACCTGAGAATACTGACATTTTACTAAAGTCTTCCATTTCTGCTGTTTATGAGGGTTATTAGATCTCTGGTGTGGCATGCTCAACTCTAAAACCTCCTAAGATCAAGCTGTAATTGCAGCACAGGCCATGTTTGTACATGGGAATACGGCTCAAGGCAGCGCTGCTCAGTTCTCCTGTTGCCCTGGGAGGATAGCAAGGAGGACTCCTTGCTGAGTCTGGTGCTTACCAGGACACTTCAGCTGGCAGCTGGTCTTGGTGGTGTGCAGAGTGAAAACTGGCAGACTGATGTGTGTGTGTGCCACTTTGAGAACCTGTCACAAGACCAGAGGTGCTTTGAACCTCCAGCCTGTTGCAATAAATACTGGCTGATGGCTGACTGATTAGCAGCCTGATAACATCTTCTAATGACCTTTCTACCCTCTAGCATTTTTAAGAAGGTCCCTAAATGTAGCTTTCCCTTTTCCCAGCATGGCTTTAAAATTACTTGCAGTGTTCGAAGTTAGCAGAGCCTGATATTTCTACCTTCTGGTGGAAGTCCCATGCCAAATTTGATCCACTGCCACACTGAGACATTTTGATGGTGTATTCTGTGCCTTGCAGGAGGTGGAAAAAATTATTTGCCTCCCCTCTTGTTTCTGCAGGGTGATTGATAGCCTGATTAAACCAGGCTGACTCCATTTGGTTACAGAACTGAGGTTTTGCTACTGTGAAAAAAAATCCTGTTACAGTGCTTTGCAGTTAAAAAAAAAATCATGTGGATTTAGACAGAAATATCTGCCTCCATGGAGACAGAGCAATGTTCAGAGAGGACAAATGTTAGTTTTAGTTTGAATATTACTTGCTACTTCCCGAAGTCCAGCATACCAAGGCCCTCAGAGCGCAGAGACCTACATCACATACTTTGTGGTAACAGCAAAGGCAATACGGTTTAGGGAACTAAGGATTACTTCTGGTAGATATGAAACAAATTTATAACTATTTTCAATGACAATACATGCCAGATCTGTCCTTATAAAAGGCCTATTGAAATGTATGATAACTGCATATGTGAATAACAAAGTGAAGCTCTTTTGTTACTGAGTTTAGAATTTAAAGAGGTAGGTCTGTTTCAAGGGGGTTTACATAGGGACTGAGTTAATCAAAAGAAATCATTATGCCTGAACGAGTAACAAATACCAGTTCATTTGAAAAGAACTTGAAGGTTAGTAACCGTGGAGGGCAAATGGCAGATCTATGGGTAAATTAAAAATAAACTTCTGCTAATTTTCTAGAACCTGCTCCCTTCTTTTTGAGTTTCACTTCCTTCACAGAATTGGGGAATGCCTTTATATTTCCCCGCAGTTTTCTATTTTCATGTCACAGGATCTCTGTTTCTTTTTTGCCATTTTCTTTATGCATCCCAAGATTCATTGTAAAAGCAGTTTCACAAACAACAAGTTATTTTTACTTGCTAGCAAAAAATCTTACTAACTGTACTTTACTCCAGAATGTATATAAAGTATGTGTTATTGCCTAAGTGAATTGTATGAGTTTTACATCACTCCAGCAATTACGCCAAGCTGATGAGTGTAATGTAAATAATCCAGCAATTGTTTTTCTGTTGTGCCAGTGTATAAGGTCACTGCCCTAAACACTGAGTCCTGATTTAACAAAGGTTATTTTTTTTAATAAGGCATACTAATCCTACTGTATTGGTAGCTCTGTCCCTCTTTTGAGTTGAGCTCTGCTATCCCACAAATTGGATGAAAATCTCATTAGTGGAGCTATAATGAGCTGGCAATGAAACCCCTTCAAGCCTGTGTGCTTAGAGCCATTTGCCTGTTTGTCTTACTCTTCATCATGAACCTAAAATTGCCCATTAGAATTCCAGTGAACAGTAAGTCTGACTGGAGCTGCAATGTTGATAGGGCCACCAAACAGGCAGAAATCTGTCAAAACCCAAAAAGGAGGGTAAGGTATTATTTATGGGGAGAACGCACCTGTGCACGTGTATACGCTTGTTCATTCAGAGGTAAACTATAGGGGACTGGGGGCAAGAGAACAGGAAAAATAGAGATAGAATAGTGGGATAGAATTAGGGGAAAGGGAGTAAGGAATTTGTTTTATTAGAACTTTTAAGTGTGAGCCAGCAGCATTTTATTGTACCTGAAACTAATCAGATGTTAATGAAAGGAATTTCAAGCAAACTCTTGCTATGAAATGTCATGAATGCCAGCATTAATGCCAGAATAGGGAGAGTCACAAGATGGTTAGGCAGATCATTTGAATCAAAAATGTTCAAATACTCCAATGCAGAAGAAAAGAAGTAGAAACCACGGTGAAAGCACAACCACTCAAATGATCACTTCTGCTGCCTTCCAGAGGGACAATATTTTAAAAATTCAACATCCAGGACACTGAATGCTTCAGAAAAACCGAAGTCCTGTTGTGATAGCAGAAGCTTCAAAGCTTCCAGGACAAAAAGGAGAGTGAGTAAAGTATGCTAAAAGCCCAGTTTGTCACAGGTAAAACGAAGTCACACACAGTCTCTACAGCTGACTATAAGCATATTTAAGTGTACTGTACATAACAAATATTTTAGAAATTCAGGTTACATTACAAGAAAATCATTATACAATGATTTGAAAGCAAGAAGCTTTTGCATTGTTATTTAAAAAAAAACCCAAACCAAACCAAAACCAAACAAAACAAACTACACCCCCCCCCGCCCCCAATCAAGCAAACAAAATCCACAAACCCCACACCATTATGGCAAACAGTTGAAACTGCAGTCCAGTTACTACTTGAATGCAGAATAGGCATGGAATATGTCAAAACTCTCACTGTGTTTATTTGTTTATTTGTAAGATTCAGCCTTAAAGAATCTTTGGAATATTCTGTTTTCTTAAACGAAAAACAAATAAGAAAAAAATCCTTCTCAAATTCAGGCCTTTCAAATAAAAGGAGAAAATAGAAAATACAAGGTATTTTAGAAAAGCTCTAGCTAGCATTTAGCAACAAGAAAATCCCACCAAATGGAAATGGGAGACAAACCCAGGATGAAGTCCTTCCCAGAAAAGAAAGTATATTCAATAAGATATACTGTTTAGACTATGAAACTGCATGTCTTCATTTTCTTGCTTTTTATTTTTCATTTATAAGAGTATTTTCTGCTTTGAAATCAGGATTTTTACCCTTTGCTATGTTAAACTCTGCTCAAAATGAAGTCAAGAAAATCTGATAGTCAGAGAATGCCTTTTAATGAATTCTAACAATTAAACAATTAAGCTTGCTTTGCAGTCAGGCTTCTAAGGTTTCTATGTCCCTAATCAAGTTTACCAAAAATTTTAAATGGTGAAAGGTACAAGTTAAAACACAGTTAACATTAAGCACCAAGAAAAGAAATACAGTCATGTACAAAATCAAAGAAAGTCAATGTGATGACAGCTATAAAGAACTTGAGGTGGGTTTCATTGTACTTAAAATTGACTATATAAGAGTTAAAAATATAATCTTCTGTGGTCAGTAAAGAGAGAGGGAATTCTAGAGGATAATTCATCACACTGTGATAAAGACCATCAGTTCACTGTCTAAAGAGGCAGCCTAGATATCACAAGTATAAGCTCTGATAAAATACTGTAGAACATTAAAATATTTGACTGAGTTTGTTTCTGCCCCACAGCCATCTGCCCAAGTTTCTGCAAAATATTTCTGCCCTTAAGAAACATCTCATCTGCATATTAATCAGCTCCTGAAGCATTGCAGCCTTTAAACCTGTATAGGACACAGTAGAGGATCAGTAGTAAATTTGTGTGTGGATCAGGTGTTCTGGCCTTAGGTTGGTTATTCATATCCCAGATGCAAAGCAGATTTTCCTTCTGCTGCTGAGTTTTTAAACATTGCTCCTCTTCTATCAGAGCCTTCAAGGTAGACAACAGTTTTCAGACAACTGAAGTTAATAACATCAATATCCTGCTTGATATTGGTATATCCTACTTACTATACTGAGCATAAATTATTACTTATCATGTGTAAAACCTGTTAGATTGAAAGAGAATTAATGTTCAACAATATAGAGGAAATGTTTTGATTTGCACTATGGACATTGGAGACTCATTATAACTTAGTGAGTTTTGAATGTGAGTAAAAGAGCAAAACAAAAAATTTACTACTTGAAGTCCAAAAAGCTGTTTCTCAAGATGTGTTGCTTTGGGGTTTTTTCTCACTTAATTTTAATTATTTATAATAACACTGCTTGGAATATGTTCAGCAAAAAATAATGAAGTGTCATAAAAGGAAATTTTACTGGAACATCTCACTTCTACGTATTACTTAAATTGAAAAAGATAATAGAAATATTTTAATTACAGCTCCTACGTATCAATGGTTATCAAATAACAGCTTTCTTTACTGCAAGTTTTGTTAACCATAAAATAATGATTCAGTGGGTGTTGAATCTATATTGATTCCTCACTGCAGGCCCTAGAAAGGATGTGTGCAGCTTATACCATTTTATGCTACTCTACTGGGTCATTTCTCTCACAGAAGGCTCTTAGTCAGCTGCTTTATGCCATCCTGTGCTCTCAGCCAGGTGTATGTGTGTGCCTCAGTGGATGTGAACGGCTTTAACTCTATCTGGAGTAGCTAAACAGCATGTAGGAAGACACAGAACCACAACCAACTGTATCATTTTCTTCTAGATGAAATAATTTCTGGTCAAGTTGTATAAAAGACAGGACCATCTGATAATGATGCTGGAGGAGAAAAATGAGAACAGTAGCCGCAATTGATCAAATACAGTGTACTGTTGAGATCACTGCTTGTTTTAACAAATTTCACTCTGGCAATGGCATAGACTAAGAGTGCTGGCACTGAAACAGCTCTAGAAGATTCATACTGAAGGATCTGAGTGCTATGATACAAAACTGGAAAAAGCAGGAACAGGGACAAGAGGTCACATTTGATTTCACATGCTGTGCTCCACACCAACATTGCCGCATCTCAGCTCCGTCTGTGCCAGATCCTGTCTGTGCAAATCCAGATCAACTGCTGAAGTCAATCCCATTCTTCTGTCTATAAAGAAGCATATAGTCCACCCTGTGAAGCAAAGATTAAGATTGCTTTTCATTGAAAGCTCTTTATTAGATGTTTACTAGAAATGTAGCATCTGACAACGTATGCCCAGTGGGCAAATGAGTTTCACCACTGTGACAGCAAAGGAACACAGCAGTCAATCCCAAAGGACTGGGCAGCAGTTTGTTAATGCTTTTTTATTGACCGTTTGCAGTCTTTTGTCATAGATTTTTTTTTTTATTAATATAACTATTCTGATCAGTTCCAAAGCCAGAAATTTCTTTGGTTTTTAAAGTAATTAATATTCAGAGCAGCTCATTCCACCTTGTCCTGGCTTACTCCACCCTCTTCTATCACATGATGGTAGCTATTGTGCTGTATGAAGTTGCATTCAGCTTTACACCCTTTTAACTCACAAATCATGGTTCAGGGCAGTAGATTTTGCCAATAGAGAACAGATAGCAATTTAGCATGATTTTTTTGGTAAGGAATAAGTCCTTACCTTTGAACACTATGCTGCAGAACTTGCAATTACCACTCTGGGTTTATGTGATTACTTTATCCTTGTGATACTGTCTTGTTTATGTTCTATCTTCTTGGAATAATAAAGTTGCCAATTTTTTTTTTGTTATTATTTTTTTCATATCACATTCTAATGTATTGGTGTAATAGTTTATAAATTGGCAATGTTTCACTGCCAGCTAAATCCCAAGATCTTTAGGAAAAAATGTCAGAGATGTCAGGGAGAGAAACAGCCATGTTTCCAGGAAGTCTAGTATCTGATGGAAATTGTTCATATTATTGTTCCAGTTATTAAGAGGTTGCCCAGGGATTTTAGGCTGAACCATAGAAGTTGTAAAAATCATTACTCCTCTGATCATTCTCCTTCCTGTCCTTTTTAGTGTTCTCCTGAAGGCTTATATTCAAAGTGGTAGTGATGAAATACTGGAATTGTACTTCCCTTTCTGTCATATGTTAAGCTGATGGGCAGGCAGTGTTGATAATAGTGATGATGATCTTGGAAGTCTCTGGAATCTGTTTTTCTGCCTTTTACTGATCTATCCAGATACAGGATCCCAAAGGTTCTTCCCCTTTTTCTTTCATCTACCAGTAGATCAGGCTTCTGATCTCATTGTTTGTGATGTCTAGGAGAGGAATATTGGCCACACAGATCATAGTGAAGGGCAATGTTGATGCTATCTGTGGTTTACACATTGTGCCAAATGTATTATGGCATTATGTTTTATAGCCTTTCACGTGTGTTATCCCTCCTCCCTTTGTGTGTCAAGAGGCAGTGTGCAACTGCAGCCAGGACTGCAGTGAATGATTTTAGCTGAGCTATCTTACCCAGAAGAGTCTTTATTGACATTTTAATGTCTCTTCACACATTTCCTATATCAGTGCCTTCTGCCTCTGAAACTGATTTTCTTTCCACAATTGGATTTCTTCCCTGCGTTTCCACAATTACTCCCTTAGCCGATAACTTTAAAGCTTGTCTAAGAAACAACTCTCTAGACAGAAGTTTTTCAGACTTCTTCCAGCTTTCCTTCTAGGTATATTTAATATCTCAGTGTCTGGTTTTGGATGTAATACTCTTTATGGAGTAAGTCACTTTTCTGGTTTTTCTTCCAATAGCCTCAGCTCTACTAAACTAAGTCCCTGTAACATATATTCAAAATAGGGCATGGCACTAGTTGTCTTGAAGAGAGGCTGTTTCTGCTAATTTTGTATTTAAAGAGTGAGTTTTCTCTGAGGCATAATGGTTCAATGGCTTCTTCTGTAATTAAAAGTAAATAATTTGTTGCAACTTGTCTGAGCTGTTTGATTTCTGGAAAGACTCGATGATCTTCATGAGGTTAAGATAATGTTACCTGAATTAGTAATTATCTAAGATTATTTATATGTGGGGTGGTTATTAGTAATGTTTTGCAATTGAATGCATTGAATGCATTGAATTTCCATTAAAGTTTTCATTTGAAGGCTGAATAATGACAAGTTGTAAATTATGAAAATTGGGATAATAACAAATTCCCCCAGAAACTTCCCAAAGGGTTATGGACTGGGTATAAGCTGCAATCTTAGAGGGGTAGGTCTCTGTCTTCAAGACAGATTTATGTAAATTTTCAAGAATTATGTTATTGTAGTGCTATACAATCTTAATTCTTTCTTTATTCATGTATGAGGGACAAAATCAAAGACCTCGTAGTCTTGGCATATTGTCCTGAGATTTTCTGGTTTTGGCACTCTTTGTACTCTACATGTCAATCAGAAACCAAACCTAAAAGTACTCGTATTTCTTTTTGCATCCTTTTCATTCCCATGTGAAATTTCCATTGGTAACCACGCTGGAGTAGATTTGTTTTTTGATATGATCAATATTAGCAGTTTGCAAATGGTTGAGAGATGTGATTATTTAGGAACTGAGAACTACTTTTCTGTTTAATAAGGTTGTTTGGAATTTTGTTGTGCAACTTTATGGACATTGGGAAGTTTCTAGAGGTTCCTTCTAATAAAGTTTTTTGTTTTAAATTGAAAGGTCTTTCAGTCTGCATGACTTACATTTTTGTATCTTTTAGTCTGCAGGTAAGGAGGGCATGGTTCATTTGCTCAGTGCTGGATAATTGATAAATATTAATAATAACCTGTGTATAACAAATTAATAGAGGGGAATTTTTTTGTAACTGCAATTTTTTTATATATACTTGAGCACTTACAAATTACATGGCTTCTGAAACTGTGAGTGACTTTGCTCACTGGAAATGCGCAATTATTTTGTGAGTGGTTTTCCTCTTTTGCCATATATTTCCTTCATCTTACCTAAAATTATTTCTGAGTTGTTTTATTCTGGTGTTTGTTTGTTTCTTCATTCCTCTTCAGATACTGTTCTGTAGAAATACTGTTACCTGGACTCCATTTGTTGAAGAAGATATGCTCTTGGGTATAATCCAGTGACTGCAAGTTTGGCCATCTCACCTGTTTTATACAGGAATTGAATAAGAAAGTTTAAAGGATTGAAACCTCAGATATGAAGAACAAATACCTATTGACATATCTGGAGTGTTTCAGAGAGCTGGGGTAAAGTCAGTATAGTGTTCATTTATTCAGAGAGAGAGAAGCCTCAGAACTTTGTGATTCATGGTAGCAACAAGCAAGTGACAAAAAGATGGTATTAATGTCTGCTTTGATCAGTAATGTTTGTGACACCTGGATCACATCTTTAAGATTAGTTATCATTACAGCTGGGTACATCTCTTTCATTTCAATAGTCTGCTTGGAAAGGCTTGAAATATGGATAGGAAGAAATTATATCTCACAGGAAAGGGATCATCATTACTTTTCAAAACGAGCATGGCCAAGTAGCAAAGGTAAAACTGCAGTGCTTGTTTCCCAAATATATTTTAATTGCAGTAAACTAAATTTATTTTTACTAGTCCAGTCCCATTTTACCCATGACAATAAGTGGTAAATTATCTTCTTGTCTTTATCTCAACCCACACACTTTTTCATCCTGTTTTCTTCTCGTGACACCCTGTGGCTTAACCGTTAGCCAAGGTTAACAGTTTGGTTGACTTTGTTAACCTTTGACAAGGTTAACAGACTATGATGACCACATTTCATCATAGTCTGGTTTATTGTCCTTTTTACTGAGGCTCCTGCCATAGGTACATTTTTCCATTCATGTTTGGTGAGCGTGGTTTTTAAGACAATCCCCTGACCAGACCCAAGGCTGACATTGCAGCAAGGTCTCAAAGCGTGAAGGCTGGATTTCCTTGGAGAAAACTAGAACTAGGCAAAGTTCTAAAAGGACTGGTGTGATCCAGCCACTAAGGGGTATTCTGTCCAGAGAAGGCTGGAGCTAGCTCATCCTGGAACACAACATGGACACTGAGCCTGACAAAAGCCTTCTGGCTATACAGTTCCAGTCCTCTAGTGTTCCCTGGTCATGTAGACAATGCCAATTGCCTCCTTGAAGATTACTTGCATTAAAGCTAAAGAACATAGCCAAGTTAAGTAAAAGACAAGATGGATTTCCTTTGGTGTTTCATAATTTCTAGCTGTATCTACAGTGCTGTAGGAAGTCCCTGACCTACAGACCAAAAGGAAAAAATATATCCCACACTGACTTAGGCCCACTGTCTCAGATGTGATATGCAATGCTTGTTCCAGGTATTTTCAGGTCAGAGGCACCCTTCTGAAATGCACTTTAAAATATAATTTTATTTTCGGTTTGAAGTGACTCAGATGTGACAGTTCTGTCATGGCCTATGACATGGTGTTTTATAACATCATGCTGCAAATGTGATGAGTACTATGGGCAGTGGCAAGACATGAAACAGGCAGGTGGATATATACTTGTAGGTATAAAGCTCACAGTCATAGGACTTCAACTCAGTTTACTTTCATCTTAGAGCAAAACACACAAGGTCACCTCTGAGTTTCATCTCAATTGTCAGGAAGATGCCAAATAGCAGTTCAGAGTGCATGTAGTTTAGACCTGAGAGAAATAAATAGATGAGTTGAGAGAAGAAGATCCACCTTCTGCTGAAGATCAGATGACTTTTCAAGAGGAGAGTATGTAGTTTCTACCAAGATAGCAAATGTTCCTAGCTATGCAACATATGTAGTTCAGTTTTAGTAGCCCTCTGAGAAGCAGGGAGTTGGACTCAATGGTCCATATAGATCCCTTCAACTCAAGCTATTCTGTGATTCTATGCAAATCATTTCAGTCTGTTCACACTGAGATGAAATTTTGTACAATTATTACATGCATGGTGTTCTTCCTTGACATAAATAAATGCTTACCACTATGGGGATTACCAAGAGACATCCTTATCAGTCCTTTCAAATCTTGCTTATTTTCCTCCTCTTAAGCAAATCAATCACGATTTTCATAAAATGTCAATGTTCTCTTCAAGTTAATCTTGGTTTTGGCAAAAACAGTCAGGCTAAAGAGATAGACCTATTGTCACCTTCTAGAATACCTTGGCTAGCCAGGATTTAAACAGAAATTAAACTATAAGAGAAGGAAAATATCTTCCAAACTGTGTGCCATGACTCTCGCCAAGTCCAGCTTTTAAGACTTTTACTGATGACATTTGGGTTCAGATTCAGCAAAGTGGCTCTGAACTTTCTATTAAACCTGGGCCCTGGGTCTTCATCTCTTTCTGTTAATTAGTCTTAGTCTCTATAGAATTATGATGTCTTGTGATGCCAGCACAGCTCTGAAAGGTCTAAGTTTGTCAGTTATCTCCTGTTTGCAGGGAGTTTATCAGTCCTCCAACACACTCATCTCAGGGAAGGATAGCATCCTTCATCAGGCTCTTCTGGAATCCATGTCCCTCAGTGTCCTGTTATTTGGTTATTTTTAAAGTGTCCGAATGGAAAGAATTAATCACTTATATTTTTACAAGTGTATAAAAAATATTGCTCCTTTACCAGGAATATTGTTAGGTATTATGCTGCAAATAGTACGAGTGACTCCAGGAACAAAATGTCAGATTCAGGATAGGATTGCCAAGGTGCATGAATCACTCACTTAAGTTCAGGGAAAATTCACAAAGGAATTCTCAGAGGACTAATCATTTTATAGAAAGTATACAAAGTGCAACCCAGTTGACAGCTGGGGTTTTTTTTGTTTATATAGTTGGTTTGCCATGTAATTTTCTTTATTTTTTGGCCATGGGCAGTGAGGATTTATGAACATTATTCACTTCAGTATGAAAGAATGATGTTTTCATGCTTTCATTATTCAGGTTGCATATAATGTTTGCTGTACATACTATGAAAGCCTTTATTTAGCATTTGTCCTATGCACCAGCCTTGGAGAACTGAACTTGCTCAATACACAGAACAATTTACTAAAAGAGCCAGCAGTGAAACCCTGGTGGTTTGGCTATGGTTCTTCATGTCTAAATTGCAGGTTACCCTCATTTTCAGTCGAAGTCACATGAAAAGCTATTTTTTCAAGGTCAGAATTTGACCTTATTATAGGAAATATGTTTATTACTTGTGCAACTAGAACACTGGTCTGAGGCTCACTTTTATTTAATTGCACAAAATGAGGAAATTTCAGGTTGTTATATGGCTAAAATCAGCCCTAACGTAATTTCTAGCATTAGCAGTAAAGACAAAGGGACCTTGGAAGCCAATGTCACCAATATTGAACAAGATAAAAAGAGGTTTTCTGTTGCTTGTTCTTAGGGAGAGTGGAAATGAGATATAATATAAAGTGGACATTACTATGGTCTGACAATCTGCCATGTACATAACCTCTCCTTCCCTGTTTGTTCTGCACTGACAATGCAGGAGGATTTTAAATGGTGGTGGATAGGAGTGGGGAGAGGAGGAGAAAGAGATGGGCTGGATGCTATCTTGAACCTTCAGGAGTTATTTCAATAGATCTGTGTAACCAACTCAATAAAATAATAAAGGAATAATACTTGCACTTCTGGCTGAGTATGTTTATTGGGATTTGCTGATAAATAGAAAGCAAATGGCCACATAAGGGGAATGATCAATAAAAGTTATGGACTCTGCTATATGCTAAAATGAGAGGCTGCATTCTGAGTACAGAATCAGGTTCTATCAAAAATTGTGCATCATAATAGATTGAAGGACCATCATACTGTGTAATGCCTGTTACAGTACTGAAATTTGTCTATTTACATGAATAATTCAAGATTTTATCAGATTTTAGGGTCTATTTTTTTTCATTCAGTTTACTGCCCTTCTAAGAGCAGTATATTCTCTAGTGGCATGAGTTAAGAAGAAAGAACTACTCCTATTTACTCCAGTAGGATGTTTTTCCCATTCTACATAACATGATTTTAATGCTGGAACTGATTTCTGTAAGCCACATATTTTGTTCTTTGCATTTGACGATTATACTTTACAGCTGATTAGCTGAAGTTTATTTTGAATAATTTGCAATTTTTGGAGGATAACATTGGTGAAAATTTTGCCATATATTTATATATATATGTCAATTTGTTTTACTTCTACAAAGCTGGACTGTATATTTCCGAGTCATATTACTTGAGTATTTTGAATATACCAAAGTGCTAAAACAGAGCAGCATGAAAGAACTGATCCTTGCCCATGAGCAGTAATTGCCTAGAGACATTGAAGTATGGTATTTCTAGACAAAATAGGTAATATTTTCAGAGTCTTCTCACAGTTCGTCTTCCTGCTTTAACACATTGCATGTTATAATGTAATCTATGAGATAGAAACAATACCAGGAGTCCTAATTAAATTAAAAGCAATTACCCGTTGTGTAGATACGGCTTCCAATTGAGCAGCTGCAAGTTGATATTTTGTCATCCCCAGTTTATCTATATGCTCATGTGTGATTCTTTGTATCAGTTATTAATGACATTTTCTCCGTACTCATGAAGTGTTGTGGAAAACAGAAGAGGAAAAAGATGGATGGAAAAAGCGTTATAGGAAATTCAGACAGGGAATGAGTATATTTGCTACTGTAAATCCTCAACTGCTGTGTAGGTTCCTTGCTCACTTTTTCTCTGTTCTACTCAGAGTAGTCTGAAAGAAATACGAGATTGTGCATTTCTTCCCGCCCCCATCACTTTTTGTGGATCTAGCAGCAAATTTAAAAAACAGAATCTGACAGATTAAGCATAAGGACTTAGTTGCTTTACAAGGCACTTCTATCCTGTCCTGGAAATGTCAAAATATCCTACATTAAACATAAATAGAATTTATTTGTTTAATTCGTGGATATAATCAAGACACTTCTAAAAAGCTTTTAGAGGAGAGGAGAGGAGAGGAGAGGAGAGGAGAGGAGAGGAGAGGAGAGGAGAGGAGAGGAGAGGAAACAGGAGAACCTCACTGAAAATAAACTGCAAAGTGCTTGGGTTTTTAATGTTGCAATGGATTTTACACTTTCAGAAGAAAAAGTTTTTGGCTTTTAAGAAGACTTTCACGTGACAACAAAAGGAACAAACAATATTTCATTAGAGTATTATTCAGTCTGATTTAGTGCCTTTTTCAGGTGCATGGTTCTCCTGTAAGAATGGGATACAATATCATTCTCCAACTGAAAATATTATGCAGTTGCTTAAGAGTGTACACAGGGTGATGTCCATTTGAGTGACTGTTATCTTGCTGGCATAGGCCTGCTATCAAATAGGAGCAATTATTCTCAATGCAGTCAAATTAAATTTTCATAACTATGAAGCTGCATTTTACCTTGGGGCACAACCTGATGCCCATTTCGTCATTCCTTGTTCCTTAATCCTCTATATTAAATCTAAACAAATCAATGTTTACTAACATTAATATTTTAACATACTGTACTTGCTTTGCCTTCTGATATCTCGCGCTTTTATTAGTAACATGGTGAAGGATCTCTGCAGCTTTTGCCTTCTGCCAAAGATCCTTTTTTTTGTTTTTCATTCTTTTTATTCTTTTATTTTTGAATGTGCACATGTGGAGTCCTCCCATTTTGAGGAAGCTGCAATTTGATCTTACTCTCCTTTTGTTAACTCCTCCTTTGATCTAAACCCCAAGACTCCTCCCCTGCAATACTCTATAAAACCGCATGACCCTGCCCTTCCAGGCTGTCTACATCTTCCTCTAATAAAAATGGATTCTCAAGCTTAACAAAACAGACTGTCTCCTATGTTCCTATGCTGGCAGCTGTAACCTCCCTGGACACAATGATCACTGTTGCCCCACGATGCAACATGCACATACAAACGTATATTTTTCTGCCAGTTAAGTCACCAAAAATTCCTAATTAATAAGAGAAAACGAGTCATCTCACCAGTGGATAAAGGTTATTTCATGAAAAGACTAAGGGAGTATTAAAAAAAAAAAACCACCCTGCTTCAATTTCTGCATTAATCAAATAAACAAAATAAGTTCTCTTCCCTGTAAAGAGACAATCGGTTACTTCTTGGTCCTCGGATTTATCAGCACAGGTTGGTGCACTTTTACCAAGCACCTCTCTCCCTGGAGACTGAAGGCAAGGGCTTCTCAAACCATATCAAGAGCAAAGCACACCGGCTGCTTGTGAGGCTGCTTCCCAGATACAGTCATCCCACAACTGTCCTCGCAGTCACAGATCCCTGATTCCCATCCTGCAACTGCTTCATATTCCTATTTGATGTCTTCCAAATACCTGATTAGAGTATTTGAATGACTACTCAATACCTGGAAGTAGTGTTTGTCTGTATCTGATACAAAGCAAATTAATGGATAGGAACACAAATCAATTAAAAATAATTAAAATGGTATTCTATTTTCTTTCTTCTTTCCTTCACGCTCATCCTTCCCATTCATTTTGTGATTTTGCTGCCTGTATCTATACCATAAGTCCCCCTGCATCATTTCTCTGTCCCTAGTGAAGTTTGAAACTCCTTTCCATTTAGTATCAGCAAATGTAATTACAGGCTAGTTACTTTCCTTTCCAACTCATTAATGAAAATGTTAAATAAAACTGGACCTAAAGTACCTTCCTAGAAATCCACCAGATAATGTTTCTAATTTCTGTAACATGGTCACTCTCTTCCCAGAAAGACTTTTCAGAAAATATTGACATCACCTCTTTTCTTAGTTGGTGGGAGTATCTGGATAGTCATCCAGATTCCTCTAGGACTAAGTATAATCTCTCTCATTGCCTTGAGTTTCTTGCCAGCTCATAAGCTAGCAAAACCAGGCTTGAAAACTGAGATCCTTGGCACACAGCTACTGTTAGTTTAAGGGCTTACTTCCTTTGATGAAGATAAAGAGATGGGGATAGAAAGAAAATTACCTTTATTTAAGTCGTTCTAGTACTAACACAGGTTTACCTATGGCTAGGAGTATAAACTTGAAAGTAGAATTCTATAGGCTGAGTCCATCAGCAATGAAAGAAAAAAAATGACAGATAATTGCCAAACTAATATCAGCAGCCACATTTTTTCTGCCTTTTTATTATTAGAAAAAGTTAAGTCCTGATATCGAGTTCATTTGTTGTGTTTTCTGGCACACACTGGATGTTTGTATGCCTGCTGGGCTGGAATCCTGATGCTGGAAAAAATAAAATAATGCGTGCTGCAATTTCTAGCTAGCTACTGGGCTCTTCCTTGCACTTAGCTTCAAAGATTTTTTAAAACATATTTTTCTGCACCACAGCTCAGAGTTGCTAAATCCAGAAATTGAAACATTCTGGGAACCAAATCATTTGGGGGAAAATCAAAGCTCTTGGAACATTGCCCTAGGATTTTGAAGATAGCAGTTAATAGTAAAAATGTTCAATATTTTTAAGGAAATCCCAATTATAAAAGGCTGCACCATTCAAATCCATGATTCAGGAATGAAATGAATGCTGCGTGTCTAACAGTGAAGGAAATGCATGCCTGTGTTGTGAAAGCAGGAATTAGTAAACAAAAGGAAACTCCTTGCATTTTATGTCTTTTTTGCATTTGTAGTTACATGCTGTGAACAGTTGTGTGCAAATCCAAAGATGAAGTTTATTTAGTGGTTCAGGTTAGTCTCTATAATAGGTCTGACAACAACTATAAGACACGACCCAATTTATGTAATTTGTATTTAAATACTGGTGTTGTTTTCCAAATGGAAAGAAAAAGGATTAGGGGAGGGAAGAGTTTAAATAGTGGTATTAAGGCTTCTTTCCCTCCTCTACCAGAATTCCGTAACACTTGAATTGTACAACGATATTTTAAAGCACATTTAATTTGAGTTTGCAGAGGTTGTAGTTACATTACTTTTATCTGCCATAAATGTGTGCCCTCTGTTAAAAGGCTGCTCAGGACAGTGGACTCAGAGATGATCAGGTGATCTCTTAAGTAAGTTCTCAGCAGTACCCAGCTCTCTGAAGAGCTGTGTAAAGGCTATTGCCTGCACTGTGGAGCTAGCAGAAGGGGACGGCTGAGGCTAGAGGGAAATACAACATGAATTAACGACAACACAAATTTACATCAGACTAAAATGACCATGAAGTTATGGTCAGAGAAAACAAAAAACTGACAAAACTGTTGCCCTGTTCTTTTCAGCCTTCTAATGTTTACTTTTTGAGGTGGAGTTTCTCATGCACTTTTCATGTAAATAACGATTGTTTTGCATTCCTTTCTGGAGGAGGACAGAATTGATGGACTGTTGGGTTGACCAGTGTGGTTGGAGAGGACAATTTTCTTCCTCCAATCCATGGTCACTGTTGGAATTCTATAAATGTTGAGGTCTGTAAATAAACTGCCCCCTTTTTTGCCTTGGACATCTCAGCATGAGAGTGTCGTTCATTCGTGTCAAATTGCGACACAAAACCAGACCTTTTAGACTTTTCCAAATGGCCCCTAATCCCAAAGCTACAGCATCCTCAGGATTTCAAAGATAGCGATAAGGTAGCCTGAAGACTCTCTCTTTTTAGGCAGATTGCTCATGGTTCACAGGGAAAAATCTGTAGTTAAGGTCAATAGAACCACTGGGCAAAGCTGATCAGAGAGCCTGGGGAATTGAAAAAGTGTAAAACTGCAAAGCCATCTGAGACCTCTGCCAAAAAAAGTCCCTCTATCAGGGTCATTTTTATGTTAGGAGCCTTGTATAGAAAATTCTTCAACGTTTCTTTAAAATGTGAAAAGTTCTGCTTAATTTACAACAATATATTAAAATTTTGAGTGTAATCATTCAGGAGAACCCGGATTTAGTGACCATGTGCTATTGAACACTCGGAACACTGCAGAACAGGCCCCATGCAGGAAGGGTGCAAAAGCAGTGGTGATGCATGCATACGCTCAAGGGTGTGTGTGTGTGTGTGTGATGGTTTTATCACGTTCTATATTTCATTTGACTGGAAGAATATAAAGCAAAACAGGCCCATCTTTAAATTACAAAGATAGTTTATTAATACACACAAAAACAACAAAAAAAAGGGAAAAAACCAACAACAACAACAAATGAAACTTCTAAAACATCTTTCTTTCTCTTTCTAAGTTTTTTACCTTTCTTCACTCAACACAAAAAGACATGACCTGCAACTTCAGCCAGTTTTACCATTTTAAAAATAACCTTTTATCAGTTTTTTTAGGAAAGGAGTCTCTCTGGGTTCTATATAGACATCTCATGCTTTACATCTGCGAGGATTTTAAAAGAACTCCTGCAAACTGCGAAATCCTACCCATTAGCAGCTCTCTCAACACTGCACATAGGCCATATTTGCTTATTGGGGTACTGTTTAAGGATGCCTCCTCTAGTATGACACAAAGATTCTCTTCTTCTATTTCCAAAATCATCTCAAGACCCAAAAACAAATCTCCTCTTTCTTTAGGAGCAAAAAGCTTCATATCACTTTTAACTAGAACCTTACATCCCCCCAAAAAGCATTTATATGTTACAGGAAAAAAACTAGTTCAGTCTCTATATTTTACCAGAAATGTCCAGCCAAAATTAGGCCACTCCTTGTCTTTTTGCCTTAAAGTCCTTTTCACTCTCCCTTTACCGACTGTAGCTCCATGCTGTGTCTTTCTATTCGCTATATTTGTTCTTCTTCCGGAGAAAGATGATGTTTAGGAAAGTCCATCTGCTAACATCAAAGGGTTAAACTTTTCGGGCTGCCGGGCTGCCCACGTGGCTCTGCAGCGGGAAACTGAGTCGTTTAGAAGCCATGCGCTGGTTTCTTCGGCTTGAAAAGAAGAGCAAGGGCGAAGGGGCACTCCGTCTGAGCTCTCCCTTTTCTCCATGCTGCCTGCTTCTCGGCGAGACAGCGGCTCCTAAAGCTCCGGCCCGGCCTGCCCCGGCTCCAGCGGCATCGGGGCCCGGCCCGGCCCGCCGCAGCCGCCCCGGGGTGGGGGGGCACCGAGGCCGGCCGGCCTGGCCGCTCCCTGTCCCCGGCCTGCCACACCGGAAGACAAAGAGACAGCTCCTCCCCCCACCCAGCCTTTTTAAGCATTTCGCCAAAAGTCGCAGCTTGTCTTTTACTGGATAAATTGCTTGTCAATCAAAAAAAAACTGACCCCGATTGGAACAAAATCAGGCTTTTCCTAGCCTATGACAGTGTGTGTGTGTGTGTGTGTGTGTTAAAGAAAGATGTTTTGCATGTGGGACTTAAAGATGTTACGTGTACAACAGAATTTCTTTACAGTAGTTGAAGGTTTTCTTTATAAAGCAAAATAATATTTCCACCTATCTGGCTTCTTAATACTTACATTTAAATGGTAAAGCTTTACATTTAAATGGTAATACTTACATTTAAATGGTAAAAGCATGTATTTTTCCCATTACTTTTATTAAACTTATGCTTCATCTAATTTTCAAACTTCACCTTGAAGTTTGTTAACTTCAAACAGAGACTCATACTCAGTTATTTAATGTTAGGTACCTGACTGTGGTGTCTACATTAGGGGCCTCAACTTTTTGTGAAGTCAGAGAATAAGGCTAGATGTTTCCAGTGCATAACCTAGGACTGCATTTCACCAGTGAGTGCAAAGAGACCTTAGATTGAGTCTAGTTTCTGCAGCCTTAGTGAAACTCTACATGACTTGATAGAAAACACAGTAATAAGGATGGATGTCAGTCATACTTTCCTTCTCACAGAGTAGATCTCACTGAGTATTCAATGACAATGGTTAAAATCTGTGACAGAGTCCTCATTTTGGAGTCTGTTTCGTTGTTTTCCTAGTACCACTTTTCTGTATAAAGTGGTTTTTTATTACTCATCTCAGCAGGAGACAAGAGTGTGCGAAGTGTATTCTCCATGAAGATGTGCTTTTCTGTACATTTTGGTGTTGGCTTGAAAATCGTTTGCTATTTTCATTTGAATAGTAAGAGCAAAGGAGAGATCTCTTCCCTATCTACAGATTTATCTGAGACAGGATCAGATGAATTAACTACAGTATTTGAAGCAAAAACACTTTGGCAGTGCTGTGCCTGTTCAAAACATCAGATCAAGGAGACAATTAACGTGGGAAGGCACGTTCCACAACACAGCCAGATCCACGTTGGGATCACGGCTGCCCTGTGTGGGGATACCCACTCAGTACTTCAGGGCACTGTTTGTACAAACTTGTTGCTGCTGACAGCTTCATGCTCGGGAAATAAGCTTAGTTAGTGCATTCATTGCCCTGGCTTTGGTGTGTGCTTGCCAAGAGCTACAGCTATGTAGTGTTTACAGCAGCAGAGCAGTACAATCCCTTTATCTGATCTTTTTTCTCTTCCCTGGCATATTGATATGATTCATTTCCTCTTCAGAAAAGTAATATCTTGGAAGTAAGACTAAGTTATGATGAAATAATGAGAGGTAATGGGTTACATTTTCAAACTTTAGATATTCAAAATCTTCCTGACAAGATACTTTTGTTTCAGAAAGCAAAAGATTTTACCAATAAGGAAACACTCCACAGACAACATAATGAGTTCATAGATTTTCCACTGGTGGTAAAATAATCTACCCTGGTAAACAGTAGGTTTCATGTAGTACCACTGGGTTTTTCTGTGTTCTCCAGGTCCCTAGCAGGATTTACCTGAACTCAGTATAAGGCTCTGCAGTGTATTGTTATATCCTACAATCCAGGTGGTTCTAATACACAAAACAATCTTTAGTGGATTATTTTTTCTGGAAATTACCTCCATGTCAAGCCATATCTCTTGCACCATGCTATATTAAATGTAGTGTTTATTTTTGCTTATTTGTCATACTACCAGCTCCACATTTTCTAAAGTTTCAAAGATAGTTAAGATGTTTTCGATTTTGTTGGTTGGCTTTTTCCTTCTTTTTTTTTTTTTTTTTTTTAAGTAAGATGTGCATGTGAAGATGGATTTCTAAAAACTCTTACTGGTTTAACTCAGCTCTCTTTGATAAGGATAATACTAAGAGGGTTCCAAACATTTTTCACAGTTCCATATATTATGTAGTGAACCTAAGATGCAATGCAATACTCATGTTTCCCACTCAATATTATGTTCTTTTATTTCTCCTTTCACTTAGTTTGCCTTTGGGAAATTGATTACGGGTTCTTGCCAGTTTGTTGTTGTCCTCAATGCTGCAAGACTATGGCTTTAAATATCAGAGATGTTGCCTTCCTGGTGATATGATTGCTGTAAATTCTGCCTTTTGCCTGTGTTTTTCCCAAATGACTTATGCTGATAAAGTTATCTTCTGATATCCAAGAGTCATTGCAGTGGCCCTGTCACTGTTTCATTTGCTCCATTTTTTTAGAATATCATCTCTGTTTTGTGGACTCTCTTAACCTATGTTTTGTGAATCAGAAGTTATTTCGAGAACAGTAGTTCAAGATGTAATATAGTGTCTGGTTTTATAATATACTCATCTCAGCTTTTTCAGAATTGGAACTGTTTATGTTGCATGGTTTCCGTCTAAAACGTAAAAAACAACAAATAATAAATAAATAAATAAATCCCAGGCAGTCATTTAAGACATTTAAATCATATGCAAGAAAACTTAAACTAGGTATTCGAGACTGGTGTCTTCAAAGTTACGAGTGCTTCTTTTTGGATTTTTATTACCTACTTGCTACACTGCATTCCCAAACATTGAATACTTTAAATTACATTAGCGAATAAGTACTGCAGATGTGATCAGTGCTTCAAAACTGATTCCAACAAAAACCATCAGGTGTTTATCCTATTTAAAATTTCAGCTTAAAGTGAAACTATTTGTGGATGTCACCTTTAGTAGTTGCAACATCTTAATTCTAGTTTGTAATATGCTCAGAAAAAGATCTGCTCTGTATTTCCAAAATAGAATGTGCACATGAAGATTAAAATGTGCATGATTTTTCTTCTCATCACAAAACAACCTAATTACTCTTCACTTGAGAGAAAGAAATGATGCACAAATTTTCTAACCTCACTGACCAGATTGCTGATGAAACCTCCCTTACACTCTAGCACTTTCTTTATCACATTTATGACATGTTCAGAAGCAAAGACCAAGTGTTATTAGTAGAAAAGGAATGATTAATTTTTTTGCAAGTTGAAGTGTTAATATTTAATTGTGACCTTTGTAGAAATACTATGGTTAAAATGGAAAAGTTAATAAAACTTCTATTCGAAATAACAGCAGATGGCCATGTAGTGAATACAAGCTTAAAATCACTCTTGGGGCCCTATTATGTTCTCAAACTCCCTCAGCTATCAATTCCTGTGTATGTTGCTGATGAGAGAAAAACTGAACTCCTGTTTCATGTAGTGCACCTTAGCTGAGTATCATCTGACATGAAGGGCTATAGACAGCTCTGATTTCTAAACAATCCCCTGCAGAGAGGCCTGGCATATTCAGTAAAAAGGTATTCTATTAACATGACTGTGGGGCTTTTTCCCATGAAAATTTTCATAAATATAGTACAGATTAAAAAGTCACATGATAGTAAAAAAATACTTTTCTTCCCTAGAGTATTGCTTCTGAAAATATGACCGTGTTGAGCCAACTCACCTTGTACAAAAATGGGGTTGAGATACGCAAGACAAAATATTCAGTGAAAGAGAAATTCATGTCTGATGCCTTGGAACTTGGATAGTGAGCCCAGTTTCTGAGAAAATGGAAAGGCAAAAGCAGTATACAAAAGAAGGAAAGGGAGCTGGATAAAAGTTGTAGAGAAGAAGATGCAAGCAGACCTAGTGAAAAAAACAGGTGATATAGTTGAGATATTCAGAAAGCAGACACTCCTTTCTATTTTTGTGCCTTCTTTTTGAGTAGCTCAACCCTTACTGACTCTGGTTGAATTTTTACTGGCTTCTTTGACTCAATACCAGATATCTACAGGAGGACTTTTTCTTTTCATCACAGGCAGACAATGCACATGGAAAATTTTTATATTTTATTTTATTTTCTTCTTCTTCTGCAGGCAGGTATTTTTAACCCCTATTAAGTTGGTTTTTTTACTTCCAGGGCTATGCTATATTCTTTGGGGCAAAATATAGGAATGAAAAATATATTGGAACATGTATTTCTAATAATATTCTCACCAATTTTTTTTTTTATCCCTTGTTAATTCTCTTCTACATATATAAAAAACTTACCAAAAAGATGGTGTGGAGCTTACTAATATCAATACAATTTAAATACAGTTGCTGCAACTTTACCTTACGCTGGAAAGATATATGCATGGAATAGTGGCCAGCAAAAGTGTTGTTTCCCCACAGTGTCTAAAATAGACTTTAGGGAGTTCCTCAAGTGCATCCTTAAAGAAATATAACAGTGGATATTTTAACAAGGGTAAGAAATTAAATCCATAATGGTTTGACATAATGTTTTGACTGTTCAGCAAATGGGGCTTGGTCTGACCATGGCACATGGTGTAATCATAGAAGAGGATGTCAGCAGAGTGTATGTACACATGTGGGGTCTGCCCTACATGCTCTCAGCCAGCAGCATATGGTGGCAGAGGTGGCCTAATCTATAAGCTCTCTTCAGCTAATTTTTGTAAAGGTAAAATTTTCTGCTTTATTTTCTCTCTGTGTTGGGAGAACCCCTTTATTTTTATTGGCTCCTCTGTTAAAACCACCCACTGAAAAAACAGTAAAGGATTAGAAGGGGCACACCTTAGGAAAAAAAAGGGGATGAGAGGGAAGCACATCATCAGCTAAGCATGTAGAACCTTCTGCAGATAGACCTATGGGTCAGTCTTCATTGTCCAGCGAATCCTGAAACCTGCCAGAGGATCCATTCTTAGCTGTTAACTCTTCTGGATGCTTCAATGCCTTTAGTTCCAATTGTAAAGTGACAAAGATAATCAAAAGGCAATGCTTGCAAGTGTCACAGATTATCACTGTGTCTGGGGCACACAGCAAAAAATGAAACTCTAGAGAGATAAAGGAAGAGCTGGAAAAGTACGTACGGGAAGAGCATCACTTACGGGACCTTTGCTTAACCTATTAATTTTAGCCAGCAGTATTTTTTATGAATATTTCAGGACCAAAAAGCTTTTCTATTGTTCTCAGAGGTCTTGGGGACCAAGAGTTGATCAGATTGTGCAGCAAACACTTACAAGAAACCTGTCTGTAGCTGGAAAGCTGAAGAATTTATTTGCATTTATGTTCACTGTAAAGAGGCTCCAACACTAGAACCTTTGTGGAGAATGCCTTAGAGAGTCTGCTTGAACCCAAAATGTCAGAAAATGTGTCGATGTGCTGATATTATGTAATATTTATATTGGTATTCTGTAATGTATATATTCTAATGGTAATAATAATTTGTTATTAATAATAATAACAAACCTTCAGTGGGGATTGTACTTTATGGGTACATATTGTGATGAACCTGTACCACAAAAGTTTTTACCTTCTGTTTACAGAGTATGACTTATCGTATGGATCTTCCTCCATGTCTTTGAAATACAAGGTTGCAAATAAGATGCTAATTTTTAAAACAGTCTCCTGAATGCTCTGTGAGTCTGATGTCCCCACTGGGAAGCTTTGTGGAAATTATCATAAAAGAAATGAATCAGCAAAGAATTTGACCAGTGTAGACAGAAGTGTTCATATGGGTTTTGCACAGGAACACAGAAGTGTTCATATGGGTTATGTCTCAGGTAAGAAATTTGAAAGACTCATTGAGCATGTGCACAAGGATGCGACAACAGATATAGTGTTCTGACATTTCAGAGGCTTCACCAGTCTTCACCTTACTTGTGATCAGTTTAGCAAGAACAGATAATTATCTAGCACAGATAAATGTCTTCTTAAAAGATAGCAAAAGAAAGGTAGGAGTAAATTCTTGTTAAGAGAGGGAAAATAGTGCACCCTACAGAGACCTGTGCTAAGGCTTGTTCTATTCAGCATATTTGTGCAGGATCTAGAAAAGGTGGTAGAGACTGATAAAGCTTGATGATGTTAAATTATTCAGTGTAGTAAAAATGAAAGCTGGTTCTGAAGAGCTGTGGAAGGATCTCACAGTGTTGAGTAATTGGGCAGTAAAACGGGAGATGAAATTCAGTGCTAATAAATGCAGAGTAATGCAGTTGGAGAAAAACAAGTTTAATTTTACAAACATGATATTAGGCTGTGAGCTGTTACCACACAGTAAAGAAATCCCAAAGTCATAATAGGTAATTCTGAGAAAACATTAGCATGACACACAGTAGCTGTTGAAAACAAACAAATTAACAGAACCAAAACAGAAAGCAAGGAATTACTAGGAAAAGACCAGGGCACAGACAAAATGTAACAGTAAATCCAAGTGTCCTCTGTATGGTTTTGATGTTCATCTCAATAAGAATTGAGAAATTTGCATGCATTTGGTGTTCTTTTATCTATGTAGACCTGGACATGTATCCTCTGTTGCGGTGTCTGGACCTTAGATAATCAGAAGTGGGTGTTTTTGCAGTACTTCCTTTTGATTTTTTTCACTGTGCAGGACTGCTTGCATGTATGTATGTAAACCTTTAGAGCAGCCTTGGTGTGAATGTAAAAGCCTAGTTCAATGAAAGCAGTGTGAAGATAAGCATCAATGAGCAGGCTCACCAGGATACATGAACTGTGCATGGATGGATTTCAGAAAAGATTTCAGCTGCTGATGATTGAGTGGATTTCAAAGGAAACATTGAAATGAGGCAACATGACTACAAGGGCAGGTGAAGACGGGATACAAAATGAGAAGATGTTTTATGTGCTGAAACAGCAGCAGAAGTCAATAGAAGCAGCTTGTCTGGTTGTTGGGATGCTGATTTGAGAAGTGTGTTGACAGAGTCGGCTTTCAAGCAGTCTTTGAAGGGGAGGTGATGGTTCTAGTTGAAGGCAGGGTGACCTGAATGAAAAAAAAAATCATGAAAAACACCTAAAACTGTTCACTCAAGCCTAATTATGCATTAGAACAGTGTCCAAAAGTTGTCCCTTCTGAATAGCAAACTAGGCTAATGTTTTAAAATAACCAGAGGGTGGGCGATGGTTAAGCTCTAGAGGCCTGGATGGATATTTTGCTTCTTCACCCAGAGAAGGCTGTTTCTAGAGCCCAGAGAGTCCTGATGGCAAAAAAAGAGTTGGCAGTAACATCCTCTGGGGAGGTGTGTAATAGGCGAGAGGGAAAAATCAACACAGCACCTGTGCTTTACAGAGATTTTACTCTCAGATGAAAATAAAATACTGAGCATGATGAGAAATGGAGAAGTTGAGGACAATAACCAGTGAGTATAGAAATTCCAGGGGCTGGAATTCCAGCTTTTTCATATTGTGTTTCCTTTTAAAAAGTATTGTCAAACAACATCCCTGTTGTAAAATAAAATAAAGAAGTCCAGTGGCAAAACCACAAAGGTTAAAACAAATTTAAAAAAACCTCCAAAACAAAACCAAACCAAAACCAAACCAAACCAACCAAACAAAAAAAACCCAACAACAAAAAAAAATCCCCAAAACTGCGTGGCAAAGGAAAATGAAAGTAATTGTCCAGGAAGAAGGCAGTTGAAGTGTGTGAAGGGGAGCGTGTCTGGTCACCCAAGCTGCCAGCTTTTCTGTAGGACGCTGAGGGGAATGACAAGAGCATCAAAGGCAAAGAGGGGCTGGCAAGAAACTGGAAGCCTATCTCATTTTCTTTCTGTCTTACTGAAGACCTTCACTCTTATCCTTTCTATCTCAAATCTTCTGTCCTCTATCTTATGATCCACCTTTGTGGATAATTCTCCTTTCTGACCCCAGTGCTTTCCTTAGCCTGGGTCCTGCTCCCCTGTGGCACAGTCCATTTTTTTCTGTAACATTTCTTCCCTTCTTTCTGTAAGTTACTTCCTTTTAGATGTCTCTTCTGCCTTACTTGTTTCCCCAACTACTCCTTGCCATGAGATAAACACAGGAGAGACAGCAAGACAGGTAACAACAAAAAAAAAAGCACAATCTGGGCAAGTTCTTTGCAAACAGGGGTTTCCAACCCATGACGTTTTTTATTGACAAACCCACCATAGGATGTAAATCAAAATCCTTCCCTGTGATTGCTCAAATAGAGGTCTTTGCCCTTGGAGTCACTGTCACTTTTCTTCAGACTTCAAAACAAGTTTGGCAGCCTTGTCTTTTCCTCAGTGAGCCCCCAAGCACTGCCACACTTGTGCAGGGATTCTTCCCACAACTATGAGCATGTTGAGTCAACAGCTATAATTTTCTATAAACAAAACAGTAGAATAGTCAATAGACATGTGTTGACTAACTTCTGCACTTAGATATTTGAGGCTTTCTGAAAAACCTTTTTTGATGATGGCTCCTTTACAATTACAGTTGTTTCAGAAGAAAAAAGTAGGCCAGTTTTTCCTTTTGAGATAGTCTTTGATTTTTATGATCTCCTAATTACAGTATGCACAAAAGAATTTCACATATGTTTACAAAACAAACATTTACAGGTACTTGTATAATTACAAAATCTGCCATTAAATTAGTGTTTCACGTGTTTATGTTTTAATTATTAACTGTGGCAGAATGTTGCTAAAGCAGAAAACATGTAATTTTTATGATAATAACTGAACACAATTAGCTGAATATCTTTCTATAAACAAAATTTAGTTTTCATTTGGATTCTTCCCTTGTATTAGTTACATTTAGGGCAATGCAAAGAGCCTGGCATGCTCCCTCTTCACTGTGTGGGTTGTATGGCATTTCATATTTTGGAATCTACTGTGCTAAAAGTGTTTATTTACATTGTCATGATTTAACCCCACCCAGCCACCAAGTATCTCACAGCTGCTCACTCACTTCCCCACCAGCAAGGCTGGAGAGAGAATCAGAGGTAAAAGCTGGAAAATTTGTGGATTGAGATAAAGACTGTTTAACAGGGAAAGCAAAAGACAAGCACACAAGCAAAGTAAAACAATTGATTCACTGCTTCCCATGGGCAGGAAGGTGTTCAGCCATCTCCAGGAGAGCTGGGCCCCATCACATGCAGTGGTTACAAGAGAAAACAAATGCCATCAATCCAAACACCCCCCTGCCCTCTTTCTACCCCTCACTTTATACAGTGAACATGACATCATATGGTCTGGAATATCCTTTGGTCAGTTGAGCTCAGCTGTCCCAGATTTCTGGTGTCCTCCCAATTTCACATGCACACTTAGTCTCCTCACCAGGGTGGCAGTATGAAAAGCAGAAAAGGCCTTGGCTCTGTGTAAGCTCTGCTCAGCAAGTATAAAAAAGTCTCTATATTAACCCCATGTTCAGCACAAATCCAAAACACACAGCCCCATACCAGCCATGTGAAAAAAAAAAAATTACCCAGCCAAAACCAGCACATAATGTAACTTCATGTAACATTACGTGGCACGATGTAAAGTTTTTCATATAGACCTAGCCTCCTACTCATCCATACATTATTGTCTGTATAGTAGTTTCTTTCTGCTTTTTCTGATGTACCAATGGCCCATATGTCTGCTATTAACTAATAGTCGGTTTTGTGCTCATGGTTCCTGCACAAGTTTCCTCTCCTCATCTGTGAAGTCCAAATAATTTCAGAATACACTTCATTGCTGATCTTGCTTTTACTGTTGTCTATTTTTTTCATTTTTTTTCTCAGATTTTCACCCATTTAAACAATTTCTTCTTTATTATTGTTATTGGATCCTGTGATATGAAATAATTTCTTAATGGGAGTGTCTCATCTTATTGAACTTTTAAAAAACTTTAATATGGATTGCTGAAGTTAAGGTGTTCTACAAAAAGGTGAGTAGTGCATCTGAAAAATCTAATTTCTAAATACTTTTGTCTTCCTATCAGTATGACAATTATGCATTTTCAATTCTTTTTTGAGCGACAGTCTAGCCATCAAGAATTTTTTCACTGAGGGCAGCAAAACCCAATAATTTTTTCTGTCACCTGGAAGGTATAGGTAAAAAATCCAGGTAAACTTTCCTAGTCCTGGTAAAACAGGACTAACTCCTTAGTCTATGTGCAGGGGTATAATATTGAATTTCACTTAAGTAATAATTTCCTTCTTTAGCCTAACAAAAATATTGCACGCAAGTTCCTGAGAGGTTTCCCCATAGGGTGTCACTCACAGAATGGAGGGAAGCATTACTGTAACTCCTGAAAGCTGCTTCCATGGTCTGGGAGGTGGGTGACAGCTGACAAATCTTGAAAATTTTCTGACAGCTTATCTAGTTACATGAGTTGCTCAGATTACAGGTGCTCCTTCCAGCCCGGTGCAGCCCTGCTCTTGCAGCTCCTGGAGATAGCCTAGTCTCAATTTCCATATAGCTTTATTCCACTACTCTAGGCATTGAGACTTGATACATGCTTTGGAAAAGCTGCCTTCACAGACTGTTCAAAAAGGCCATAAGAACAAACTCCTGACCACAGGGAGAGGGCCCTGGATTCACCTCTAGTGGCACATCTTAGGCAGCCCTTTGAAGACTCACTCTGTTTCCCATCTGACACTGACTACAAGCCTCTGAATTGTGTTATCCTCATGTACTCTATGGCCTGCCCTCTTTCCCTGCTATTAGAGATTCCTACAACCTGGATTACCTAGAAGCGAAAGAACTGAAGGATGTGAAGAACCTTTATAACCTCAGGGCCATCAGGGCAGGAGTCCAGAGGGAGGTGGAGGAGAGAGCAGGCTCCAGCAGACACCTCACACAGACTGCCATGATGCTGGATCCACAGGGCCCTTGTACAACTGGTGAAGATACAAACATACTGTGGGTTGCAACTACTATGTCTTACAGGGAGAGAACTGGAGTTGTCTTCATCCCAACTCATTATTTCCCTTAAAAGAAGATATCACATATTAAGGTTTGATTAGGTCACCTTTTAATTTTATTCTGATTCATGGAAGGAAAATGAAAGAAATATTTGACTGAAAATGTCACGCAGTGAAGGCTTCCTTGCAATGCAGGGAATCATTTCAACAGGAGTCTGTGCACATAGCAAAGAAACCCAGAATTTCACAATCTGGTTTCCTGCTGAAAGATAGGATAAAACTGAACCTTCGCATAGGCAAATATAATTTCTTCATAGGACTCTCACCTGTTTCTACCACAGCTGAATTTGATCCAAATTGCTTAACACTATTTTCCTTAAATATTCATTTTTCAGTGGAAGGGTTTATATAACCTGTCACCTTGTATTATAGCTGATGTAAAAAGTTTGTGACTGCAACCCTAAATGTTTTATCACCTGTCAGACATTTCAATGATAATAAAAAGTAACATCCTTTAAATTAATTAGTCATGATTAGGACTTCAAGCCCACAGGCCACTTCATTATGCAAAAATTATAAGTTAGCTATTTAAATTACCATTAAATTGATTCTTATGTTAATTGATATCTCACAACGCCTGTTTTTAATTTCTATAGGCTCTTATTAAGGTTTAATACAAGTTAACTAAAATATTTTAACTAATCTTTTAAATAAAGGTACTGGAAAAATGTTGATAAATAATTTTATCTGCTTATGATTTATGGTAAAAACAGGAATTACTTTAATAAAATATATCAGACATCACTCATGCAACCATATTAGCATGCAAATTGTTGTGATTTTCTATCCTACCATTCAGCATAAGAAGAATGCTCCTCCTGCACACCGGCAGCAGAGATCTTCTGAGATATGCAATGATTTGCAGACATACTGAAAGGCAGAATTTGGATCATAAAATACAACCAAACCAGTAATGTGGAATACTAATAGTGGAGATGGGTATTCTAATTAATGTAAGTCACATGTTAATACTTAGATCTGATACATCTTGGATTGCCAAGGGCTCTTTGCCTTGTCTATAGCAAAGTAATAATTTTTTTGGAAAATCTGTGATTTGTTCCTCGAGTTAGGGCCTGCCAACACAATAGTAGAACAGACTTGCTCATTTCTCCAAACTGTTTCACTTTCTTAGCACACTGTTAAACTGTGTTGAAGTTTGGTGAGCTCAGTTTGACATTTCCTTTTTGGGTTCCAATATTTGCAATGAAATCTCATCTGCTAATTAGTTCCTGATTATTAGCTTTCTGAATAATGTAATACACATAAGAAATAGAGATATAAGGTTATATCCCAGCAGTGTTACTGGAAATGGCTGTGCTGTCAGTGATTAAGCTGAGACAGTGTTCCTCCCTTGGTCCTTCCCAGAGAGTTCAGAGCTCCTATGATGAACAACACAAGCTAGATCTAAAAAGAAATACAAGAACATCCTTTATGTCCCAAATAGCCTCAAAGTTCTTGTTCATATCTCCAGTACCTTCAAACTCCCTTCACACTCCAAGGCATGCAAAAGGTGCTTTTATTGTCTTACAATTGAAAACCTCTCTGGTGGGCCATGACACAACTCCCAGTACATCAGGCAGTTTCAATTGAAAACCCACCACAAAGAAGAAAATTCCAGGACTCCCAGGTGCCAAGTGGGGCCCCAAGACATCTTGAGCCAAGAGTTCTGCTCCACAGATGTGGCTGACCTCCTCTGAAAGAAGCAAGTCCTGTGAGAGCAAAGCACTTGGCCTGGTATCTGTGAGTGCATCTTGGGGCAAACAGAAAGAGCCATATGTTTAAATACCTTCTCCAAAACAAGTGCAGCTTTGATACCAGCCTATGCTTTAAACATTTGATACTTCATTTGTCAATACTGTGACAGTTAAAACTTCTAAATACATCAGAGATGGTAAAAATACTAAATATAGCTAAACTCTGAAGATTTTCACATAAACTCTGGATATTTTCAGCTTTTCTTAGAGATGGTACATTTTGTCCCTGTTTTATCCCCTAACTGTAAGAGGTTAACCCCCAAAGGCGGCTGGGTCCATGATTCTCTGAATCACCACTGGACAGTGCAACTGATGCCATTTATTGGGTGACAACATCTTTCAGCTGACAACACCCTACCTGAATTATTTATTCTCAACAGACATCTTTTATTATTGGGTCTTCCACTTCACATTGTTATAATGGAAGAAAAGTAAAATAATATTTTCCTCTAAACTACTAAATACTGGTCTTCAGGCAAAGAGAAAAAAGTACTTCAGACAGTATCAAAGCTCATATATTTAACAGTTTTACAACACCTGTCATAATTCCCATTAGTCTATTAGTGACAGAGAAAAATCCTAAATTAACTTGACCAGATGATGTTTTAACTTCATTGCCTTAGATCACATTGCACTGTTGCGTGTTAATGGCTTTTTTTTCCAGGAATGATATGTGAATGGATTAATCTTACTGTAAGTAGCAAGGGTCATTGGAAGAGCAGATCTATAAAGGCTCAGTAGAGTACATCTAAACAGTTAAAATTAGTCTCTAATGTCATAGTGGTATAACCCATTAAATACTGTTCACTTTTTACCTTTATTGCTTTATTTTGTATTTGTTGTTATTGTCTTCTATTCATACTCTAAGAATATATAAGTTATAGCAGCATCCAGAGGGACCACCATAATCAGATTGGATAATTACTTGCCTTATAAACTTTCATTTCTGATTTTTAAAGCCCAATAGTAAAAAAAAAAAGCCCTCCAAATAAATAGTAGTTTGAAACTTGGCATCCAGAGCTTCAAGGATTCTGTTTGAGATTGATATGAAGCTATAAAATAAAATTTCAAAGATAATGGCTCTGCAGTTTTTGATTTTTTGTGTTTTTGTTTTGGTTTTGTTTTTTTTTTTTCTATTAAGGCTTTTTTTCAGTGGTTATGTAACTTGAAAAGTGTTGCCATGTAAGCAGGATAATTTGGCAAGGAAGTTTTTCACAATATGTTTTAATTAGTTTTAGCATTAAGGTTTATTTTCAAAATGCCAAGACATTTTAGTTGGAAAAAGGTTCTCAACACAGGTGTATTCAAGTGGATACTTTCTTAGAGTAATCTGCCATAAAATACTTATTTCATGAAACACACTTTCAGGTACCTAATGCTTAAATGTGCTCAAAACTTCCTAAATACATCTCCAACTTTTATTCACTAGAAATGAGGCAACTATCAGATTTTGCAGGTACAGCAACAGCAAGTCAAGCTACAAGAAATTAGGACAAGATTATTACTACCTTAGATTGCATTTTCAAAATGCAAATAGATTAACGCAAATTTTTAACATCAATGGAGCACTTTCCAAGAGAGCTATCAAAGCTTCTTCACAGAATCATCACTGAACCATAGAAACATAGAATGGAGTTGGAAGGGCCCTTAAATATCACCTACTTCCAACCTCCGCTCCATGGGCCAGGACACCTTCCACTGGACCAGATTGCCCAAAAACCCATCTAACCTAGCCTTGAATACTTCCAGGGGTGGGGCAGCCACAGCTCCTCCAGTCAAAGAATTCCAGTGCTTCACCACACCCACAATAAAGAATTTCTTTCTAATTTCTAACCAAAACCTACACCCTTGCAATCTGAAGCCGCCCTGCACCTTGTCCTATCACTGTATGCTCTTGTAAGCAGTCCCTCTCCAACCCTCTTGTAGGTCTCTTCAGGTCCTGAAAGGCTGCCATAATGTCTGCACAGAGCCTTTTCTTCTTCAGGCTGAAAACCACAACACTTTCAGCTTCTTTTCATGGGAGAAGTGCTCCAGTCCTCTAATCATCTTCATGACCCTTCTCTGGACTCACTCCACAAAGTCCATGTCCCACTTATGCCAGAGTCCCCAGAACTGGACACAGAACTCCAGGTGGACTTTCACTAGGGAGGAGTGGAGGGGGAGAATCACCTCCATTGATCTTCTGGCCACACTGCTTTTGATACAGCTCAGGATCAGTCGGTTTTTTGGGTTGCGAGTGCACATTGATGGCTTTTTAGCAATCAACACCTTCAAATCCTTCTCCTCAGGGCTGATCTCAATCCATTCTCTGCCCAGCCTTTATTTGTGTTTGGGATTATCCTGATCCACATGCACTTGGCCTTACTGAACTTCCTGATATTTGTACAGCCCATCTCTCAGGCTTGTCAAAGTCCTTCTAGATGGCATGTCAATCCAGACATCCTGCCCCCCAGCACACCAATCACACCACACAGCTTGGTGTCATCAGCTAACTGCTAAGAGTGCTCTCAGTCCCACTGCCCTTGTCACCAACAAGGACAGATGTTAAACAATGGCATGATCTTGCCTGTTACAGAGGTAGGAGACTGACTGGCCTGTGTTCCCTGGGTCCTTATATTCCTGTTTTAAAAATAGGGGTTTATTAGGCTTCCCCTTCTCCAGTCAGTGGGAATGTCACTGGATTTCCAAGGCTTCTCAAATATAATGGATTATAGTTAAGGAAAGTTTCATCATCTTTAGTTTATGAATGGGTAAGCAGCATAGAAAAAAAACCAAAAACCAAGTTGCTGGCCATTGTCATACCAGGAGAAGACTTCTTCAAAGTAGTAACTCTGACGTTAACATAGATTTGGACAATCAACCGCCCACAGTACCTAGAAAAAATGTTGTCTTTTATACTGAGCTAGAATGAGATGGACTTGTTTTTTAAGGGTCCTTCTCCTCCACTCCACTTCCCCAATTCCCTTTGACTCCTATGTACTACTGGATGTAGATTTACATACAGAAAAGGTTAAAAACTCTGCTGTCTTCTCAAAGTCTGGTCCTGCTCACGTATCTGGATTAGTGGCCCTTACTCCAAGATCAATACATTCAGATGAAGATATTATACATTAGATGCTTTCAAAATACTGTTCCTCTCACCTTTATACAGTTCAGTATGGGGACATGTTGTTTTACCCTGGCTGGTTAATCAGTCATGCCTATTTACTATTAACCAAAGTTCATCTTAAAGAGTTCTCTAATGAGGCTATTCAGTCCTTGGTAGAAAATATTTCCTCATGAATCTACATTGGAAATGGCTTCAGGGAAAGATATCTCTTAATGAAATAGTGGTATGGATTCCAGTTCCTATTATCTAACACACAAACAAGTCCAGTGGCTCAGTGGGGTGGAGTTAGTGGCAGACTTCTTCAGTTGGGAAAGATTTAGGAATGGCTTCTTGGTGCAGATAATTGTTCTCAAATAAATTGGGTTGTGGCTTCATTAAACAGCATCCTTTACTTATTTTTCCCATTTACCTGAAAGAGCCATAACTAGTATTAACTGTTGTGTGAGAATATAAAATAGAGAGACAGCCTCCGGAACAGCAGACCCCAAAGCTTTGTAGGGATTTAGAGATTATAACCAACACTTTGACCTGACAGTAGATGTGTAGCCAGGGAAAAGCACGGACTATGAGCACAGTGTACCATTCTGATAAAATGAACCATAACATTCAATACCAGATAAAACTTCCATGGACATTGGCCTCCCAATGTTATGCTGTGTGTCAGCTCTACTCTTGGAAGACATTAATGCTGTAACATTTCTTCAGTATCTGATACCTTGGCAATTTAGTTAAATAACCCAACTTCAGTTACCACCTCTGTGCAGATGAATCATATACATGTATCTCTAATGGTCTGTCCTGAAACTGATCTTTGTGTTGAAAAGCTAAACCTTTATATCTCTATGGATGCAGCTTTCAACTTGAGTGCAATATAACACAGAAAAATTTCGTTCTTTTCTGCCACAGACTTTTCTGTGTTGCTGTGAGCATCAGCACCATTCTGCTATTCACACCACTAACATGGACATGATCTTTGCCTCATGCCTTTAATTTTTAGTTTTTGTGTCCAAGCCATGGCTCAGCTTTACGTATTATGGCATAGGAACTCTAAAAAATAGCAGATGGTGCAGGCAGTTAGGGAAGCTCAAGAAAATAATGAGACAATACCGGTCACATTCCTGCAAGGATCTGTAAAAGATCCTTGCAGGAATGGCAGGTTTTCAAGAGAATTGTCTCTGTACAAGTCTACAAGTGATTCTCTACTCTTTATCACCTCAGAAAAAAAGCCCTACTTGTCTTCACGTACAAAGCCCAGCCAGTGTCCACTCAGCATTGATTCAATAGCTAAAAGGTGGATGTTGACTCCCAGCAGGCCAGCTTTCAAGTTTTTTGCTTTCTTCTTTACTGGACCTCAAGGATAAGAGAAGATGACATTGAAACTACACATTAGCCTCTTTTTGTCTCCAAAACATTGTCTTTATGACATGATTTTCCTTCTGCTCCATTATGTGCAGTCCCAACTACAGTGCAGTCCTGGTCCAAAGCTAAGAATGCCAGATGCTTCATCAATATTGTACTCAGCATCAATTTCTCTTAACAGCATCTGAAGTGCCTTTTCATGGCTGTGACAAAGCAGACAGTATTCAAGTGGCATGAAGATGAGGGAGAAATCCTCTGTCCCCTGCAGTGGTGTCAGGCCAGGGCAGCTGAAGATTTAGGTCTTTCCAAAATGGCACATCAGAAAAGAAACTAATTTTTGTCCCTGAAGGCAATTGTACTGAGGTTAAAAGAGAATAGCTCAAGTCTTTTCCTGGACTATTTTTTCCAGCAACTCCTCCCTTCACCCTCTCATCAAAATACATATTTTGATATACATTTTCCAGGTTTTGATGAAAGATTGGAAATTTTTAACATTTTTCACTTAAGGGTGTGTTGTTTGGGGTTTTTTTTCACAAAAGCATCTTTAGGGGTATGAAATATATTTTGAAAAATATTTAATTTAATCTTTTTCTCTGAATCCAAAAGCAAAGGTGATGTGGCAAACTAGGATCTGCATGGAGGACCTCTGTGTACCATGGAAAATGTGGTAGGCTGTGGGAGCCTTTGAACTCTAACTCTATTGGAGATGCCCTGGTTCAATAAGGAATTAATTCAAAGAAGTCCTATGGCCTGCATTATGCAGAAGGTCAGACTAGAGGGTCACAATCATCTTTTTCAGCATAATAATCCATGAATCTGTAAGACCATCTTTTATGGTTCATTTCTTCTAAATGCCAATGTTTATTTGTAGCTGTAATATTATTTAGTATAATGTATACAGCTGGCAGGGTAAGTAAATGCTAACACTTTTGCTCAAGTATTTTTCATGAAAAAAATCAGAAAGTAAGTAATGTTGTGATGAACACTTACATCAGATATCGACCTTACTTCTCTTTCACTGGATCTTTTTCCTAGGCTAGAAACTTTTGTTCTTAAAATATTTTAACTGAGTCTAGGAGAGGATCTTGAGCTTCTGTACAGGGTCAGACTACAAGAAATTTGATTTAAATATTATCAGAACTTTAAATACCTCTGTCACAGAGCTCGATATTTTTGGCAGTTAGAGGCCACCTTTATTCTGTGTAATGATGAGAGTTTGACTTCGTTTGATATTTCTTTTTTAGCCAAAAGAATGGTGCATCTTTCTTTAATTGTGATCCTCATCAACCATTTGGCCCAGTAATACTATGCAAATTGAACTCTTCAAAAATTAATGCTAACATTTATTAAATAATGCATCATACAATAAGTTAATTTGAAATTCTAAGTTGAACTCCCTGCTCATAAGAGAGGGGTATTTTTTGTCCCCGTGCCATCTTCATAAAACATCTTTATAGTCTTTCTAAATATCTTGGATGTCATTCTTGGGTTTTGACAAATTGATCTCTACTGAGGCTATTCATAAGGAGACATTCTCTCCGTTACAGAGCTTTCAGATATTCTATTCCTTGGATTCCCTCCATTCCCTCTATTTCAACATAATTATCATTATTTTCTTAGTCTGAACACGTTGGAGAAATGTATTGATGAAAAGCAACCATTTGCTAAAGATGTAAAAGCTGAGAATACATGTGATGACATTTTCTACAAACCAGCAGGAATTTTTGCACCATTATAAAAAATACACCTCATTTACCTGGAAATAATATCATACTCATAAGGACACATGGCAACATGTGGAGGGATGACCATCTGGAGGATTGATTTTTATATATACATATATATATATATATTTATAAATAAATCCTTGACCTTTTTTTTTATTTATGACTTTAAGGAAAGCAGAACTGGGTCCTGAAAGTAAACAACAATTTATACATATGTTCCTTTGGCTTGGCAAAAGCAAATCTAGATTTCCCCATTTGCCTGTGTTTAACCATTCCGAATGCTTTTTGAATGTGCCTTTTCCTGAGTCCTGCTTGGGGTTTGTCCCTTTTTCTTACATGTTGAATGCATACATGAGTCTGTGACTTTCCACTCATCCAGTGGCCATGACCCAGGCAGGTGGCGAAACAGAGGCTGGTAAAATAACTGAGTAGAAATAAATGCAAGAAAAGGTAGTAAGGTGTGTTCAGTAGGAGAGGGCCTTTGAAAAAACAAATCAAGATAAAAAATACTATCCCATGCTTGACAATTAGCTTCCCTGAGCAAGGAAGCTGCGGTCCTCAGCCTCCTGGAGTCCCTGCTTGCTCACCAGAGGCAGCTGGGGCAGCTTTAACCTGCTGTGCTCCTGCATGCCACTGCATCGAGAGAGAAACAACCAAGTCAGTATTTGGAGGAAATGCACAAAAAAAATTTTAAAAAATTTCCTTTGATATAATATTGTCACTAGTGTGCATGGGGGGATGTTACCAGTGGAGTCATGAGTTTAGGTTATTTCTCTGCTTCAAGTGTCTTAAGAATGTCCTCATGCTTGTGTTTCAGACGAAGGTGAACCTTTGGTTGATCCTATCCTTACCAGCAGTACCTAGTACTATTTCCCAGAGTAGTAACTTTGCCAAGCAGCTCCCCAGTGGCAGCATGTACAGGTAACTGGGAGCTGAATAACTGTGTGGAAGGTGACAACTTGAAACATTCCTGGCCTGTTTCATCTTTCTTCCCTCATACAGCCTTGGCAGACTGAGATAACAGTGCAGCTGAGGGATATCACAAGGAATGTGGAGATGTGAGCTGAAGTTTTGCTTGTGACTTGTGCTGACGTCTGGCTCCATCCAGAGCCAGAGCCATTGGCTCTTTGGGCTGAAGCTGGATGTCCCTTGGCTATCTGGCTCCCAGACATGCTACTGCTTTCACAAACAGAGGGGCCTTATTTTTAGCCTGATGCACTTCTCTACTGAGGAGGTACTTTTGTCTTTTCTGTTGACTAAATATCACTTTAACAGTTCAAAAGGCCACTACTTTGTGAGTGGAAAAAATGTGATCTATTTGAGTATGATGGGCTCCTATGTGAGCTCAAACAATTTGGCAAATTTTGAAAAGAGAACATGTGGCCTGAATAATCAACAAGAGGAATTCACAATGGTTTGGCTTGGCTTGCCTGATTTTTTTTCTCTGATTTGTCTGTTCTTATAACTGCCACCTGTTCTTTTGTTTGCCCATAGATCTGGGTTGTTTTGTTGATTTTTTTTTAAACTAGAAGACACACAATGATAATTTAACTTGACTTTCTTCATAAAATGGAAGCTATAACTTCACTGCTTTCAATGCGCTTGTAATGTAGTCTTTAGGAAGATATCAAGTCTAGCATTCCCAGTGATTTCTATCACCTCCTTAGGTAAAAACTTCTTGTAGTTTATTATTTCCAGTGTTTAGAACATTATGACATTTCTACTTGAAATTTTTCTGGCTTTACCTGCCACATTCTGAATTTTGTTCACTCTTTGAAGGTTGAAAGAGCCCTCTGAAAGCAGAGACCTTCTGCCTCAGCACTTACAGGCTCTGATCAAGTTGCTTCTTTCACCTTCTCTTTGACAAACTGAAGAAATAAAGCTTTGTAGCTCTCCACCAGGCAAGATCTACATTATCAGCCATTCCTGTGGCCCTTTACCAAACTCCTTGCAACTTCTTGAGGTTCAGTGTTTCAGGAATAGTTGCACCAAGGCTATAAACCTTAGTTTTAAGAATGTTCACACACAGAAGAAGAAGAAGAAGAAGAAGAAGAAGAAGAAGAAGAAGAAGAAGAAGAAGAAGAAGAAGAAGAAGAAGAAGAAGAAGAAGAAGAAGAAGAAGAAGAAGAAGAAGAAGAAGAAGAAGAAGAAGAAGAAATCTGGGCACATATTATCAATCTTGTGCAAGAATAAAACAATAGTTCAACTTCAAATTCACAATGCCAAAATCTTCTGAACATTTTTTATTCATATGGGGGAAAGCTGTATCATATCACCTAAGGTTCCTACATTTAACTGCAATTTCTGCTGCAAAATATCTGCAACTAAACAAATTGAATTGAGTTGCGTTAGTAACAATAGATGAAGAAAGATGGTTGAATCCTACAGGTAATAAATGAAATCTGCTTCCCACAGGAAAGAATCAGTTTTCAAAGATAACTACAGTAGGGCAAAATGGAGATCTTCGAGCTTCCTTGGGCATACTGTGAGGTGAAACTGTACAGGTCATGGCAGTTCTTTGGAGATTTGTTTTGAGATTCATTTTCATTTCTAATCCAGTGCATGAGAGAGAGAGGAGGTCAAATGAAATGAAATAAACCCATGTTTCTATGAAGCCATTTGCTAGGAAATTCCACCTGCTACAGAGGAAGAAATAGCTTTGATTTTAATCACTTTTAATCAAATCACTTAGTCGAACCTCTCCATCTTCAAAATGAATCCTGCTGAGGGAGAGTGTGAGCCCACAGCACCACAAACAAAAGTGGCAATCTAGTTGGAAAATGCTTCCTGTCATTTTGGCAGAATTGTAGACTGCTTTGATTCACAGCAGTATAGACCTATTTACTTTTGCATGGTATGTATGTCCATGGTGTAATCATTATATCTAAATATTTACTTGGTGGTAGTAAAGAATGTATAGCATTAGAATTAAATCTTCAGTAGCAAAACACTTGCAGGCAGGTTCTACTGTTCAGTTCACCCATGCAACATATACTCACACACAATTTTAATTCACACTTACTCTGATGAGGTAACCGACTTCACCTGATGCTCTCTCAGTAGCAAAGAGTGGCAGTTTTGGGAGTTACACCTATTTTCTCTTGATTCAGGGAGAAAATGCATGACCTGATGAGTGATTTAGGTGCCTTCTTTCCTTCTGCCCCTTTTCTTCCTCACAGAAAACTGCACGTAAATTGTAACTTCCTCTGCAAGTCCTATTTGCATTATATTTCCACTCTGTGCAGTGCTCTACATATGGAATTAATTTATTTCTCTGCCCAAATTCATTTAGGTATTCCCCATGCATTCATTACTGAATAATCCATCAAATAATGCATACTTCTCTATTTTTAGTTATCACACACTGCATTGTTTCCTCATGTAGCTCCACCCAAAAATTCTCTCCTACATGACTAGGAAGAGAAAGTGACCTTGTAAGCATTTAGTTTGCCTCAGCTTCAGATTTCTTTATCTTCATTTCTAGCAGTATTTTTAAATTTTTCAATGGGAAATCAGCAGAATTCAGCCCAAAGCTTATGAGTATTCCTTTATTGTCAACTGATTTTTCTCATGTATTTTTAAATAGACTTTTATTCCTGGGATTCTTTCTTCCTTCCTTCCTTCCTTCCTTCCTTCCTTCCTTCCTTCCTTCCTTCCTTCCTTCCTTCTTTTTTTCCTTCTTTCTTTCCTTCTTTCTTTCTTTCTTTCTTTCTTTCTTTCTTTCTTTCTTTCTTTCTTTCTTTCTTTCTTTCTTTCTTTCTTTCTTTCTTTCTTTCTTTCTTTCTTTCTTTCTTTCTTCCTTCCTTCCTTCCTTCCTTCCTTCCTTCCTTCCTTCCTTCCTTCCTTCCTTCCTTCCTTCCTTCCTTCCTTCCTTCCTTCCTGGCTTGACTATTAAGATTTAAAAAATAGGAAATATCCCTGGGTTTTAAAGACAGCTTCAAAATTACTGTGTTTTTTTTCACTGAGCTCAGTGCTATTCTTTGTGCATGTGGGACTTGGTATATGCTGACACTGTTTGTCTTCTGTTACAGGATTATAAGATTCCTTCAGTCTGGTAAGGGAGAACATAGATTGAGTACACACAATTTGGTTTTAAATGTTGGACATGTGCTGTGCTATCTTTTCCTGTAGTGCAGCAGTAAATTCTTCCTATCACACCGAGAGGTAAGCATGTTCTATGTTTCAAGTTTTAATAAAAACATAATTAAAAATGCTTCTCATGCTACAACATATGTATGTGGTACACACTTTCTATTTCTATATCATACAGTATATAATGAATAATGTGATTACTCTAGATCTAATATAGGACTCCTCAATATGAATATGAATTATGTCCAAGCAATGGTTTTGTATATCTATCTTTTACTATGTGGCACAATTTGCTTTGTTTTCCTCAGGGCACAGCTTGAGCTCAGTTTCCACCTCTGATTTTTGTGTGGATAATAAAATATTTACAGTCTTCAAAATTAGGTGCTGAGACAGTGATTAGTGTGGTATGAATGAGCAACTGAATAGATAAGGGCGTGACATTTTGCACATGCATTACCACATACTGAACTTATGCACGCAAAATCTCAATTTGTGTGCATGTACATGCTTGTGATTCCAATTTAGCAGTTGCTTTCTTCTTACCAGTGACATTCCTCCTGCAGTTTTACCTGCCCTCTGTATTCTTCAGTTTGGAAGATATTTGGCCACGGCAGCTCTGCTGTGTGGGATACAGTGGCAACACAGTTCAGGCAGGCTATGATTTTTCTCCATCTCCATTCAAATTACAGTGTGATTGCCTGGATGCAATTTTCTGTGTGCTTCTTCCTTAGGTGGCCAATACATTAAAAGCCAACAGACCCCGAGAAGCCTGTGACACTCCAGAAGTGCCTTTGACCAGGTCCGTTTTTGCCAAAATACCTTCTCCCCACTCCATATCCTATACTGCACTCCCAGTGGCCACCTTTAACTGCAGACAACTTCATTGTCTTACAGAACACTTACAAAAAGTTTTGTTAAGGTAAAGAAATCTTTAAAGCCACTCCTCTCTATGAATGAAATTTTAGGATGTGACCTTAACTTCTATGCATTGTAGTCATAGTAGTGAATTCTGTTCTTGCCTGCTTGTCTTGCCTGATTCAAATCTGTCTATTTAAAGGGCCTACAAAAACAAATTGCTTTATACAACGAATCATATCAGAAAGTTATAAGCTTCTTCAGTCTCCAAAGACACTGGATGCAGGCTTATTTCTGCAAGGAAATACCCCTAAGTATGTTGGGGTTGATCACAGTAAGCAAGTTATATGCCTGGACAGAGCCCTTGAGAATATAACCATATTCTAGGATAATTCATCTATCTGATCAGTATTTTTTTAATAGGAACACAATTTCTTAATGTTATGTCCTCGAAAATTGTTTTGGTGGGTTGTTTTATTTTTTTTTTTTGTAAACATGCTTCTTCTATCAAAAACTGTGTTTTAATAATTACAAAGAAATTGCAAATGATCCTACCACATTGTGAGCCTTTGAAAGTAGTAGATAATGCAGCCAAAGAATTGATCACATGATACTGACCCAAAGAGCTTGTCATTTGAACGTTTCTTTTAAACTAAAATGGTACTAAACTAAAGCATCCCAGCTACTGCTGTGCATGATTCCTCTTCTAGTATCCTCTTTTTCTTAGTGTTTAAAACCGTTGTTTCATCCCTCCCCAGAAGTAACACTGTAATTCTGGTGGCATATACATGTAATATAATAAACTAGCTGTCAACAATATGATTAGCTAAAGCCATATTTATTTTCCCAACCAAGTTGAGAAGATTTGGAATGGTGAAGTGGCATTGATCATACAGTGTGTTTTGCCATTGAATATCTAATTTAATATTAGTTAAACCTGATCAACAATTCAGGAGTTTAGGGTCACATTATTAACAGAAAACATCAATCCTTTGGATAATTCAATTAAAAAACATCAATAAAAATCTAATTTCAAAAGTCACTAGTATACCAATATACCATATCCGGCAGACAGAAACTGCTCAGCCACCATTGAATCATTGCCTGTTTTAATAAGTATTCAGAAATTATACCGAGACTTCAAAAGAAATTGTAAGGAATTGTTAGCAGGTTTATTAATGTTTTATGTTTTATTAAAAGTTTGGGTGTACATTTCACAATGAGCAACATCAAAAATCAGACTTTCTGCCTGTAATTTTGCTTCCTCCTGTCTTTCTGCCTTTGGGATTCGCTCTTTTCCTTTCATCAGCTGCCATTTTCAGCAGCATGCAGTAATTTCATGGCTCATTGCAAGCGCTGAAAACCTTTGAAACCACAAATGCTAACCTACCTGGCCTGCAGCCATTTAGGAAGAGATTAATTTAGCAAACAGAAGCAAAACACTTTCTACTTCTAGCCTGTGCATAATTTCACTTCTATCTATATTTATTTTACAGTGAGCAGCGTAATGACAATTTCAGTAATTGCAACTCTGTAAAAATTTGCCTACCTAGCTTATCTCACTATCACAAGACTGTGAGTCAGTCAGATTAGAAAAAGTACAGCATGTGAAACTGCATTGGTTGCCTTCCAAAAAATATGTGCCTTATATAAAATTTAAGTGATGTTTTGCACTTATTTGTATGCTTATGTACAGGACAATGGATTCTCCATGATGTTTGTTTGAGATGTGTATGTCTTTTTAATGCACTGTGATTTATGGGTGCTTTTCCCATACAAAAAGATCAGTAACACTAGTAGGCTGCAAGTGCCAGCCCATTTCTGCAGACTTAGTTACAAATGGCTGTTATGGTGCTGTCAAGCGATTTGAACAGAACTGAAAGTCCATCTGGGGCAAATCTAAGCTATCATGCTTGGAACAAATTCAAATTCAAAATTAGCCTACAAACTGTTAGCTGAAAAAAAGTTCAAAATGTTTTATTGTTTCTAATTTGACTCAAAGATCAAATTCTCTAAGTAAACACGGACACTTTTCTTCTAATCCATTTTTTATTCCGTTTGACCAGCATACTCAGAACAAGATGCATAAAGTCAAGCTTATAAATGTTTATTCATACAGTAAGATAGAAACTGCTTGATTTTCCTGTACCCCTGTGATTTGTCTCAGTGCTGAGTATCCCACTTCTTACTGAATGTGTTGAGCACTAAGGTTCCTATGTTTATCCTCTGGCAAATGTAAATGTTACAATAATTGAACCCAAAGCCTTTGTTGCTATGTGCTGTGCAAAAAGAAAGTAGCAACAAAGACTTACAGCATTTTCAGATACACAGGAGAAAAAAGATTTCTTTGTGATTTCTTTACAATTCCCATGTATGACTTTACAGCCAGCACGATGGCCTCAGGTATGAGAAATCCCTAAGGTATCTCACAGCTCCTGACTTCTATATTGGTATCCTGGCACTGGTAGCAGGGCAATCTGGTGCTGCTTTCTGGCAGTCATTGCTCCAGGCTGAGCGGGTTGGAAGGGATTTCAGCGACCTTGAATGACCTTGTGGATGGCAGTCACTGGGTAATGATTTTAACTGCAGGATTATGCAGTGGTACTTCCTGCCATGAGGGGCTGCAAGAAGATTGCTGCCAATGACATGGAGGGAGATGGAGTCAAAGGGACCCCATCAGTGCCGGAGATGAAACAATTTAAGGTGCACAGCTTTCCAACTTTTTGTGTCAGAGTAGTGAAAGAATAATTGAGTATCATTGTTAGCTTGCTTTGCTGCAATTCAGATACATTTAGATCAGCAAAAGGAAAGTGTACAGCATTAAACTTGTTTATGCAGTGTTTTTATAATAGCTAATTCATTTAAGCATACAGATACACAGACGGCAGTGGGATGACTGGCCAACCCACACAGATGTACACCTCCAATCTGGCATCCCATAACATTCATAAAATATGTCAACACAGCCTGGATTCCTTCCATAGTTTATGTTAAACTATTGGTGTTCATATCATACAAGCAAAATATTTCATGTTGTTAAAATTTGTGTCCCTAGTAAATAAATAGAAAAACTAAACACATTCCTCTTAAATGCACAAGCCGTGTGCAGCAGCATTGAAGCAATATGTACTGTTTGTACTTCTAGTAACATTGCAGAAATTAACATTTGTAGAGCTGTTTATCATGCAGGCAAGTGGTAATATGGAGTCCTATGTTTTATTAGTATTCTCCTTTTAGCTGTAACATCCCTAGCACAGTGCTTCTTTAGTTGCTAGATTCCTAGTACATAGGACCACACATCAGAGCAAGCAGGGAGCAAGAGGATGAGTTGAGGGATGTCACTATGTAAGGGGAGTCCCATGGCCTGGTGATGCTCCCATATTGCTGGCCCATAGCTTTGCATTTTCCCTTTCATTCACCCTGAGTCCCCAGCTACAGACACCAGCAGCTGGCATAAAAGTCTTTTTTTGGCAAGGTCCTTGAGTGGTGGGAAGGCAGCAGGTCCACTGAATATGAGTTAGTGCAGATGCTCTAGCACAGGATAAAGGCCAAGAATGAGTCTGGTGTGCAGGGTGAAAGAATAAAAGCTGGATCCTATTCTTAAACCAGAATTCATCCAGCACCCTGAATGTAAAGTATATTCACAGACAGAGTCTTGATAATCCATGGAGCACTTGAGAAGTCTTAGCACAATGCTGTTTCCCCTGCGTACAACAGCAGTTATCCCACCTCCCCTCAGCAGGATTATCCCACCCCCGCTTTGCAGAAGACTGTGATGGTCTCAGCAGCTCTGGAGAGTCTTTGGATAGCACAGAAGGTATTTCCCTTTCTAAAAAGAAGAAACTAGAAGGGGTTGCAGAGTAATAATCTGTGGTTCTTGCTGGAGGCCTTTGACACTTTAGTGCTTGTCCAGGTTTGGTTTTTGACTTGTTTACAGGAGGTCTTTTCCAGACATCATTTCCAAATTTCCTAAGTATGGCTGCACCGCTGATATTTATATATTGTTATTCAATTATGAAATATTACTTTTATATTTAGAGTGTTAAATTCTGTCACTAATAATTTATGTCACTGATACCTAACCATGTAAAGTAAAATAGATCAGCGTAATACTGTGAAACACTATAGTATATTAATATGTAGTAAAATAGATCCATTGCCATCATGTTTAAGGGGTAACATTCCCTATTAACACACATTTCTGCATTTAAGCAATTCCAGAGCTGTGACACAGGCCAATCAAATGAATACATGGTAAACAAGCCATCATTTTGCTCAGGCTGTGCAATGTAAAATACTTAGTGAAATTAGTAAGTGCTGTCTGCAGAGGCATTGGAAGATTAAGCAGATATTCAGGTGTACCTTCACCTTTCCTTGATTTGAAAACATGCCCATCAAGATGCAGGACTAGTGTGGAGGGAAGAAAGCAATATTTGATCATTAATACATAGACACAAAAATACATTGTTGTTAAACATGCAGAAGTCAGTAAAACCACATGCTGCTTGGGGAGGATTGAATTGTTTTCAAGCACTACCATCTAATTAAGTATGTATATATTTCTAGGGCCTGAGCTCTGGAAAACATTCCTGTTGAAGAGGGAGTTTAAGCATATGCTTAACTAGAGCATGGGGGCTTGGAGGAGATATTAGTATGTGTAGTCAAAAAGTACATTCAGCAGATGAGAAAAAAAACTTGTTTCACAATCAAGACTGATGACAGTTTGCTATAGGTTAATCAATTGCCTCGTTTCATTACTTCATTTGAAGTTGGGGTTTTTTTTCTGTTAGATGGTGCAAAACATTGTTATAAACAAGTAAATTGTTCTTTTTGATTAACAGATGGCTTGAGACTAGCCAAAAAATTATTATTTTTTTAATTAAAGAAAAAGCATTCCTTGTTGAAACCTCCTATGTTGCAGTTCATCCAAGGGAAAATTTATTAAAATGAAATTATAAACTTGTGAAAAACAGGATTTATAATGGAAATACGAATGCAGCCATAACTATAACCATATGAACTATGCTGCTATTATTTACTATGGTAACATTATAAAAAAACCTACACTGTTTGGGCCATTATCCTTACAGTTTTCTTTTCAATACAAATCATTATATTTATTATCTGTCTTCTTCAATAGAGGGTACAGAAAAAGCCAATCAAAAGCAGAAGAAGCCTGCTTTTCAAAAGGAAATTGGACCTATTTCTAATTCTTCTTCTTTATCAAATACAAGGAGTGCAGACTTTTTTGTGAAAAATTGTTTCATGTAAGATAAAAGTGCAGATTGTTGGTGAGAAAATGACACACTTTTCCCTACATCTTGAAGATTCTTGGGTGATACTGCCAGCTTTTCTAAGAGATTTTTACCTTACTCACAGATGCATTTCCTTACAGACTTCAAGCAGCAGGTGCTGGGGCTCTGAGTATTTATTTGGGAATACACTGCATAATTCAGCTATTGTGACTTGGAGAGATGTCTTAGCAATGTAGTATCTTTGAATGAATATTGTACACAGTATTGGAAAAAATGATGTTTTTAGAAATAAGCCTTTCTAATTCACTGGGTGAAGAAAAACAAAACTGAATTTGTGATTGTTTCTTTCTCTGAGTTTGGAAAAAATATGAATCTCAGCTCTATTATTCCTACCTCCTTGGAAATTGTTCTAAACATATCTGCATTTCTGTGTATTATAACTGTCACAAACATACCTGTATTTCTGTGTATTATCATTAGTGACAGTAGTCTAGTATGGACACAGAGCCCCAGTGCCTGGCTTACACAATTGCCTTTATAATTATGACTAACATATATGTGCCAGTTGTTTTAACTCTTTCAAGCTGTAAAAGGGATGTGGGGGAAGTTAAGTCTCTCTTATGGACTGGACAAGATGTAATACATGTTCAGAAAACCTTCAACATAAAACATAAAAAGGTCTTGAAATTTTATTTAGAAAGTGTTCCATGACTATTGATGCATCACTAACCCGAGATGAAACATCAATGCATGTGGAACCTCTTTCTTTTTTCTTCTGAAACACCCATTTAACTTAAACACCAGTTAAATATGATTAATCGACATTTATAGTAACTTTTTAATGTGGTCTATTTATCTGTGGTAAGATACCATGCATTAAAAGCATGGTTGGGAACTGTAGTGAGTCAATATTAATACCAATAGTTTAATGCTATTATCTGCATGACAACTATGCCTAATTCAGTAAACATTCCTGACATTGTAAACATGGCCAGTATAGCTGTTAATACAAAGTAGGCAAATTGATTGATAAATAATATGTTTAGAGATACAGGACTCTCAGAGACTACGAATCAGTCGTTAACTGATAACTGGCAGGATGCTCTGACTCAAATTCTACCAGTTCAGCTAAAGAACAAAAAAAACCCCTTTCATGGCTGCTGCATGATGTAACAGTATTCTCGGTTTTGAGGGTTTTTTTATACTATGCTGCCAATTTAGGAGTAACACCTCTGCACAAGAAAGCTGTGTCACAACTGGAAAATTGTAATGCTGCTAAGACGCAGTTGTGTTTCTAAAGTTGAAACACCCAAAGCACTTCACAGCATTTGATGAATGCTTATGACAATTAAAAATCACTTTGTTTATTAGGAAAGTAGACATTGAACATAAGAATTAACCCAAACTGATTTTATTTTACACTACCTATTGTTATCTCAGGGTATGTCAATATTACGTGCTTCAAAAGAATGGATAGGAAATGTTTATCGGCAGACAATGAAGGCAAATAGATTGTTTATGAGAGTATAGGGAATACATCTCTTGGCAAGATTTTGAAGTGCAGTCAGGAGGGTCATTCTTGTGGCTGCTTTTGTTGACATTCATCATAACTGAACATCTAAATGGTTAAATATGTAGTGTTTTTGCACCAAGTGATTCTCTAGGTACAGCATACTGTGTTTGTATTGGACTTTGACGGAACAGTCACAAAAGATGGGATGATCAAATACTGCATATGCCACTGCTGCTTCTATTTTCAGTTTCTTGAACTGCTCATTGCAATTTACAAATCACTACCAAGCTTTAATTTAATTCCCTCTTAATTTTTCTGAGTATACTTGCATATATTTTTGTCAACATTCATGATCTCCCCTTATTTCTGACATTAAAGCCTAGAATCATGTTTTGAAAACAAATAACCAGAACAAGTTTATATATATATATATATATATAAATAACACACAACATAAGAGAAGATTAATATTTCAGTTTGAGTTGATTTGCACATTCTTGGACAGTTTTTGCTAAATTATTGTCTTAATGCATTGATTTTACCACATCACAAATCCAATGTCAGGCAAGGTAAAATCATGAGGTGGATATGATCAAGGAATATTGCTGTTGTGAGGATTACAGGAATATAGCTCGTTTCATGAAAATATTGCATTTTGTATCACCCCATTTTGCATATTAATGTCTCATTAGTAAGATAGAGAATTCCAGTTTTTACAAGGTCTATAAAAATTGCTGAACAATAGGCAGTGAAAAGAAGCCTGGAGAAGGAAAAGGCTCATCACTACCCAGACCCTCTATTTCAGCTATTTCAGCTGTTATTTCAGCAATGCACCAGAACCTTTACAACTAGTCACCAAAAATAATAGTCTCAATGCGTGTAACCATTGCAGATAGTACAGCACATTTTACTTATTACTGAAGTTAATAATGGTATTGTATTTATAAGACTTACAAATGACATTTCCTTTATTTACTTCAACTTGGCTGTTTTACTCTACCCCGAGCTTGCCCTAAGGAACCTGTTCATGATATTTATCTTTTTCATTTTAAGTAACCACTGCTTCTTCTCTTTCAGAACAGGCTGGCTTTGTTAATCTGCTCAGTTGCTGAGCCCTGCATTGAGCAGTGGTAGCACAGACCTGCACAGCCTCCCACCATTCTTCATCCTTCTACCAAAAAAAACGTATCCAGACGTGTAACCATATGCAAGATTTAGACTAGCTAGAGCACACATATTTTTATTCCTTGCATGGGTTCATCTCTGGTTGAAAGTGGATATAAAATAAAGGCTCTTCTGATTTGGCATAATCTCATACCTACTTCACACTCATCAGTGTGAGTTCACAGCTGGTTCAGAGCAAAACAAATTCAGGCATTATCAGCACAGATACATTTTCACAGAACAAAGTATTGTCAGCATGCCACACTCTCCATGTTTGATTAATGTGCACATTCAATACAAATCAGGACGGTCCTTCAAAGAGCTCAGTTCATGTAATTGAGGCCAAATTTTAGGAACTGCTGATTGGTGAGGTGATTTTGAAAATGTGGCACTTTACACAGAGATCGCTGCCTTGCTGCTTTAATGTCATACAAGATGTCAGAGATCTTTTTGTGCAGATCTGTTGTTTGAAAATGCAGCCTTCAGATGAGGGGCTGCATCATCATTGCTCACACAAATGAGGGGGCATCATCACTGCTCCCATATATGCTTTAATAACAAAAATGAGTTACTGAAATATCACAACAGTTCTGTGAAGCAGATAATAACACACTAGACTGAAAGACTGGAAAACTTGAAGAACCCAATTGTGAATGAAGAGTAAATATCTTTGGCTCCTGATCTGCAGTCCAAAATACAGAGAAGAAATTCAAGATGATCCATGCAAACATTTAAGTGACGTTAATGAAGTCCAAGAAAGTGCAACTCACAGGATAAGAAGCCAGAAGAAGGAAGCTGGAGGTCCATGATAGGACAGGGAAACAATGCAAATGGAGCAGATATGTGAGGTGTGTAAGTTACAAAACCAGTGGCTTATTTCATACACACTTCTCTTTTTGACCTTGTGGTCTAACCACAAGACCACAATCCTTCTCTCCATTTATTAGAAATATTACCATTTTAATCAAATTTACACAAAGGGAAAATGGTCAGAAATATAAAAATATAAATAGAAGTGAAGAATTTTAGGTGAAAATTTTGGGAATTGGATTCCAATCAAAATATTTATGTATAGAAAACTAGCTGAATTGGATTTGAAAGAATTTATGAGATAGTTAATGTAATGAATTGAAAACCAGATTTTGAACTGTAGATAAAGTCCATTTGGATTTCCTAACTACAATATTATAGATAAAATGCAGAGGAAGAAATATATTCTTAAATGAGTCTAAATGTAAATAAACCCTCACTTCCATTTGGCTAAATCAGAGAAGAAAGCATCTTTGTTCTACTACATTTCAAATGGCATTCAAGAAGTTTGGAGCTGCATGTATATGAAAACCCCACCATCATCATTGCTCTCAACATTGCAATCCATTATATTCACTAAAAAGAACTTGGCACTAAAATACCTGAAGATTAAAAGTCTTTGGAGATGTTTAAATCATCAACCTTTACTGATAACGTACTTCAAGAGAAATCACCTAACGTTGAGATCAGATACCTACAATCCAGTCTTAAAGAAAGCTGTTAAAATTGCTCCAGCTCTCCTTTGTAAGTTTGCCAGCCTCACATGGTGTGGTGCATCATGTTGGCATGCAGCATGATGCTGCATAAACAACGAGACTGTATTGTACATCATCAGAAATATGTGAAAATTCATTTGGATCTGCCACCAGCTATCAATTTCAACAAGGAATGTGTCTGTTCCAGCTTAATTAGAGAGGATGAAAGCAGGGCATGCAGGTCAGCCTCGCCGGTGCTCTGTCATAGACATTTTCTCTATAAAACATTCCACTTCCCACTTCAGTGTCATCAGCCATATCTGATACAACAGTAGTCATAGGTTACAGATGCAGAGTGACTTAAAAAAAGAATTTGTTTTCCAGGTCAGCTGGAGGAATATATTCATCTTTCCCCTTACCCAGTGTGAGTGATGGGATTTTACTGATTTCAGGGTGGTACCTCCTCATCCAGAGCAATGAAAAAGAAATTAAACTCAAAATTCTGGGAAAAATTCTTCTTTGACACTGAAACTTGATGTCATTCACTTTGTACCTAAGATATGGCCTTTTGATTTTGATTTTTGTATATTTGTGTGGGGTAAATAAATATATATATGCTTATATACTGTTACACACACATATATATCTATATATATATGTGTTTATATACTGTTATATAAATGTATATATGTGATTATATACAGATCAGGATTATAACACTTTTCACACAGAATCTTCCTCTATCATTAAAAAGAAAAAAAAATCTGTTTTCCTCTCCTTTCTTCATGCACTTATTTTTAAGTCTGCTTTTTAATATATTTTACTTTTTAATATATTTCCAAAAAGGCAAGGAAAATAAATTTTAAAAAATCCTTTAATTTTTTTTTATATCCTTAATTTCATACTGCTACCAGTGCAGTTGCATTTTACAAAGAAATTGCATCATTACCAGCCCACCCAGATAGTTTGTGACCTGTTCTTTTACTAGTCTAAAGGTGACTTTCATTTTCATGTTGACTTTCCTCTGTGCCCATTTGGAGGTTCATTCAGTGAAATAAAATTGCCATGTAATTATTTCTACTTAGAGAAATATGACAGCTAGAATTTTTATGTTAATTAATCTTTGTGTTTTTTTCATTATTGTGCGTCTGCCTATCATAAATTTCCTTGCAATCCAGTTTTAATGCATTCTATAAATTATTGTGGTTTCTTCCAGGCCCATCATGCCTTGCAAATAGTTGACTTTGCACAGATTTCTGTTGTTTGCTGCAGTACCACCATATGTGTAATTCAGCAGCAATGGTTTGCATCTCTGAAAATACACAATTAGGAAGGTTACTCATCAGAAATGAGCCCATGGTCAGAGCATAATCTCGTTATGAGTGTCTGTAAAAAAATTAAAATACATTTCAAAAAGCTAAAAAGTAATATCTAATCCAGGGTATACTGGACTGAAGGGAACAAAGAGGGCATTACGTTTCTTGTTTTGCTGGCTCAGTGAAATTAGGAAGCCACTGTTTCCTCACCTGCATGCCCAGTTAAGGACCATCTGTTTCCTGTTTAAATGTAGTATCTCTTACATGGTTTTTCCAAAACCCCTCTTGCATTAATCAACACAATCCCAATAAACAGAAACACCAAATCTTGCTTATCTCTCTTACTCAAGAAAGCATTTTGGTAGTTGCATCTACCACACTTTAGCTTTACTGAAATGCTTTTTTTTACACCAACATTCACTTCTGTTCTCTGCATTTTAAAAATTTCTCATCTAGTTCTAGGCTGATTTTGCAAGCTTTCTGCTACAGCCTGAACTCCTAAAATAATTATATGTTGATTTCGTTCATGAATGGTTTTAATCTGGGTCTGGTGTCATGTGTTGGAGTTAAACATCTTCATGAATGTTATTATAAATTTAACACTGAGTTAAAGATAATAAGGTCAAATGTATCCTTGATACATTGCCTTTGATGAAGGTAACAAATAATGAAAATGGCCTGGTCTCCTTATTATCATGGTTTAGATTTACAGGAAATCATTCATGGATGGATACTCCTGGTAGGAAGAATCAATGAGCCAAATTGGTTACTTGGATTGGGGTGAGATTTACACAAAGAAATAATACCTTTTATTATATCAAATAATTGCAGTATTATGATGCCACAACAATTAATGCAGACCCTATAAATATCAGGTGTCATCTTTAGATAATAGTCTTTAATAAAGTACCATTATCATTGATATCAGAATATTTTCATTTAATTTTAAATAAAAATTAAGATTAATGAATATATGCAAAAAGTAAGGAACAAAAGTAGCTTATAAAAATGACCAAGTGAAGTACTTAATTTCATAAATACATGCACACACACAAAGAAAGGTTTTGAAGATCTTCATTAAGGTTTTCAGAATCAGCCACTCAAATGCTAGAAAATGCTAGGCTTGGGCATCATTGATCTAGCTCATTTTTTTCATTCATTCTGGCACAGCCCTGAACTGCATGGCTAACATCTAGCTGTGCACAAAGCCCTTCCTCCTCTGTCGTACCTGATGGACAATCCCCACTTCATGAGTTTTTGTTCTGCATTTGTTGTCTCCTCATTGCTCAGGGTGTGCTGTGAGACTATATTTATAGCACGCTTTTCATGCCTTCCCCAAAGGCAGTCAGTTATTTTTGGGTTCCTCTTGGGTGCTCATTGGTAGCTGTAACAGCAGTGGTGAGAGCCATGCAACTGCTGCAGTGTCATAAGATGGAGATACAATACCTGCAAGTGCATGCCATGCAGTGCCTCCTACAAATCCTGTCCTGACAGCAGTGCATCTGAGTGCTTGACCAATTCGTTTTTCTCAAAAAGTCTCATCACGTGGGTAATTATGGTGCTGTTATTATTTACAGGCTAAAGAAACAAATTTTGATGAAAATAGAAAGCTTGCTCTAAAATTGTCAACCAGATATCCCAGGATCTGATTTTTTTGAATCCTTGGGAAAATTCTGTGGCATCCCTGCACACATAAAAACCCCTCTTCCATTTTGGTTAGACACAGTGGTTTACCATTTCCACAAGACAAACATCCCACTCTGAAATTAGAACCCAGGAAATTAATATACTTACTGAAATATTGTGGAAAATCTGGTTTAGGTAATGGTCCAGCATCACCCAATCCTGACAACTTATGCAATACATTTTACTTTGGTCCAATCCTTTCTCTATTGTCCAAATCACAGAACCATAGAATGGTTTGTGTTGGAAGGGACCTTAAAGATCCTTTAGTTCCAACACCCTCCTTGGGCAGGGATACCTCCCACTAGGCCAGATTGCTCAAAGTTCCATCCAACCTGCCCTCAAATGCTTGCAGGGCAGCCACAGCTTTTCTGGACAACCTGTTCCAGTGCCTCACCACCCTCACAGTAAAAAAAATTCTTCCTGATATCTACTGTCATTTCACATCCATCACATACACAGACATCTGACCTTTCTTATCCCCAGTCTCATGAGTCACTTGGTGCCATTTTTTTTAATTTTTTCTGAGGTCTGTGCTCAGAACCCTGACCCTCTTGTTCCAGCTGATCGAATGAAAGCTTTTCTGTAGCCACTTGTGGCCTCACTGCCATGCTCCTTGAAGGCTGCATCCTACGGAGCAGCAGTGCATACATGTCACAGCAAAAACTGGGACAAATATTTTTAGAGGAGAATTGTTTTGCACAGTTCTGTTGCAGACCTGGGACCAGCAAATTTACACCAGCTGCACATTTGTAGGATGAGGACTTATTTCTACATCAGTCTTGCCCTCCTATCCTGGTAACTATAGGACCCCAGCTGGAGAGCAGGCCATGGGAGAAAATAGGATTTGCTGGCCTGCATCCCCACCTTGACCACCTACACTGGCATACATTGCCACTTAAGTGGTCTGACTTTCAACAGCAGATCCAGCTGAGACAACAGGCACCCTTATGCAGGCTGCCTTTATCTTGCTTGTGGCTAGATACAAAGGTCACTTAGTGCAAGCCATAGTCCATGCCTTAGTGCCTTAGTGCATGAAAAAGTGGCATTATTCACAGCAAGGATACCAGGATTTTTCAAAATGAGCAATGCAGGACTCAATTACCCTTGCTGAAATTTTGTCAAAGAATCCAGCCTAGGTTAGACAGAAGGCATATAACATTATTTTATCCCAAACAGATGAAATTTGGCTAAGCTGTAAGTCTTTGAAATCAGCAGAATGTCTGGTTAGTGACAGGACGTGTTTCCAGTCCCAATTATAATGTGCTGAAAAAACAGCGTGAATGCCAAACTGAAGATATTAAAGCTGGGTCAGAAGTGCATGGCTCAGGACAAGGAAGTTATTTCAGCTTGTGAGTTAAATAAGTAAGGACAATAAACAGAGACTGGCACAAAGGGTTAAAGCTTATACAGCTGTTTTATCATGAGTGTATTGAACAGATCTAATATTTTCAGTTGACTTAAGCCACTTACATTTCTATGAAACAGAGTAATTTTACATGTTTATAGAAACAACAAAGAATGCAAATTAGGTTATACAAAAAGAAAAAAAAATCAATCATAATGAACATTTATGAAAGGAAAAGGGATGCTGACAGAACATGGGGCTCAGATTACAAAGGGAACTTAAAGATCACAATGCCTCCTTTGGCACCTGAGTCCAACACATCGGTAGGTACAGCTGGTATCTAATGACACTGTATCACCTTGTCTAACCCTGCAGGTACCTCAGCTTCCCTGACACCTTGAGAAAGCAAGGAACTCCTAAATCCAGAGAGACCAAAGCACCTAGGCTCACTGTCTGTGTGTTAAATAGTCACAGGTTAGTCTTCCTCTGTTTATGCCACCAAAAGGACTGGGTCTGTCAGGCTTGGGTAACACAGAAAAAGAGGACAGGAGAGTGAGTAACTGCACCCACATTTTTACCTGAGGAGTCTGTGGCTTTTCGATTCATTTGGATTGTGAAATGTCCAGTTTTAAATCTTCCCTTCCTGTTGGGCCCTTAGATCACATCTTTTGGTTCCCCAGAGAACACCCTTGGCTGTGAGGTGACCTGTGATGGAACCCTCTCTGTCTATTATGTGAATCTATATGACATAATGCAATATTTATTTGGGCTAGTGAATGGATAAAGGCAAGAAAATGTGATTTTTTAGATACTTGAATGAGATGAATATAAATAAAACCCTCTCCTTAAAAAGGTCATCATTCTGCTTTCATGAATGTGATCCCTCATATCCACCCCTTCCTATTCACTGTGTAGGGATCCCCTGAGAACTGACCGAATCAGGACTGGGAACTCCATTAGATGGCAGGATGCTTTAACATGACAAAGTTCAACACAGCAGAAAATAAATCTCTCTGTTCACTTCCCCCTTGAGATGACTTCCTTCCTTGTTTCCTGTAGCTGGATATGTGCTATGTGGGAGAGGGGGCAGGGTAACTACCTGGTATAAATCCTTCTGTCCACTGGCTATCTTTAATTAAAATTAACCTTTCAATAGTATATCTGAATTGACATATTCCTGACTTCACACTACCTGTCTCTCTTCTAGTCTTCTGGAGACAGACTGGCAAAGCTGCAATGCATCATATTATCTAACACAGTAAATGTGCAACCTTCTTCTTAAACAAGTCTTTCTCTGTAAGCCTCGTATTAAGACCATACCTGAAACAATAGATACTGGAAATTAAAACTGAAAAGTTTATGAGTAACATTCCAACAACCCCTGCTTTTCTAGAAGAAACAGCTCAAACAATGTCTGCCTCTAAAGTGCTTCCTGTGCCACGTTTTGGACCTGGAGAAGCCTTCCTTCTCATGCAGGCAAAGGACACTAATTATTTGCATTTATCTTCCTTCTAAAGGGTCACGGGAAGGCTGCTAACATGCACCAGAGCAGGCTCACTCATCTTGCAGCTTCACCTTATAGTTCTTCCCTTGAAATCAAGTTAAAAAGTTCAGAGTAAATCAAAAGGATGTGGGAAAAGAGGTAAGCTCCAGTGCAAGCTCTCATTGCTTTCATGTACATGGTGTTTCTCATCCAGCTGTAGCTTACACAACAGAATGTATAACGCAGTAGTTCCTGGGTTTTCACTTTCATAATTTCACAGTGGCCAAAGCATTGAAAAATACATCCATTAGCTGCTTTGTTCTTCCCTCTATCTAGCTTTTTTCTTTCATCCCTTCTTTCTCTTTTGACCTTCTCTTACTCATTTCCAGCTCTTTGTCCCTTTTTCCAGTATTATAATGCCTTTCCCTTCTTACTGAACTTCAGTTCTACTTCCAGTCACTGTGGAACTTGTTTAGTTTTTCCTTCTTCTTTTGCCATTTCTATTTTTCTCTTTATAGCATGATCTCTCTTCCTTTTGCTGATCCATTTATTTCTCTGGTCAACCAACTATGTTACTACTTTCTCTCTGTAGAGATTCCATTATCATTCTCTTTTTTTTTCTGCCTTCCACCCTTCCCTCATTTTTTTTCTTCTTCCTCTTCAGAAGCATTTTCTTTGTCTTAATACTCTCCAAGAATGTTTCTTCTCTGACATTAATAGAAGTTTTCTTCATTGTCTTGCTTCCCCGCAGGCTCAAGTTCTCCCTCATCTCTCTTTTTTTGACGAAACACTTAAAAACCACAAATATCCACCAAGGAACTGGAGTAACTTAGTTTGACCAAATGCTGTTGATCAGGGTGATCATAGGTGAGATAAATGAAGAGTACCTCTGGACTGACCAGGAGCATACAGTTTGCTAACACCGAACTGCCCAAGAATAAAAGAAGCTCACCAGTTTTGAGCATCTCAGGAGCTCTTCAGTGCTGTCAAGAGCTTATAGGGGCAGATTGAGGAACAGTATAGAGATGTATATGGAAAAGGCAGGGAAGATGAACTAGGGGAATATTAATTTTATATTATGTTTCTTTATGCCTTTCAGGTCATTAACATTTAGAGTCTGCCGATGCAGCTTGAGAGAGCCATTTATATTTATTGTTCAAAACTTCTCCAAATTGTGTTATGAAGAGCATTTTTGGCTTTGTCAGGGTTATTTCTAACATGGGAGAAAAGTTAATCTCTTCCCAGAACCAAGTTATTATCATAATTTGCTAGCATATGTCTATCATAACTATGTTTTTTCTTGGAATCCTTCCAGCAGGTAATTTTGGGAGACCATTTAAGACAGCCCTTTCTCTCTACTACATAATGGGAGCATGGGGATTTTGATTACTATTACCTCCTTTTTAACTTTTCAACTGTTATTTTAAAAAGCGAGGCTTGGGTTTTTCATTCTTCCAATTCAGTTTTCAGAGTGCAAAATGAAGGTCTGGCACTCCAGGGTGTATGTTAGCTACAGGATAATGTTTGTGGCAGAGAAGTATACAAGGCAAGAAATGGCTTTTGTGGGTGATTAAATACTGAAGTGAAGCTGAGGTGTTTGATAACCACAGAAGCTATTTATTGTGTGTATACTCCAGTGCCATGAACATTATTCCTATTATACAACAAGACAAAAGAAGATTCAACAAACCATAACGAGAGAAGGATGAAGGGGGTTTCTGGTTGTTGCTTTTTTGTTCGATGGAAGTTTGAAAGTTCTAATTAATTCTGTGCTTTCCCTAACATTTCCTTTCACGTCAAGGAGTGGCAGGGGAGGGGATTAAGGCTAAAAGACAGAGATTGGCCTGCAAATGGTAGTAATATGTACTGAACTCTAAATAAATATTGTGAGTTATCATATGTTATCATCAAACAGCAGTGCTCACTGTTTTGCTGGGACTCCAAGAAAGACCATGCTAACAGTATTCATAAAACCCACTTCTTTATGTTGTGACAAATAAGCTTAGGAAAGGAATCAAGTATTATCAAGTGTAAAAAACCCTAACAATGTGATATATTAAGAAGATAGTGGTAATATGCATCTTCTACATGTTCTATTAATTCTCACAGTAGCAGTGAGAGCTCAGGAAATACTGTGAGACCAGACTCAAAACCACTACTTACATTCTAAGCGGCAATCCTGTTTGTTTTATTCCTGCTTGTTTCCTGCTCTTTCTCTCTAGTATTATGGCTATTTGGGATGGCCCTCAGTGATCTCCATCAAGACTCTGTTTTCAGGAGAAACTGAAAAATTCAATGAACTTTGAAGAAAAAAAAAACCAATGTGGGAAAACATACCTGTCTCACTGTCATTACTTAAGAGGTGTCAATTCCTCCTTAAATCTCTTTAGTTGTTAAGAAGAGCAGAAACAAAATGGTGTGGCTAAAATAACCAACTACGTCTTGGTAACCTTGAGCAGAGGAAATCAGTCACAGCCAATCCCACCACTGGTCTCTGTTTGTAAATCTTGCTCATTAAACAATTATGAGCAGACAATGTATTTGTGAAGTGTAAACTATTTGCAAATGCCTTGCCCTAGATAAACAAAGCCTTCTTTGTCAAATCAAGAGAAATAATCAAACCTTCTGTAGTCACAACAACCTGTGAGTAGCAGCTGTTTTTACACCACTTCAGAGGTGGGGAATTCAGAGAGAAAAATGCTTTGCACCAATGGCAAAATTTGAATTAACTTAAAGCAGTGTTAATCATGCTGTGATTTTCTTTGCACATCTCCTTACAGGAAATAATACAAATTCCACAGGAATGCCTGTTAGTTTAATGAATTAACATTAAATTACTTTTAAGGTTGACAACCGTTGCTGTCTGCCCATAGACATTCCTTCGGACCAGGCTGTTTCTACAAGTTTTTTTTAAGTCATTATATATTATCTGAGCATATTGTTGAGTACTTGCAGCTTTGAAAAGTGCTGGACTGTCATCACAAGCTCACCTAGCAAGGGAGATTAAGGGGGCTTGCACCTGCCAGCCACAACACAGCAGCAGCACATGGTCCTGCTGCCCCCTCTGAGGCCCCTCCCTGCCTCTGCTGCACTGGATGATGATGAAGGCAGGTTCCATAGTCCTCCATCCCTTCCTGTTCATGCCCAGGAAATAGTTCCTCAGTATCAATATGTTAGTCGTTGCCAGTCAATTTTCCTCTCTTTTAAGTTATCATCATATGTGGCTTAACAGATCAGTGCCCTCTCCTGTGAGACTCAATACCCTACCAAGCTCATCTTCTTATTTGGATGATCGATTATTTTAAGTACCCTTGAAATGCATGCCAGTTTTGTTTAAAAAGAAGGTATTTTTTTATTATTGCTTGTGTCCATGTTTTATATTATTTACAGCATCTAAACATTTATATCTGTTGTTGAACTGTATATAAAAAAAAATTAAAATGCACAAATGGAAATTTATTTTAATGCCTAATATAGCCACACAAAACAACAGTATGGACTCAATGATTCTTGCCTTTTTTTTTCAGGTACAAATTTCCATATGAATTATGGGATAATATTTCTGCTCTGGAGTGGAATGTGAGTACAGCTTGCTTTGTGGTATTCAGTGTTAATGTGCATATTTAAATGACAAATAAAGTTCTACTTATTCTAAATTATCTTGAATGACTATAGGATATGAAAACGTACTGTTACATTCAGATGTATCATTTAGAAGAGGGTTTTCATTCTCCTATGATGTGACCTAATTTCAAAGAAATTGAGGCTGGGAGTTGTGCTCTCTTTGTTTTACACAGCAGATGTTAATGCCATTATCTACTTAATTTGAAAGCTGCACTGATTTCCACTGTTTCTTCCTTTGAGTGTCATTGCTGTATAAAAAAATACTATCAAGTATAGGAAAGGTTTTTTACAGTTACACCCAAAATGATGGCCTGACCTTACAAGTAATAACCTATTTTTTTTTAAATCATATGAATGTGGACGGCTGTAATGTGACTATTGCATAAGGCTGGGTGGCATAATAGACTAACAGAACTGGGATTGTCATCAGAAAAAAACATCATAAGAAGATTCCTCATGGCCCTACTCTCCCTGGGTTATGCACATTCTTAAAGGCAAACTGACATGGGGAAAATAGCCCTGGCCCATATTTTTGCATAATATTTTATTTCAGTAGTTTCAAGATCAAACCTGCTCAGTTTACAGGTCTACTTCAGAATAAACTATGCTTGCCTCAGGTTTTAGAGATTTAGCAGTATTGTGGTCTATGATCCTACAGTATCTCCTTTCCAAACTTAAAATATCTTTGACACTACTTTAATTCTCAACATTTTTAATCTCATAAAACTCCTCAAACACTACTTGCATCCTTTTACAAACGCAATGTATTGCAAAATTTATTTATGCTTCTTTTTTATATTTCATTTCAACAGCCTAAAAATCCAGTTACCTCTTAAATGAATTGCAAAATCATACTTCTTTGGCTTGTGGTCTTCCCAAGCATCAGAACCATCTAGTTTTGGGCTTTATCAGTATTAAGTTAAAGAATCTCTAAAAAAAATGGGATATAAGCAGAATTGGTATTGATAATTCAGTGGGTGACATTCTCTCCTCTAAGTGCTACATATTCACTAAATCACAACGCTAATGAAGGGATGAGCTTTCAGTTAAATGATTCTTAGGTATGTGATTTTAAATAATTACCTATACTTGTGTAGGTAGAAACTCCTCTAAACCACTACACAGAAGCAGCATAAATGTATCAACAAGAAAAATACATGACAGATCATTAAGCAAGTACAATAGATGGTGCAAATAGTTATTTGGAGACCCAATAAAAATTCTTTCAGCAACACGATCTTGAAGACATTGGTTTACTGGACGAGTTTATGGGCTGTTGCAGATGGATGTTGAAAAATTTGTGCTCTGTAATATAGGCCCTGCAGAGATGTTATAGACCCTACATTATAATAGGTCCTGTAGAGGGACCTTGACAAATCAGAGGGCTGGGCAATCACCAGCTGTGTGAAGTTTAACAAACACAAGTGCTCGATTCTACACCTGGGATGGGGCAACCCCAGATACATGGACAGACTGGGCAATGAGGCTGGAGAGCAGCCTCTGAAAAGGGACCTGGGGACCCTGGTCAATGGAAAATTGAGTATGTGTCAGCAAGTGCCCAGGCAACCAGGAGGGCCAAGTGTGTCCTGAGGAGCATCAGGCCCAGCATGGCCAGCCAGGCAAGGGAGGGGATTGTCCTGCTCTGCTCTGCTCTGCTCTGCTCTGCTCTGCTCTGCTCTGCTCTGCTCTGGGGCAGCCTCACCTCGAGTGCCGAGGGCAGTTTTGGGTGCCACGATACAAGAAGAATATTAAGCAGTGTGAGAGCGTCCAAAGGAGGGCAACAACGACAGTGAAGGTATGAGGTGTGGCTGATGTCACCTGGTTAATTCAGCCTGGAGGAGACTGAGAGTTTTCTCAGTCCAGAGATTCCTCATGAGTAAGAGATTTACAATCTTTCTTTCTGATGCCCAGTGATGGGACCCAAGGGGATGGCCTGAAGCTGTGTCAGGGGAGGTTTAGGTTGGATATCACAAAAAGGTTCTTCACCCAGAGGGTGGTTGGGCACTGGAACAGCTCCCAGGGAAGTGGTCACAGCACCAAGCCTGACAGAGTTCAAGAAGTGTTTGGACAATGCTCTCAGACACATGGTGTGATTCTTGGGGCATGGTCCTGTGCAGGGCCATGAGCTGGACTTTGATGATCCCATGGGTACCTTCCAGCTGAGGATATCCCATGAATATTTTGTGAGAGAATTACTATGCACTATGCAATGTAGCTAAAAGCTTACAAATACTGGAAGAGAAGGAAAGCATGTCTGTGGGAGACTATCTGAAGTTATTTTTGCTGTGTAAACAGAATTCACAGTGATGTCAGAGCTGAAAGAAAAAATCTGTTATTAATTGAAGTAATTTCTAATAGATGATAATAGCTTTTATTTTCTTACAGAATCACGTGCTGGGATTTCTTATAATTGTTTACACTCTAACTTGAAAGTTGCATAAATGCCAACTAAATTTAAATAGAGGTGCGAGATGGCATTAGGAGAGGAAGAGATCATGTGGTATTTTAATACTTGGATTATATGATAAATAAAGGCAAAGAAAGTCAGCTTGTTGTCTCTGAGCTGAAAACTGCGTAACTCTACAGCAAAACACATCCCTTCATTTCTCATTTCTGTTTATCATCATATTACTTAATGCCTGTACAACAATGCTTTGTTATGCCAAAATTTTTAGTGTAATAAAGATCAAACTTTACTTTTGTAGTAGAGATTAAGATCATTTTACGTCTGTGAAATTTTTTTCCTATACATCTTCTTAGTTTTGGGATACATATAAGAAACTAAATATGGAAAATGCCTTCCAAGACTATAGCTATCATTAAAAAAATCCAAAATAAACAAAGAAATTAGTAGGTACTTAAGCCATGCAGTCAAGATTGCTCTTAAGATCATTCCAAACATTTGAAAATGTTATAATGAGAAAACATTTTCATTATTATGAGAGAAATTTTTATTAATTTTTCCTGGGGAAAATCTTACAACAGTTTTTAAAACATGGTCTTGAGAGAAAATTTTCTAGGAACAGTAAACCTAGAGCATCTTTACTGAATGGAAAATAGCAGAGTTCATCTCTCAGCTGTGCAGTGACATTCCTGAATCCAGACATTTTGGCAACCATACAGTATGCAAACAAACATAAACTTTGTAAACACATGATTAGGCAGGACCCTTCTGCAGGATCCCATATTTAGGATGGTCATAAGATATTCAAACAAAGAATTAATGCATTTGTATATACAATCCCCTTAGAGACAGATTATGAAATTTTCACAGATAAACTCTCCAAAAAGGATTCATGATGAAACACTATCCATAGCATTAGAAGTATGTACCAAAGCCATTCTTAGCAAATATTCCAATATATATTTTCCAATAGAGCCACCCTTAGTCTCCATAATACATCTACTCTTTCGGACCATAGACTTCCCTCCATCTTATAGATGAAAATGAAGAAAGGGTAGATGACATCCTAGTTGTGTTGTCTCTATATTAGCACACCGCCTTTGTCAATTTAAAGACTAGAAATTTAAAGTATGCAGAAAAGACCTGTAATAAGAAAAAAAACCCATGGAGATTAGGGCCAGAATTTTGAATGCAATTTAGAAAGATCATATATTAATTTAAATGAAATACTTCATTGTTTCTTAAATCTTTTTTGCTATAAAGTTTTTAAATTTTGTTTTAATAAAGTTATTTAAATTTTGTTTCAGATTTAAATCAAATTTAATATCAGTACAAAATGTGCATGGTTGAAACTGTGTCATAACAAAATACTCCAAGAGTAAGTTAAAGAAAAAATTCATTGTACCTGAAAATAACATAAAAATGGTTGAAGTAAGAAAAAAATTGTTCAGGTGTACTGAAGTGAATTTTTAGTTTTAATTACATCCAAAGCTAAAAGAAAAATAACTTACTTGTATGGTTCTATAGAAAAGGAAAAATCGCAAAAATATGAAGACTATTTTGTTAACAGAAGGGTTAATTTTATTATAAAAGAGAAGCTAAATAAAAATCACCAAGCTAACCAAATCACTATATTGTTTAAAACAAATGAGTTAAACTATCCTTCTATGCAACATATAAAATGTTACTGGACATAGGATTTTTTTCCTCTCATGACAGTGCAAAACAACAGATGTTCAGGCAAGCCATACTCAAGAATCCTTATGAAACAAATGATAAAAGCCCGAGCCCTTCGTGATGAGATATCACTTGTTGGTGATGTAATTATTCAAAAAGAATTATAAGAAGAAAAGAAACATCATGTTGCTTGATACCATGTACCAATCTGTGGAATTATGGAACAGCAGAGGCTTCTCTCAGTCTAGTCTTAATATGTCACTTGCTTCTTTCAGAAGTTCAGTGTGCCAAGCATTTACTGTAATTACATGAAGAATTGTTACCTGCTTGACAATACCATGTAGAGTTCAGTAAACAAATGTTACTCTGAAGACAAAATACGTTTGGTGTCACTTAATTCATATTCAGATAACTTGAAAGAAAATTATAGTGGGACTGTCCTGCTAGAAGAGCCTGGATCACTTACTCCAATTCACTGCAATCATAGATTATATGATTGTATTTCTTTTATTTCAGCCTCTACCAGATTCATTGTATTAAGCAGTTATAACATAAAGGATCACATTTATCATATGTTGTCAGGGCCAATTAAAATAAATTTATGTAAAATTTCTGTAATATGGTCATGGGGAGAAAAACAAATGGCTTTTGTTGAAGTTCCAGGCAGAAGCAAATTTAAATAATATTCAGTGTTTGGAGAGGCGGGAATGGTAGCACATGATCAAGAAAAAAGAAGGAAAACCACTTCTGTTGCTTTTTTTACCCAATCCCTTAAGACAGGTGCTGAAATAATATAGGTTAGACCTGTTTGGAGGGTAAAGCCAATGACAGAAGCAGATTTGGTTTTAATGCTATTCTACATATTGTTTGAAAAAAAAAACTTTAAATGATTGAGACACAAGGGGAAGAAATTTCTGAGGTCTTTCCAGCCAATGCTCTTCTCAGAAAGCTTTCTTTCTTTTCTTTCCCTTCTGGCCACGCTACAAGTATTTCTATAGCTGTCCCTGCTCCCAGCAGCAGCAGCTCCCCAACAGGCCTTGCTGCCCTCCCTCCCAGGCACACAGACATCTGGGATTGCCCATATCCTCCAGGTACATCACTCACTTCCTTCTGGTGGTGTCTGTGACCCATGGCTTTGACAATTGTCTATTTGTTCTTAAGAAGGGCTCAGGAGACCAACTGACCCAGCTTAATTAGTTTATTGATTAGTACCATAAAGTCCATAACCAATTAGTGAGAGTAAAGTTATTAATGTCCAGTTCTGCAATAGTTTACTGTGGGGATGCAGCCATGCAGCAGAACAAAGCAAACACAAGATACAGCTCATCATAGCCCCTTCTTCCCCAGATCACATGAGAAAACCTTCTGTCCCCATTTTCCCTAATACAGAGAGGAGAACATAGTATTCTAGGTTTATTCTCTCTTGCTACTATTACAAAAGGAATAACTGACCTAGCCCCTTGTAGAGACATTACAGCACTTTAACTGTTAAAGAAAAAAAGACTGCTGTAGAATGGAGTGTAGCATGAATGCAAAACATTTTGAGGACGTAAAACTGAGTAACAAGACTTTGGATAACAGGGCAATAGATCCTATTCCATATCTTTCAGAATGAGATCTAGTTATATATATCATAGAAATAAGTTTTCTATACTGTGTAATTCATAGTCATATGCTAATGCTTTTGTGGGAAATTAAGCATGGTGTTTTACAATAGTAGTTAAAGAAAGAATTACAGAATACAGCCAGGATGAAGTGATCATTTGTGCACAGAATTTGTGCTCTGATAGCAAGCAAGTTGTTCTTTCCCTACATATAGGGAAAAAACCCTATGCTGTAAATGTTATATCTTTATATGTTTTGAGGTGTTGCGTTTGGGCCATTAGGCACATCTTCATAAAGGAAATTTTTTATTCCTTTAATATGACTGCAAAAAGCTGATGGTATTCAACATGTACAATTAAAGGACTATGTTAAACAGGATGAACTAACACGATTGCTTCTAACAAAACCCAACAGGAGCAAGAGAAACTCATCTGCATTGGAATATGATTGATTATGATCGGAATCTGTAAGGCACATCATTAAATACAGTCCTCAGTTTACAATGGTGGAGGGATTTCTTGTTCTGTTTCCAGGAGCCAGCTTATTCTGTCTCCTTATTACAGTTTTTCTCTCAAGACTTTTTCGATCATTGCCTTTTATAAGGATTACACTGTGGCATCCAGTTTAGGGAAATACAATAATTTCTTTCTATTCCAGCTTTGTAACTTTATTGAAATTTGATTACGAATGTTTTGATAGTAGCATCATGTTTTACAGCATACCTCATTGTTCTTAAGAGGTAAGCAAATCTAAAGTAGCATTATATTAGCAAAGACTTAGTTCTCACCAAAACAGAGACAGAAAGGGTACTGCATTTGAAAGGGCTTCAGCAACACTCCTGGGGCAGAAAACAGATACATTGAAATTAGCTTGATGAAAATAAGTTAATTATCCCGTTTCATTGAAGAAAATTGATTCACAGAGGAAAGGCAGTGTGGGGGGTTCATTACTGCAGTATTTCTTGCATGAGTTCATTGATGCCCTGCTCTCATGTCGTGAGTTGAAGTCTCAGCCTAAGATGCTAATTCATGATGATACTGCAGTGCAGCTCATTTCTGAATGTGTGTTGTAATGCTGTATATGCTAATAGTTCATGCTTTCTCATGATAGAGCAGTTGTGCTCCAGAGAAGGGTATAAAAACATGACCATAAGTGGCCCATATCACTCCTAGCTTGGATTATTCAGTGACATACAAAGAACACGAAAAAGCTGGTACATTTTGTTGTATTTTTCCAGAAAATGGGTTTGCATCTTGTGCAAAATCCCTGAGGAATCATTAAACAGAGAAGGATTAAATAGCAAACTCTGATAAAGGAACAAATAGCAAAAAAACCTTGTGGAAATCAGATGTTTGACCCTTTGCAAACAGAGGAGAACAATTTGTCAGAGTAACCAATGCTCTCTTCAGTCTGTGCAATTGCTTGTTGGAATGGAAATTTATTATAAAAGTGGTAGAACTGCTTTTTTTCCCTTTTTTTTTCTAAGGTCTTCCTAGAAATTTGCAGGTGATGAGAGAAGCCTTCATTCTAATAAAAGAATAGGCCAGCTTACTGATTGGAGAAAATTACATGAAGTTTTTTAATCAAAGTCTCTATGGTCTGCTGTCTGATTTTCTAGGCCAGATGTCAAATGTTTTTCACTGATGTCGATGTTGAAGTAATCACTAAGCCAATTCCAAGAATGAGTAAGTGAGACTGTAATAACATTTCATTTCAGTATTACATAAGCTTTTTTTCCCAGCTATGAACAAAGTAACAGGACCCCTCTGATTCAATATAATTACACAAACTATTACTTCGAAATTTGTGAGACAGTTTTATGTGTGGGCAATTGCTCTATACATATATATGGGAGGTTTCAGTAGAAAATGCAAAAACACATTTACAAAGTTTTATATTTTTAAACATTTACATTTAATTTAAAACATAATTACATTTTTCATATTTAATCTATTTTATTAAGTTTATCTTTGCTGCTACAGTATTAACCAGTAATTTGAAAGGTAAGAATTTTCTAGAAAAAAGGCTTTGCAAACTGAAAATAGGGAGAGAAAGAACTAGCTGGCTCAATGGATGATGTACCTTAGTGAGTGAATCTCAGCTGAATATTGTGGGACTGTGGCATCAGATTAAATATTTTACAGTTTTTGTGTGAAATATAATCAAAGTTACTCATAGTGATGTAGAGAATAAATCTAGTTGAACTAAATCAAAACTTAAGGAACACATTGTCTATAGCTGTTTCAAGAATCAAGTGGTGATATAATGAAACAAATGTCAGAGATAAGTAGAGAAAAAAAGCAAATCTAACTAATATGAAACTATATACAATGCTCAGAGTAATGTTACCCTATGAGTAAATTAATAAATTAATGGGTAAATTAATATGGGTAATTATTAATACAAAGCTATTCATCTGGCACATTCACCCATAGTAGAAACTAATAAAATGTTAACATTGCCTCTTTCACCACAATTCATGTCTTTATTGGAAGTATATTTTGATTACATATCTTCTGCTTTATCCACTGAATATTTGGTGAGCAGCTATCCAATTTGCTGTTCCTTCATTGGTGAAGAGCTGCCTTGTTTCTTAGAGAGAATTTAATATTCTTCCATAAGCTTTGCTATGGTGCTATAGTTCTATAAGCAGTAACGACATCATGAGGTTTTCAGACTGCTTTTCTAAGAAGGAGCATTATTTATGCTCATTTTGCAGAAGGGGAACATTTGCTGAAGGCATGGAAAGATTGACACAAATATGTGTTACTGTTTTCTGGTACCCATCCAGGATTGTTTTTTAGAATCCTTCACCTCAGAGCACACTTTGCTCAAAGATCAGCTTGGTCCCTACATAGAGTTGGGATGTTATTTCCAGTGCCTGTAATTTCAGCTCATGCCTCCTGTATATAAAGCATGTGTACAGACAGAGTGTTGTAGAACCCAAAGTCTCGTGGGATAGACAGAGTCCAGCTCCTCTTGCTAGGAACACAGGACAGACAGGACTCCAAAGCCTGCAGCCCAGGTATTGCTGCTGGCTCCAGCTGTAAACTATCCCGCTCCAGGGCCTGTGATCTGATCCAAATTCACTTGGCAATTAATTTAGGCAAGACAGAAAGACTCATTTCAAGGATGGGGGCATTAGATCTTTTAAGGAAAGGTCACTAGAACAATTTAATGAGGCTTGGGAGCCCTTGAAGAGATACCATGTGGTTTTTCTGAGATACATTGAAATTCCTTTTGGCTCATATTTCCTAAGTTTATTCAGTTGGAGAGAGCTACACAACAGGAAAACTTAAACTTCAAACCCCAAGTTTAGAGGCCAAGAAATATGACAAGAAAGTGAAGGCAGAATATTAAAATGGGAAGCATCATACAAGATTCAACCCAAAAAGTACTACCAGTCCTATCCCCAGAAACAGGCAGAATATAAACAAGTTGGAGAAATATTGCAAAGCATAAACCCTTTAAAAATATAAGAGCTTTTCACTTGGTCACAGTGATCCCCAGGGACAATTCTCTGTCCTGCAAACTTGACTTAGTCTACAAAGTACCTCAGAGGACAGTGAATGCAAGCTTGAATATATAGTAAATAAGTAGATCAGTTAGAAAAGTTAACATTTCATTCATAAGCTCAGACATGATCTTCTACTATAGACCTATGCCATAATATAAAAAATTTCCCATAAAGTGAGCAGCTTTGAGATTAAGACACAGGCTGAGAGCTCCAGCATTCAGTGATACCTTTCTGCTTTATCAAGAAAAACCATTTTCATGTGCTACCAGTACAGCTAGGACCAAAAAATCTGCAGTGATTGAGATAGTCCACTGCCACTTTGATAGTGTAATGCTGAATTAAATGAAAAACTTGGAGACACATATGACTAGGTACTATTGCATAAAACAACAGTTCTCCAGCACTGCCTTGTGCGAAAAATTTCCATGTGCAGAGCAGTCTCTGCACTCTCAAGTGTTGGTATACAGACATCATAAATATTTGCTTACAGCTTGGGCCCTAAATGAGAATTATAATAATCAAGACTACTCTTTCATACTGGAAAAAAAAAAAGGGAAAATTAGTATCACAGCTAAAACTGTTCCTCAACAGTTGCATTCCAGGACATGGGTCTGATTCCATGTATGTGTTTTTCATGACAAAGAACCTGTTCCCTTTAAGGTTACTAAAAAGTGGCTCATTTAACTGTCTAGCATTGTCAAAGAGAAGCTCTCTAAACAAAACCTCTTGAAAACCATATCTAGTATAACTTCCTAGACCATGTAAAAAATCCCTTCAATAAATAATGAATAATTTTCATTATTTATCAATTTTTCAATATTTTTGCCTCTCCACTTGCTTGTTGAAAATAGCTTATTTTCTTCTAATCTGTGTTTGAAATTGTTCACTCAATTTTTTGTGAATTTTTGTTTCTCCATAATTTCTTATTTCAGTTGTTTTCTTAGCTACAATGGGTCACTGGAGACTCATATAATTGTTTCTTACTCTCTAGTTGGATGTGTGAAATTGTAGATACAGAGCCTCTGATGTGAAAGCTCCTGGAAAATAAATACCTGCAATTGTTGAGCATGCAACATTAAAATATGTTTTATGAGATGTTCATGGCAATAAAAAGACACTTCCAGAAAGTATACAGGAAGAAAAACCCTGGTATGAAAACATCCCCAAATCATTTTTTATTTTGTGTAAGTATTTATGGAAATAGTATTTGCTGTAGTGGGCTAGAACTTACACAAACAATATTTTTCCTACTCTTCAGGGAACCAGAGGAATAACATGTAAGTAAATCATTCACAAGATGTATTTTTGTTAAAATATTACCGTTTCAATATTTTGAAGACACAAATTAGTCAAAACCTGATTATCATGACGCAATCAAACATGTCAAAGCCCACACTGGTGAATGCAGAGTGAACATTTAAAATAGTACCAAAAAAAGGTAGGCATATTCTTGTATTTAACATCCCCCAAATATGGCTTTCAGAGTCTTACATTCACTTTGGAAGCAGAATATTTTGCCTGATTCTTGGTAATAAAGACTGTAAATACTACTCCAAACACACTCTTAATAAGGCTTCCCACAGCCAGAAAAATAAAGGTAGCCTTGGGAGGTCACCAAAAGGAGGAGGATGACAGAATTGGTAGCTCATGCTCTGTGTACTGGCTCTGACCATTGAGATGCTTCTTCCATCTGCTCTGCTTTCTCCCTTCTCCTGTCTCTAGATGTAACATAAACAGCAGGACCCTGGCTCTTCTGAGTGTGGACTGTGGCAGTTTTCCCAAATGAGACTGCAGATCTTCCCAGCATCCTGTGAACAGAGCAACGGCACGAGTTTAGTAACTACTGCCTGAAGATGGAAAAGTGAAAAAGCTTACTGAAGGAAGCTGAGACTGAAGAGGAGAAGTTTCCACACAGAAAGCTCAGGGAAAAATAACCTGAGCCCATTACAGGATGAGGATGGTAACCTCACAAAGAGGAAGACCTGAGACAAAGGTGTTTAACACTTTCTCTGCCTCTGTTTTCAACATGGAGGATGGAACAAGCAGGTCCAAGTGCCCTGAGCTGGAGGACCATGTCTACAAAAATAATCAACTCCCAGTCTACCTGAAATTGTTCAGGATCTGCTGCTCCAGCTGGGTCTCTACAAATCTATAGAGCCTCTTGGGATTCATCCAGGAATCCCAAGCTGATGTCATCATAAAATCAGATTCCTCCAGATAACCGGAAACCTCATGAATCACTGGTCCACTGCCCATTTTGAGAAGGATACAGGGCTGCCTGGCTGGCCTGTTTGAGGGGGCTTGGATGAAAAACATGAATGTTTCTAAGTATCAACGCTTTTGTGAACGGGAAAACTGTGTTCAGCCCAAAGGCTACCAGAATGTGGATGGGACAAAGAAATCTGTTTTAAAAAAAGATGTATTTTTGAGAGACGGAACAAGAAGTTTGGTCTCAATGAGATGTAAAAGCAAGACAACTGTGGAAAAAATAGACGATGATCATCAAGGTGTTGGAACAAAGAAGAGAATAATTTCTTGTTGCATTTTATAGCAACCAATCTTAGGGACAGTCAAAATGTTAGATGAACGCTCATAAAAGTATATTCTATATATTGAAGCTATAAGTGTGAATTGCAGGCAGCTTTAGCTTAGAAGAGGGCTAAAGGAAAAATATCATTCTCCAACAGAAACATATAAAAACTAACAGTTTGAAAGGAGAAAGCTAACAAGTCCTTGTTAATGAAATAAGATGAATAAAACTAGCTTTTGGAAAGCTAGGAGCAGTCTTGCCCTGTACTTTGCATTGAGCAATAATATCTGTTTGCTGAACTGATCCACACACAGCATTGAGCCTTGCTATTTCCTTTTATTCAGATTGATGATTTTGCTAATGCGTTTTCCCTTGGGTGTATTTTCCAAAGTGACTCCTCCCTAACTCCTGATATACAGGCCTTTCTATTGCCAGCAGATGAGGTCATGACTTACCATCTTGGGTGACTGGACAACACATTCTTACTGGGACTGCCACAAAGCTGTGCTACTGTCACCCTTCAGACCACTCTTGGTGACATGTTTAACCATATCTGTACACGGAGGCACAGCTGCCTGTTGATTACTGCTGTTTTTGTGAGCTCTTTATGTGTCATTGTGTTACAAGCAGGCTCATTTCACAGAGCATGCATCCCATCAGAAAGGCACCTTTACTTACACTAGCTGCAAAACTCATTTCACACAGCCTGTTTTAGTCCATCATAGCAGTATTGTGTACTTTGCATTAGGTAAGGACATGCTATTCCGATTTCTTTGAAGATGTTGTGAAAGGTGGGCTAGCAGTACAATCCTGATCACGAGCCCACCTTTTCCTCAGTCTGAGTAATCAAAGCAATTCCACTAATCCCTTCACAGAGATGAGAGCGGCTTAGTTGTGTTCTCGACAATGGCTTGCTGTTTTTCGACTGGGGCTTTATTCATAAAATGGTGTCTGAGGTAAAAGGACACTTTGGGGGTGCAGCCTTGAAAATTTGGCACCTCAGTGAATTTAGTATCTCTGCACTGTCCTGCAATATTTCATTAACAGCTGAATCTTTTTGGTCATATTTAAAACCACAAAGATTATTCAGATTTTTCAGTGGAATTCAGTGCCTCATGATTTCAGGCAAAGACTGATTTAGGATTTCGGTTTTCTTATGGAAAATTCCAGGAATGATGGAAAAGACAGCTGGAAATTACAAACACCTTGTTATTAGGAATGTTCCAGGGGAGATAATATACTTCTATAAAATTTTCTTGACTCCTGGGACAAATTATAGTCTTCCAACATGAATCTTGGTTAATGGCAAGTTGACCATGAGTCAGTAGTGCCCTGGCAGCCAGGAGGGTCAAGCGTGTCCTGGGGGACATCAGGCCTAGCATCACCAGCTGGGCAAGGGAGGAGATTGTCCTTCTCTGCTCTGCACTGGGGCAGCCTCACCTCAAGTACTGGGGGCAGTTTTGGGTGCCATAATAAAAGAAAGATATTAAACGATTAAAGAGTGTCCAAGGGAGGGCAATAAAGATGGTGAAGGGTTTTGAGGAGAAGTCATATGTGGAGTGGCTGAGGTCACTTGGTCTGTTCAACCTGGAGAGGAGGAGACTGAGGGGAGACGTCATTACAGTCTAAGAATTCCTCATCAGGGGCAGAGGAGGGGCAGACACTGATCTCGTCTCTGTGGTGACCAGTGACAGAACATGAGCCAATAGCCTGAAACTGTGTCAGGAGAGGTTTAGGTTGGATAGTAGATAAAGATTCTTCCCCCAGAGTGTGGTTGGACACAGCTCCCCGGGGAATCGGTCACAGCACCAAGCCTGACAGAGTTCAAGAAGCCTTTGAGAAATAGACTCAGGCACTTAGTATGACTCTTGTGAGTGGTCCTGTGCAGGGCCAGGAGTTAGACTCGATAATCCTTGAGGCTGCCTTCCTACTCAGCATGTTTTGTGATCTCTGTAAAAGTCTACCAGTATATTTAAAATCAGTTACTCCTTCTAACCGTCAAATATGATACACATAGTACTGGCGAAAAAAAAAAGATTTCTGGTGTTTCTTAACTACTAAAATTTTAGTTTGACTGGCTCGACCTGTATTTGGGAGCTGAACAGTGTGGAGGAATTAATTTTCTCCTCTTATAGTCTCTTAATCACTGTCCAGGACTTGTTCCAGTATTGATGACAACTGCAAGCCCCAGAAGACGGCCTTTACAACAGAGTGCAGGATAAACAGCCCTGCAGCCAATTGCTCCTAACTCTCAGAATAGTGAAGATGGCTTGACTCCAAAATTATCACAACAGAGACCACACAGATGGGAAGATAAAAGTTCCCTGGGTAAGCTGCTAACAATGCAGACCATTTTGCTCTGCAGCGCCTGGATGCAGAGGTAAAGCCACCTGTGCTCTCATGACGTCACTGAAATAAAGGCCAGGGCCTGATTGCTTGATGGGTGCTCTTTTATTATCATATATCAGGTGTCACCTGCAATTTCATGTCTCGGGCAGTAAGAGAGAATCCATCTGTCATCTTCCAGTGAATCTCAGTGAAATTTCTTTTCTTTTGAAACTGACACCATTAGATTGGTGAAGCAGATATAAGATAGGCCAGATGTTAAAAAAATAATTCCAAAATCCTTAAGGAATTTTTAAAGAAGGGTATTTTGGAATGGAATTGATTGACTGCCACATTTACTTCATGAACAGAGACTGTAATTCATTCAGTATGATACAACTAAACAATAGATATGCCTGGATTTATTCTGCTCATCACATAGGTCTAAATAATTTGTAACCCATTTCAATTAATAGCTAAACATGTCAGTGCAAAATTGGCAGGTGAAGATAAAAAAAGCTCACTCAATATTTTATACTTTGAAATTCCAGCTTTTCTTTTGTTTTGGAAGACTTTATGGTGTCACTACTGAAAGCTAGCTTTGTGGGACAGAGGTCTCCCATACTTATTTTCTCATGGGTGCAGCAGGCTCCTAGATGCAGTGCCAGGCCTATTGTATGAGCCACTACATCTCCTACTATACCTTTGTAGCATCCACAGAAAACAGAGAGAAACCTTTCTCATCTGCTCTATGCCATGCCCTACCAGTGAAGGAAAAGTTATGATCAGTTTTTCCCTCACTTCAAAAAATTTTCATGTCTTAGAAGAATGTGTCCAAGGCTGATCAGGCTTCTCTTCTGCCATTTTTTCTCCGACTGTGTGATGGCGGGAGTATTTTTAAGAGAAGTAATAGTACTTGGTAAGAAAAATTTCTTTGAATGCTTTCAGCATGATACTTAGTGATATTTAAAACAAAACAAAACAAAACCCAAAAAACCCCAGTAGTTAAGCCAAAAAAATTTTGGTGTGGTTTTATTTCTATTGCAGTATATTACACCAGGGCATTTTCTGGTACTGTTATGATTGATACCATAAATTTCAACAGTCGAAAATCGTTGGGAAAACTTTATAATGTTATCCAAGATGCTGAATTACTTATACTAATAAAGGGTGGCAAAACTAATGTTGTATTATGTGATTTAAATTAACTTTGTTATTTTAAAGGTTATGTTACATTAATCTTTGAGTCTCATGCTATTACTTAATTTTAGTTATAAAATAATTTTTTTCCAAATGTTGAATTTAACTTTTATTCTGACTATATTTGCACAGAACCTTTATGCAAGAAATTAAAATAAATCAGGTTTCAAAACTCACATTCACATTTATGGCTAAGTTTAGCCTCACTTTAAGAGAAGAAAAAGGAAAAGCTGAAGATGAGCTGATAAGTGTATCATCCAGGTTTTGCTATTAGAAAAAAAAATTAGGCTGGAACTTTTAACACTACACCCAAAAAGAAACAATAAAATAATACAGAGTCATATTTTCTCACAATTCATTTTCCATTTCTTTGTACCAGCTTTTCTTGTCTCTAAATTTGAATATCATTGTGTAAATTGTGTACATTTTATATATTATGCACATTCTTTAAGGTGAAAAACATTTTCAGCCTGGCCCCTCACTGCCTTTATGAGATGCAACCAGCTGTACCTGCCTAATTCATACAGAGAATGTGTGTGTGGAATCACAGGTTGCACACACTATGCAGCTATTCAACCATAAATCTTAGTTCCTTCAGGGGAAATGATATATACAACCCGGACTTTTCGTTCAACCAGATGAGTCAGTTCAGTAGTCCCTTCTAATGCCCTGGGAAGTTCGTTTCTCTTCTTAGTCATCCAAACCCTACAACAACAAGGAAAATTTGGATTGTGTGACTTTGCTTCACAAAAACGCTGTCCACGCAGACAAAACGATCTCTAAGGAATTGGAACAAATTAATAAAATTAGTGTTAGCAAGTCATTATCCCTTATTTCTGAATGAACTCAAATATAAAATTTAATGGTATTATCATATTGTTAATTGGTTACTGTATAGAGTCTGACATGCATATCAGAGTAGAAAAAGTTATGAGACATGATATCTTTTTAAATGTAAGGTTTACAAGAAGTCCTGGTAGGTTGCAAACTTGTATCTCTTTTCCACACTGAGCAAGTTGATGGAATCCTACAGTAAGGAAATGTCATGTCTTATTTTAAAGATATTCTTGAGACTAAGACACTTGTATTTTAAGATATCATTAAGTTAATTATTATTATTAGATAAAATTTGAACATTTTAGTATGAAATTTCCATAGAGAAATAGTGTCTCACTAACTTACAGGGAAGTTCTTTTGTGGAGTCAGTGAACATAGATAGACAAAACTGACCAAATCCTCTTAGCATACCTTGAACACCAAAAAAAAACCTTCCAGCAAAGGACTATAAAAATCTGGACTCTCATGGTTCTAAGTCATCTAAAAGTAGCAGAAATGAATAGCTATTTTTCTACAGTGCAAAGGAGTTAAAGGAGTTCCTTACAGATCAGTGAAGAGACTTTGTTGTTTAATATACGTATCAATACAATGGAAGACTGTTTGGTACAGAAATCATGGTCTAAAATTATTGACATTACTTAAAATGAAAGCTGAGAAGACTTGTGGAGGATGTCACAACACTGTGAATGAGAAATAAAATGGCAGATGAAATTCATACTGATGAACACAAGGTTATGTAAATAAGAAAAAATTATAGACTATAAACTAGCCATTGCCATTCAAGAAAAAGATACTGTTGTTACAAAATTCTATGAAAAATCATTTCCTTAGCTATAACCAAAAAAGAAAATAAATATTAAAAATTATTAGGAAACAAATAAAGTGCAAAGCAAAAAATATCATGCCATTGCACGGACGGACAGAACTCTTGCATGTTAAACAGTGAGTAATTTGGAAATTGTAATAAAATAAAATAACAATGTAATAAAATAAACAGTGAATTATTTAACCTGAAAAATTATATAGTAGAACTAGAAAAAGTAGACAAGAAAAAAGTACAAACCAACTTTTTATGAGAAAAGACTAAATAGAAAATTACTTTTCATGTTGGGAAAGAATGAGTGTAGGGAAACATAAATTAATGTCCATGAAATCATGAGCTACATAGAAAGTGAAAGGAGAATGTTTATTCACTATTCATGTAGCAGAAAAAAACTTTTATCAATTAAAATTCATGCAAATTTTTACACAGAAGGAAGTTCTTTACACGTTTCACACAGTCAGTTCTGCAGTTCAAGTGAGACCAGAATGTAGTGGAAGCCTACTAGTGGAGGTATTAGTCTGTTAAAAAAAGCAATTAGACACATTTTTTAATGAGAACATTCTACTAGAATTGTCAAGCTCAAGGAAGTAGATTCCTTGATTCACAAAGTAGATCCAGAAAGTCCTCAAGACTTAAATTGCTGGATGAAGGTTATAATAAGGGAAGATTTGCCTTGTTTTCACAGTGGACTCCTTTGAAAAGTGGACTCCTTTGAAAAGTGTCCACGATCTGTGTAGACAGTCAAACTAAGATTGCACCAGATGCTTTTCTTCTGAGAAATACTGCTGGTGTTGTGAATTTCTAAGGTTTTACTGTTTCTGATAAAAATGAGTACTTCATCAAATTTACAAAAAAGAATTCAGAATATAATGAATATTAATTTTTCCAAAAATGGTGGATTTGCATGTGCACAATTTTTGATTAGCTTCACTGTTATTAATCCTGTTTCCCCCCATTCTGACCAATGCCACTTCTACACACAGGCATTTGAAACACCTCTTTCTTCATGGTTCTGCTTGAAATTCTTGTGACACAGACCAGCTTGAACTCCCTGCTGATCAGAAAGGTTAATGGGAGAAGTAATAACCCAAGGTTGTGGGTTCGATCTCTCTATGGGCCATTTACTTAAGAGTTGGACTTGATGGTCCTTTTGAGTCCGTTCCAACACAGAATATTCTGTGAATCTGTGAATTTGGGTGTTGTGTCCCTTTCAGCTGTGGCCCTAACAGTGAATGCCCTCTTGGCAGTGGACTTAGGGACAGGTGTAACAAAGCTCCATCCCTAAAAACATCAGATCCTATCAAAGGGAAACCAGCCTTGATCCGACCTCTTTGCAGTAGACAGGCAAAAGAGAAGCATGCACAAATACGCTTGTTTTGGGGGAATTTGCTTATGTCTTGGCACTGCAATGAGTGTTTTCAGGACCACTTTCAGGTAGATTAGATTTGGTTAGGGTATCTATAATAGCATAGGGGATGGGTCTTTATCAAAAACAAAGTTAAAAAGCCATGTTGGAAAGATGGTGTTCCTGTTCCCCATTTTGAGTCTACTGTGTTACTCTCAGCAGGTCACTTCCCTGTCTTGTGCTTTGATGGTACCACTTGACTGCTTTGGGGATCCTTTCAAAACATTCTCTGTGTCAGCGCAAAAAGCTCCTTTGTTCGCATTTTTATTCACCTGTAATCTCAGAATTAGGCAACCTGGAAAAGGAGCTATTGATGATGTCTTTCTGAGCTTAAAGAAAAATACAGACAATAACGTCTCTGTATAAAAGCAAATAGGTGTTGCCTACCCTAAGAAAGTTCTACTTCTTAATACACAGGTTAAATTGTTTCGCATGATTTTTTTTTTTCTTACGAAGTCTGATAGCAAGAGAAAACTTTTAACACTTTTTTGATCAGAAATGCAAATTCTTATCCATCCTTGCTTTTTAATTAACTTTTTAATTTTCGAATACAAAGATAGTGTTGATGATGACTGGTAAGCTAGGGCTGAGAGATGTACTGATCTAGTGCTGTTCTTTTGAAATCTGCAGAGAAATGAATCTCAGGGTACAAATGAAATGATAATTGGGATTTCAGTTCATCAGGGTTCAATTCAACAAAATAAATGTTCAGTTTCACAGATTGTTTCTTAAGGTCTTCTTCTGTAACCCACATTTTTTCAATACTCAAATGACAGTCAAATTTATAATAATTTCTTCTAATATTACCATTGTCTCAATCCCAGAAAGGTGCCATCAGGATTAGAACCTCATTGTGTTCAACACCAGGAACAAGGAGAAGGAATACTCACCCTTTTAAAATCCATACAGCTGTTTTTAGAGGTAAATCAACTTCTGAAGGTACCTAGCTTGACTATATAGGAAAACTGGAGTCCTAAACAAAAGTACCTATACTTCATGTAAATAGTTACAGCAAACTGAAGCAGACTGTTTCAGTACTTGAATCCATATGCACCAGAGTAAAGATGAAGAAAGATCTGTTCCTTACTGAAGGAACATAAAAGCTGGTAAAAATGAATTAATAAATTAAAGCCCCTAATGTAAATTATTTACTTAATATGGCGTGTGTGGTCAGAGAAGAAAGTAAGATGTGCCTTGAGATCCACAAAGCCATCAACTGGCAATGCCTACTCTTTTAAGAGCTGGAGTTCTAGACCTCCATATCCTGAAACCTGAAACTACATTTTCTGAAAGGCCAAAATAAATAATCGTAGGAGCAAAGAGTCATTAAGGTTGGAAAAGACCTTCAATATCATCGATTCTAACCTTTGACTAAACAGCACCTTGTCAACTAAACCACAGCACTAAGAGCCACATCTGGGCATTTCTCAAACACTTCCAAGGATGGTGATTCCACTAAATCCCTTTGTAGTCCATTCCAATGACTAGGCACCCTTTCAGTGAAAAATTTTACAGGATGTCTAACTTGAACCTGGCAGAGTTTGAGGCAATGTCTGCTCGTCCTGCCACTTGTTGCCTGGGAGAAGAGGCCAACCCCCACATGGCTGCACCCTCCTTTCAGGGAGTTATAGAGAATGATAAGGTCACCCCTGAGCCTCCTTTTCTCCAGGATTAACAAGCCCAGCTTTCTCAGCTGCATCTCATATGATTTATTCTCTATACTCTTCCACATCTCCATATCTCTTCTCTGGACTCACTCCAGCACCTCAATGTCCTTCCTGAACTGAGGGGCCCAGAACTGGACACAGCATGTGAGGTGCAGCCTCACCAGAGCCCAGTACAGGGGACAATCCCTGCCCTGCTCCTGCTGGCCACACTATTGCTGATCCAGGCCAGGATGCCATTGGTGTTCTCAGCCACCTGGGCACACACACTGGCTCACATTCAGCTGCTGTCAACCAGCACCCCCAGGTCTTTTTCTGCCATGCATCTTTTCATCCACTCTGCCCCCAGCCTGTGACACTGCAGAGGATTGTTGTGGCCAAAGTGCAGGACTCAGCACTTTGCTTTATTGAGCCTCATACAGTTGGCCTCAGCCCATTGATCCAGCTTGTCCAGACCAGTTATTTCTTCTATTTATTGCACATATTAACACTTTAAATACAAGGAAAGTCCATATTCTCAATGGAATAATTCAAAATTGAATCAATTTATTATTCCATTTCCATCTTGGGTTTAGATAGGAGATAAAGTTTGAAGACCTCGGTGAATGTGGAAAATTATCAGGTTGAATTAGACATGAAAACACTTTGTGGAATTGATCACAATTGAGGACTGAGGAAGGTGCTATTAGTGACTGCACCACATAAAGGTGCCTGAGGGGTGGGTCCTGGAGGCAACTCTCCCACCAGCACCAGCAGGAGAGAAGGCTGAAAGCTGAGGTGTGTGTGGCAAAGCTGTGAAGAATAAGGCTAATCAAGGGAAGAACTCTAAGCTTGATTTGGACATGGTCAAGCAGAGGGATCTACTAAAGACATTCAGAATAATAACTCAGAAAAATGGTTTTAGCAGTCTGAACTGGCTGACTGGGAGTTGTGCCTAAATGAGACCACAAAATAGAGAGGACAAAGGACTTATATGGTTGATAAGTTACAACAGGTTATCCTTGATTTCAAGGTACATATTAAATAAGACTAATCAAAATAACACTATTTTTTTTGTCATGAAAAAGCAGGAGGTGCCTATGGTCAAATTCCCATGAAACACAAGATGCAATTTCCAATGTGTCAAAGTGCTGAAAACATCTGACTGTGAAATGTCTCTCATAAAAGTTGAATTACTTTGAATATTTTTAGTCCTCATCATAACTAATTTCAACATGGCAGCAAAGAAAAAGAAACCCAAAAGACTTGTGATTTTTTTTTTTTTTGATATAAATGTAGTACAACAACAAAAAGCAAAATCTGAGAAGGTCATAGCTGAGCACATGCCATTAATGTCTGTCCCTGGGACACAGCAAACTCAGTTATATACTTGAATCATAAAATCATAGAGTGGCCTTGGGTGAAATGGATGTTAAAGATCATCTAGATCAATCCCCCTGCCATGAGCACAGACATCTGCCAGGTGGACCAAGTTCCTCAAAGCTCCATCCAACCTCGCCCTGAGCACTTCCTGGGATGGGGTGCACTTCCTACAACTTCTCCGGACAGCCTGCTCCAGTGCCTCACCATCCTCACACTAAAGAATTTTTTCCTTATATCTAATCTAAACCTACCATCTCTCAGTGTGCAGCAATTCCCCGTTGTCCTGTTATGTCACGGGGCGCTCCTCTCAGCGGTGAAACGGCAAGCCTTGGCCAAGGACACCACCCCTGGAGCCCTGAGATTCCCCAGCAGCCGCCCAAGGATGGGCGCGTAGCAGGAATGGAGTGGGCCTCGACTGCAAGTCCGAGAAGCGTTTATTGAATGAACATAAAACGTGACATAACTCGAACTAAGAGCAGGGGCAAGGACCCCGAACAGAGGCTGTGCCGTAGTTTTTAAGGGGAAGGGGTAAGGGAGGAGTTCGGGGTCAGGAGCCAATAACAAAGCAATCAAGGTGGGGCATAATATGGGGTGGCAAAGCTCAAACCAACCAAGGAGGGCAGAGCGAGGATACAACTTTAACTAAATCAATGGGACATCAAGGAGAACAGAAGCTTCTAGACCTAAAGGCAGGGTTGGGGAAGGATTGACAGCTGGTAGGCAGGGGCAGAGGGCAGGAATAAGGGCAGAGTGACCAGCAGGTGAAGGAGAGGAGGAGGACTGAACCAGCTGTAGGGGGAATTGGAGTAAACCATTAGGGGCATTGTGAGTTGCAGTACAGTAAGGAGGGGGTTACAAAACATTTTACAGGGCAAAGGGACATAACAGAAAACACACCACAACACTATTACATATTATATATCTACATACCCTTGTAAAAAGTGCCTCTCCATCTTTCTTGTAGGTTCCCTTCAGACACTGGAAGGCCACAACTGGGTCACCCTGAAGTCTTCTCTTAACCAGGCTGAACAATCCCAGCCTTTCATCACATCCATCTCTCCAATCAACTTGGTGGCCTCCTCTGGACTTGCTCCAATAGGTCCATTTCCTTCCTGTGATGGGGATCTCAGAGCTGGACACAGCATTCCAGGTGGAGAGCTGGGCACTATGTGACTGACCCTCTGCTGCAGGTTGCCAAGGTGCAGATTCCTTCAGGGTAACAAAGATCCTTTCTCTACCAGGCTACCTTCTGGAGGCTGATCTGTAACAGCATCCTATTATTGATAAGCAAAAAATTACAGACATTTGGTGTAAGGAACCATAAAAAAGGAACCATAAAAAAGAGTGGGTTAAGGTAATTCAATTAACATTTTTATGTTAATTTTTAGTTCTACAGAAATGTTGATTTTCTACTTGGTTTTTCAACTCTACACACCTGACATTTATTTTGAGACAAAAGGAAAACTGAGGAAACAAATAAAGAGAAAATATTCTTGCTTTAGCAAATTCCTGCCGGGCAAAAGGCTGCATCATGGGATATTGTGTGTATACTTTTATATCTAGGCCATCAATCAATAATACAGGGGCTCAAAGAATCATAATTAAGTTTAACTATATTGTAGACTTATTACCTGTTTAAAACCATAGAAACAAAAGACATACGTGTCTATGGCTCTGCATTGCCCCTTTCAGTAACACATGGAGTCCACAAAGTCTGACATTCCAGAAAGACTATGCTGCTTCTGATCCTTTCTCACACAGGAAAAAAAGAAGGGGGGGGAGGAGAAAAAGAGAAAAAGAAAGCCCCTGTTTTAATGCTGACAATATATTAAATGAAGAAACTAAATGAAAATATTCTGGGAGGGTATACATAATGATAAGAAAGTAAAATAGCAGTGGTTACATTTTCTATGGTAGACATAATTGATATGTTTGTTGTCTGTGATTCACACATTATTTTAAGTTTCTGAGGGGGATTTTTATTGCAAAATATTCTGCATTTTAAATACTATTTAATTATGGTTTGTTTCCTTAGGGATTATATCACCATGTGACTTTAATTTGGTATATACCCTAAGGGGCAGCATATTTTCAATTATGAAATATTTCCTCCAGAAACAATAATGGTTCAATGATTTATTGCAGGATCCTATTATAAGGTGCCTCATACAAGTGAAATCTGAAATGCAATTGGCTTAACAATATAGTATAGGCAGGACTAAAATGCATGTGAACTGAGCATATGGGCCTTTTTCACAAAAATCATATTTATATACTTTCATCCTTTGCATAATACTTCAATTATTATATCTTGAAAAAAGAACTTGGAAAGCTGAGAGCTATGAAACATTTACATTATTATCTCTTCAAAAAGTTCATTTTTGGACAAGTATCATTTGGATAGGGATTAACTTAATCAGAGATTTTGAATCTTCTTTACTTTAATTTTTAATCTCTTTTTAAAAATATGTCTGAATCTTAAAAAGGCCTAAACCTGTAGTCACAAAGCACTGCTTCAAAAAAGGGGAAAAAAAAGAAAAAAGAAAAAAGAAAGTTTTTAAAGCAGCCACCAGCTGTAAGAGAGATAGTGCAAGCAGCAGATTTGTGACAGAGTGGAGCATGAAACCCATCAGCTGATGAGTGAAAATCCCTGGTTTCTAATTAATCGAGGTACACAGGCCAAGGGATGAAGAGGATCAGGGAAATGAAATCAGGAAAAAGATACCATCAGTCATTTCTGCGGCCCATTGTCATACTTCAGAATCTGCTGTAATGAATCACTCAGGCATTCCACAGATACATTCAAATGGTGAAGAAAATTCATTGTCCGGTGAAGAGTGTTTGATAAAAATCTTTCTTTTCCCCCCTCTTTGTCAGAAGCCTATGATCAGAAAGGGAAATCCAGACAGCACAACAGGTGTGCTTTTGCAAGCCTGGTGAAATCTGCAAATGAACAGAGGCACTAAAGAATTTTTTGTACTAAAATTTCACCAAAATGAAAAAAAGTCACTTGTAAGAGCAGGCAGTGGAAAAATGTACTGAAAACAACTGAAGATTAAGGGCATATAAATGCTCTTCTGGTTGAGAAGTCCTGTCCTGATAAAATCATCTTATATGGTAAGGGTGAACAACTATTTTTTTTTTAGAATATTTTTGCCAAGTTTAACGTTTCCAGTTATTGACATCTGTCTTGAAGAGCTACTAATCCATGAGCTAGCCAAATTTAAGACAGCACTAAACCATCATTCTAAAACTTGGAGAGGGGCGGGAGCAACTACCTTTTTTGAAAAGGGGAGAGTTTTTGTTCTTGCATTTAGTTTATTTCAAAGACAAAACAAATACACTTAAAGGCAAAAGGGTGTAGTTTTTTCCCTCTCTTACAGGCCTGTACAAACACACACTCATGCAAATACTGTGAACAAAGAGATGCCTACATTTTGGGTATCTGCTATCAGACTTGTGCAAAGGTTTAGAATTTATAAAAAGATTAGACTGAGAGTCTTCACAAACTGAAATCCCCTTTATTTAAAACTGGGAACACTATATTTTTCTTTTTTTTTTTTATTTTTGTTTTGGTATGGCTCAACTTTTTTGACCCTGAGCAGTTCTTATTCCAGTGTATTTCTTAAAGTGGTGCCCCTCATTAGGTGACTCCAGAATATAATTGTTTTTAAATAATCAGGTGCTATACTAAGATGTATAAGGATGGCTGATTCATTTTAGATTTAATTACCATAATATAGGGGTTTGCTGTCTATAGTATCAATCACTGAGACACTTTATAGTTGATAATATTAAAATGGCAATAATGAGAATTCTGCTTCATGATGAAAATAATTTTAATCATGGGTAGATTACAAATCCATTTACTGTTACGGTTACTGAGAATTCTATTATCTGCCTCCTATTGTGAAAGATGTTGAAACTTGTTTTCAGGAAATGTAAAAGATTATAGAAGTATGCGCTCTATGCAAAGTTTCTATCACAGCAGAGCAACAAAAACCTGCTTAATACCAGGAACTGTTAAAGATGAAACTCGCCAAGTGAACTTGTAGTGCATCTCTGCATGAACATACGCCTGGCTATGCAGATCTATTTATAGACTCAAGGACAATGTGGGTAGCTGGTTCAGATTCTCACCATGATTTCTTCTACTCCCAAACAGTACTTAGCCAGGTGACCAGCTGTTGCCTCTGCAGTGTAGTTGTTACTAATTACTAGCTCCAATCTAATGTGTAGAAATAGATAATCTAGAGTGGCTGTACTTCCAATGTTTTTCTGTGACTATGGACCTATCATCTCAATTATTATTTTCCCTTTCTTCTGTTTTTTAAAATTCCATTCAACACTAAACAGCTACAGGTCCAACGGGGCTGCCATCAGGCTGGGATTGCCTGTGTCTCCTCTATAAACACACTAAGGCTGCTACCATAGATTCCTAGAATGGTTTGGGTTGGAAGGGACCTTAATGATCATCATGGTTCCAACCTCCCTGTCACGGGCAGGGGAACCTGCCAGTAGAACAGGTTACTCAAATCTCCGTCAAGGCTGGTCTTGAACACTTCCCAGAGATGGGGCATCCACAACTTCTCTGGGTAATCAGTGCCTCACCAACCTCACAGAACAGTTTTTTCCTCATATCTAATCTAAATCTACCCTCTCAGTTTAAAACAATTATCCCTTGTTCTATCACTACATGCCCTTGTAAACACTACCATTCCTGCTTTCTTGTAGGCCCCCTTTAGGTACTGGAAAGCTGATCTGACATCTCTCCAGAGCCTTCTCCTCTTCAGGCCGAAAAAAACCCAACTGTCTCAGCCTATGTTCATAGGAGTGGTGCTCCAGCCCTTACATCATCTTCCTGGCTCTTCTCTGAACTTGTTTCCAGGAGGTCCATGTCTTTCTTCTGATAGGGGCACAAGAGCTGGATGCAAGTGGGGAGCAAGTGGTGTTTCACTGATGCAGAACAAAGGGGAGAATCCCCTCCCTCAGCCTTCTGGCCACACTCCTCTTGATGCAGCCCAGGATGCAGTTGACTTTCTGGGATGCAAGTGCACATTGACAGGTCATATTGAGCTTCTCACCAACCAATATCCTCAAGTCCTTCTTGTAAGACAGTCTGTCCACTTGGACATGAAGCTATTGACAGCAACACTTTGAGGACAACCATCCAGTCAATTTCTTATCCATGAGTGGTCAATCCATTAAATCCATGAATCTCCAGTTTAGAGACAAGGATGTTGTGTGGGACAGTGGCAAGTACTTTTCACAAGTCCAGGTAGATGACACCAGTCACTCTTGCCTTGTCCACCAATGCTGTAACTCTGTCATAGAAGGCCATCAAATTTGCCAGGCACAATTTTCCTTTAGTGAAGCCATATTGGTTGTGATCAATCACCTCCTTGTTTCCCTTGTGCCTTTGCACAGAGATCTGCTCTATGATCTTCCAGGACACTGAGGTGAGAATGACTAGCCTGTCATTCCCCAGATCTTTCTTTTTTTTCCTTTTTAAAAATTAGGGTTACATTTTCCCTTTTTCCCTGTCAGTGTGTGGCTTAACTGCCATTTCCCTCAGGACCCACAGATGTACCTTATCAAATCCTGTGGCCTTGTGCCCCTTCAGGTTCCTTAGATGTTCTTGAATCTTCTCCTACATGGGGTGGTTCTTCATTCTCCCAGTCCCAGCTTTTTCCTTCTGATACTCAGGCAGTGTGACCAGAGCATTCTCCCATGAAGCTTGAGGCAAGTATGGGGATAGTGAAATGAGTCCCAAAGTACTACTACTACTAGTACTACTAGTACTACTAGTACTACTACTCCCAAAGTACTGTTGTGGCTTGAAGGGTTGAAGATCTCAGATAATTTCCTATTCAGAAAATGGCCAGGTGGGAACACTGACCTCTAAATGCCCCTAGCTGGCATCTGCACTGGGATAAGTGGCTGGGATACAGAACAATTGGACAAGGGGATTTCTCAGGCTAGAAGTGATTTTTCCTGGAGCGCACATGCCGCTGCTGCTGCACCCCTGCAGTGCTGGAAGAGCTGTGATGTCTTAGAGCTGTTCTGTTCCAATTTCATTTAAAACAAACAAAGAAACCACACTGAAGTAATTTTAACGCAGGATTTTGGACAGGGTCTTGTACTGCTGAAACAAATAGCATAAGCTTCACCCTGTTGGACCTTTTTCTGAAACCGTGTGTGACTATGTGTGCACATATACGTTAGCACTGCTTTGATTATATAATGTAATGAGCTCAGTGGATTTATTCTGGATTTACACTATGGAGCCTCAGAGCAGAGTTTGGAACAGTGTCTTGTCTTTAAGATGCCAGTTTTGTAAATGCATTTCTTTTCTTAAGGATACTGATGAAAATTTATTACTGATTTTTCATGCATAACTTTGCAATGGAATCAGATTTTTCTGTTCCAGCTTCATCACCGTTTCTGAATTGGGATTAAAAATTTTTACAAACTTAGTAGAGAATCAGTTATCATCAAAGTCCCCAGGAGCTCATTTACTGGTGTGCAAACTGCGCCCCACACTGGTCCCCTGCTTTGGAGGAACTCAATGAATAAATTAAATTTCCAGAGACAGCCAGCTTTATAATCCTGGCCTACTGCTCTCTCTTCCTACTTGCATAATTTTTTGTCATTCTGGGCTTCATTCTCTGTGTTTGGCCTCTGTTGCTGACCAGTGGGTCTGGGGGGAGGGACACCAGGGCTCAGGAAGTCTGGGAGCATGACTTACAGGGAGCAATGGGCAAAACAGTAGATGGTTACAAAAGCAGCAAAACACGTTTGTAAAATCGGCTGTCTATGGAGAAAAACTGTAAAATATACTGTCTGCATCTTAATTTGCATGAGATATACCATTAGTAAAATGAACAATAATAAATATAGAATCAATCTGGGTTTTTTTTACAAGAAACAGATGTCTTCTTTTTATTATATTAGTCTCCTCAGATATATTGCTACTGAACCTTGTTAAGCAACCATAATTTTATCTGAACAATAAATCTTGTGCTTTATTTTTTACCTTGTGTTTAAAAAATCATGAGACAAAAGAAAAAAACTTTACAGGTAGCATGATCTACCTTGAGAAAAAGCAAAATAACAACAGCAACAAAAAAATCCTCTTAATCAGTCTATTTTGTAACTCAGAAAGGCTCTTTGGAAAGGTTTTCATCAAAGTGATTTTCTGCAGATAGCTCATAGGTGATCAGGATATATTCCCCACTTCTTCAGCACTCCAAATATTTATCATATATATGTTTGCTTGAATCTTGATAAGGGTGAGATTTGGGACTTATGGACACTGAGATAGGATGTCACCTGAGACATTCATCTGATTCTGAATGCAGACAGAAGGAAAGTGCCTAGGAGAGGCCAGAAAAGAGGGAGGGAGAGAGTAAGGGATACTAGGAATGGACAGCCCTTGTTCCCAGCTCTAATATCCCGCTGCAATTATTTTGTGGACATCCACTCCTTGCCTGCACAGGAGATAGGGCTATAAGTGTATGTTATTTTTTAATTACAAGGGGGTAGAAAAAATCCTGATGATGGGCTGGAAGGTGCCATTGCATTGTTATTTTTTTCTCTCCCTTCGTTTGCTGATTATGTGAGCTGGGCTCCTTTGCTAGCCGATGATAAGCAGAATTTCCATGTTCTCTGCATAATTAATCCATCTCTGCCTCTCTTCATGCCAACTCGCCCGTTATCGCCGGCACATGCCTGAATTGCAAAAGAATCCGCTCTTCAATTGGAACTTATTGATATTCTAAGAAAAAAAAGAGAGGGGGAAAAAACTGAAAATCCTTAAGTTTAAGCCGCAGATTTTTAAATGGATTAATTTCGCTGCAATCGCAGCCATCTAAGGCGGGAAGGCAGGCAGAGCAAATTGAAAGCATCTCCATGTTTGCAGAATTGGGTCCAGAATGCTGAAATATACTGGCACAGTTCTCTTTTAAAGTCAGAAAATTACCATTCATTTACATCACATGAAATACTTTTTTATGCTAGAAATATTCAAGAGACGTTCCTTAAATGCCTGCTAATGCTAGATAACATTTCTAACTTTCAACATTTTGCTAGACTTTGATATGACATGATAGGAATGCCTGCCAGTGTGGAATATTATATGTACCCGTAATCTCTTTTTATCACATATTTAGATTATATCATCCTCTCCCCAAACCATCCTGAAGTAGTCTTTAAACAATGTACTCTGTGTCGTAGGCTCCTATTTAGTATAGTTGCATCAGCCAAACTTGGTAGGGCACATTTAGACTTTGTCCAGTACGAAGGGTTTTTTTAAGTGACAACACACAGTCCTAAAAATACAGTTCATCTTTTTCTACGTTTCACAAAGTTAGGTTGCATTTCTTACGGTCCTTTCTACATTTAGAGATTCTGTTTTCACTAATTTATAACATGTGATGTGTTTTGTTATTTCGATGCAGCTCTCGAGGATTGTACTTACGTTTTAAAAGGGCTCAGCTGTACTCCATACCAGCCTGGCACTGCATGTGGAATAACAAGAGCTAGTGGCAAGCTAGGAGTTTTCCTCTTCTCTCTCTCTCTCTCTCTCTTTTTTTTTTTTTTTTTTTTTTTTTTTAACTCAAATAGTAGGAAAATCCAAATATTCTTCTCCTTTTATTTCTCTAACACCAAATTCACATCCTTCCTTTCCTTGACCCTAGGAAGCAGCAGCATTCGGCAACAGAGAGATTTCTTTAATGCCTCAGCTAAGCCACAATGTATCTGGCATTCCATGCCCATATGCTAGAAATCAGCAATTTATGCTGCTGTAGAAGGAAATGTTGACACTCACAGTTAACAGAAGGGGAAAAGTTGCTACACTGATTGCAAATGGAGATTTAGCTGTTAAGAAATCTTTGTTATTATTAGATGTCTTTCATTTGAAAAATACATGGGAAAGGAATAAAAATAATAGAGGCACTCACAGACACATATCAGAGAGGAAAAAAAGAGACATACAGCAAAACAATGATATTTGTGGCAACATCTGTTTCAGATACAAAACAATGAGCTTAATACATGGTTGGGCCATCTTACCCTATAAAATTAGCACTTGTAATGAATTTTATGTCACTACTAAGGAAAGAAAATGCCACTGTTCTAGTTTGGATTCTCAGGCAATAAAAAACACCATACAAGAATGACTAGTGATCACATTAGGATATGTTTTTATATAGCAGAAAGAGAACAAAGAAGGTTTTCTGTTTGCTTCACAATGATTGACAGTCTTAAAGCACCAGTGAACTTGAGGATATTTCTGGCATATTGCAATTTTAACATTACAGTTTTGGGAAAATCAAAATCTTTGAAATTGCTTGATAGAGAAAGATAGTTATGTTTACATTCAACTCTATAAGCTGCTAAGAGAAATAGTTAAAACCATATTTAAAATAATGACATTTTTTAAACATCTGAAATTGTGTACTTAGCACACAAATAAAAATCTCTAAGTAACAAATTTTCTGTGTTCTTTCTGCATTTATCTGTAGCATCAACAAGTAAATAATAATTCAATGGCTAGTATTCAAAATTTCTGGATATATGCATTTCCAGTTGTGTATTATTTTGTTAAAAATAACAATTTCCAACCTAATTTTTGAGAAAAAAAAATAGTACAACATTATATATGTGTACTGCATAATATCACAGAACTTCCTGATCTCTTACAGTGAAATCTTGGCTCTTTTCAAGTCAGTGACAAAATCCATTGCCTTTAGTTACTCCTGCATTTCAGCACAATTTTAGTAGCAAAATTGTGTTTAATTAAGCTTATACAATAGTCAATGTTGATTATTTATATCAGAAAGTTTCTTCTAATAATTTATACTGCAGACTTACAGCACTGGCATCATTATAACACAGACAAAAAAACCCCAAACATGGTTAACTTATTTTAGCTATAAGTAAAATTGTAAATATTGATTAAAAACATATGCCTTTTATATTTATTATATATATTTATATTCCAGTCATCCTATTGTACATAATAGAATTCTGTAATAATTATTTAAGAAACTACAAATTTCCATACTGATTTAGGAACCAAAATTTCTGTACTAATACTTTGAAGGATTTTGTGGAATAGTTTTTTGCACCTGAAAAAGAACGGCAACAGCCACAGCAATGAGGAAAAAGAGGATTTGTAGCACACAGCAAGCTTCCAGTCATTCACCATATTTCAGCATTTGTTTCAGATGATAAATATAAATTTCTCAAGCTCCATGTTATCAATCTTTGTATTGATTCAGCCTTTTAGAAGATCAACATGTAGACAAATAAAAAAAGACGTCAGTGTTCAGCAGAAACGTACCCTCATTTAGAAGCCTAGATTCAGTGCAAATCAAATGACTGCAATTTATCCATGCATGGCATTGCCTAGCGTTAATCTATCTTCAATTTTATAACTGGAAAGCAACTGTAAATGAATTGCCAATTGATTTGTAAATTTTACTTAGAGAAATTTCCTTGCTCCTTCTAAAAATAATACTCTGTTTAATTTAGGGTTTCCGGGTTTGTTCAGTATATGAAATCTATTTAATGTGCTGGTCATCTTTAGACAGTTTTGCTGTGAAACCCGTACCAAGGAAGCTGGGACCCCTTTTCAGCTCCTCGATGCTTGCCTGCTGTATATTGAGCTACCTGGCAGGAAGTACAGCACAAGCAACAGATTTCAACACACATCAGCCACGGTCAAGAGATGAATCAGAATCCTATGGAATGCCATAGGTGCAGAGGGATTTTCCAGGCTGCATTCAGAATATAAAGGTTTTATTGTTTGTTCTGGCAGGCATGCACCATCTACAATGTAAAGACTGAGTGATATTTAAAATCTTTGGGTATCTGTTTTGCCTACCCACTTTCACCTTCCTGAAGACATGAAAGAAAACCCCAAGTCCTCATTATGATGGAAATGTGGCCTTGAGTGTGTCTCTGTTATTAGGTGCCCATTGTGTTAATTTTAGTAAGACACCTAAGAAATTAGTTATGATATGCAGCCCAAAAAGAAAGGCCCTTAGCAACCAAAGGGACAAAATACTGTAGGCAAGCACAGGGTATTTGATTTGTCCACAAAAATCCTTGCATAGGTTCCATTAAGAGAATTTGGCATCCTGTTATTATAATAATAATCTAAGTAAAGAATAACACTAAAACGTAACTCAGTTTGAACAACTAACCAAAAAACTACCCTCCCATAGGAATAAAGGGGTAGATGCAATGGGAACATTTCCTTGGAAAAGAGCCTTGATAAGGGTCCTCAAATGATCTCTGGCTTAAGAGATGATCAGTGAGATTACCTGCACATGTAATCTCCTGCTGTAGATATGTAGCAGTAAGAACTTAATAGGGAGTTACAAGGGAACAAATAGATTCAGAGAAGTCCAGCTGGATAGATGTCTCACTTCATTTTAATAAGAATAGATTTGCATTTTCATTTTATGTCCTGCTCAGAAGTGTACTCTTCACTCCAACCACTCCACTCTAACCTCCAGAATGAACGACTATCAGCAATAGTAAATAAATAACTTGCCAGATATTGTCACACATTCTTGTTCTTAAGTGTTTAGGTCTTAGATGAGTGTTTAGGTTTAAGAAAATACAAAATTTTCCTATGCACTCCAGTATGGTCAACAAGGTATCCATGAAATTCTCAGTGATAGATCCAGGGAGCTTTTTCCCCTTCCTTACTCTCATTTGTTTTCCTCAGGACCTGGGAAGAAAACTAAAGCATGTATAATTCTGAACTGAGTTCTATGAAACCAATGTGAATAGACCATAAACTCAGTTCAGTGAAACCAAAGTGAATGGACTGTACACAACTTTCAGTGAATGTCAGACTGTCTCTTAAAAGGCACGAAATTATAGGTAAAACACTGAATGTGTTTGCAGGGTACAATCAGTTTGGGTTTTTTTGCCACTAATCCTGGCACAGAGCTACAAAGTGGTTTTCTGTATTAGGGAAAAAATAAGGTAGAGTTTTCAAGAGCAGAAGTTATGGTTTAAGTACAAAATGTGCATTTTTACCATTCTATAAGAAAAAAAGCCAGAAAAGTTAGAAAAAATCAAAACTTTTCCCAGCATAATGTATTAACAAAGGAATATTTGCATGAAAAGCCCATAAATACATTCAACCTTAAGCTAAAGTTGCCAACAGAGGAAAAAAATAGAGCATTTCCTGGAACCAGGATTGCCAGTGTGTGCTTTATAGACTCACCTTGATTGTTTGTTATTTGTTGAGATCTGACTGGAATCAGAATCAGATTCAGCCATCCTCTCTGGCCCTGGGGCAGTTTGACTCAGGAACAGGAGTGGAGTAAGCCCAAACCAGAAAGAATGCTTTGTAACATTCACTGGTCAGTGATACACAAATGAAGTGGCACAAACCCCCCACTGCATTCACATAGGTTTTCCAAAACAATACTTGATGATAGGACTTGAAAATGGAAGGTGGCCTTTGGCAAATAAAAAAGAGGGGGCAATCATTCCAAAACTAGAAGGATGCAGGCACTAAAATAACAACTGCAGAAATAACAGATGAGGGTTTCCAGATTATTGCAAAAGATGGTCCCTCTTGGAGTAAGTGGGTTTTGTGCTCAAGTGAATCACAAGAACAGGGCACTGAATATTTCCCTCTTGGTGCTACCCACATCTGCACAACTGTTCTGTTGCATGATTACAGATACACCTCAACGATGAAGCACAAATCCCTGGAGGAAAAACTTTCCACTGCAGATCTGTTCCAAGGCAGATTGCAGCCTGGTAATAGAAAAGGCAGAGCCGTAGAGTTGCCAGCATTTGACAAATCGCAGTAAGTCTCTTTGCCTCAATGAGATAGAGCAAGGAGAGCTCAACTGTCTGAATCTGTGGCATCTAATGAACAGGAACACAATTACCTCAAACTGTTAACAAAGAAAAAATTATTATTTCCGAAGCTGAATTTACCATGGGCTATTGCAGCTCATAACAAAAGTAAAGCTAAAACCTAGACAGAAGTGAGCATATTTTTTATTTTTCCATTTGAAACCTGGGATTATTTCCTCCAGGCATTTGGAAGGACAATGCTAGCAGAACCCTCTTTGCCAGTAAAGCTCAGTTTTGGAAATCACCATCAGTCAGCATGAAAATGGGTCCAGTGGTATGGAAATGAGCTCATTACTATTATTTTTTTGCTGGCACATTCACAATTTGTGCTTTTAGAATTTTGAAAAGCGGGACATGAATTGCAAAGAAATAAATGAGTTAACAATATTAAACAGTCAGTTGCTAATTACTGAGCAATCCAAACCTGCGTCTGGAATGACATGCTCAGACATCCAGCTGGACCTCAGGCCATATGCTATCCTAGATCCTCATGCACAGCTCCCACTACTGTCAAACACTGCAGCGCTGGGTAAAAAGTTCAGTGCACAGATTAAAATATGGTCAGAGTGTATAATTGTAGATACTTTGAAAAGAACAGTAAATATCTGCAATTTACCAGTAAAACGCAAGGATGAGAGCTGTAGACAGCAAGGTAGGAAATCAGTCTCAATCATTGTTCTTGTCTTATTCTCATTGCTTTGTTTGGAGCAGAAATGTCCAATGACTCCAGTGCTGTTTTTTCTCCATAAGGAGGCTACTTACATAGATTTAGAATGTTACTTCATTCTAGTACCACATTTCAGCTGCCATAGATCACACTTGTAATTGTTCAATGTAAGAAATGAAGTTTATTATCTACTTATTGATCCTGAGGTATAATACTTGGCAGAAAGAAACATAAAGAAAATTCTAATATAATGTAGTAAGTTTTAATGGTGTAATTCCAAGGATAATAATATTGCTAAAAATATTATTCCCCTAAGTATGAAAAGTCATTTACCTTTAGCTCTAGGTTTCTTCTTGGTCCTAGCTAAAATATTAACTTTTAATTTATTTGAATTGTATTTCTTATCGTGTATTTTCCAGATAGAGACCACCTACATTATGAAGTGTACATATGCTTAACCAAACCAGATATTCTATGGTATCTTTTTGTAACAATGAAGATTTCATTAAGTATATTCTTCAGTGGTATGCTTTCCTACATTTATGTCATATTATCTGCAAGTATAAAAAATAATCCATCATAAATAAATTTCAAAATAATTCAGAGAAGTCTTCAAAAAATACTGGTGTCTTGATTTTCATTTGCACAAACACATTTGCTTACATGTGTTGCACTTCCAAATTATTACAGCCTGGATCGGAGATTTGATGTTGATCAAATAGATCCAATGTTGTAAATTTGCTGGTGATCACAGTCATGCAAACAGTTGCAATAGGGTAGAGGAATCTGCAAGTTTAGAACAATTCCCAGGAACTGAGCCAATACTCTGCACTCCTTTTGGATATTTAGTTGTTATTCTGATGGGCTTAAAATTGCGGGCAGGGAGAGCACAACTTTGTGAGTTTTTCATGAGGAAAGACTGAAGTGGCAGGTCTCAACAATACCCAGAAACTTACATCAAGACTTGTTTTCATGATGGTTTCAAACATTTGTAATTCTTATTCATGCAAACAATACACAACTGTGGTCATGCAACTAGATTTAAATGAGAGACATATAAGCAACTAAGAATTAAAGCAATTAGAATCATAGAATCCTTTAGGTTGGAAAAGACCTGTAAGATCTTCAAGTCCAACCATTAATCCAGCACTGCCAAATCCACCACTAAACCATGTCTCTAAGTGCCACATCTAGATGTCTTTTAAAGAACTTCAGTAATGGTGACTACACATGTTCTTGGGCAGCCTCTTCCAATGCTTGACAACCCTTTCTGTGAATTAACTTCTCCCAATAACCAAACTGCCCTGTCACAGTTTGAGGCAATTTCCTCTCATCCTATCCCATTTTATTTGGGAGGAGACCCACCCTTACAACTTCTTTTCATGGAGTAGAGAATGACAAGGAATCAACTTCCTTTCCTCCAGGCTAAACACCCCAGGTAAACAAACACCCCAGCTCCCTCAGCTGCTCCTCACAGGGCTTGTGCTGCAGACCCTTCCCCAGCTTTGTTGCTGGAGGAGGACATGCTCCAGCACCTCAGTGTCTCTTGTATTGAGGAGCCCAAAACTGAGCACAGGATTCAAGCTGTGGCCTCTCCAGTGATGAGTACAGGGGGATGATCCTTGCCCTAGTCCTCCTGGGCACACTGTTTCTAGTGCAAGCCAGGATACTGTTAGCCTAGTCAAAGCAGAAGCTCATAAAGGACAAAATATCATAGTAGAAAAATTTGGGTTATACATTTTAAACTCCTTCACAGAAAATAAATATTCCTTCATATACAGATACATTAAGGACCTGGTAACATCATTTAAGAACAAATCCTCTGTGATTTGGACTGATGTTTTTCATGCAGCTAGTCAACACTGCATCCATGAAATGTAAATTCAAAATAAAGATTACTCTACTAGCTAAAAGCTGGATATTTGCACATTTGCTTCCCATATTCATTAAACATTTTCATGCGGGAAACAATAAAGAAAAATCCCATGGAAAGCTGAAATCCTAAGCAACTCATTTTCCACATTAGGAAGAGTCTCAGTGATCGCTGTGAGCCTTATTATTGCTTTATTTGTGGGAATTACTAGCTCTTAAATTTTTCTGTTGCAAATCTGAAACATGCAATAATTTACATTACAGTAATACTTAATAGAGAACTGAGAATTCTGAGATAGTTTACAAGTGGAGCTACTATTACACTTCTTGTAACATCTTTCCATTAAAAAGTTAACAAACTGGATTAATTTCTTTGTGACAATGTTTCTTTTTAAAACCTGCTGTTTCCATGCAGCAAAACATAAATGCTTATACCATTACCAGCATTAGTCTGTTTTAAAATACTGCTTTTCTCCCCCCAAAGTTTATGGTGTACATACATAGTCTGCATTCTATTGCACTGATTCATGCTATAATAACCTAATAAATCAGGGAACTTTAAAGAACTCACACAAATGTATGCGCGTTTTGTGTGGGAACAAAACCAGAGATTCTTCAAACTCCATGCAGTGATAATAAATTTGTAGATTGTAAAATGTCATGTATGGCAGATATTAGTAATTTGAAAGAAAATAATTTCACATTTCTAAACTGAACATGTGTTTACTTACAAATTAGATTATAATTACATAATTTTGTCCTCCCCGTTAGTTATGCATACCAAAAGAGAAACCTGGGGACAAATCTGCAAAACACCTGATGAAAATGTAAATTATATCTTGCATTCCTTGATTTACTTGAAAGTTATTATAAAAGCTGCAGCAGCTAAAAGGTATTGATTTTTAAAATAAATGTGTACTTTAAAGGTGGCAGGTGTAGTAGAGCATAAGTGTAAATTCAAATTATCTACTTCTTTACCATAAATCATCAAGTGCAGTTATTAATTATGGTATTCAATGGTTTTATAGCCATTTTCACATATCTTCAAAAAGTATATTAATAATAGATAAAACTGGAGGTAGATACTACATACAGCATACTTCTGAAATAAATCCATCGCGTATAGGATATTACATCTTTTCAGTAGATGTAGCTAGAATTCTTCTTGGAAAAAAAAAATACTTTTAAGAAATACAAATTCTGGAGCCTGTAGTATCATATACTAGATAGTTGCTGTTGCTTAGGATGGAGGCAACTTGACTCAGAAGGCAAAAGTATTCTTTTATTTGATATGAACCTTTTGATTCCATTTTCTGCCCTATTCAAAAGTCATGTTGAATATCTAGATCTTTTGCTTCAAAATTCCACCCTGAACTACAGGTGAATGAAATGAAATCCAGCCTGTTGGCTGTACAAGAGAAAGGTATGTGGACAAAAGGTTACAAGCGGCTGATAAAAATCCATTTCTCAGTGGAATATGTGCAGAACCAGTAAAAAAAGCTCACTTTATAGTGGTTATGATTACTAATTCCCTCGTGTGGGAAAGGGAAGCATATCTCATGCACCTTGGAGGACAGGCTTCAACCATCTGAACCTGCTTTTGCAGTGGATGGACCAGGAGTGTGCCTGTTTGAGATGTACCCTGGAATAATTTTGCTGCTGTAACCCACATGATCAGCAGTTTGGGAACAGAGTGTGCATGCTAAAGCAGTTGCCTGCATCAGGAGGAAAAGATCCACATCCTGCAGCTTGGAGATTTGTGAAATAGGACCCTACCACAGGACAACTGTGTTTTCTTGGCAGGTGCTCATACTATGCTTAAACATTTTTGTGATAGTACAAAGTGCTCTGAAATTTAAAGGTCACCAAGTAAAGATAGTATCCCTTTAAGTGGTTGTATATAAGCATGTTTCTGTGGTCCTATTCAGATATTAGTTTATAATTAGTTTATTATATATAGCAAAATATATGCTTTGATTTCAATGACTGTTGTGGTGTAAGGTCCCGTATAAAGTAAGGTCCCATTTATGCTGAATGCTGAACCAAAAATTATGCAGAGGGAATAATACTTACCTTCATACAGTAAAGACAGAAGAATTTATTCCTAATTGTACTTAAAATCCCCTCTCCATGAAATATCAGAATATCCTCAAAGTTATGTAGATTGCTGATGCAAATTTTCTAATGAGCTTGTTTGTGATCATCAGCACTTAGATAAAGCCTTTAGAGAGGACAGAAGTAAATGTGTTTGGTTTTTTTAATATTCTATTGTATTTAATGAATTACGGATTTTATAAAAATACATGATTTTTCACACTATGTATCTTGAGAAGCTTTAAAACATTGCATAATTTGCATCTTGGATAATGAAATTTTCATTAATAAATATATAAATCATAAATCATTTATTCATACAGTGTAATGTAGCAGTTTATTACATACTGCTTGACTTTTGTAATCAGGGAATCCCCTGATGAAAAAATAGCACAATATTAATTACCAGCACCATCTGTGCTAAACAATAGGAAAAACAATATTTTAATACAATGACTTCATGCATGTCAGTTATCTTCAACATTAAACCCTGCAGTTTCGTTGATGGGGTTTACCTTCTACTCATTTAAATAACTGATGTTCTTACAAAGGTTAAAACTATGAATAAATGAATTAAAATTAAATATAATGAAAAATACCAATAGATACAGCATGGATCAAGTTCATTCATCAAATAAGTGACTATTCAGGTATAGATACACCTGTATTTACATGTGTATTTTTAAATTTCCCTACAAATTTATTATTTATATGCTTACTACTCTCAGAAGACTGTTCAGCTTCTAAGAGTTGAAGGGGTTTTGTGACTTTTTTTTGATGAGTTTGTTTTGTAAATTAACACAATTCTAAATACGTAATCCTTAAAACATAAATATCTACTTGTCAGTATTGTGAACATAAGTTGTTTTGATGCACACAAAAATATTTAAGGTGCATTTAGTTTTCTGGATGTGTGAATTCCTGTGAGTTTGCTTTCTCTCACTGTAATAGCAAAGATGTTACTCTTATACATCCAGGTGCTGATGTTGTTTAATGATTTAATGAGCTTAAAAAGTATGCTAGCTAAATCAAAGCTACACCTACGAATATATTTTCTTCTTGACAACTTCTGCCATAGGAGTCAGCCAGAGGTATTAGGATGACAATGGCATTTAAATTCACTGATTGAATTTGCCATGGGAAATTCTTAAACACAGATTCCATATTTCCAAAGTGCCTCACCTATACCCCTGCCCATATCACCAACATCCTTCTCTCTGCACAATCCTGTTTTCTTCTGACACAATACTTTCTCTCAGTAAATTATCATCCAGTCCTAATTATATTTAAGCATATGCCAATTACCAGAAGTGGTTTTTTCCATATCTATCATATATTGAGGTTGTCTATTGACTTTCAATTTTCCCCATAACATCTGTTTTAATTTTTCAGTACTTCAAGACTCCATTGGCATTCATGGCCTTCAAAGGTACGTGTCAGAATGCTAAGAAACCACAGTAGTCTGTGTCCCAGGAGAGTGCTTTTATTTCTACATGCATATGCTTTTGGTGACAATTATTAAGGTTTCTTATTTAGAATTTTCACTTGCTGATATACACACTTTCATAAGTATCGTGTATAACATTGTTTGCAGGAATTTACCTAAGAGGAGACAGTAGTGAGACTCCCAAAGCTTTAGGAACTGCCCAGAGCATTAATTTACCATAATAAAATTAAATGCTTATTTACAGCCATCAGCTCACCTACTGAAAGGCAGTGTGAATTCTCCCAGCCCCTGGGCAATCTGCTTTTCCCAGGCCTCCAGTGAGCTGAACATTAGTCTCTAGCAGTGTATATGCACTTGACTATGCCAAAGGCAGGCTGCTCCCTGCTCTGCATGGTGTCCTACCCATCCTGCAGCCGGCTGATTTCAGGCTCTTCCATACCACACATGGAGAGCCATGACATTGTCCTGGAATCGTGGAATCATCTAGGTGGGAGTAGACCTCTCGGATCTTTGTGTCCAACCAACCAGCACAAAATTGTGTCCAAAAGGGCCACATACCTACAGGGATGGTGATTCCACCACCACCCCAGCCTGTTCCAATACTTGACAACTCTTTCTGTGAAGAAATTCTTCCTGTTGTCCAACTGAATCTTCTCTGGCACAGCTTGAGGCCGTTTCCTCTTGTCCTATTGCTGGCTGCCTGTGAGAAGAGCCTGACCCACACCTGGCTACAACCTCCTTTCAGGTAGCTGTAGAGAGCAGTAAGGTCACTCCTGAGACTCCTTTTCTCCAGACTAAACACCCCCAGCTCCCTCAGCCACTCTTCATCTGACTTACTCTCCAGACCCTTCACAAGCTATGCTGAAGCAGACAATGGTTTTGCAGACACCTGCCTTGTGCTAGAGTTGAGTGACAAGCCAAGGAAACCTTTCAGACAGAACCATAATTCTCTTTAATGCTCTGCATTAGAAACAAAGGCATACAGGAAGGCTTTGCACTTTTGAACTGTGACATACTGGTCACAAACAGCAATAGCTTATTGTGACATCTCTCTCTGATACTGTCTTCAGGGATTCTGTAGCCTCTTGCTGTCAGTGGATTCATGTACAAGCCCAATCCATTCAGGTATTCATCTCCTTACCAGGGTTCTCTTGGTCTGCTACAAAAGTTGCAAATCTCGTCAGATACTCCCTAGGCATAACTAAGAGTTGCAAATTCTGTCTAATATCTTTTTCTTCCTCATTTTGATGTATGTTTTTATGTATATGCTCCATTTCCAAATCAATAATTATTTTCTCAAATCAGCCTGGCTATTCTTCCCTCCAAGTGTTTTCTGGGAATCATTGAAAAGATTTATTTCTCCTTTGCAACCTAACAGTTTTCTCAGTTGTGAACATGACTCCCCACTGATATCTACTTCCATACCTGTACTACTTTTCTCATTTCATGTTACTGTGATTTTTCTTAATTTATTAATTAAAGGGAACCTCCACAGAAGGAGTGTTTATATTCTTGCCCTTTTTTCTTCTCAAAGAAAATGTCCTCCTCCAATTTGCCCAAGTTTGTGCTATTCAGTCCTAACTTTTCTCAGCATCAGTCCAGACTGCAAATGGACCATTATGTAGAATTCACTAATTGCTCTTAGTGATTAGGTGACTTCCTCTTTCTGCTGGCCTGTATTTCATTATTTCCTCTTACTCTCTTAGACCTAAGTGCTTCTTCTAGCAACAGCATTTTTCTCACACATGCAGATCATTTCTATGCCTCTCTATATTTAAATTCTTCTCATTCCAATATATTATTACAGGCAGTTTTGCCTATACAACATATTTTGCAATTTTTAGTGGTGACTTCTGCTATATGTCAAGCTTTTCTTCTAAAGATCTTTTCTAAGATCTCCTCCATTCTCTTTTTAATGTATTTCTACTCTCAGATACTTCTCCTTGCTCTTTACTTTCTGGTTGTTCCTTCCTCCCAGTTGATCAACAATTATTTTTATAATCTTATTTTAATTTTTCATCTTTTTCTGATCTTCAGTGATTTCTCCCCATCATTATCTTCTCTACCTTGCTTGACTAGGCAAAGCCAAAAGCTTAGGCCCTCCACTCAACACCACTGGAAAAAAATATTTTGTCTCTATTGAGACAACCTTTCAATGGTGTTCCAGTTAATCCCCTCTTACAGTTTGCTTTTTTAACCCTTAGTTTAATTTATCCATTGTCTTCTTCATTCTTCCTCACTACTCATCTTCTCTACTTAGGATAATAGAATGTTTTGAGTTGGAAGGGACCTTAAGGATCATTTATTTCCAATCCCACTGCCATGGGCAGGGATACCTTCCACTAGAGCAGGCTGGCCAGAGCCCCATCCAACCTGGCTTTGAACAGTTCCAGAGATGGAGCATCCACATCTTCTCTGGGCAGCTTGTGCCAGGGCCTACCACCCTTGCAGTAAAGAATTTCTTCCATAAAATTATGAAAAATGAGCACATGGATCATAGAGACTTCATACAGCATGGAGCAAATCTCACTTGCCTTGAATATACAAATAGTTATGCTGATTATACCTGAGAAGGATTCTGCCTTAGATTTCTGTTATGCTGTATTTTAATTATCAGGACAAGGTATTTTAGAAATGTGAATGTTCCATTTAAAGTTTAATGTCTCTCAAATAGAAAAATAATACCTAAAAAGTACATACTAAATAATAGATTGAAGGAGTACAAATTCTACTCATGCTTTAGCTTGTCAACTTGAAATCTGAAATTTGGACACTATATTTGAAATCTTTAGAAAATATCTAGATGCTGAAAATATATACTTTTTGGATTTTTACTGTACTGCAAAATGCCTACTTTTTCCATATAACAAGCCCTATACTGACAATTTTCCAGTATAGGATTCAGGTATTTAATTTGCATTAGTAATTACAAAATGCTGTAAACACATTACAGAAAGATGGAAATGTTGACTTTAACAGATGAATCTTCATAGAATGGTTCAGCTGAATGCAAGTTCAAACTTTCTGTCAGTGAAGATTTGCACCTGGCTTTGCAGTTAGGTGAGAGAGGCAACTCACTGTGAGCTCTATTCAGAACTGCTGGTTAGTGTGTGAGGGGTGGGGGGAAGCAGTGCTGAAATGGGCTTCAAATAATTTTCAGTCCCTGGGGTACTTAGAATGTCACTGAGGCTCATCCTAGCACTCCTGAAGAGTGAGCAAGCCATGTAAAAGCCAGATCCAGCATTCAGAGGCTGCCACAGGGATACAGGCAATATTGCTCCTGAAATACAATCTCCTGGTATCTTTGCTTTTATGGCTACTTATGGTGGTGAAAATCATTAAATAGAGTACATTGAGAATGGATGGAGTATAGGAACACATACCCAAAACATATACAGTGCTTATATAGAGATAGATTATATGTGCAGGATTCATATTTAAGGTTGTGACAGAAAGGCACAAATTATTCTTGTTCTCCAATTACCCAGTGTATAACTTTACATAAAGACAAAATTATCTCATTATTTAAATTCTATAGCTAATATTAAGAATTAGATTTTATTGATTAGTTTTCTGTCCCATTTATGGATCAGTTTACCTTTTAGTGATTCTTCAAAGACTTCTGATAAGACATTTGTATTAGAATCTCTTCAGCGTATTTAAAATAACTTCCCAACTCCCAAGGGAGTATTTTTACCCTACTTTCTCCAAATAGGAATACTTTCTGAAGAATGCATATGATGTTCAGACATTAGGCATTTGACTTACTACCTATAGAAAATGCATGAAACTCATGAACTAGAGGTCATTGTTTTATAAGTTGGGCTCCATTTATGTAAATAATGCATTTAAAGATGCAGTCTTTTTAAAAAAAACTTATGTTATATCTAAGCACATGTTTTTAGCTAACACTACATAGAGGTGACACTTACAGGTAAGGTATTTATATGTTTGTGGGTTGGTAAATAAATCACTTCTAATGAGGCTTTCTAAATAACTCCTCTCAATTTTTTCCTTTGAAAGCATAAACATTAGAAATGGGAGAACACTGCATTTAGCTACCAAGCAAAGGTTAGGAGTCTTTGTTTACTGGTTCATTTCTTCTAAAAAGGTAAATATAATTTAAATGCACCAAATTTTTTCGTCATTCAGAGTCATAAAATTGCATATTCACTAATATTACAGGATGAATTTTTCTGTTCATAGAATCACAGAGTCATTTAGGTTGGAAAAGATCATTGACTTCAACCTTTGAATACCATATTGTCAACTAGACCATGGCCACGTTCTCTTTCTTGAACACCTCCAGGGATGGTGACTCCATCATCCAGTCCTTTACAGTGTTACATAACCTTTTCCTGTGAAGAAATTCCTCCTGAGGACCAGACTGAATCTCCCCCTGTGCACCTTGAGGCCGTGTCCTCTCACACTGTTGCTACTTCCCCGGAAGAGCAGCCCCCACCCCCACCTGGCTACAGCCTCAGGGAGTTGTAGAGAGCGACAAGGTCACACCCGAGCCGCCTTCGCTCCAGGCTGAGCACCCCCGGCTCCATCAGCTGCTCCTCACAGCACTTGTGCTCCGGACCCTTCACCAGCTTCGTTGTTCTTCTCTGGACCCTTCAGAAGCTCCTGAATGTCCTTCCTGAATTGAAGGGCTCAGAACTGGACACAGCAGTCAAGGTGCAGCCTCACCAGTACAGGGGGACAATAAACTTTCCTAGTCCTGCTGGCCACACTATTTATGGTACAAGCTTGGATATAAGACTCAAATATGAAAGAAGTTACAAAAATTGAGGAAATAAGCTAGGTGGCATTTGTGTAAAGTTATCTCCAGTCTAGAACAGATGAAAGAAATAATTAAAATGTTCAGATTTAATGTAAGTTAGAGCATATGATTGTTTTAAACTTGAATTTGTAATTGGTGTAGTTACCAAGAGATTGTGCACAAAATCCAAACTGTTGGCTGCTTGATAATTTTGTTAAATAAGTCAATAGAGGGACAAAAGACTGAGCAAATAAGTAGACTTAGTTATCCCTTCTTATCAAATTCAATCCTTTTATCTGTCACAGTTTCAAGACATGATACTCTCCATAGATTTTTTTTTCAGAAATAAACATTCCAAAATTTCCGATCCAGGTAGAAATAAAAGATTCCAGAGTGATATCCATGCAAATAGAATGAAAGAGATGTCAGGAAAGAACTTTTGTATGCATTTTGTTTGTACTGATAGTCTCCAAGCTATGATTTTTATGTTCAAGGGTGGAAGCAATAGTCAGTTATCCTATCCTAATGGATCTACCCACTGTTTGAAGAGATTAAATTAGGGGAATGATAATGGTTGCTACTTTGCATTCATGTTCCAAAAACTGTGTTTTAGATGTTCTTTGAAAACAAGTAATGGTTAATTCTATTCCAGACCACAAATTTAAATGTTTCTTCAGAATGGAACCAGCTTGCAACTCAGTGGATCTTTTTTTTATCTTGCTGGGCAATGATGGTGTTTGCCCTCAAGATACTTCCCAAATTTCTGTGCCCTGATTTTGTTTAAACAAGGCTGAAACACTAAGAAAAGAATTTTTTTTCTTATTCAAGGCTGTGGAAATTACATGAGCACATGGAAGATACATTTATGGTTTTGGAACCTTGACTGAGCTCTTTATCTCCAGTTTGACGCATATTAAAAACCCTCCCAAATCTTAAAATCAAACCAGACACTCCTATTGGATATTCAGACACTATGTATACTAGTTTAAGACATAAATGAATGAATTTTAAAGGCATTTATAGCTGCTTTATTTACAATCAGTTTTACAAACCATTCTACCATGTGGCTGGTGGTTCATCTTGCTTATTTTTCTACCATGGGCATGCAGCTTACCAGGTCACACAATGTAGACTAGACTCTTGTTCATTGTTGTCATGTTGGCCTAATTCTCTTTCCAAAACAAGAAATGGCTATGTAGTGTTGATGGAAGGTAAATTCCTTCTTTACATTATGTACAATATAAGTAGCTTAGTTTCCCAAAATTTTATGGAACATCAAGTTAAAGAAATGTTATTTTCCTTGGATTTTGAAAATCACACTACTTAGACACATCACTAGGGCTTGGGAATATGCTCTGAAGAACATGTTTTTACATCCCATCTGTAAGTGCAAGAATCAAAGGTAATCTTTCAGATTCTACTTTACTGCGTATTTGTGAATGTTTTGAATGGCTTTATTTTATTTTTTTTCAAATTCTTTATTTCAGAAATACATTTTAAAAAGTTTATGTACAGACTGGGGAAAAATCTACTCTAAGATCATCTTCTTTTTCTTTTATTAGGGTTGAATAAGGTCATAGATGACATTTTAGAAAAAAACCCCAGTAAATGTATTCCTGACAACCATTGCAATTAAAAAATCCAAATCTGAATTGCTTTGACTTTCATATATGATATTATATCCTATGTGAAATTCAAATTAAATTAAATTCTTGTTCTAAAAGACCAGGGGCACAAATAGGAGGTTAAAATACATTTTTTAACTGTTCATAGCTTTCATGCACTAAGTCATAAATATCAGTTGCAAACATAAAAACAGATCAATTTCGTTATTAGTGTTCTGATACATTTGACTTGTGGAATTTAAAGACACAAAAAATACTGAATGTTAGAAAAGCCATACATGGTATGTTTAGTAAGTCACAGCTTTAACATTGATTTTAAAATTAAACCTCACCTGGCTGTTTACCAGGTAGTGAAACAAAGGGAATCAGGTCTCTCTAGACTTGCTTGGAAAATCTTGAATCTTCAGTAGTGCCAAAGAGGCTTGAGGAGAAACAGCACCCAGAATTTGCTCATATTTAAACATTACCTTCAGATGAGAATGAGCTGAATCAAGAAGAGAAAAGAAGAAAAAGCATGAGCACATAAGCAAGCAGTTACAGAGTCAAGTGTTGCTCAGTTGTGCTTACTCCACCGCTCTTGTTCTCTTAGGTACTGATACAAGTTAGAAAAGATTTGTGTGTGTTGGATGATTTTAGCAATGTGTCAGTGTAAGAAAATTAGGTTACCTCCAGTATACTGACTTAAGACCTGCTAACTTGAGCTATACTTATGACGCTACTCAGAAAATCTTTCTAGTGCACAGAGGAAGGCACAAACTGCAAAGAAAAACAACTTTTTTTTTCCTCTTTAAAAGGGCACTGCAAACAACCAACCAACCAACCAACCAACCAACCAACCTGGGAGAAAAAGAAAGGAACCGTAATAGAAGAAGTAAATTAGGAGGGGGAAAAACCAACAAACCCAAGTGTGGGTGGGGGGGAGGGAAAAGCAGGGAAAAAAATCTAAGAAAAGCAGTATTTTCTACCTTCCTCTTGAGAGAGAAGCAGTAGGCCAATGAGGACATACAGATTGTAAATAAAACAACTCATGTTGTATGTTTGGCGGCTCACAACATTTTCTGCTTCTGCTATTCCCAAGGTTCACCAATACCTGAGCTTATAAGGAAGAGATTAGTAAATGAAAGGCAGGAAAGAAAAACATGCCCTGATAACCATCATTCTTATCAACACTAATCAACTCCCAAAAACACAGGACAACCATTTTTTGCCAGTCTATACAAAACTTTATCTCAGAAATGGAGTAAAAAGTAGAATTTGAAAGAAGTCAAATTTATCTGCATATTACCATTGTTTCAAACATTTCTTGAATGTCTATAATTCCACTATGTGAAGAATGAATGATATTAGAAAATGTCTACAGCAAAGTGGCAGTGGCTATGGTTAGGTGAATTTTCCAGCTTCAACTATTTAATTTCAGTTTTACACACTTACTTGAAAATTTTGTTTCATTGAGTCATGTATAGAATCAAACGCCCTTCTAGAAAGCTTTGTAATTTTAAGATTATTTCATATTAATTTAATTTTACTATCAATCAAAGGCTGTAGTATGTGGCAAGCTTTTGAGGGCCAGAGAAAATACTCCTTTATTGCTGTTGTTGTTTCATCAACAAGAAGGTTACATAGTGCATTACTTCTGCTGTGCATGCTGGGGAGCCTTTCTTCTCCCCTCTAAGTGCACTGGCTACAAACACTCACATCCCCTGTAATTTGCCAGCTCTTTGCAGCTCCTTGATTTCCTTATTTCGTTCTGAAGTTTCTAGATATATCCCTACCCTTGCTTTTCTCCCAGAACAGGATACCCTCTTGTCTTACCTTCCTGCCAGAGTGTCCTGAAAACCATTCATCTGCTTTTTTAAGATTTCAGCTTTTTAAGGTTTTCAGCTTTTTAAGATTTTCATATCTTAAAAAGCTGAAAACAGGTGTACCAGGTGTCAGAATTCCACCCACTTTGATTTTTCCCTGTTCAACCCATTGATTCACAGAAATGTATTAAATATAAAATTCCAGACATGGCACAGTAGAAGTAGACAGAATTCCATTGAGCTGCATGTTGGCAGTTATGCTGCTGCTACTTCTTTGTACCACCTCTCTGCTAACCTATGGATAGCAAGGCAAAGATCTTTTCCCTAGAATAGTGCAAATACACAATTAAACTACAAGGCCTTCTTAAAATGAAATCACTGCTTATTGCAACTGTGAGAACCATCCTTTTTCAGTGGTTAATAGCCCCAGTAGCGTGAACCAAGTTAGCTGAATAGTCATGTTTTTTTGCTTCTCTCAAGATATGCTTTTGTTAGTCTGGATAGGGACAATTCTTTGTTTCTCCATCATTTTGTTTCTAAAATACCATATCAAAACTGACCAATGGGGAGCAATTTCTGTAAGCTGACTACATATTTCTATTCAATATTAAAATGACTATCAATACATAGGGAATACTAAAATTGCACTATGTATCTTAAAGAGAAATGTGAATACCTACAACTTTAATATCTCTTTGTTACACATGATAATAAACATTTTTCTTATAAATTGGTATGTTATACTTAGTATACGACAGATAGCAGTATTACATAGCCCATTAACTGAAAAAGAAGTATTCAACAGTAAAATACAGTTAGAAATAATTAATACACTATTTTTTTTTCCAAGGGCTTTCTACTGAGTTAAGTTAAAGGCTTCCTTGAAATGCATGGACTCTGTAGGTGTTACATATCTGGGCAGTATATAGACGATGAGAGCCACTGGATTTAATATATGCATTGAACTACAGAAAGGCATTATAGCTTTTGATTTGCATGCTGTATCTTTCTTATCTGCAGTTTCCTGTGCAAACAGTGATGTTTTTCTATGTCTGAGACACCTTCGCTGAAACCAACTAGCTGGAAGACCAGCTGGAGATCTTTTCAAAATATACTTCATAATCTTGAAGGAAGGGTATTCTCATTTTTCTGGCCAGCAGTAAATTTTCTACCTCAGTAGCATGGCTTATGGTACAGTATTAAAGATCCAAGCTTTCACAGCAGGTTTTATTGGCTATGTAAGCTTACACTGATTAAGCTTCTAGGAAGAAACAGTCAAATATAAATACACAAAACAACAACATAAATTCTCAATTGAACTTAGCTAAATCAATGAAATGTGAATTGTGAATTTATCTCACTTTAATGTACACGATACAACTAAACCCAATTTAAGAAATGGTCAAATCCATGGCCTATAGATTAATCCATATTGATATTTTCCATGCAGTGTTGTTTCGACTTTCCAGCACAAGATATCCAATACTACTGCTCTGTCTGTTGACAGTCACATTGGATTCTTTTAATAAAATCCAGTATTGCATTGCTGCTAGACTGAGCAAGAAGTGAATTTCCACATGGGAAATTTTGGAAGAAAAGTAGATGCGGGTCTTATTATTTCTACATCCAAAGGCAATAACACATACTCTCTTTTTCGCACATCAAGTCTATTGATACATACTACAGAAATGAACACAAAAATCACCACTAATTACTGCAGGATCACACTTGGAGGATGTGGCCTGCAACCTGGACTCTTCCTCACCTGCTTGACTGTAAATTCCCCTCTAGTGGCTCTTTGGAGCATACAGTCTTTGCAGGTATCACTGCTTCTTTAGTAAACAAGGTGAGGCGACAACACCTTGATGACATTCATTGCCTATAAAATCATTATTATATGAAGATTATGAAGACTGTCATAACACTGCTAGGCTCCATCCACCCTGCCGTGCACACCACAGAATTCTGTCATCGCACACCTGTGTGCAACTCAGAGCTGGAGCTGGAGCTGTACTGCAAAATCCAACTCTAGCTTATTTTCTCTTGTGCCTTTGAAAACTGGTTAAGATTCTCTAAAGGTGCTAAGTTTTCCTTAAAAAAAAAAAAAGAGTCAACATTTCAAAATGACAATATTTCTTATGGCTCCTCTATTTGGCAGACAGATTTCCTATGAAACTCATGAAGATTTTCCTGGCAGTCCACATGGCATTTAACTTTGCCATCTGCTGGTGGTCCCTAGCTTCCAGGTTCCCCTGTCTTACTCTTTCTGTGAAAATCTTCCAAAACTGGGAGCTCAAATTCACAAATTGTCCATGTGGACTTTGCTCATTGGTTTGACCTTGATGTCTGGTAAGACCTCACTCACCACATAGTGAGCATGAAGACCTTAGTCCTCCCATTTTCCTGGATCAGAGCTGGATCGTCTTCCCTTCAAGGCACTGATCCCTCAGTGCTATCTTAGCTGCCTGGAAGGTCTGGCTCAGGCTGTGACTTTGAGTTTCCAGTTTCTCTGCTGTAGAGGCAAGGGCAGGCAGAGGTTGGTTGATTTACCTTCTCATTTTCATGTAGGAGAACATGGATACAAGGCAAGCCACAAAAAGCCAGAAGGCTCAGAACTTGAGTTCTTGCTCAGTTTCACATAGAATTTTTCAAATTCTCTTGAATGGAAATAAAAATCTTCGGCTTTGGTTTTGAACAGAAATTCCCAGTTTCTGCTGAAACTGAAAGTGAAAAAAAATCTTCAGATAAATTAACATATCAAATATCACATATATTTGGAATCAAATGACCTGGACATAAGAGCAACGTTTTCTTTTTTTTGCTTCCCCTTGAATGCTCCTATGCAATCTCCTCAGTGGCATCAATGTGCTGAAAGATGCTTTAATCACTGTTTTCCAGTGTTTAATGGTCAGCATGCACATGAGCTTTTCTCTTAGCACAGAGAATAGCACAGTCACTCTGTCTTGTAACCTTGGAAAATTAAAGCTCATTTTCCCTGAAAAACACATAGTTTACTACATGCACAAAACAAATTACCAGAGGAAGACAAATATTTTTTGTTTCTTTTCTAATCTTGTTCAGGTAAATTTATTTTAAAGGGTGTTTACAATTTTAGAGTAGAAATGGACTTTTGAAATTATTTTACTTTCCAACACTGTATGTTAATAGGCTGCCTTTTTGCCTTATTCTCAGCTTGGGGACTGTATGAAAAAGCAAAATACAGGAAAGCAAAAAATCAGACTAAAAATCAATCTCCAGAAAATGAAAATATTCTATTACTGTAATTTGAGATAGATAGTATTTGTAGAGAAAACAAACCATTCTCATTAAGAATGAGATTTAGTTTTACTTTTTCACACTGAAATAGAACCTTAACCCTTGAGCAATCCAACAGAAATAATTTTATTTTGTTAATGTTCAATGTAAGACCCTGACCCCACTGAAGTAAATGGCAGAGATTCCATTAACTTCATAAGAGTCAGATTAATTCCTGATCTCCTTGGCTATTAAAATCTGTCCTGGCATCTACCTAGCAGCATAAGAAAGTAAAGTACCATCACAGAAAAGGATTATGTGCCTTTGATGAGCATCATGTCATTTGGTAATACAGAGAATTTAAATCATATGATTCAGATTAATAATCATTATCATATACCATATTCTTGTCTTTGTGTTCACCTTTATTGACCTTCACATGTATGGCATCTTTCTAGAATATAATTTCCAGCAAATTCTAAGGTTTAGCCCATGCCTGCTTAAATTTACCTTGTTAGCAGCTGTGGTATTGTTTAATGTTAGGGTTAGCATTACAGGAGGGAAGTTGATTAGGGATTCCTTTGTTTGGAAAAGGAATTCTGTGGAAGGGAATACTCCTCTTCAAGAACTGTTTACTGTTCTCTTTTATGAAGGGTACTTTCTATTGCAGTGGAAATGATGGATTAGTTTTGTTTGCGGAAACTTGTGAACTTCCATTGTTCAGGGGTCTGCAGTGCAGGACACACTTGCAGACAAGTGCAGGCAGTTGGCTGGGAGACAAAGGAAAGTTTTGCTGGAGGACTCGCTTGGAAATGATGATTCCAGGAAGTGAAAGTTTGGCTTAGCTCAAGTTGTGATGAGCTTAAGATTTACATTCATTAAAATTCCTTTGCCAGTTGTGGATAGGCAAGTGAGTTTAAGCACTGATACCTTGCAAGTGGACTTCCAGCAAATGTCAAACTGCTGTTATGACACTTTCCTTAGTGGCAAAAATGTATTATAATGTAGGGAGGGGAAAAAATAAAGTTTGTTGGTGCAGTATAGGCTTAAATATGATCCAATATAGTGCAGCATTTAACTTATCATTCTCTATTTTCTTTATCCTGTGAGACAATAAGAAACAGCCAGGCAACATTTCTAGGTATTAAACCCTTTAAGGGAAGGAATATGTTTCTTTGTGTGCATTTTGAAGTGCCTCCAACACCTTGGTACTTTATAAACTGTAGTAATAATAATCATTTATTGCTATGCAGTGTGGCCTGGTTTCCCGTTTACATCCAGTATGATTGGTTGTGCTGTGTCGCTGTCCTGTTCATCACTTCTCACCTTGCACTTACATGCAACTTCTATTATGGTTATTTTTAGAATACATAAGGCACTCAAATAACATGATTACAAGTGTGGAACAACAGCTTAGGAAATAGATAGGAGGATAGTTCACAGAAAGAAGAAACATACTGCACCTAAGCTGTGCAAGATCAAACCTGACACTGTAAAATCAAAGAGCGAGGGTTTAATAGGAAAATAATGTAACGATATTACAACTCTTCCTTTTTTAAAGTTGAGTTGCCATAATTTACTGAGTTTGTGGATGTATTAAAAAAATCTGTATGTATGTATCCACATATGTGTCTATCTAGATAGATACACACGTGGATACATACATAAAGATAGGCAATGTATGTCTGTAAATATGTGCACATACACCGGGGATGTGTGTTTATGTGTGTTTATGTGTGTTTATGTGTGTTTATGTGTGTTTATGTGCGTTTATGTGTGTTTTACAAAATACTCAGAAAATAGTGTGCTGCAGTAAACAAAACAACCAACTGTAAGGTCCTATAATACTGTTTTACATTTCTGGAGAGAAGTAAAATGACCATAAGTTTCCCTTCCATGGAATCTGAGCAATCTTCATAGAAAGCCTCATTTTCTGTCAGCTTTGAGAATGACATATATTTACATGCATTCAGACAGTTTGTGATGCCTGCAGGCAATGAGTATCAGGGAGAGGAGCAGTGTGGAATGCTCTCCCAGCTCTGGCTGACAGAGGGTACTGAGTGTTTTGTTCCAGTTGTCAGTTGTTAGAGCACCCCTGTGATTTCTCCAGCTTCGTGCTGAAGGCTGTCTTGGGTTCTTATCGCCAGGATGGTGCTGAGATGGTGGAGGCATAAAAGGATCTTTATCTTTCCTCTTCAGTGTAGCAGAGGAATGAGCCCAATATAACATTACCACTACAGGTAAAGTTTGTAAGCCTGTGTTCTTCAAGGTATTGACTTTTTATGATGTTTATCATGTACCAAGTAATGGAGAAATTTTACATCAGATATAACTATTACCCCTAATTATTTTCTTCTGTTGAATAAAATACAGTAATTGGTCTGTCAAAAATGCTACAATAATGTGTTGGTTGAAAAATAACATACATTCTGCATATAACTGAAGCAAATTTTAAAATCATTATAACCCTTCCTATCACAGGTACTCTTTACTATAATCCATCCTTGAAAATGCTTGTTTGCCCTAAACCTGTTAGATTATCTATATTCACTTCTGCTGATGGCTCTCACAGCTGGAAACTTTAGTCTCGGGTCAATTTTACTTACAGTCGATATAGTGTCATTTATTTTTGGTTTCATCATTTAAATTTAACATTCCTTTTGATGTTACTTCACTTGGCTCACATTTCTCTGATCGTATTAGGTCAAGGTTTGTATACAACTCACTAACATCCAGTGGGACTCTGCATAAAGCACTGGCTGGAGGTTTTATAATTTGCTGAAGAGCATAAATTATTACACGTCTGTATCAATGTTACATTATTTTACATCTCTCAGAGTAAGAAAATGTAGTAAGACATTTTTCTAAATAAAGAAACTCTACCCCTGTGGATTTTAATTGATTTTGAATCATTAAGGCTTGACATTTAAGTCAATGTATGCATGTTAACACCTTGAAGCAATGTAATTTTCACCTAAAAGTTTCAATTTCAATTTAACTTCAAGAGGGATTGCTACAGGTCTTAAATAGTTGTCAGAGATGTCCATGATGAGGTAACATCTGGATGAAATTTGATGTTTTAAAAAACTAACCAATTTTAAGTAAAATAACTCAGCCTGAAAGAGATGAAGGTCTAGCCTTCTATATAGTCTTTATTTTAAATAATTATTTTGAAGAATTTGTAGTTATTGAGAGCAGAGAACAGGGTATAATAGGAATAGGGTATAAGCATTCCAGCTCTACTGCTTAGAAGCCCACAGAATAATGTAGTCAGTAAAGAGGTGTCTGGGGACATTGGTTGACAAGGTCAAGTGGTTGGATTTAATCAAATTCATTTTGTAGCTGGAGATTTAGTCATGGTTATAAGACAGAGAAGACATCTCAAATAAGGAAGCCTAACAAGACAGCAATAGATCATCTGCATGAAGTGAAATATATTGCTCTCAGCCATTTAGCTTCATGTCAGAACTAAAGAAAGGTTTTGGAAGTACAGTTCTAGCATGGGTTATTTAAATACGAGTGATAATGTAAAGCAGTTGTGCATTTTTAGTGATATTGTTTATCTCTGGTAACAGTTAAACATTATTGCTACTGGGATACACTGATGTCGTAAACTGGTTCAGGACAAAGATCTGTATTTCATTACCAGTTTCATAGTTTGTACAGTTCTAATGTAAGGAACTGGTTTTCAACACCTTCCACAGCCATCATAGAAGTTAAGGCAGATCAGGCATTAGTGTCACACGGAGCTGCTCTCTGACTTTCTGATGCTGTTTGGAAATGGAAGAGACTGCTGGAGCTCGGCTATAGAAACAGAAACTGAGCTGTCTCGTAGAGCATTGCTCATTACCTCAGTTCGAGATTCAGATCATATGAAATGTTTGAAGTTTAGAGCTTTGTATGAGTTACCAAATTTTGGAACGGATAGCCTGAAATTGTGATGATGTCAAGATCTGCAATCCTCTCAGAGAACAGGGGGATTTGTTATGAATCATTGATCAATAATTGTTCCTGGTCTAAAATTGGAACCAGAGTTGCTGTGTGTCATAAAGGCCATCCTCTGGTGTTTTAGACTTTTTAATAGGTTCATTTAGTATGTGCCTGCCTTTGTGTTCTAAGATCAACTTGTTATAAATGCCTTGCTCTGAATTTTAAAAATCTGAATGAGTTGAACTTATTTCAACTTGTTTTCTTGCATTCAATTCAAGGCACTATTTTCAATATATAGGTATGTAAAAAAAATATATACACAACCCAAAATGAAATAATAATAGTAAACAAAATAGATTAAAGCTGTGTATTTTTATAGAATGGAAATTTCTTGGAAATTAAAGGCTCTAGGAGTAGGTTTATCCAATTATATCACCCAGTCCAAAGGCAGGAAATTTAGGTCAAAATTTCCTTATGTGTGTGTTATATATATATATATGCATATATACATATATAACCTGAATTGTGAAGTGATAAATGAAAGTGCTTCACCTTTTAAAAATTTATTTTCATAATGTAAAATCTACCATGACAGGAGTTTAGTCATTTTGTTGGTTAGAAGACTAAACTTCCCATTCTAGAAGTCTATGCCACTAGTTCTTATATATTAACTGTTACTGAATATTTTTTCCGAGTGTGATCTCTCAGAAATATCTTGGTCATAGTAAAATACACTTGTTTCTCATCAACACTATTCATAAGACATTCCTCAGGTTACCTAACTTTCTTTAAATTCCTGGAATTTCTTTTTTTTCATACCGTGGTGCACAGGACCAGGGTTATAATCCTAGGATAAGGAGTTAGGAGTCAGAACAAAAGAGATATATTGACAAATACTGAAATGAGTATGAAAGGTAGATGACAGAATCATGTAAGAAAGTAAATAGGAATTGAAAACAATATACAAGGTAACTAATAGGCAAAATAAGGCATACTCATCAGTATTTTTCTGTCTTTCAAATGATCAAAGCTTTGGCTTCATGAAGTAGAAAACTGATGGTTCTTCCTGCAGGTCCCACATCTGGCATCCAGAGCCTTTTTACCAACCCCACAGGCAGAATGATGGATTGGAGGACAATGAAATAGGTCCATTGCTGTTTGTGGTGTTAAACTGAATGTTGCAGTTCCACAGCTCTTCTGGCAGCATGATTAGAGTTAAAATATGTTAAAAGTCACCAATTAGGGGTGATTTAAGAATAAGAGAAATGTTAATTTCATATAAGTAGTGGCTGGCAATCTTCTACACAGTAAATGTATACAGGGAAAGATTCACAACCCACATTTTGGCCAAGATAATCAAAGCTGATTTGAGCTCACCTGCAACAGGGTTGCTAAAGACAACTAATGACATATCTGAGTAGGACCTTCATTTTTAAACCATTTGATAGTTATGCCACTGGTTTTCTTCTACAAATCCTGAAATATTTTATATTTTAAGAGACATGGGTTAGCCATTTAATTGTTGGTATATCCACATTATGAAGCAGTGAACAAAATAAAAACTGTTTGCTTCAAATGCTTACCATCAAGCTCCAAACACTTACACTTGCTTGTGGGGATATTCTCCGGCTCAAAACACCCAAAACCATAAGTAGTCCCAAAGCCATAGTGTGTCCTACTGCCACACAGATTTTACAAAATAAATTAATTTGTGCTACAAGTGTTATAGCACAAATATAAACCAATATTTGTGGAATTAATCAGTTGAGACTGTCTTAGAAAATTAATTCATAATATTACACTTTTTTCAGTTGATCTATGCATGGTAATCATATGAAATCCATATCCACTTCTATGTTTAAGTATTGTAATGAGTTCTAATGTAATATTTAGATTACAAAATTGTCAATCAGTTTCTAATTTTGAAGAAATTTTGTACTTTGCACAACTGAAAGATATTAGAAAAAAGTACATTTTTGGAAATTTTATTGTTAATTATTTCAGTAGCCTACCTCTACTTATCAATTGCTCAAACAATATTTTTCACTTTACAGCACAAAATAAAAATTTAAGAACCTTTAGAATAGCCATTATATCATCACAAGAAGATGCATTCTGGGAAGCAGAAAATACAGCCTATAAACCAGATGTCCAAGTACCATATACATTAGGAGAATATAATATATCATGGAAATATCCATGAGTATAATGGCAGCAATAATGACAAGAAAATAAAAATAAAAAAAAAAGTTTGATTTAATAATTATTTTGAAAGAGCTAAATTTTCCATTCTGTCATCCTAAAATTCTTAGGCCAGAAATAACTTGGACCCTCACATAGTTGATATATAAACTAAAATGATGGAGTAAGGAATCGGTGCTATGTGGAAACAAAGTGGTGCCAAAGCTAAGGAAGCAGTGCTGGTAATGATGTAACAAAAGTAAGATTGTGTGTCTTCAAAATAATACAAAAATTCTTCATTAATAATCCCAGTCTGCAATTCAGGAATTGGATGATAATGAGCAAAATATACATTTTGGGGTTTTTGTTTGCACCAATCCTACAGTGTGAGTGAAAGGGAATTCAAAGTAAGTGCAAAACCACATTGAATAAATAAGCTCATCTGTGGCTATTTGAGTCTATGTGATGTAATCCACCTTTTCATAGCCAGAAAGTGGCCACAGGAACAACCTCCAGGGAAAGGTCATTTAAACATTGAAAAAATCTCTCTAGGATTTTGTTGGTTAATGTCCATAAAATGGGAAAATACAAGCAGGAATATATGATCCATATATTAGATTGTTTTGTGTTCTTTATAGAAATACTTTCAAATAAAGGGAAGCTGATTTGAATGAAACAGGGCCTATACACAAATAAACTCATAGATCTGACAGTTAGCTTTACCTGGTTGCTTACATCAAAGTGTAATGTGTGCAAAGCAATTTGTTTTTATGATTGGAGAACACAGTTGTATCGACGAAAATGATTTTATAAAATTGAGGGCAACTTTCTCCTTTGGGTTCTTGATGGGAAAAGGCTAGGGAGTGATTTTTCTTCAGGACTTCTATTTGGAGAGCTTCCACCTTAATCCTTTTAAAATCAGTGGTTGGGAAACAATCACGAACTCTGATTTTCTCCTCTTTATGCTGGTATAATTCCTAACCATCAGCATCGGTCAAAGGATTGTCTCTAGAGCAACATTTTTGGAAGGAGCTTGATTCAAAACTTCATGTTAATTTTCAAGAGGGATTAAAAAGGAAAACTGAAAAAAATTCTAAGTTACTGAGACACTTCAGAAAAATTGCAACCCTACTTTTACATTTTAAAGTGCTACGTGAATTTTTGGATGTTACTTGTGGATTTTAGAAGGAGAGGGGAATTTGAACTAAATTTTGTTTTGAGCAGATATAATATGAAGGAGATAAACACCACATATACTGCCAATATCTTCAAAGTCAATAATGCATTTAAATCAACCAACTTTGAGAATAATTTAGCTTTGTTGTGTTGTAAAGTGGGCTACTAAAAATCCTGTAAGTTTTCTCAAAAACAGTATGGGGTTACAAAATACTGAGGGAAGCTATACTTTCCTTTTGTTGTTCAGTCTACTGGACTATTATATTTTTCACTTATTTTCTAAGTTTGCTGAGCAAAGCATCTGGTTCTGAGGGTAGAAAACCTTGTGGGGGTCACATTTTCAAAAGAATGCATGAGAAGACTTCCTTTCTAATATAGTCAATTCTATTTATAGGATAAAGGCAAAAATTGAAGAGTTGCATAAATTATGAACACCCCTTTAATAACCCCAAACATGTCCATGCTGCTGAGAGGAACCTAAAATCTCAAAAAGAGAGTCTATGCTGGCATAGACTTTGAAGTTTCAATATATATTCCTACTCATGATGATGATGCATAGTTTTATATATACCTCAAAGTGGTAAACAATACCAGTTCTGATACATACAGAGGACAATTTATGCAACTGCTCTGAGGGGGGGAAGTTTCATTTGCACAATATGAGGAACAGATAGGACACAAGTACAGATGACACCATATACTCTACCAGCTATCACTGTGCATTTGTGTAAGAACATCCATTCAATGAATATACTGCAGAAGAAAAACTTGTCGAAAAAAAGTTGAAGTTGATGAATGTCATTATAATGCCATGATGGTAAACTGGTACACATTACTTACAGATACTTACACCTAATACTAGATATTTAATGGTACTTATAGAGGAATCACCATATACATTTCCAGTTTTCTATTTTTAATGTCTTGATCATGCTTTTATGAATATTGTTGGGATGCTGGTGTGTATGCAACCTCCCTATCTGGCACTAAGCAAACTGAGATGCACATAATATCTAATTTGGTAAGAGCAGAAACACTACTAATAGTTTCCAAAATAAGTGTTACATAACAATTATGGAAGACCAAGCAGAAGAGAAAATGCCATTTTACTTCAAACTCTGCATCTAGGGTTGTACTTTATACTCATGTCACTACTTTATGGGACTTGCACTCTGAAGTCATAAACAGTAATTTGGCAATATTAACGTTATCTTTTCAGTGTTAGTCTACGTCTACATGAAGTGCTGCTGTTGGCTTATCTAAAAAAAGAAATTAAGATAGAAATAAAGATTTTTGAAGCAGTACAGCTGTTCATTCCCTTTTCCCTGTTTCTTCTATTCTACTATTCCTTAACTTGCCTTCATTTTTCTCATATCTTATTCTGAACTCCTCCTTCTCTGGGCTTATAAGCTTCAAGAAAGTTCATGCCATGTTGTTGTCTGCATGTCTGAGCAAGGTGCCTCTCTCAGAAGCCCAGACTGTGCAGTGTTAAGACTGTGCTAAGGGTAGCATGTTCCTGGGGAGGGTAAGGTTGTGGAAAGCAGAGAAGTTCTCTGAGTTGTAACAAAACTGTCCTCTGAAGGCCACACACATGCCAAAACAATAAGTTACTGCTGCTGTGGGCTGCAGTCTTGCTACTGGCAGAAATCTGCAGTGCGGTGTGGGATTATATATGTTTCAGTACATTTCTAAGTTTTCAGTAGCCATCTGTAAGCAGTGGGGTGAATGGGCTGCATTTCAGACCACCAAGGCATCCAGGAATATTTCCTCACAGGACTCTGCTCCTTCCATCCCATACTCCAGATGCTGCCATATGTGTGATAAAATATCTTGTTGTGAACATGCATCCATATCTTCAGTTTTGCTCACAAAGATTTCTCTAGCTATGCCACACCTACTGAATTTTCTTTTCCAGCTGAAAGTGCAGCACATGACAGGTTAGCTTGTGCAAGTCTGTTTTGCAGTAGACTCTTGCTGATATTGAGATATATTTTTTCCTATAAGGAGAGCATGGATGTTAAAATTAGGAGCTCAGTTGTATGTATAATTTTTCAGAAAGGAATTAAATATTTTTTCCAGGCATTACTACAATCCTGTGCAGTGAAAAAGAACATTTTACATTATTATGAAGATCGTGGATATTCTGTGATTCTGATTTAAAGTTGCCCAAAATGTCTAAGCAGTTTGGTAGACTATCATTTTGTTCATCTATAAGATTACCTGAGCAATATCAGAGAGCATCCAGTCAGGAAATGAAGAATAATCTTTGCCACTATTTTTGGATAACAAATAAGATATAAATTTTAATGTAAGATGAAAAGTATCTTGCATAACTGAACTATCAAAAGAGATCAGTGATTTCTGCTCTAAATAAATACCTGAAAAGAGACAGCAAACTGACACCACAAAAATGCTAAGTTTTGCACCAACCAAAAATTAACTCAAATTCAGAGAATGTCCTTTTCAGAAAAAGCCTGCTTAGGAATCCAGAAAGTTTCTGAGGTCACCATTTATTTCTATGCTATTCTTCCCTCTCCATATGTAGTGGACATGGGTTTTGGCCTCTAAAAACTGGCAGATCTCCCAGAATGGACGCAAAGGTCTGGACTATCAACGTGAAGTCTGACTCAGCACTGATTCCAGCACTCTGTGAGGCTGGCTTCCCACATTGCTGCATCCATTGAAATCCTGTGGCCAGGATCTTCACTGTAGGGTTGTGATCATTCCTAGGGAGCAGAACATCCACAAAAAATCGTAGTAGCAATTCAGTTCTAACTTGTCTACAGGGCTGTTTGAAAGGGCAGTTCATATCCACTGGTCTCACCCATTCTCTTTGGAGATCGTCAAATCTTCTGTAGGTTCCTTTGTGTGTGAGGAGTCTGCCTGGCAGCATTTTTTCCTATACGTCATCTAGAAACACATTGGTGGAGTTTTTTCTTCATTATTTCATGATTTCATTATTTCATGATTCATTATTTTCTTCATTATTTCATGGACATTATTTCAAAAGCCAGAGGAAACTTTACTTCTAAATCCAAAGCTCAGACTGATCATCCATCAGCTGCCCAGAGATATATTTAGGTCTATTTTCTTGCTGTTTTAGAATATATGTATGTCTGGCATGACCACATAGAAAATCTACACATTATGAAATAAGAATAAATTGTAGATTTTTCCAAGAGCTGGGAAAAATGTGAATTGTCCCATTTTCATGCTAGAGGGGTATTCTGAGCCATAACAATTTCATGCTCTCATTAAGTATTTCACTATTGGGCAATGAAAAAGAGGAATAAGATTCTAAAAAGCTATGCCACAACATACTCTTTCTAATGCTCTAAGTGGATAATACTTGGGAAAATACCAACTTTTTCATTAAGAACTAAAGAGTCAAACACTATGATTTCTTAATCACTACGATTTCTTGGATCATGGAAGAATCCAAGTCTTTACTATGGAAATAGCAGTCTAAGAGCCCAACAGAACCTCTGCAATTATATATTTAACACTACACATTCTTATTTGGTGTTATGAAAAGCCAGAACTTGGTTATGTATACAACACAAAAATTAAGCATATTTTCTTCCAAAATCAATTGCTGCCTAAACTTCATGGTATCTTCACTATACAGCAGTATCTTTGCATACAATCTGTATCTAGATTTATGTGAGAATTCTAAAGTTAATTTCCTCAGTGTACATTAATTTTTTTTGGAAAAAAAATATAAAAGAGGGAAATCCATAATTGCTAGTCAAGAGGTTAATTCGGCTTCTAAGAAAATATTTGAAAATTTTAGTATTTCCTCCTTTCAATTAGAGAATAGAAAGATTGTTCTAAGAATCATTAAGTTTTCTCCAACTAAGGACGTTGTTTTCAAAATTATGCATATTATCTATGTGTAAGAAAGCTGATAACACTTGAAGATCACGAAATCTAAGTTGCACTTTTCCTAGTTTCTTTGCCAGAATGTAGGCATTTCAAGAATTTAAGTTTTAAACTGTGATAACCATTCAATTAGAGGGTTTCTATAAACCTTTGTAGAATCTTAGCAAGTATGGAGAGTGGAAATGATGAAGTTCAAGATGATGAAGAAGTGAGCCTCTCTGGAGGTTATTTTCTTCTTTTTGGGCTATTGTAATTAACCAAGAACATACATCTTCTGGAGTGGTCCTATGCCACCACTGGTCGCATCCAGTTACCATTTTGGTTGAAGAGTTTTTAAATTATTCTGACTGCATCATTTCCTAATTATCTGTCTGTACCCTCAGCTTTTGGACAGATGACCACCATTCCCTCAGTACAAAAACTGGACACATTTTCCCCATGCTCAGATGCTGCAGTTGCCTCCCAGGTAGCATTACTGGTCCCCATGCTGGCATGCTGGCAGAGCACTCTGAGAGGTTGCTACAGGCAACATTCAACAGGTGAGCACAAAGAGACAGGGAAAGTTACAGGCACTGCAACCTTGTCATGGACAACACTGCAACTACATAGCCATTTCTACAGCTGTTCAGAAAATTATACAATGAGGGAGAGAGAGGTAATTTGTAAGATTTGAAAGATCTACTCTGAATGACTCTCTCTGCAGGTTAACATGCAATGCTGGGCCTATTCTTGAGCCCTGAGGGAAAGCTACGCTGCTCCACTTGTGCTCATGCAACTCAAGCCCCTGCCAGAGCGAAAGAAAGTGGCCTTGCCCACAGAGCTTATCAGAAACAGCTCCTGGAGAGCAGCACCGGAGATTGGCCTCACAACAACTCAGCGTCAGTGATCACGTGCAGAGCTCGAGCTGCTCTCTGGCCCAGCCTCAGCAGCTACACACGGCCTGGGACAGATTTTGTCTGGATATACTACAGGCTACTTGTTCCGACAGAGAAAATGGGCATTTTCCATGAAGTATTAAAAGGCACTAAATAAGAGTTCCTCTATAAATGAAAGAAAATGGCTCATTAGTTTACACTATTAATTACATTAAAATAGCAGGCATATGTATGTTTCTTTTTCGACATTTCACAAACAGTTTTTTTAACTTTAGGTAAATAGGTCAAAAATAATCTGAAATACATTGACATGAGTAAGTGTAGTAATCCTTTAACAGATCAAACATCTCTCTGAATGGCCATAGAAATAATACAACTTTATATGAACTCTTTTGAACTGATGGAGCAAAAAATAGCCTTAATGCCTCAGAATAGACAAAACATGCAACTAACATTACTATTTAAATATTAACAAAAGCAGGAGTCAGCACAAAAATTATGTTATGTAATTTATGCTAAACAGTATTTAAGAATAAACACTTAGAGACTCTAGCATTGCTTCATTTTGCATTGCTGTTTATCACATATTTGTAACTGGTTTGTACCACATAAAGTGTACTAACTTCTAAGTTACAGTGACAGCTTTACAAGTTATAGTTACAAGTTATTGTTCCAATGTTGGAAACAGATTACTCCACTTCATTCTTTAACATTTAAACAACTGTAGGTTTAAAGACAGTATCTGTCAAATTGCCTGTGCAAACTAGAAACTGTGTGAGAGCCTGGCAACAAAACAGAAACAGAAATAAGTGGTCAATCTATACGACAGAAAAGACATTGCTATTTCTAATTAGGGATCCAGACTGAAATTTAAGAGAGTTGAGAATGGATAAGATAAAATATTAAATTTGAAAGATGGGTATCTCATACATGTAAGTCCCCTTTTGAGCCTTGTGCTGTAACAAAACCATAGCAGAGCATTTCACTTGGCGTATTCTTATCACATTTATCTATTGCCATAGAATATCTTCCTGCAAACACTACCACTGTTACACTAGTAGTTAACCAAGAGCCTACACCTCTATGAAAGAAATTGAAATACAAATTTGGCATACCACAATCTCTCCAGCTAAACAGAAAACACTTATTATATAATCAGATTCTTCAAAGTATCTGAACAACAAACGTTAAATATTTTTCACAGATTCCATTGCATTCTTTTCTTTAATAAAGAAGTGGTTTTGTAAATTCAGTTATCATTTACAAACACTGTTTTCTAACAAAATAGGATGAAAAACTTTAGTACATTGCCATGTTAGAATTCCTGCTGCTTGTATGAAGACATCTGCAATATTGCCCCCCAAAAGGAGCACTGGATTTGTCAAGACGTCAAGTCAAAAATTGCTTCTATTGAGAGTATTTTGACCACAGAAGTAAGACTGAAAGTAATGTTTAACAGTTTACCTGAACATATCCTGCTAGTGAAGCTCTAAGAACACTGACTTTTGTATTACATTCATGTGTCAGATCTGAAATTTCTGGAAGCATAGTAATAAAGACATTCCAGTATCATATGTCCTTCCTTGGCATCCATGAAATCAGGCTGATTCTCTTTTGTTTGTGTGGATACTTTTTTTTTCCCAAGAATTTTAAAAAAGTTAGCGTTTGACAACACTGTGAAGGTGGTAATGGGTGTGCAAAGCTTGGTAATGCACTGAGATACAGAGAGCATAGTCTATTCATAGTGGGTCACTTACAACTATATACGTAAATGAGATTATTCAAGAACGTTCAACAGAAATTTTGCCCAAAGACACAGACTGTAAACATGAGCATTGCTAATAGTTTTAGCTTTATCCAAATACATAACCGGTGTCAGTAACAGGAGCGTCAAATTTCGGCTTCTATCGTGCAAGAAAAAAATGTTCACTATTATCACTGTTTAGAAAGGCGAAACTAACGAAGCCGAGGGAGTCAGTCGGCCGGGAGTCAGCCAGTCTCCCTCGCTCACCTACAAGCCAAAACCCGAGCACTCGGGGGCGCGGGGGGAGCGCAAACAGCGATGGCCGCACAGCCAGGACTCCTCAGGCTACCGCAGCTGCGTGCGAGCGGCCAGAGGAGCGCAAGGGAAGGACGCTGGGCAGCTCGCCCGTCCGTCCGTCCGTCTATCTGTCTGTCCGTCGGCGAGGGCAGCGCCCCGGGCTCCGGCGGCGGCACCTGCGAGGCGCGGCGGGACTCCTCTGTGCGGAGGGGGCGGTGGGAAAGGAAACCTGCGTGGGCGCGGAGCCTGGGGCCGTGCGGGACCTCCCGGCCCGGGGCCAGCGCGGCGGGCAGCGCTCGCTCCTGCCGCGGGCAGCGCCGAGGCCGCGGCTGCGGGCGGAACGCGGGGACACCGGCTCTGCCGGGACACCCCGGGGGATCCCTGTGTGGGAAGGGGGGACTCGTGCCGGCTGCCTGCTGTCACCGAGTTTCTTCGCCCGTGCGCCCGCCGCGCCTCTTTCGGGAAAGTTGCGGCTCTCGCCGCCGCCAGAAGCCCCG